>JAJAGP010000109.1:181766-808394 GCA_025084515.1 Ancistrus triradiatus | reverse complement strand
ATTTTTCTGTATCCTTCCCCAGATTTGTGCCTCGAGACAATTTTGTCTCGGAGGTCTACAGACAATTCCTTTGACTTCATGCTTGGTGTTTGCGCTCTGACATGCAGTCAACTGTGGGACCTTATATAGACAGGTGTGTGCCTATCCAAATCATTTCCAATCAACTGGATTTACCACAGGTGGACTCCATTTAAGCTGTGGAAACATCTCAAGGATGATCAGTGGAAACAGGATGCACCTGAGCTCAGTTTTGAGCTTCAGGGCGAAGGCTGTGAATACTTGTGATTTCTTAGTTTTTTTATTTTTAATACATTTTCAGAACTCTCAAGAAAATTTTTTTTCACATGGTCATAATGGGGTATTTTGTGTAGAATTTTGAGGAAAGAGATTAATTTAATACAATTTGGAATAAGGCTGTAACGTAACAAAATGTGGAAAAAGTGTATATATATATGTATATATATATATATATATATATATATATATATATATATATATATATATATATATATGTGTGTGTGTGTGTGTGTGTGTGTGTGTGTGTGTATATATGTGTACAGTGTATATATAAAAAATAAAGGGAACACTTAAACAACACAACAACACAATATAACTCCAAGTAGATCGAACTTCTGTGAAATCAAACTGTCCAATTAGGAAACAACACTGATTGACAATCAGTTTCACATGCTGTTGTGCAAATGGAATAGACAACAGGTGGAAATGATTGGCAATTAGCAAGACTCAATAAAGGAGTGGTTCTGCAGGTGGAAACCACAGACCAATTCTCAGTATTTATGCTTTCTGGCTGATGTTTTGGTCACTTTTGAATGTTGGTGGTGCTTTCACACTCATGGTAGCATGAGAAGGACTCTACAACCCACAGAAGTGGCTCAGGTAGTGCAGCTTATCCATGATGGCACATCAATGCTAGCTGTGGCAAGAAGGTTTGCTGTGTCTGTCAGTGTAGTGTCCAGAGGCTGGAGGCGCTACCAGGAGACAGGCCAGTACACCAGGAGGCCGTAGGAGGGCAACAACCCAGCAGCAGGACCGCTTCCTCCGCCTTTGCGAAAAGAGGAACAGGAGGAGCACTGCCAGAGCCCTGCAAAATGACCTCCAGCAGGCCACAAATGTGCATGTGTCTGCACAAACGGTTAGAAACCAACTCCATGAGGATGGTATGAGGGCCCGATGTCCACAGATGGGGGTTGGGCTCACAGCAGGACGCTTGGCGTTTGCCAGAGAACACCAGGATTGGCAAATTCGCCACTGGCGCCCTGTGCTCTTCACAGATGAAAGCGGGTTCACACTGAGCACATGTGACAGACGTGACAGTCTGAAGATGCCGTGGAGAGCGATCTGCTGCCTGCAACATCCCTCAGCATGACCGGTTTGGCAGTGGGTCAGTAATGGTGTGGAGTGGCATTTCTTTGGAGGGTCACACAGCTCTCCATGTGCTTACCAGAGGTAGCCCGACTGCCATTAGGTACCGAGATGAGATCCTCAGACCCCTTGTGAAACCATATGCTGGTGCGGTCGGCCCTGGGTTCCTCCTAATGTAGGAGAATGCTAGACCTCATGTGGCTAGAGTGTGTCAGCAGTTCCTGCAAGATGAAGGCATTGAAGCTATGGACTGGCCCGCTCGTTCCCCAGACCTGTCTTGCTCTATCCACCACTGTCACGTTGCACCACAGACTGTCCAGGAGTTGACGGATGCTTTAGTCCAGGTCTGGGGCGATATCCCTCAGAAGACCATCTGCCACCTCATTAGGAGCATGCCCAGGTGTTGTAGGGAGGTCATACAGGCACGTGAAGGCCACACACAATACTGAGCCTCATTTTGACTTGTTTTAAGGACATTACATCAAAGTTGGATCAGCCTGTAGTGTGTTTTTCTACTTTAATTTTGTGTGTGACTCCAAATCCAGGCCTCCATTGGTTAATAAATTTGATTTCCATTGATGATTTTTGCATGATTTTGTTGTCAGCACATTCAAGGTTGTACAGAACAAAGTATTCAATGAGAATATTTCATCCATTCAGGTCTAGGATGTGTTATTTGAGTGTTCCCTTTATTTTTATTTATATATATATATACACACACATACAGTGCCTTGCAAACGTATTTCACCCCCTTGAACTTTTCAACCTTTTGCCACATTTCAGGCTTTAAACATAAAGATATGAAATTGTAATTTTTTGTGAAGAATCAACAAGAAATGGGACACAATCGTGAAGTGGAACGAAATGTATTGGATATTTTAAACTTTTTTTAGAAATAAAAAACTGAAAAGTGGGGTGTGCAAAATCATTCGGCCCCCTTGCGTTAATACTTTGTAGCACCATCTTTTGCTGCGATTACAGCTGCAAGTCGCTTGGGGTATGTCTCTATCAGTTTTGCACATTAAGAGAATGAAATTTTTGCCCATTCTTTCTTGCAAAACAGCTCAAGCACAGTGAGGTTGGATGGAGAGTGTTTGTGACCGGATCCAGGATGCGGCGAGCCGGGACCCAAGACCGTTCCTCGGGGCCGTACCCCTCCCAATCGACTAAGAACTGGGTACTGCCCTGAACACGACGCTCATCCAGCAACCGGCGAACCGTATAAGCCGGGGAACCCCGTATCAAGCGCGGAGCAGGAGGCGGGCCGGCAGGTGCGGTGCCCCCACAAAGGAAGGGCTTGAAGCGCGACACATGGAAAGTGGGGTGCACCCTGAGTGAAGGGGGCAGCTCCAGCCGGTAAGAAACCGGGTTGATGCGCCGGCTGATCTTGAACGGGCCTACATATTTGGGTGCTAGCTTCCCAGAGGCCCCTTTGAGGGGAAGATCCCGAGCGGACAACCAATGCAGACGCCTGCGATCGGCCTGACGCCGCATGGCCTCACGGCTGCGCTGGAGGGAGGACCTGACCTTAGACCAGGTCCTCCTGCACCGGTCGACAAGCCGTTAGGCCGACTGTACCCTGACCTCCGTCTCCTGGTCGGGGAAGAGAGGAGGCGGAAAGCTGAACTGGGCCTCGAAGGGGGACATGCCCAGGGCCGAATGCCACAGGGTGTTGTGCGCCATTTCGGCCCAAGGCAGCTGTTCCGCCCAGGTGGCCGGGCTGTCCTGGGTGAGGCACCTGAGCATGCGGGCCAGCTCCTGGTTAAGCCGTTCCGCCTGGCCGTTGGATTCGGGGTGAAAGCCCGAAGACAGGCTAGCCCCGGCCCCAATGTGCTGGCAGAAAGCCTTCCAGAACCGGCTGGCAAATTGGGGCCCACGGTCCGATACCATGTCTCTGGGGAATCCGTGGACGCGAACGACGTGCTGCAGAACTAGATCCGCCGTCTCCCTGGCCGAGGGCAGCTTATGCAGGGCCAGGAACTTGCAGGCCTTGGAGAACCTGTCCACGATGACCAGGACGACGGTCATGCCCTTGGACGGGGGCAGTCCGGTAATAAAGTCCATGGAGACGTGGGACCAAGGACGCGTGGGGATTGGGAGAGGGTGGAGAAGGCCAACCGGACGGGACCGTGGGGTCCTGGTCCGGGCACAGATCTCGCAAGCAGCAATGAAGCGCTTTACCTCTGCGAGCATGCCCGGCCACCCAAAAGCGCCGACGGAGGAACTGGTAGGTTCGAGTCCCCCCGGGGTGGCAAGCGAGGCGCAAAGAAAGGGCCCACTCCAGAACCTGGGCCCGAGCGGAAGCCGGAACGAACGTCCTGCCCGAGGGCCCGTTGGCCTGGATCAGGCTCGTGGGGCAAGGCGGGCGGCGACAACCTTGTCGATGGCCCAAGTGAGTGTCGCGACCACACGGGGGGCAGGGATGATAGGCTGGGGTGAGGAGTCCGACTCAGGCGGATCCCACTGTCTGGACAGTGCGTCGGGTTTGACGTTCTTTGAACCTGGCGGATACGACAGGGTGAAATCGAAGCGCTCGAAGACGCAGGACCACCGTGCTTGACGGGCGTTGAGTCGTTTCGCCTGCCTGATGTAGGCCAGGTTCTTGTGGTCTGTCCAGACCAAAAAGGGGTGCTTGGAACCCTCCAGCCAGTGTCGCCACTCGTCTAAGGCCAACTTGAAGGCCAGCAACTCCCGGTCCCCGATGGGATAATTACGCTCAGCCGGGGACAACCGATGGGAGAAGTAAAGCACAGGGGTGGAGCTTAAGGCTGCTGGCCACCCGTTCCGAGATGTGGCCGCCGGGCCCCTAACAGTTTTCAGCTCTTTCCACAGATTCTCGATTGGTTTCCAGGTCTGGACTTTGACTTGGCCATTCTAACACCTGGATATGTTTATTTGTGAACCATTCCATTGTAGATTTTGCTTTATGTTTGGATCATTTTCTTGTTGAAGATAAATCTCCGTCCAGTCTCAGGTCTTTTGCAGACTCCAACAGGTTTTCTTCCAGAATGGTCCTGTATTTGGCTCCATCCATCTTCCCATCAATTTTAACCATCTTCCCTGTCCCTGCTGAAGAAAAGCAGGCCCAAACCATGATGCTGCCACCACCATGTTTGACAGTGGGGATGGTGCGTTCAGGGTGAAGAGCTGTGTTGCTTTTACGCCAAACATAACGTTTTGCATTGTGGCCAGAAATTTCGTCTGAACAGAGCACCTACTTCCACATGTTTGGTGTGTCTCCCAGGTGGCTTGTGGCAAACGTTTTATGGATATCTTTGAGAAATGGCTTTCTCTTGCCACTCTTCCATAAAGGCCAGATTTGTGCAGTGTATGACTGATTGTTGTCCTATGGACAGAGTCTCCCACCTCAGCTGTAGATCTCTGCAGTTCATCCAGAGTGATCATGGGCCTCTTGGCTGCATCTCTGATCAGTCTTCTTCTTGTTTGAGCTGAAGGTTTAGAGGGATGGCCGGGTCCTGGTAGATTTGCAGTGGTCTGATACTCAATCCATTGAAATATGATCGCTTGCACAGTGCTCCTTGAGATGTTTAAAGCTTGGGAAATCTTTTTGTATCCAAATCCGGCTTTAAACTTCTCCACAACAGTATCTCGAACCTGCCTGGTGTGTTCCTTGGTCTTCATGATGCTCTCTGCGCTTTAAACAGAACTCTGAGACTATCACAGAGCATGTGCATTTATACGGAGACTTGATTACACACAGGTGGATTCTATTTATCATCATCAGTCATTTAGGTCAACATTGGATCGTTCAGAGATCCTCACTGAACTTCTGGAGTGAGTTTGCTGCACTGAAAGTAAAGGGGCCGAATAATTTTGCACGCCCCACTTTTCAGTTTTTTATTTCTAAAAAAAGTTTAAAATATCCAATAAATTTCGTTCCACTTCATGATTGTGTCCCACTTGTTGTTGATTCTTCACAAAAAATTACAATTTCATATCTTTATGTTTGAAGCCTGAAATGTGGCAAAAGGTTGAAAAGTTCAAGGGGGCCGAATACTTTTGCAAGGCATTGTGTATATATATATAATATCCAGTTTTAGGAGTCGTTTTGAAAATGAAGAGAACGCCTGGAGATCTGGTAAAACCTACACTTGCTTAAGCAGTGTGTTAAAAATATTGTTATAAATGTTCAAACCTGAGGGTATGATTACTACATATATATACATATATACATATACATATATAGATATATATATATATATATATATATATATATACACACACATATATGTGTATATATATATACACACATATATGTGTGTATATATATATATATATATATATATATATATATATATATATATATATACATACATACGTTTTGCTGGTCCCCACAACTTAAGTTTGTATACAAAAACTGATGCTTTCATTTGACAATTGAAATTCCCCATTAGCATGTGTTTGCCAACACTGTGTGTGTTTGTGTGTGTGTGTGTGTGTGTGTGGGTGATGCTCCAGCATCACCTAGTGCCTTGTGCATGTATTACATCCTGTTGTGATTTTCTGGTGTAGCCTATTAAGTGAGCCTAATCATAAAACATGGCACTATGATTTTTATAACCACAGTCATGGGAATGCATTAGGCCTACATCATTTTTAAAAGGCATTCAGCAAGAACCTTTAAGACAAAGTGCATGAACTACATTCCACTACAACACATCTCTTCTTTGCATCAAGTTATTTCACTGTAATCTTACCTGGAAAAAAACTGATGTCATTACAGTAGGATAAATTTTCTATAAATATATTGAAAAAAATTATTTACATATTCCATTTCAAACACAATGGCACAATAGTACTATACAGAACTAGGCATTCTATATTTCAGTTTATATTTAGCTTATTCTTTATTTTAGTGGTCACTACACTTTGTAGTTCTACAATTATAGACTGTGGTTCATCTGTTTCTGTGCATACTTTGTTCCCTTTACTCTGTTCTCTAATGGTCAGGGCACCCACAGGACCACCACAGATCAGATACTATTTGGGTGGCACATCATTCCCAGCATTGACGTTTTGGTGGTGTGTTAATGTGTGTTGACCTGATACAATTGGATCAGACAGAGCAGTGTTCAATGTTCACTCACTATCCTCTTTATTAGAGACATTAACCTTATTGCTCCACTTTGTAGATGTAAAGTCAGAGACAGTAGCTCTTCTGTTGCTGCACAATTTGTGTTAGTCATTCTCTTATCGTTCATCAGTGCTCACATGATGCTGGTGGCTGGACAGCTTTGGCTGGTGGACTATTTTCAGTCCAGCAGTGACACTGAGGTAGGCTAAAACTCCAGCAGCACTGCTGTGTCTGATCCACTGTGACTGTATCAGTGCAATACACACTAACACACCACCACCACGTCATTGTCACTGCAGTACTGAGAATGATCTAATACCCAAATAATGTAGTACATGATCTGTGGTGGTCCTGTGATGGTCCCCATTAGAGAACAGAGTAAAGGGGACTAACAAAGTATTTGTTCAAGAGAAACATATGAACCACAGTCTGTAATTGTAGAACTATATATTTCAATCAAGGATTAGAAGTCCACGGGAGACTGCTGATAAACTAATGTTGAACATCCACTGATTCTCTTTTCATTACTTCAACCAGAGTGTGATGCAATCTGGGGATCTCATTTGCACTACAAATGTGCCACTGGGTGGCTTCCTGTAAACAATACAAATGATTTCATATTTAAATATATGTTATTAAGTGAATTATATTTGATTAATAAAAATCAAGACTGTGAACGTTTGATTTTGAATTTGAGTTACAGTGGTGCTTGAAAGTCTGTGAACACTTTAGAATTTTCTATATTTCTGCATAAATAGGACCTAAAACATCATCTTGCACACTTATTGCACACACATGAGTCATGACACATGAGTTGCAAGGATGGCAAGGGTTGGAAATGGTGAAAAAAGACAACATAGGCTAACAGTGGCCCAAATCCGATCTTCTCACCAAATCATATTTTTTAAAAAGGCTGTTCACATTATATTTTCAATGTGACCTACATCAGACATCTGTCTGAATGGTTCACGCTCTGAAACTGTTGCACATGTGCAAAAGGGCACCCGCTCATGTGACCCACTCATCCAACGGAAAAACACTTCTTTAATGGTCATGTTAAAAAGAGCACATTATTCTGCCACGGCCACTTCTTTGGTTTGGTCCTCTGTATATTTTTTATTTTCCTTTGACACGTCCTTCTGTGGTCACATTTAGCTGATTATTTAGGCATTTCCTCAACAACGAAGCAGTTGTGATATTCATTCATTCACTCACTTTCTTATCCGCTTAATCCTTTACAGGGTCACAAGAGAGCCAGTATCTAGCGGGTGGCACTGTGCGCAAGGCAGGAACAACCCTAGATTTGGCACCAATCCATCGTAGGGCACATACACTCACACAGTCCCAGACTAAGGGCAACTTTAGAGACACCAATTAACCTAACACGTGTCTTTGGAGTGTGGTAGGAAACTGGAGTAAACCCGGAGTACTCGGAGTAAACCATCGCAGCCACAGGGAGAACATGCAACCTCCACAAACAAAGGACCCAGACCACTCCACCTAGGGACTGAACTCAGGACTTTCTCAGTGTGAGGTGACAGTGTTACCCAACAAGCTGATATGTGCCTTCTAATTTTATTTGCACAGAGATGTCACCTCAGGTATTTTGACGTCTGTTATCTCGCTGTCCACCACTGAAAACCTCCCTGTCTGCTGTCAATTTCCCTTCTCCTCAGAACACATTCATGGTGAATGACAAGTTATCATAATGTTAAAGTCACATGAAAACTGATCTCAGTGTTCTCATTCAAGTCGCATGGCCATGTATCGGATACAGTGGGGCAAGAAAGTATTTAGTCAGTCACTGATTGTGCAAGTTCTCCTACTTAGAAAGATGAGAGAGGTCTGTAATTTTCATCATAAGTACACTTCAACTTTGAGACAAAAAATAAGAGAAACAAATCCAGGAAATCAGATTGGAGGATTTTTAAAGAATTTAATTGAAAATTATGTTGGAAAATAAGTGTTTGGTCAATAACAAACGAGCAAGATCTCACAGACCTATAACTTCTTCTTTAAGAAGCTTTTCTGTCCTCCACTCGTTACCTGTATTAATGGCACCTGTTTGACCTCGTTATCTGTATAAAAGACACCTGTCCACAGCCTCAAACAGTCAGACTCCAAACTCAACCATGGCCAAGACCAAAGAGCTGTTGAAGGCTACCAGGAAGAAAATTTGTTGACCTGCACCAGGCTGGGAAGGGTGAATCTACAATAGGCAAGCGGGTTGGTCAACTGTGGGAGCAATTGTAAGACATTCAAGACCATTGATAATCTCCCTCGATCTGGGCCTCCACGCAAGATCTCATCCGGTGGGGTCAAAATGATCATGAGAACAATGAGCAAAAATCACAGAACTACATGGAGGGACCTGATAAATGACCTGCAGAGAGGTGGGACCAAAGTAACAAAGGCTACCATCAGTAACACACTACGCCATGAGGGACTCAGATCCTGCAATGCCAGGTGTGCCCCCCTGCTTAAGGCAGTATATGTCCAGGCCCATCTGAAGTTTGACAGAGAGCATATGGATGATCCAGAAGAGGATTGGGAGAATATCATGTGGTCAGATGAAACCAAAATAGAATGTTTTGGTCGTGTTTGGAGGAAGAAGAATGCTGAGTTGCATCCCAAGAACACCATACCTACTGTGAAGCATGGGGGTCTAAGCCGCCACTTAGAGTGGCTTTTTATGGCCAAGCGGCAGGTCCACCTGATCCACACCGATGGTGGGGCATGGGCACCGAGCGCTGTTGCCGCTTGTGTTGGCCTGTCCTCGGCGTGTGAGCCGACGCCACCCTCTAGTGTCGGAAGCCGGGGTTCTAATACATACAACTCTGAAAAAATCAGATATGGGTTACATTAAGGCAAAAAAAAAAATCCAGATTTAGGCTAATTCAGTGGTGCTTGAAAGTTTCTGCATAAATAATCTTTCTGCATAAATATGACCTAAAACATCAGTAGATTTTCTTACAAATACTAAAAGTAAATAAACAGAACCCAGTTAAACACATGAGACAAAAATATTATACTTGGTCATTTATTTATTGACTAAAATGATCCAATATTCCATATTAGTGAGTGACAAAAGTATGTGAACCTCTAGGATTAGCAGTTAATTTGAAGAAGAAATTAGAGTCAGGTGGTTTCAGTCAATAGGATGTCATGTGAGTAGGCACCCTGGTTTATTTAAAGAACAGGGATGTATCAAAGTCTGCTCTTCACAACACATGTTTGTGGAAGTGTATCATGGCACAAACAAAGGAGATTTCTCAGAACCTCAGAAAAAAAGTAGTTGATGCTCATCAGGCTGGAAAAGGTTACAAAACCATCTCTAAAGAGTTCGGACTCCACCAATCCACAGTCAGACAGATTGTGTACAAATGTAGGAAATTCAAGACCATTGTTACCTTCCCCAGGAGTGGTCGACCAACAAAGATCACTCCAAGAGCAAGGCGTGTAATAGTTGGCGAGGTCACAAAGGACCCCAGGGTAACTTCTAAGCAACTGAAGGCCTATCTCACATTGGTTAATGTTAATATTCATGAGCCCACCATCAGAAGAACACTGAACAACAATGGTGTACATGGCAGGGTTGCAAGGTGAAAACACTCTCCAAAAAGGACATTGTTGCTCGTCTGCAGTTTCAGATCACGTGGACAAGCCTAAAATAATTGGGGCCGGGGGGTCACATCAGATACCGAAAGCAAAGGTTCACATACTTTTGCCACTCACTAATATGTAATAAAGTTAATGTTTTGGAATCGCCAAGTCAAAGTCCTGACCTTAATCCAATCGAAATGTTGTGGAAAGACCTGAAGCGAGTAGTTAATGGTAGAGTAATTGGGGCCGGGGGGGTCACACCAGATACCGAAAGCAAAGGTTCACATACTTTTGCCACTCACTAATATGTAATATTGGTTCATTTTCTTCAAAAAATAAATGACCAAGTATAATATTTTTTCCCTGATTTCTTTAGCTGGGTTCTCTTTATCTACATTTAGGATTTGTGTGAAAATCTGATGATGTTTTAGGTCATATTTATGTAGGAAGTTAGAAAATTCTATAGGGTTCACAAACTTTCAAGGACCACTGTATAGATATTCTATTTTGATGACTACTGTATTATTACACAGTTGTTTATTTTTCCAGGGACCATCACTTGCATCATGGCACGATCGGTGTTCCCTTACCTCATGTATTACAAATTAAGCACTGAGTGCAATGCAAATATGATAAGCAGAAAAATTTCCTGACAAAACTTTCCAGGAGGACGTTATCTCTTTTCCGCTAGAGGTCAGTAGAGGACCTTGCAGTGAATGGCAGTGCTGGGAGTACTGTACAGTACTGTATATTGTTGCCGCTCTATAAACGTAGCAAATACCAGTGGCAGCATGGAAAGTTGTGAAAGATTGCTCAAACAAGAAACAACAGTGAACCAGTATTGAAAGTGATGGGAAAGTTCAGTTACAACAATTAATTCCGTTTGCCCCACACTTACAATGCAGATGTGGTTTGAACTCTGACCAGATAGAGTATGGGCATACTGTTAATTCCCATAATGTAAAATTCATTGTTGCAATGTTGTTCTGCATGTCAGAGATGCACATGTAAAGTAAACTTTATTTGCACCATACTGATTATTAGGTACCAAGGGACATTGGGGAATTAAATGTATATTATATGTGTGTGTCAGTGTAAGGTACTGGAAATCTTGGTTGACAATTAAGGTCTGCAATATGTGAAGGAGGAAATGATGCAGCCTTCAATATGAAAGGGGGCAAGAGTAGCACTAAAACAGTATACAAACATTGATACAATACAAACGTTGATTGATGACTGCTTCATCAGGAACAATCTTCAACATGAATGGAAAGGCATGGAATTTAAACACCCCCTCATCTGTGACATCACACCACCAAAGCAGCTAAACAGTCTTGCTTGGTTCAACAAATGCAGTAAATGGCCAACAGGTGTATTAGTCTTGTTCAAAGAAAGAAGCCAGTTCACTCACACATACTGTGCTCTACATATATTGTTCGAAAAAAAAAATAATAATCTGTTGATTTCAGAGTTAGATAAAGTAGCAAACAATGTCACTCAGGTAAAGTACTGTTGTATTTGACTTAAAAGTACACATTCAAAAAAAATACTTATTGAGACCAAACGGGAGACTCACGACATGTACGAGATGCTCTGATGCAGTTCTTGAATGGCTGAATTAAATGTGACATTCATGCCATATATTATTGTAAATTGTATTGAACCTGATCAATAAGATTTCCATGAACAAATGTCCCCATTGAGGTTTTTTTTTTTTTGACTACCTAACAGTTATACACATGCACTAAGACAATATGAAAAAGCAGGTGTAAAAAGTTACTCAGAAAAAAATGTACTGTAAAATTTGACAGCAGAACCATGAAGTGGCTAAATTACCTTCAAAAATTCATAGTAGAACTGTGAACTTCATGGCCAAACTGGAAATTCACATTAAAACTGTCAAGCAATTCAGCTTTACTACGAAAATTCACAGTACATTTTCCTGAGTAAAGCTGTTAATTTAACAATTACAGCGGGACAAAAAAGTATTTAGTCAGCCACTGATTGTGCAAGTTCTCCTACTCTGAAAGAAGAGAGAGGTCTGTAAGAGCCCCGGCAAAGTCCTCGCAGCAAGGCAAGTGGGTGACGGTTCGGCGACGTAGTCGTAAGGCTAGTCCACGAGAGCACCACTCTTTACCTGTTCACGTGTCCAACAGGTTTGCCCTCCTCAGTGATGCACCCACTGAGCAGCCTGTTGAAAACAAGAGCTCTGGTCATAGGTGACTTATTTTACGACATGTGAAACTAGCTACCCCTTTAGGGATACCAGCAGCTAGAGTTATCTGTATCCCCGGAGCCAGAGTGCCGGACATTGTAACGAGTCTTAGTGAACTTGAGAGCCGCAGATTCTCTAGGATAGTTATTCAAGTAGGGGCTAATGATATACGCCTTCGTCAGTCAGAGGTTACTAAGGCCAATTTTGTAGAGGTGGTTAGCGTGGCGAAGGCGATGTCCAATGCTGCAGTCTGCTCTGGCCCCATCCCAATGCAGCGAGGTGACCAAGCCTACAGCAGGTTATGATCGTTGAACTGCTGGCTGTCCAAGTGGTGCTCTGAAAACAACGTGGGCTATATAGACAACTGGACAGCCTTTGAGGGTAAGCCTGGCCTTTTAGGATGGGATGGCGTCCATCCCACTCGGGAGGGTGCTGCTCTCATCTCCTGCAACATTGCCCGTAGTCTTATGGCCCGATTGGTTAGGGGCTGACTATCCAGAGCAGGGGTCAGGCAGCAGACAGCTTAACCAACTGTCTGCTGGTAGCCATGCACCGTCACCCAGAACCCACATTATTGAAACTGTGTCTGTTACCCGCATCTGTCCTAAACGTAAACGCTGTCAAAAAGTCTGTTTTAATAACCTCATTAGTATAAACACATATAGCTCCCAAAGAAATAACAACCTTAGACTAAAGCTAGGATTACTTAACATTAGATCACTTACAAGCAAAGCAGTAATTGTAAATGAAATAATCACTGATAAACGCTTACACGCTCTCTGTCTCACTGAGACTTGGATTAGACCTGATGAATATTCAGCCTTAAATGAAGCCTCAACTCCTGGATACAGTCATGCTAATCGCCCTTGTCCTAATGGTCGGGGGGGGGGGAGACATAGCCACAATTTTTGACAAAGACAAAAGACAAATCCCATTACAATCCCATTACTAATTCTTTTGAAATACTGATTCTTAATGTGACTGATCCATCCTTATGGAAGTCAAAACCACACTGTTTTCAGCTTATTACTATTTACCGCCCTCCAGATCCCTATTCAGAATTTCTTCAGGAATTTGCTAACTTTCTTTCCAGCTTACTACTGTCAACAGATAAGGCTTTAATTGTAGGTGATTTCAATACTCACTTTGACAATGAGCAAGATCCACTTAAAATTGCTTTCGAGTCCATCTTAGAATCCATGGGTATCACTCAGAATGTGATGGGACCAACCCACCGCTGTAATCATACTTTAGATCTAATATTAACATTAGGTATCAATATAGATAACCTTGATGTTTTCCCGCAAAGTGATTCGATTTCAGATCACTATCTTTTAGTATAGAGCTTAGAGCTATCTCTAATAAATAAATCCTTCTGCCTCGTTATCACACCAAGTGCACTATCACATCTGCTACTCCAGCTGCGTTTATTAAAAACCTACCAGACTTGAAATTTAATACACCTACAGAGATCAATCATCTTGAGTGTGTAAATGACCAATTAGAATGTGTGCTTCGCTCAACCCCGGACACGACTGCTCCTGCTAGGGTCAAACGTATTAGGGAAAAAAGGCTAGCACCATGGTATAATGATCACACCCGTACCTTAAAGCAAAGAACACGGCATCTAGAGCGCAAGTGGAGACATAGTAAATTGGAGGTGCTTAAGATTGCTTGGAGGGACAGCATGGCAGAGTATAAGCATGCCCTCACTAAAGCTATAAGCTGAATAACTTCTTTCAATCATAGAGAAAAAATAAGAATAAATCCAAGATTTCTCTTTAATTACAGTCTCCAAATTAACAAAAACCCCCACCAGAACGTGGACTCTCCCATTCTGTGTAATTTTAACAGTATGGATTCATTTGACTTTCTTTAATGATAAGATAAAAAAAACTCAATGCTCATCAAACATCACCAAATGTTCAGCCACCTTCCAGATGCAGCACTAGTGAAAGACATTCTGTTTAGTGAGCTGTAAGTCAAGACTAGGGAATCTTTACCCCAAATTACTAACACTGAACTATACGCACTGATCAGCTCGTCTAAGTCATTCAACATTTGTTTATTAGATACCAATTCCTACACGTCTACTCAAACAAAGTATTACCTAGTGTTATAGAGCCAGTGTTAGCTATTTTAAATTCAATCCCGTACCTTAGGTTATGTGCCCAAAATCCTCTCAAGTCTGACGTTATCAAAACCCACTGATTAAAAAAGCCAATCTTGACCCTTGTGTGATATCTAATTATAGACCAATTCAAATCTACCGTTTTGTCCAAAATCTTAGAAAAAAGCCGTCTATCAGCAGCTCTGCAGTTACCTCCAAAGGAATGAAATTTATGAAACATTTCAGTCTGGCTTCAGGCCCATCATAGTACTGAAACAGCATTAATAGGGTACTAAATGACTGTTTAATGTCCTCAGAATAGGGATGTGTTTCATTTCTTGTTCTGTTAGATTTAAGTTGCCCAGCATTTGACACGATAGATCATGATGTTTACTAAACAGACTAGAAAAATACTGTAGGTATTAAGGGATCAGCACTTTTTTGGTTGGTTTTAAATCCTACTAAACCGACCGGTACCAGTTTGTTCATATAAATGAATCTAAGGTCTAAGCTCTCAAAAGTGAAGTATGGCGTACCTCAGGGGTTCAGTGCTTGGCCTGCTTTTATTCTCTCTGTACATGCTACCCACTAGGCTCAGTTATTCGTAAACATGGCATTAGTTTCCACTGCTATGCAGATGATACACAAGCTGTACATATCAGCCAAACCTAATGACAGCCTTACAATCAACAAAATCGAGGGGACTGTGCTAAAAAGGAAATAAAAGATTGGATGTTATTAATTTTTCCTCTTACTTAAACTCAGATAACACTGAGGTTCTATTATTGGGGACCCAAGGCTGTGAGAGACAGAATGGCTACAATCTATCCTAAATCTAGATGGCTGTCCAGTATTGCCCAGGTCCGTCTGTAAAAAATAAACTTAGGGGTCACATTTGATTCAGATCTCTCCTTGATGCGCTTTGTGCACACTCGAATTGCTTTCTTTCAATTACATAATATCGCTATAAACTTAGAAATATCCTCTCTTTTAATGATGCAGAAAAACTTGTTCAGCGTTTATAACTCACTGAAAAGCATGGAATGAACTAATGACTTTGTCTATGACGTCTTAAAAGAGAGGCATATTTCTAGTTAGTTCTTCTTTACTTCCACTCACCCGCCCTTCTCTTTTTCCCCCTCCTCCCCCTTCTCTCTATTACTGTAACGCCTGCGCTTACTGGATGCTCTAGTACACTATCTATTAAATCAACTTCAGTAGTTTGTTAGTTCAGAACTGCAGCTGCCCGAGTGCTAACTCGAAACTAGAAAATTTGATCATATCACTCTTGTTCTATCATCACTACACTGGTTTCGGTGACCAGTCAAACTCCGCATTGATTACAAAAATACTTCTTTTAACTTATAAAGCTCTACATGGCCTGGCCCCACATTATCTGAGTGAACTCTTAGAGTTTACAATCCACCTCGTCTACTTCGTTCGAGGGTGCAGGACTTCTTTTAGTTCCTAGAATTAAAAAGTCACAGCCGGGGGAAAGGCTTTCTCATACATGGCCCCCCAAAAACTATGGAATAATAAAACTACCCACTTTCGTTCGAGATTCAGACACTCTCCAAAGTTTTAAGTCTAGGATAAAAAGACATTACCTATTTACAACAGGCTTTTGACTAGATTTAGACCAGGATGCCATGGCTTGGGTCACTGGGGCCGAAGTCTGGAGTCATGTCTGGCCTGCCTGCCCTTGTCCGCTAGCAGGGAGTGTCGAGTGGGCGGTCTGGGCTGAAACTGGGCTTTGGTCCTCGTGATCTTGACTCGTGCATCCTTGCCTTAGAATAAGGGCAGAGCTGGGGGTTCATAGTCAATGAGTCTTATGGTGATCAGAGACATTGGGGTTGCTGTCTTCTGCCTCCCGTGGGTTGCCAGTGTCTCCATGTGATCCCTCCTGGCTGTGTTCCTACCAGTTCTTCCTATTTCTAGCTATTCTGCTGGCTATAGCTAATGCTGCCGGGGTCTCATGCTACACTTGGCATCAGTGATTGACATGGCATCAGTTGATGGTTAATAGACACGTGCTCTTAATCAATAAACTAATTGCATTTTTGTTTATCTCTGCGAGCTTGTGTTCGGGCAGTTCCAGCCCCACACATGATGTTTCATCGCTGGAGCTCCACTAAGCTGCTTCCATCATCAGCTCCAGCCCCATCATACCCGGCCATTAATGTCGATGTGCACATACTTCACATTTTATTCGAACTTTGAACTCCATTATGACTTTAGTTTCGCTCTTAGTTTATCATCTACGCCGCCCAAGGAGGTTTGGGTCCCTTTTGAGTCTTGGTACTCCCAAGGTTTCTTCCTAGAACTAGGGAGTTTTTCCTTGCCACTGTCGCCCTAGTCTTGCTCAATTTGGGATTGGACGTAGTTATTAGGAGATAATCTAAACTTGTAAAGTTGCTTTGAGACAATGCTCCATTGTAAAAAGCGCTATATAAATAAATCTGACTTGACTTGACTTGACTTGACATTCTATTTTGGTTTCATCTGACCACATGATATTCTCCTAATCCTCTTCTGGATCATCCATATGCTCTCTGGCAAACTTCAGACAGGCCTGGACATGTACTGGCTTAAGCAGGGGGACACGCCTGGCACTGCAGGATCTGAGTCCCTCTCGGCACAGTGTGCTACTGATGGTAGCCTTTGTTACTTTGGTCCCACCTCTCTGCAGGTCATTCATGAGGTACCGCCATGTAGTTCTGTGATTTTTGCTCACCGCTCTCATGGTCATTTTGACCCCATGGGATGAGATCTTGCGTGGGGCCCCAGACCAAGGGAGATTATCAATGATCTTGTATATCTTCCATTTTCTTACTATTGCTCCCACAGTCGATTTATTCACACCAACCTGCTTGCCTATTGTAGATTCACTCTTCCCAGCCTGGTGCAAGTCTACAATTGTCTTCCTGGTATCCTTCGACAGCTCTTTGGTCTTGACCATGGTTGAGTTTGGAGTCTGACTGTTTGAGTCTGTGGACAGGTGTCTTTTATACAGATAACGAGGTCAAACACAACGTACTACTTCTTGGGCTGGTCCATATGCACCTCCATGAGCTGGGTCAGTGTGTCCAGGAAGGCTCAATTGAAGGCAGCCATTTCTTCACTTTTCTTTGCGCCTTAAAGCTGCATCCAATTCCCTTGTCTTAGCAGCATCTTCAATGAACAGGCAAAATTGCTGGTCATGGTGTTCCCAGTGTCTATCACGCTGCTGACGATTCAGCTGCTGCTGCGCAGCATCAGCCTTCTGTATTTGTCTGAATACAGTACGCCGATCCTGCATGCGTGTACGCTTCCTTCTGCCTGGACAACGTAAACAAAAAAAACAACAACAAAATGTTATCAAACCCAATTCGTTCACTAATGTTGTTTCAAACAAACTAAAATTTGATGCAGCGTTTTTTCACCTAAACTTTCTAAATGCATCACAACCATTTATGAATTGTACGTTTTCAATCTTTTTAATTATTCTTAATTTGAAAAAACTCAGATGTTTTGTAAAACCTACCAGTATAACTGTGCTGTGGGACTGTGATGACCTAGTGGTTAAGATACTGGACTATGGACCAGAAGGTCCTGCATTAAACCCCATCCTGCCATGCTGCCACTGTTGGGCCCTTGAGCAAGGTCATTAACCCACAATGTCTCAGATTGTAAGACTGTATCAATTGTAAGTCGCTCTGGATAAGGATGTCTGCTAAATGAAATAAAACTAAATGTAAAATGTGAATATAACGCGGTGGTGACATTTCTGTAGTGGAAGTCGTAGAACTGCCTTCCTCAGCTACTGGTGTTGAGGCTCAGGGGAGATTAGGTTCCGTCTCCGTGACCCTCGAAGACTCATGACTGGCAGATGTGTTGTCTAAAGCAAAACAATACACCAACTATTAAATAATATTGAAAATGTTTTGGTATATTATTTTATGGTTTAAATGTATTTAAATAAACAGATTAACCAATGGATAGTACAGCTTTATTATAAATGAAATAGTCTGAAGGGGGTTCCAGGATTTAAAATCTTTTTGTTTACAGCAACCTTACAAAGAGATTAAAGTAAGCCTTTACTCTCAAGTCAACTCTAGGTTTAAAAAGACCATTTTAGCATGCACCAAGTAACATATTCCCTTCTATACCTCAGTTTTTAGATAATGCTTAATGTCGTAATAATAGGCGTAAAGTGGAAGCAAGTTAATCTGAGTCTGTTAGGAATATGTTTAGAATAAATTCTAATGTTCAAAAACAGCTTCACAAAACAAAAACATCAAGTTGTTACGGATCACCATCCAAAATAAAAGGCGAACCGTGAAAATAAACTTGTAAGGGTGTTTAAGGACCCAATTGCAGTTCCAGTGCCATGAAAAGCAGTCTCAAAAACATAATTCTTTAACATAATTAAATGGCGTGAAACGCACTAGGGGGAAATGCTAAAAGTAAAAAAAAAGAAAGACAACCCAACGCGAGTGAGGAAACACCGAAACACCGTAGTCCGAGCGAGGGGAAGTAACGGTTAGCGCTAGGAGGGTATGCTCTAAGCGTGCCTAGGGAATGCTCACGCATGCACCAACCGGCATGTGGCAAGGAAGGAAAAGACACGGAACCTAGCGTTTCGGATCAGCAAAGAAGCGTGCGTGATTGCACGCCCACGCTGGCAAAAACGGAAGGAGGAATTGATGAAGGGGAAAGTCTGGCCCTACACTAGCTTCTAATCCCTACCTTACTTCCGGTCGTCTGAGCTGTATGTGGCCTACCTCCTTTACAAGGCCAGATAATAGTTACCACCCAAGAAAACGCTGTAGTGATAAGGCAGCAAGGTCGGCAAATGCCAAGGCTCAGGCATGCTATTATATACCTGAGCCAGTAGCTAATAACTCAATGTTGCTAATAAGGCAATCAATGCCTCTAAAGACCTCATTCAGTGTAGCACCATCCAGTACCCTTTGGATTATTTAATCGGTCACTAAACCAAGGAACGTTTGCACCTCTTCAGTAAACCAAGGTTAATTTTTACAAGCTGCCATACTGACTCTCATCATAGCAAATGCAAACACTTCAGTGGAGATTTCACAAATGAATACTATTGTGCTGGAGTTCTTTTCGTCGCATGAGTGTCAATTTGCTCTGGCCAATGACCGCTCTGCAAGGATTACACGTCATGGTTTAGTCCTTGGCTCTCTTGGAACTGCAATTGTGCAAAGACTGAAAAAAGTTCCCATTTCCCGGTACCAGGTAGCAGATTTATGTAATGGTAAAGCAAAATAACCGTGCCGAATCGTGTCAAGTTCAGTAGGTACCACATTGTTGAAAAGCGCTATAATTGTGCTGAATCTGCGACTTAATGTTGGGTGGCGAGATGGGTGACTAGACAGAGGACAAAGATGTATCTGAGAGGCCAGTCAGGCCAATAAAATGAAACACTCAACTTATTTCAGTAATGACTGGACGAAAAATGAAAGTTACACCACATGGTTAAAGCGAGTCCTGGGTGATCCACTGTCTGCTACCTGCTTCGTATGTTCAGTTACAATTTTGATTAAATACAAGGGCAAAACCGCTTTAAACGACCATGCTAAAAGAAAAACATTAATTAACGAACGGAGACCACTGATGGCTGCAGTCAAGGGAAATGCCAAAAATAAATGAATAATTAGATATGATACAGTGGGGCAAAAAAGTTTTTAGTCAGTCACTGATTGTGTAAGTTCTCCTACTTAAAAAGTAGAGAGAGGTCTGTAATATTCATCATAGGTACACTTCAACTATCAGAGACAAAATGAGAAAAAAATCCAGGTAATCCCATTGTAGGAGTTTTAAAGAATTTAATTGTAAATCATATTGGAAAATAAGTATTTGGTCACCCACAAACAAGCAAGATTTCTGGCTCTCACAGACCTGTAACTTCTTCTTTAACTCTTCTGTCCTCCACTCGTTACCTGTATTAATGGCACCCGTTTGACCTCATTATCTGTATAATAGAAACCTGTCCACAGCCTCAAACAGTCAGACTCCAAACTCAACCATGGCCAAGACCAAAGAGCTGTCGAAGGACACCAGGAAGAAAATTGTAGACCTGCACCAGGCTGGGAAGGGTGAATCTATAATAGGCATGCAGGTTGGTGTGAATAAATCAACTATGGGAGCAACTGTAAGACATACAAGACCACTGATAATCTCCCTCGATTTGGGGCTCCACGCAAGATCTCATCCCGTGTTGTCAAAATGATCATGAGAACGGTGAGCAACAATCCCTGAACTACACGAAAAGACCTGATAAATGACCTGCAGAGAGCTGGGACCAAAGTAAAAAGGCTACCATCAGTAACACACTAGGCCGAGAGGGACTCAGATCCTGCAGTGACAGGCGTGTCCCCCTGCTTAAGCCAGTACATGTCCAGACCCATCTGAAGTTTGCCAGAGAGCATATGGATGATCCAGAAGAAGATTGGGAGAATATCATGTAGTCAGATGAAACCAAAATAGAACTTTTTGGTAAAAACTCAACTCGTTGTGTTTGGAGGAAGAAGAATGCTGAGTTGCACCATACTTACTGTGAAGCATGGGGGTGGAAACATCATGCTTTGGGGCTGTTTTTCTGCATAAGGGACAGGACGACTGATCCGTGTTAAGGGAAGAATGAACGGGGATATGTATCGTGAGATTTTAAGCCAAAACCTCCTTCCATCAGTGAGAGCATTGAAGATGGAACATGGCTGGGGCTTCCAGCATGACAATGATCCCAAACACATCGCTCAGGAAACGAAGGAGTGGCTCCTTAAAAAGCATTTCAAGGTGCTGGAGTGGCCTAGCCAGTCTGTAAGCCCTCAGTCCCATAGAAGATTTGTGGAGGGAGTTGAAAGTCCATGTTGCCCCAAAACATCACTGCTCTAGAGGAGATCTGCATGGAGGAATGGGCCAAAATACCAGCTACAGTGTGTGCCAACCTGCTGAAGACTTACAGGAAACATTTGACCTCTGTCATTGCCAACAAAGGTTGTGTTACAAAGTATTGAGTTGAACCAAATTTATTGACCAAATACATTTCCACCATGATTTACAATTAAATTCTTTAAAAATCCTACAATGGGATTTCCTGGATTTTTTTCTTCATTTTGTCTCTCATAGTTGAAGTGTACCTATGATGAAAATTACAGACCCCTCTCATCTTTCTAAGTCAAAGAACTTGCACAATCAGTGACCGACTAAATACTTTTTTGCCCCACTGTACTTCCTATAATATGTATGTTTTCCTGTAAGATAAGTGTAATTTCAGTCTCTAATTGAGGCATACTAAGTAAATAAACTTAATAGTGGTGTGAATGATAGCCCAAGTATTAGGCCCAAGTATGGCAAATGCAACTCATCCCTTACTTATGTGTTTAGCATAAAGGGAGCAAAACACTGATTTTTTACACTGGACAGCAGTCTACTCATTTGCACATTGCACATTTTCATATCTTTTTTACATATATGTACATATGTTACACTCTTTGTATATACTTTCTGTATATGCTTGTAGCCCCTCTTTACCATGGAGGGGGTAGTGAAAGTGTTTAACCTGAGTTCACAGGTATGGTTCTCACCCTTAAGCTAACTGTATCAACAGTATTAGTCACGTACCCTTAATGTACTTCTAGTCAAGGTATTTCAGTGATGAAACGCACACAATCATGTATATAAAAATAACTATATTATTTTCAAATATTTCAGGGGTTGTCAATTAAATAACAAAAAAAATAAACAGAATAAGTACACCTGTGGTGTATGAATACCTTCCTTCGAATTACAATCGAATTACATTGGTCCCATTAATCCATGACTTTAGCAAGTGGTATATAGGCAACTTAGGATTTCGTGAAATAAAACAAAAAAAAAAAACCTTAAATTAATGGTGATAATATTGTGCTCAACACAGGGTAACAACTTAAGCAAACCTATTGAGATGACCGATCACTCACAAACAAAACAGTAACTCAAAGCCAGCAAATGTAAAACAACAAACGTTGCAGGCCTGTTACTCTCAACTCGTGTGATGGATCAGTCAACTGAAAGTTCGGGTACTCACAGTCAGAGTCCTCGCTGTATGTGCGAACTGGTGGTGCTTGTCAGAGCCCCAACTTGGCAAAACTTCCACTTTTACCTTTTACATACTAGCGGGTGAAACGGCGAACCCGAGGAACCTCGAGCGTTCCGGTAGCTCAAGGCGCTATCGTATAGGGTAAGGTCCCACGTGGGCTGAGCTGAGGAATCCCGAGCGCTCCAGTAGCTCGGAGCGCTATCAGACAGCTTAATGTCCTTCAGTGGCTGGTTCTCAACCAGGCTACGGCGAACTCACAGTCAATAAACTCACGTGCATTGTGTTTAGCAATGCAAATTAATACTGGTCGTCAGACTACTCGTACTGCTGAAGGCCAGAGGCAATGCTACATTTAGCGGTTAAACTTAATACTCGGATTTAAACCAGGAAACTCGTGCAAGTTTGGCGAAACATGGAAAACTGGCGACTATGGTAAATAAGTAAGCCACTTTACCCTCTTAAGCTTGCAAAAAACTGCCATACAGTGAGTGTTTTGGAGCACTCAGGAGACACGCGAGCTGGGACATCTCTCTCCATGCCATCACCTCTCTCCTCTCTGATCCCGCCCACCTATCAATCTAGTTGGCTGACAGGAGTAACTGACGTTCATATTACTCTATGGTATTCAGCTTTGGTCTCCCTAAATCTAGGTTGTATTCCCACATGGAATATCCATACATCTACATCCACTCTATGATGCATCCCTGTAGTCAAATGTTGGCATGTACACATTAGCTCTACTTATTTAACTATTTCTGCACATAACCATGGGATACATCCCCCACTTTCTAAAGGGTCTGTATGTCCTCATCAGACTGTGGTTTCAACCTGCCTGGGCTCTCCGAAATGCAACACCGGCTGTACTGGAGGGGCACGCATCTCATCCCACGGGGATATGCTTATTCTAAGGCCTCTATACACAATTTCAATGGGTTGGTTGGCAGGCTTTCCAAGCTCATCGTAGCTCAGTCGTATCACAGGCTTAACAGTGCGCTTTTTTTCAGTCGCAATTGTCGGTAAGCTGTCTTCAGGTTCATCCCTTAGTGGAGTACCATTACGGCGGCTGCTTGGCTCTTTGCCTTGACTCTCATCCATCTGATCAACACTTGGAACACACTCAGTTCCCAACTCACTGTCTCTGTTATCCTTAAGATTCTCATTACTCTCGACAGCAGTTTCGGACTCCATCTCCCTGCTATCCTCTTCCCTAACCTGGGTGTTGTGGGGAAAGTCAGTCCTTGTAGGAGGGCTAGTAGGAGCTAGGGATTGCAATCGAAACCAATTCTGCCTCGGGTAAAACCTCTCTTCTTCGGATTCAGATGGTCAGCTACTGGACTCTATTGTAGCTCTTCTGTTTCTGTTGCTACAATCAGTCTGTTGTTGTGTCTGTGGAACTCGTACACGTGAAGTAACACTATCACCTTGGGTCCCATGCACTTTGGGCAAACGAATCAAACATCCAAGAGGAAGTAAGTGATCCCAGTGCAGGGTCTTGATCACTTTCCTCCCTCTTTTAGGCTGCAGACGGTAAACAGGCAAGTTGGGTAGCTTCCCTACTACAGTATAAGGCAAGGAATCCCACCTGTCCTTTAGGTTTCCCTTTCCACTCTCACCAAATGCACGAATGAGCACTCAATCTCCCTCTTCTGGGTTCTGAGGGCGAACACATGCGTCATATTGCCGTTTGTTTCTCTGATGCACTCGGCTGGAATTCTCCACTGCCAACTGGTAAGCGCGTTTCAAGTTACTCTGTAATTTCCCAACATACTGCTGATGTCTGACATCCTCTTCTAATCGTAGAGGTGTTTCAAAACACAGGTCAACTGGAAGGTGAGCCTCTCGTCCGAACATCAACATGTACGGGGAGAATCCAGTAGAGTCATTACGGGTGCAGTTGTAAGCATGTACTAGTGCTGCTACTTGCTGACTCCACTGATGTTTCTGACTGTTTCTGGCAAACCATAATGGACAAAAGAACTTTTCCACTAATACTTTAGCCACGGTCAATGCCTTCTGGTCACGAGTGGGATAAGCTTGGGCATATCTGGTAAAGTGGTCTGTCACGACCAAGATGTTGGAAATGCCCCGTGAATCGGGCTCTAAGGATAAAAAGTCAATACAGACCAAGTCCAATGGACTATTGCTGCTAATCTGATGCAATGGCGAGACCCTGTGTGGGATAGTCTTCCGGACAATACAACGCTCACAGTTCTTTACGTAAGTAGTACCATCAGCAAGCATTTTAGGCCATAGAAATGGTCTCGTGCCAATGCTATTGTTCGCTCAATGCCCAAGTGACCTGATTCATCATGAAGGGATCGTAAAACTCTCTCTCTATACTGCTCTGGAAGAACCAACTGAAACGAGAAGTCATCTCCCAACTTACTCGTCTTCCTGTACAGGAGCCCATTAACAAGTGTGAGTTTTTTCTCTTCTCTACGCCACAAAGCAAAGTTGAGGTCTACTTCTGATCCAATAGGGGTCCATAATCCCTGCTCAATGACTTTCCGGACTTTACCAATCACTGGATCATTTTCCTTGGCGACTCTAAGCTCTTCATGACTCACTGGCTCAGAAAGGCTATTGGTCAACCTTGTGGGGTATGTATAAACTTCAGGTATTGCCTCCGGGGATGCTCCCAAGTTCTCAATGCATTTGGCAGCAGTTGGAGACTCATTAAAATTAACTTGATTGCACACAGCCTCCACACTTTGTGGGGATAACCATTCATCTTCAGCCACATTTCGGGACAGCAAATCCGCATCCACATTCTCTCGGCCAGGCCTGTATTAGATTCCAAATTCATAACTGGACAAGGCTGCTAACCACCTATGACCTGTTGCATTCAACTTGGCAGAGGTTAGGACGTACGTGAGGGGGTTGTTATCAGTCCTCACAGTGAACTTGGCTCCATAGAGGTAATCATGGAATTTATCTACCACAGCCCACTTCAAAGTCAGAAATTTGATGAGCTGGGTAGTTTCTCTCAGAGTTACTCCGTTTTCTACTGGCGAAGGGTACAGGACGTAGACCGTCGGGATACTGCTGATTCAACACTGCACCCAAACCTTCAAGACTGGCATCTACATGGAGTATGTAAGGCTTATTGGGATCTGCGAAAGCTAACACAGGGGCATGAGTGAGACAATGCTTGATCTTCTAGAAGGCCTTTGTGCACTCAACTGTCCATCGCTTATCGAAGGGTTCGGATTTCTTGACGTAGACTTTATCCTTCCCAGAGACCTTCCCTTTCTGAGTTGGAGGATAACCCTTGGTTAGGTCAGTCAGGTTAGGTTACCCATGACAGTAGAGTAGTTGGCAATGAATTGCCTGTAATACCCACAAAAACCAAGAAAGGCCTGCAGAGATTTCAAGTCAGTTGGTTGTGGCCAATGTGACACAGCTTTGATCTTGTCTGGGTCAGTTGCGATTCCTTCAGCTGAAACTATGTCCCAGGTATTTCACTTGAGTCTGGCAAAATTGACACTTGTCAATAGACACTTTGAGACCATTCTCCTCCAATCGATCCAAAACTCTGATCAGTTTGTCCAGAGTTCGTCCGAACACTATAAGATCGTCCAAATACACTAGGCACTGCAGCAGATTCATATCTCCCACAACCCGTTCCATCAATCTTTGGAATGTGTCTGGCGCTCCGGTGATACCTTGGGGCATATGCTCAAATTGGTAGAACCCCACCGGGCAGATAAAAGCAGTTTTCTCCTTATCTTGGTCGGCCATCGCTATCTGGTAATACCCGCTCTTGAGGTCTAAGACAGAGAACCACTGACTGCTGGACAAACAGTCAAAAACATCATCTACCCTGGGTATGATGTACTGATTGTATATGATTGTATGATGTCCTTGCATTCAACGTGCGATAGTCAATGCACATTCTGATCTTTCCACTTTTCTTTCTGGCGACGACAATAGCTGAAGCATAAGGACTCCTAGACTCTTTAATAATTCCGGCAGCCAACAATTCCTGGAGGTGGCGCCGAACAGCATCAAGCTCAGCAGGAGCTAATCTACGGGACCTCTCTCTGAATGGACGTGTGTCTCTGAGTCGTATTTCATGTTCCACGCCCTTGGCAAGCCCTACATCCCACTCGTCCACTGAGAACACCTTGGTTCTTTGAGCCAGCTGTTTCACTAGCCTGTCTTTCCATGCTGGTGGAATGGGAGAGTCTCGGAAACAGAAGAGTGTAGGGTCAAATGGACCTCGAGTACTTGTTTCAGCCTTGATTTCTGTCACCACATCTGCTTGGTAGATGTGCGCAACAAGAGAGCCCTTTGAGATATTTCTCTCTTTGAGGGTCTCTTTATCAATAAGGACACAGTACCCTGCTGTATGTCAGAAGGGAGAAGTACACATGGTGGTATAGTGACACCAGCGGGCAGCATACCTAGCGCATCTATGACCAGGACGCTGGGTTTTTTCCCCTTGTGAACAATAGCTTTGCAGACCACATGTCGGGACTCGCCGGCAGGGATCTTAAGTGGGCCCAGCCCTATCCACTTCACATGCCTTGTGCATTCATCCACAGGTGAGTTTGGCAAGTTTGACTTCTCACCTCCTGCCTGTGAGGCACTAACTCTCCAGATCTGGGCTTGGTTGGTGTGTTCACTTTGTTTGGTCTCGTGTCTCGGTCCATGATGTACCTAGTATTTGTACCAATTATCAAAGGCACCTGATCGGGGCCTGGGAGGTTTGGGCACACTAGGGCCAGTATGGTCTTGGCCTGGGGATTATCCCCATCCTCAAGGAACTCTACTGTGACCGCCACATAGCCTTTGTAAGGATAGCTGGAATCTCCTAACCCCCAAATGGCAAGACTAGAAATAGGGTGGATAGGTATGTGCTGCAAGTACTGTTGGTACCATCGCTCAAAGATAAGAGTTACTGTAGAGCCACTGTCCATTAGAGCCAGACAACTCTGACCATCTACAATCACTCGACTTAACAAAGAGTTCCCCACTAAGCCTTCAGGAAGACTTGGTAGTCTTGAGGTACTGACAGTGCTAGTTTTCACCTGACATGGCTCTCAGGAGGTTTTACATTTCCAGATGAAGCATCACCAGATCTCTGTTTTTTCAACGCAGAGATAAGTCTGGAGATCACCTTGCTGAGATCTTCAGTACCCGTACACCTCCTGGCGACGTGACCATCATTTCCACATCAGTAGCAAAAGAAAACTTCATTCTGATTTACATCAGTCTAGCCTTTTTGGGGGTTTCCTTGGGTGGAAACAGGAAACTTTACAGGTACCTCTATGTGAGGTCTTATCTGTTGTGCTTTACCAGAGGTATTCTTAAGATTAACTGTCATAGCTTGAAGTTGATGCTGTAGGTCACTCACTTGTTGCTGAATTCTGGACTGCCTTTTTCTCTTCCATGCTGGTCCCTTTCCCGAACCTCTCAGGTTCATCTTCCAAACTAAGGGGTGAGTGATTCACCTTTCCAGTCGACAACTTGGAAATTCTCGCCCTTAACTCCTCGATCTCTGATCGCAATTTACACGTGTCAGATGCAACTGACGGAAGGTCCTCAGTGGCACTCAGCTGCCACACCATAGCTTTGGCTTTACTAGGGGGTGGCTTACGTAATGCCAGCTGTCTCCCTTCTTCCTCCCTAACTTCGAGCAACAACTCAAGAAATGACGGAGGTTGGTTCCTCCGCTCTCTTAGACGTAACAGTACTAACATTAATTCTGATTCACCAGCTCCTCGTAGCAGTTGCTCAAACCTTGGGAGGACCAAGACTCAAAAAGGGACCCAACCTCCTTGGGCAGCGTAGATGATAAATCTAAGAGCGAAACTAAAGTCATGGAGTCATAGTTCAAATAAAATGTGAAATATGCACATCCGCATTAAGTGGCCCGGGTATGATAAGGAGGCTGGAGCTGGTGACGGAAACAGTTTGAGTGAAGCGGCAGTGGATGAACATCATGTGTGGGGCTGGAACTGGTACGGGACACCCACGGGAACCCCACGACAGCAACCCAACAGCTCTGATCACCATAAGAGTCTTTGACTATGAACCCCCAGCTCTGCCCTTAGTCTAAGGCAAGGATGCACGAGTCAAGATCAAGAGGACCGAAGCCCAGTTCAGCCAGACCGCCCACCCAACACTCCTGGCTAAAAGACAAGGCAGGCAGGCCAAACATGACTCTAGACTCCGGCCCCAGTGACCCAAGCCATGCATCCTGGTCTAAATCTAGTCAAAAGCCTGCGTAAATAAGTATGTCTTTAGCCTAGACTTAAAATTTTAGAGAGTGTCTGAGTCTCGAACAAAAGTGGGTAGTTTATTCCATAGTTGGGGGGTCATGTGTGAAAAAGCCTTTCCCCCCGCTTTGACTTTTTAATTCTAGGAACTAAAAGAAGTCCTGCACCCTGTGAACGAAGTAGACGAGCTGGATTGTAAAACTCTAAGAGTTCACTCAGATAATGTGGGGCCAGGCCATGTAGAGCTTTATAAGTTATAAGAAGTATTTTGTAATCAATGCGGAATTTTACTGGCAACCAGTACAGTGATGATAGAACAGGAGTGATATGATAGAATTTTCTAGTTCGAGTTAGCACTTGGGCGGCTGCATTCTGAACTAATTGAAGTTCATTTATAGATTTACTAGAGCATCCAGTAAGTAAGGCATTACAGTAATCCAACCTTGAGGTTATAAACGCATGAACCAGTTTCTCTGCATCATTAAAAGAGAGGATATTTCTAAGTTTAGCGATATTATGTAATTGAAAGAAAGCAATTCGAGTGATGCTGCTAATGGGCGCATCAAAGGAGAGATCTGAATCGAATGTGACCCGTAAGTTTTTTACAGACGGACTGGGCAATACTGGACAGCCATCTAGATTTAGGATTGATGTAGCCAACCTGTCTCTCACAGCCTTGGGTCCCACTTATAGAACCTCAGTTTTATCTGAGTTAAGTAAGAGAAAATTAAATAACATCCAATCTTTTATTTTCTTTACACAGTCCTCAATTTTGTTGATTGTAAGGCTGTCATTAGGGTTGGCTGATATGTACAGCTGTGTATCATCTGCATAGCAGTGGAAACTAATGCCATGTTTACGAATAACTGAGCCTAGTGGCAGCATGTACAGAGAGAATAAAAGCGGGCCAAGCACTGACCCCTGAGGCACACCATACTTCACTTTTGAGAGCTTAGACCTTAGATTATATACATGAGCAAAATGGTATTGGTCAGTTAAGTAGGATTTAAACCAAGAAAGTGCTAATCCCTTAATACCTACAGTATTTTCTAGTTTGTTTAGTAAAACATCATGATCTATAGTGTCAAATGCTGCACTTAAATCTAACAGAACAAGAAATGAAACACATCCCTTATCTGAGGACATTAACAAGTCATTTAGTACCCTAATTAATGCTGTTTCAATTAATGCCTGA
This sequence comes from Ancistrus triradiatus, assembly GCA_025084515.1. Classification (NCBI taxonomy): domain Eukaryota; kingdom Metazoa; phylum Chordata; class Actinopteri; order Siluriformes; family Loricariidae; genus Ancistrus; species Ancistrus triradiatus. Next base: position 778,483 of record JAJAGP010000109.1, on the reverse strand, counting down.
AGCCAGACTGAAATGTTTCATAAAATTCATTCCTTTGTAGGTAACTGCAAAGGTTTTTTTCTAAGATTTTGGACAGAAATGGTAGAAATTGGTCTATAATTAGATATCACACAAGGGTCAAGATTGGCTTTTTTAATCAGTGGTTTGATAACGGCAGACATAAAGGATTTGGGCACATAACCAAAGGTAAGGGATGAATTTAAAATAACTAACACTGGCTCTATAATACTAGGTATTACTTGTTTGAGTATACGTGTAGGAATTCGATCTAATAAAAATGTAGATGACTTAGATGAGCTGATCAGTGCGTATAGTTCAGTATTAGTCTTCTTCTTTCCTTGGCGCCTGTCCCGCCGAATGCAGGGTCCGCCCACTACCACTAGATGCAACCGAGAATACTCCAGCCGATGCGTTGCTCCGTCTGTCACCAGAGACCACACTCAAACCAGGCCAATTTAGTGCAATCAATTAACCTAACTCGCATTTCTTTGGACTGTGGGAGGAAACCGGAGTACCCGGCGTAAACCCACGCGGACTCAGGGAGGACATGCAGACTCCACACAGAAAGGACCCAGGCCGCTCCACCCTGGGACTGAACCCAGGACCTTCTTGCTGTGAGGCGGCAGTGCTACCCATCAAGCCACTGTGCCGCCCGGATAGTTCAGTATTAGTAATTGGGGTAAAAGATTCTAATCTTGATTTACAGCTAATTAAACAGATGTCTTCACTAGTACTGCATCTGGGAGGTTGCTGAATAGTTTGTTGATGTGATGAGCATCGAGTTTGATGCCTAATGTTTTCTATCTTATCATTAAAGAAAGTCATGAAATCATTACTGTTAAAATTACACAGAACAGGAGAATCACTTTCTGTAGGGTTTTTTGTTAATTTGGAGACTGTATTAAAGAGAAATCTTGGATTATTCTTATTTTTCTCAACGATTGAGGAGAAGTATGCAACTTTAGCTTTAGTAAGGGCATGCTTATACTCTGCCATGCTGTACCTCCATGCAATCTTAAACACCTCCAGTTTACTATGTCTCCACTTGCACTCTAAATGCCGTGGTCTTTGCTTTAAGGAATGTGTGGTCATTATACCATGGTGCTAGCCTTTTTTCCCTAATGCGTTTGACCCTAGCAGGAGCAATCGTGTCCAGGGTTGAGCGAAGCACACAATCTAATTGGTCATTTACACACTCAAGGCTAGATAGGTGTATTAAATTTCAAGTCTGGTAGGTTTTTAATAAACGCAGCTGGAGTAGCAGATGTGATGACGCTTGGTGTGATAACGAGGCAGAAGGATTTTATTTATTAGAGATAGCTCAAATACTAAAAGATAGTGATTTGAAATTGAATCACTTTGCGGGAAAACATCAAGATTATCTATATTGATACCAAATGTTAATATTAGATCTAAAGTATGATTACAGCGGTGGGTTGGTCCCATCACATTCTGAGTGATACCCATGGATCCTGCTCATTGTCAAAGTGAATATTTAAATCACCTACAATTAAAGCCTTATCTGTTGACAGTACTAAGTAGGAAAGAAAGTTACCAAATTCCTGAAGAAATTCTGAATAGGGACCAGGAGCGCGGTAAATAGTGATAAGCTGAAAAGAGTGTGGTTTGGACTTCCATAACGATGGATCAGTCACATTAAGAATCAGTATTTTAAAAGAATTAGCCTTGTAATGGGATTTAGTTGTAACACCTAGCTCTTTGTCAAAAATTGTGGCAACGCCTCCCCTCCAACCATTAGGACGAGGGCGATTAGCATGACTGTATCCAGGAGGTGAGGCTTTATATATGGCTAAATATTCATCAGGTCTAATCCAAGTTTCAGTGAGACAGAGAGCGTGTAAGCGTTTATCAGTGATTGTTTCATTTACAATCACTACTTTGTTTGTAAGTGATCTAATGTTAAGTAATCCTAGCTTTAGTCTAAGGTTGTTATTTCTTTGGGAGCTATCTGTGTTTACACTAATTGTTTATACACAGTTTCAATAATGTGGGTTCTGGGTGACGGTGCATGGCTACCAGCAGACAGTTGGTTAAGCCAATCTGTCTGCTGCCTGACTCCTGCTCTGGATAGTAAAGCCCCTAACCAATCTGGCCATAAGACTATGGGCAATGTTGCAGGAGATGACAGCAGCACCCTCCCAAGTGGGATGGACACCGTCCCATCCTAAAAGGCCAGCTTTACCCTCAAAGGCTGTCCAATTGTCTATAAAGCCCACGTTGTTTTCAGAGCACTACTTGGACAGCCAGCAGTTCAGCGACCATAACCTGCTGTAGGCTTGGTCACCTCGCCGCATTGGGATGGGGCCAGAGCACACTACTGCATCGGACATTGCCTTCGCCACGCTAACCACCTCTACAAAATTAGCCTTAGTAACCTCTGACTGGCGATGACATATATCATTAGCCCCTACGTGAATAACTATCCTAGAGAATCTGTGGCTGTCGAGTTCACTAAGACTCGTTACAATGTCCGGCACTCTGGCTCCGGGGATACAGCTAACTCTAGCTGCTGGTGTTCCTAAAGGGGTAGCTAGTTTCATGTGTCATAAAATAGAGTCACCTATGACCAGAGCTCTTTCAACAGGCTGCTCAGTGGGTGCATCACTGAGGAGGACAAACCTGTTGGACACGTGAACAAATAAAGAGTGGTGCTCTCGTGGGCTAGCCTTACGACTACGTCGCCCCCTTGTCCTGCTGCGAGGGCGCTGCCAGGACACTTACTTCACCTGTGCCATCCAGATCTGCTAAGCTAGGAGCTGAGCTAGCCTTCTCTAATGTCTGGATGCGCGCCTCTAAAACTACAATCTTCTCCGTCAGACTGGCTACAAGCCTACACCTATCACAAATAAAATTTACACTAATGACAGAGAAAGAATAGCTAAACATGCTACACTCGGCACAGGGAACAAGCGCAGAAGAAGCCATGTTAGTACAATTAATGAATTAAAGCTACTTAACTTCCATTGGTGTTGTATGGTGCCGAGTGAAGATATGGTTCAGCTGCAGCCGATGGTCCAATGCAATGCTTGATTAAAGCGTTAATGGAAAGTTAATGCAAAACGTCACAAAAAACTAATTCTCAGAAAAAAAGAAGGTGGGAAAAGGCTGTAAAAAAGTTATAAAAACACTTACTACTGCAAAAGAAGAACTCTGGTAATTAGCTAATGGCTAATTACTGCAAACACAAACCGGTATACCTGTAAAGTTACTACATAATGATTTGCAGCGAAAAATATAATCCACCGGTACTAGAAGAAAATGATTAAGATGTTGCAAAAAGTACTATATATACAATACAGATGCGATCGGGAATTAAAATAGTTCAAAGGTAATAAACTAACAGCTACAAAACAGCGTGCGTCCTGTGTGCAATCGGCGAAAATGGTTCTGGGTTGCCAGATCCTCGCAATCCTGGCGTCAGTGCTCAGTGTTCTCTCAACGTTTTCTCAGCGTTCTCTTCACAACACAGAAAAAGCACAAAGCCTTCTGTGATTACATTACATCAGTCTATGGACATGTGTTTTTGCTCGTGGACAAAGTGATAGATTGGTCATCGATATGTGTCCAGGTTTCTTGTCAGACCTAGGTGGCAACCCTAGATGCATTGTTAAACTACCTAATGTATGAAGTACGACTGTTTCCCAAAACCATGTAACTGTGTTCGTACCACAGTTTAAACCACATGAGCGACGCGTTTCAAAAAAGCATGGATCCTAATTGCAGTTGCATCTGTCATAGTTGGAATTGTAGGAAGGGCACGTTCATGGTCCCTGAATGTGAACATTTTTTATGTTCGGTCTGAGTAACTTTTTCTTTAAGAAGCTCTTCTGTCCTTCACACATTACCTGTATTAATGGCACCTGTTTGACCTCGTTATCTGTATAAAAGAGCTGTGGAAAGGACACCAGGAAGAAGACCTGCAAGAGGCTGGGAAGAGTGAATCTACCATAGGCAAGCAGGTTGGTGTGTCTGTTTGTGGGAGCAATTGTAAGAAAATGGAAGACATAAAAGACCATTAATAGTCTCCCTCAATCTGGGGCCCCATGCAAAATATCATCCTGTGGGGTCAAAATTATCATGAGAATGGTGAGCAATCCCAGAACTACACGGAGGGACCAGATGAATGACCTGCAGAGAGCTGGGACCAAAGTAACAAAGGCTACCATCAGTAACACACTACTCCGAGAGGGACCTGCAGTGCCAGGTGTGTCTCTCTGTTTAACCCAGTACATGTCCAGGCCCATCTGAAGTTTGCCAGAGAGCATATGGATGATCCAGGAGAGGATTGGGAGAATATCATGTGGTCAGATGAAACCAAAATAGAACGTTTTGGTAAAAACTCAACTCGTCGTATTTGGAGGAAGAAGAATGCTCAGTTGCATCCCAAGAACATCATACCTACTGTGAAGCATGGGGGTGGAAACATCATGCTTTGGAGCTGTTTTTCTGAAAGGGGACAGAAAAACTGACCCATGTTAAGGGAAGAATGAACGGAGCCATGTATCGTGAGATTTTAAGCCAAAACCACCATCCATCAGTGAAAGCATTGAAAATGTGCCTGGGTCTTCCAGTATGACAATGATCCCAAACACACCGCTCAGGCAATGAAGGAGTGGATCCTTAAAAAGCATTTCAAGGTTCTACAGTGGCCTAGAGTGTCTCCAGACCTCAACCCCATAGAAAATTTGTGGAGGCAGTTGAAAGTCCATGTTGGCCAGCCCAAACCACCACTGCTCTAGAGGAGATCTGCATGGAGGAATGGGCCAAAATACCAGCTACAGTGTGTGCAAACCTGGTGAAGACTTAGAGGAAACGTTTGACCTCTATCATTGCCATCAAAGGTTATGTTACAAAGTATTGAGTTGAAGTTTTGATATTGACCAAATATTTATTTTCCACCATAATTTACAATTAAATTCTTTAAAAATCCTACAATGTGATTTCCTGGATTTTTTTTCTCATTTTGTCTCTCATAGTTGAAACCAACCGCTAGATTGCTCAGGCAGGGTATTTCTAGTGCCGGTCCCAAGCCCGGATAAATGGTGAGGGTTGCGTCAGAAAGGGCATCCGGTGTAAAACATTTGCCAAATCTAGTATGCGAGTTCATAATAACTTCACCAAACCGGATCGGTCGCGGCCGAGTTAGATGAAGTGGTTGAGAGCATTCCCAGGGAGGAGAGACTGGTGATTGGTGCAGGGTTTCATGGTCATGTTGGGAAGTAATAAAGGAGATGAGGAAGAGTGATGGGAAGGTTTGGTGTTAAGGATAGGAAAACCTAAAGGACAGATGGTGGTGGATTTGCAAAGAGGATGGAACTGGCTGTGGTTTACACATATTTCCAAAAGGAGGAGCATAGGGTGACTTATAAGAGTGGAGGGAGGAGCACACAGGTAGACTACATCTTATGTAGAAGAGGTTGCTTAAAAGAGATTGGTGATTGTAAGGTAGTGGCAGGGGAGAGTGTAGCTAGGCAGCATCGGATGTGGATGTGCAGGTTGGCTCTGGTGGTTAGGAAGAGGACAAAGGCAGAGCAGAGGACCAAATGGTGGAAGTTGAGAAAGGAAGCATGTTGAGGAGTTCAGAGGAGAGCTGAGAAAGGCTTTGGGTGATAAGAAAGAGCTTCCAGATGACTGGGTAGTAGCAGCAACAGTAATTAGACAGACAGGTAGAAAGGTACTGGGTGTGTCTTCTGGACAGGCAAAGGATGAAAAGGAAACCTGGTGGTGGAACGAGGAAGTGCAGGAGGTTATTCAGAGAAAGAGGTCAGCAAAGAAGAAATGGGACTAAATGACTAAAGAGTAGGCAGGAGTACAAGGAGATGCGGCAAAGGGCAAAGAGGGAAGTAGCAAAGGCCAAGCAGAAGGCCTACGATGAGTTATATGAAAGGTTAGACAGTAGGGAAGGAGAGAAGTTGTATCTGCTGGCGAGACAGAGATAGAGCTGGAAAGGATGTGCAGCATGTAAGGGTGATCAAGTATAGAAATGGAAATGTACTGTCAGGTGAGGTGAGGGAGAGATGGAAGGAGTATTTTGAGGAGTTGATGAATGTAGAAAATGAAAGGGAAAGAAGGCTGGATGGTGTAGAAATTGTGCAAAAGGATGTAGCAAAGATTAGCGAGGAAGAAGTGAGGAAAGCTTTGAAAAGGATGAAGAACGGAAAGGCAGTGGGACCTGATGACATACCAGTTGAGGTATGGAAAAGTCTAGGAGAGCTGGGAGTGGTGTTTTTGACTAGATTATTTAGTGAAATTCTGGTGAATTAGAGTATGCCGGAGGAAGGGAGGAAAAGTTTACTTGTACCAATTTTTAAGCAGAATGGTGATGTACAGAGTTGTGGCTCTTACAGGGGCGTAAGGTTGATGAGCCACACAATGAAGATTTGGGAGAGAGTTGTGGAAGCTAGGCTCAGACAGGAGGTGACAGTGTGTGAACAACAGTATGGTTTCATGCCAAGGAAGAGCACCATGGATGCGATTTTTGCTTTGAGACTGCTGATGGAGAAGTATAGAGATGGTCAGAAAGAGCTACACTGCGTCTTTGTGGATTTGGAGAATCTTATGACAGGCGGTGGCCAAGGGAGGAACGTGGTGGTGTATGAGGAAGTCTCGAGTGGCTGAAAAGTTACGTTAGATTAGTGCAGGGGGACATGTATGAGAACAGCGTGACAGCGGTTTTTGTTGTAGCAAACTAAGACTACACTTTAATTTGATTAATTTTTAATTAAACTTTATCAATTAAATTATATTAATTAAGTAAGACGTATGGGCCACACCCAATCGGATTTAATTGTAAATAGAAATAAAAGCGTTGGATACGATATGCAGCATCAGTAGTATGATTAATTAGTAACGCAATTTCTTAACAATGGTACCTTTGTATACAAAGACAAGCGGCCGCATACAAAACACACACACAAAGACACAAGAAGCGGCTCTGTTAGATTGCAATACGCTCGGCGGCGATATCCTTTCTTTACAACCAGCCAAACAACAGGCAGCTATTCAACTTTTTGACCAAAACTTCCAACAATTAAAACTGCGACAACTCATACCTGTTCGCACCTCTTGTACTGTGTAAAGACTCTCTCTGAATTACAGAACGCTATGCCCACGGGGTTTTGAGGTTTAACGCATAGAGTGAGTTATTCATTCAAAGGTCACTTTTCACTCTCCACACACGGGAGCACCATAATAGTAGCAAACTAAGACTAACTTAATTAGATAAATTTTTTACAAAACTTTATTAATTAAATTATATTAATTAATTAAGACGTACGGGGCACCACCAAATCGATTAAATATAAATATAAATAATTCACTGGCCGATCTGGAAACCAGGAAAAAGAAACAACAAACTTGATCAGTCTAGATCTGAATAGTGAATTCAAAGTATTTTTCTCGACCTTGTAGAATGAATGAGACTCTCAAACCAAGCGGCAAATTCAAAAGGTTTATAAACAACTTTATTAACTACAAGCAAGGCAATACCAACAGATTATCTAATGTAATAACGAGTGTATCAGAGTTAAAATCAGAACATGTATATATCACACTATTAAAAATCAGAAACAAAGACGACTCTGTATAACTTATCAGTTGCGCAATAATTACCAACGTTGCAATGCTACTGGTAGACCTAATTACATTGAACGTGAAGAATATGGTGGAAGCTACTTAGGCGTGGATAAGTCTATGTTGAAGCGTGGTTTAAAGATTAACAAATTAAGACCTGAGCATCAGGGAACCCAGAAAAGCCATAAATGGTACTCGCCTGGAAGGTCACTCGAGTGGTTCGGGGCATTCCACCCTGGCCCAGCCGTCCAAAGGCACGATTTTGGGGAGCTTTAGCGTCCGTCTTTCGCTGCACACTGTAACTCTGACCAGGCGTCTTTAGCGGTTTAGCTCTTTGGGTTCTTGCCGATGGTTTGACCACATTAACTTGGTGACTTAAAATGGCGTCCTTCCCAATTTAGGCTGAGGGCTTCACGAGTATACTCAGGATTTATCTTGGCCACAGATAAAGGTGGAGTTGGCGCATTTCTAACACCACGAGCTTCAACAAAAACTTGGAAAACTTGTATGGTACAAAAATGGTCGAGCTTAGAGTCTGGTTGGTCTTTTAACTATCTTCTAGTTCAGCGATACCGAACTACTTAAGACTGCTGTATACAGGAAACTTTAAAGTAAACGCGAAAACTTGAGTGAAATGAATAATCAAAAACGCTACAAAAAGGAAAAACTACAACAAAGAAAAGACTCAAAGAACACAACGAAAACACGAAACTTGAAGCTAGCTCACCACGCGGTCGTCCCGCGTTGCTTTTGAATGTTCCGGCTCGAGGGGCGGCTGGAGGCGGGACATAAGGAGTTGCCCTTACTTAGCCAATGAGAAGCTGACTCCTCACTAAAGCTCTCCTATCGTGGTTGTGTGTTATTTCACCATATGAGCCACAGATGTGCTAACGTGTATTAATAATATTCCTACATATCTAAAGTGATTAAAAGTATCACACAATAACCAAAAAAAATCCTCAAAGTTACAAGTTTAGATGCAGACTTCGTTGTAAGGTTCAGATGATCAAAAGCACCTTGAATTGATAACTTAGAACATCGTTAAAGCATTCTAACAGACAGGAATCGCCGATGGAATATGATGTTTGCCGAGACATTGTGAGCTGTTGTAGTGAGAACAGGACAGGTAGAAGAGAACTGGAGCGTGGAGGGTTTTAATCTGGAAAGGCGAGGAATGAAAGTCAAACTGTAGTAAGACAGGAATAATGTGTGTAATAAAGGGAGGCAGGTGGAACAGTCAGGCTACAGGGATCAGTGGTCACAAAGGTCCAGGAGTTCAGGTACTTGGGATCAACTGTCCAAGGAAATGGGGAGTGTGGAAAGGAGGTGAAGAAGAGAGTACAGGCAGGATGGAGTGGGTGGAGAAGAGTGTCAGGAGTGCTGTGTGACAAAAGGGTCGCAGCAAAAGTGAAAGGAAAGATTTATAAGAGAGTAGTGAGGCCAGCCTTGTTGTATGGCTTAGAGACAGTGGCACTGACAAAGAGACAGAACCTCAACATCTTAAGTTCTGCCACCTATAGCTCTGCTTCCTCTTTAGGAGTGTCTAGGGTGGACAGGATTAGGAATGAGATCATCAGAGGGACAGCACAGGTTGGAAAATTGGGAGACAAAATTCGAGAGGGAAGACTGAGATGGTTTGGACATGTGCAGAGGAGGGATAGTGGATATTATTGGTAGGAGGTAGGGAGGATGTTGGGATGGAGGAGCTGCCAGGCAAGAGACGGAGAGGAAGACCAAAGAGGAGTTATTTGGTAGTGGTAAATGAAGATATGCAGGGAGTTGGGGTGAGAGTAGAGGACGTGGAGGACAGGGTGAGGTGGAAACGTTTAACTCACTGTGGCGACCCCTGATGAAGGGAGAAGCCGAAAGAAGAAGAAGAAGAAGAAGAAGTCTCTCATAGTTGAATCAGTGGCCCCATTGTATATAACAACAACTAAACACATTATTTAATTTGGGCCATCTCACAGCCTTGACCCAAGACAATGGCATACTTAAAACATTACTTAAGGGTCCACCACAGGGTTACACCACAGAAACACCTTGACACTGGTGAATAGTATTTGTTAAGGCTTACTATTAAGCAGGTGCAATCCTACTCATAAACACAGAATTAAATTATTAATCTTGATAAATAGGTTTAATAGTAATATTTATTTATACAGCACTTTCCCATGTAAAAGTGCTTAACATGTCTGTAGACAACAGTCATAAATAGCACACTCAAGTAAAATGGGTCAGATAAATCAAATATGTGAAAAGTAAAGTAATAAAAATCATAGACTAAAATAAAAAGCTAAAACAGGCACAGTTCATCATTTAAAAGAAGATTATTTAAAAGAAGTAGCCTTAAAGTGAATAGGCCTATGTAAATAAATAATAAAAAGTGTGTTTGTAATTACACTCTAGAATAAAATGGAACGTGTGTTAATTAAGTACATTTACAACTACATTTCCAAAGCTCCTTACATTATATTTGCTTGTACAGCCATACTATTGTAACCTTTCAGATAACCTTGATCCATCTTCGATGCCGTAGTCACCAGGAACTAAGCTTCTACCAATAAATCAAGAGCTGGTTCGAACTAGGCAACTTAACCATGTTGTTTACATACGTTCGTTCGAACTATGGTTTTGGGAAACATCTGCATCACAGCTGCATCATTCCAAGCACCCATCCAGATGATGCTTTGAGAGTTTTTTTGATTGTTTTTTGAGGGGTTTTTTTGTTTGTTTTTGAAGTGACTGGATCAAATGATTCAAGAAGTTTTGATTCTCCCCTCACTTTTTGTGTGTGTGCGCAAATTAGGTAGACATGCACGAAACAGCTAAGGAAGTTTTTTATTTTATTGCAGAAACATGTAATGCAAATAAATATTTATTTTTAAACAGTAATTGCAATGTGAATACAAGAATTCTAACTGTAAGTAATCTATGTATGTCTGTACACAAACACAACATATAATGTAATACATTTTGCTATTGTCACCCTCTAAGTCACTATCTCTCATCATTCATTCATTCACTTTCACTTAACTGCTCAATCTTTTACAGGGTCATGGGAAAGCCGGTCTCTTGCCGGCAGCATAGGGCCCAAGGCAGGAACAACCCTAGACAGCCTAATTTTAAAAACTGGCTAATTTTACACTATGCACAAACAATGCAAATCGAAAGCAAAATGTCACTCTTTCTTAATCTAACAAAACCACAAGTGATAATCATTATCTCATTTAATTCCCACTGTAATCTGCCATAATTCAGCCACAGGAATCCAGTAACTTATAAAACGTAGCCAGTAAAAATTCTATTTATTTTATTTACAGAAGAAAGAGTAAAATGACTCCATATATACTCCACATAGTACTTTTTCCTTATTTCAAACAGCTACTTAAGTAAGTGTGATGGAGCATATGTAGTGCATTACTTCCCAGCTCTGGTTGATTTACAGATCTAATTACTACATTGTACTACATTGTTTATATTTAAATACACCAACACAGTGAAAATCCTATATTTAAAGGCAGTTACTGACTATTAGTGGAAAGCATAGGTGATGCAAATGTAATTGAGAATAAGGCTTTTTTAGTATTCTGTTCAGGTTTGAATCCAAATGATTCCATATTTATTTTAATATGTTTTACCAGACTACAAATTCATCCCACAAACCATAACACTGGCATTGGGTTAATGGGGTACTCTAAACTGGCCGGGTCTGAGTGGGGGCAACACATCAGCTGGAATTTACTCAGGTCGCATTAACATGGAAAGCCTACTCTGCATTGACGTACGAAAAACGTTAGGAAAGATAGAGATTGTCATTGTACTTAATGCTACAAAAATCTAAAGCCTATCCTAGAAACAATGGGTACAAATTCACATTACACAAGGTGCCTGTCCCTCATAGGGATTTTTCCATAGGAACTTGACATATAATGAAAGTTCTTGTAGTTCTGCTGTTTAAGACAATATATGGTAACCCTTAATTTTCTCTAAAAAAATTAAAAATAAAAATTCCCTCTTGATGCATCTCAAAAACAACATCTTACAGTGCTAAGAATGGGTTAAACTTTACAAACACACACACACACACCTACATTGTCTAAAATCAACAGATATTAACTGCAGTTAAAATGATAACCCATCTTGATGATGTGTGGATGTTGTGTTTTGTTAGATTTTTTTTATAAATGGAATTACACTATTGGAATCCATACAGACAATAGTTTGCATTACTTGAGTGGGGGCTCTATGAATTCTTAAATATAAGGTCATATAGTGTCTTTTGCTGTCTACCTTAATGTGTCTATTATTGTTTCTGCTTGACATGATTTTCATTACCATTACCATATTGATTTTCATCAACTCTTTTCTCTCCCATTTCTTCTGAATGTCTGCTAATACCTATACCACAAGCATCTCTGAATGAGGTCCTAATGAGCAGTGACCACATTTTTGCAGTAAGGAGCAGCTATACAGGGTTTTCAAAACTGTTTGCCATTCTGGGTTGAAGTCCCATAAGGTGTTCAAAATAAAATACAGTGGTGCTTGAAAGTTTGTGAACCCTTTAGAATTTTCTATATTTCGGCATAAATATGACCTAAAACATCAGATTTTCCCACAATTCCTAAAAGTAGATAAAGAGAACCCAGTTAAACAAATGAGGCAAAAATATTATACTTGTTCATTTATTTCTTGAGGAATATGATCCAATATTCCATATTAGTAAGTGGCAAAAATATGTGAACCTTTGCTTTCAGCATTTGGTGTGACTCCCCTGTGCAGCAATAACTGCAACTAAACGTTTCCTGTAACTGTTGATAAGTCCTGCACACCGGCTTGGAGGAATTTTATCCCATTCCTCCGTATAGAACAGTTTCAATTCTGGGATGTTGGTGGGCTTTCTCACATTAACTGCTCGCTTCAGGTCCTTCCACAACATTTCGATTGGATTAAGGTCAGGACTTTGACTTGGCCATTCCAAAACATTAACTTTATTCTTCTTTTGTCCACAAAACATTCTTCCAATAGCCTTCAGGCTTGTCCACGTGATTTTTAGCAAACTGCAGATGAGCAGCAATGTCCTTTTTGGAGATCAGTGGCTTTCTGCTTGCAACCCTGCAGTTCCCACAATTGTTGTTCATTGTTCTTCTGATGGTGGACTCATTTATGTTATTATTTGCCAATGTGATAGAGTCTTTCAATTGCTTAGAAGTTAGCCTGGGGTCCTTTGTGACCTCACCAACTATTACACGCCTTGCTCTTGGAGTGATCTTTGTTGTTCGACCACTCCTGGGGAGGGTAACAGTGGTCTTGAATTTCCTCCATTTGTACACAGTCTGTCTGACTGTGGATTGGTGGGGTGCAAACCCTTAAGAGATGGTTTATATCCTTTTTCCAGCCTGATGAGCATCAACAACTCTTTTTCTGAGGTCCTCAGAAATCTCCTTTATTTGTTCCATGATACACTTCCACAAACGTGTTGTGAAGAGCAGACTTTGATAGATCCCTGTTCTTTAAATAAAACAGGGTGCCCACTCACACCTGATTGTCATCCCATTGATTGAAATACCTGACTCTAATTTCACCGTCAAATTAACTGCTAATCCTCGACTTTCACGCACATTTGCCACTAAACTAATATGTAATATTGGATCATATTTCTCAATAAATACATGACCAAGTATAATATTTTTGTCTCATTTGTTTAACTGGGTTCTCTTTATCTACTTTTAGGACTTGTGTGAAAATCTGATGATGTTTTAGATAATATTTATGCAGATACCGGTATCCGATAACATTCTGAAGGGTTCACAAACTTTCAGGCACCACTGTACTGAAAGCCAATGTTCACATACTTTTGCCACTCACTAATATGTAATATTGGATTATTTTCCTCAATAAATAAATAACTAAATATAATATTTTTGTCTCATTTGTTTAACTGGGTTCTCTTCCCAGGAAACATTGTACTGTGAAATTTGACAGTAGAACCATGAAATGGCTAAATTACCACCAAAATTCATAGTACAACTGTGTGTCATGAGGGTGTAGAGGCAGGAGACACACGCAGGCCAGAGATAGCAGGTAAGGCAGCTTTATTAAACTTGTTTACAAAACAGGAAAACATACTGAGGTGCGGAGCTAGAGACCAGGCAGAGAACTACGAGGCATAGCGGTGTGTAGTGAGTGACGGAGTGTTTATGTAGGGGAAGGTTGAGGTGTGGAATGTGCAACAGGTGGCTGGTTAATAGGACGGTGATGATGATCGTTGTGGAATGCGGGTGTGAGGTGGACTGCGGGTGTGAAGTGAAATGCTGGTGTGCGAAGCCGAGCTGGCAGTGGGCGTGAGAGTACCCCCCCTCGAAGGACCCGTGCAGGCGGGGGCCCGGGAGGTGCCGGCGGCCGGGGGGCCCGAGGAGGACCTGCGAGGACAGCCGCGAGGCCTGGGGGCCGGGCGGTCGGGACGGGCAGAGTGGAACTCCTGGATGAGGAGGGGGTCCAGGACGTCCTTGGCATCGACCCAGGAACGCTCCTCCGAGTCGTAGCCCTCCCAGTCGAGCAGGTACTGGAGGCACGAGGCCCGCCGACGGGATTCCAGAAGGCGGTGAACCGCATAGGTGGAGGCATCCCCCAGCCTGGCAGGTCGGGGGCTGGTTTGAATGCGAAGGTGAGGTGGTAATTCTAGGTGGTAGGTGACAGCATTGATTTGTTTGGTGATTTTAAATGGTCCTATGAAGTGAGGAGAAAATTGGGTACTTCCCTGGGTGCCTCGGAGATCCCGCGTCGACAGCCAGACCCGGTACCCCGGATGGTAGGCAGGGGCGGAACGTCGGCGCCGGTCAGCGTGCCTTTTGTAGCATTGGATTGCCATGTCAATCCTCTGGTGGACCTGGCACCAAACGTCCTCGCTGTGGCGGAACCAGTCATCGACGGCGGGAGCGTCCGAGGGCGTTGGGTCCCACGGGACGAAGGGGGGTTGAAAGCCCAGGACGCACTGGAACGGCATGAGGCCAGTGGTGGAATGTCGGAGGGAGTTTTGGGCTATCTTGGCCCAGGGGAGGAACAGACTCCAGTCTAGCGGGTTGTGAAGGCAGAAACAGCGGAGAAACTTTTTTAGCTCTTGGTTAGAGCACTCGCACTGACCGTTGGATTGTGGGTGGTAGCCTGAGGTGAGACTGACGGTAGTGCCCAGCTTACCCAAGAACGCATGCCAGACTGCGGATGTGAATTGGGGGTCCCGGTCCGAGAGGATGTCCTCGGGGATGCCAAAGACGCGGAAGACGTGCTCAAAGAGGCACTCGACCGTTTGCAGAGCGGAGGGGATCTTGTCCAGCGGGATGAAGCACACGGCCCGGGAGAAGCGGTCGATGACAGAGAGGATGGTTGTAAACCCACAGGAGGACGGGAGGTCCGTGATGTAGTCGACAGCAATGTGAGACCAGGGCCGCTGCGGAACAGGCAAGGGATGGAGCAAACCTGAGGGAAGGGTGCGCGGAGTCTTGCATTGGGCGCAGACACTGCAGGAAGCCACAAACCGATGCACGTCCCTGCGCATGTTCTTCCACCAGTAGCGCGCGGCCAGGAACTGATGGGTGAGGGTCTCCCTGGGGTGGCCAGAGCAAAGGGAGAGGTGCGCCCAGGCGACGAGACGGTCACGGAGGCCGGGGGGAACGAATTTCTTGTCCGCTGGGCAGTCAGATGGGATGTGCATTCGGGAAAGCATGTCATCCAGTTCTCGCTCAAAGTCCCAGTAGATGGCGCCAACGACACATGAGGCCGGGAGGATAGGTGCAGGTGCCTCCGGGGTGGGTGAATTGGGGTCGTGGCTGCGAGAGAGCGCGTCCGCCTTGGAGTTCTTGGAGCCGGGTCGATAGGTTATGGTGAAGGAGAAGCGAGCGAAGAAGAGCGACCAGCGAGCTTGGCGGGTGTTGAGACACATGGCAGAGTGCAGATACTCCAGGTTTTTATGGTCAGTGAAAACGGAGAAGGGGTGTTTGGAGCCTTCGAGCCAGTGTCTCCATTCCTCCAGGGCCAGCTTGATGGCTAGCAGTTCGCGGTCCCCGACGTCATAATTCCGCTCGGCTGGGGTGAGCTTGTGTGAGTAGAAAGCGACTGGGTGCAGTTTCGAAGGGTCGCCTAGACGTTGTGAGAGGACGGCCCCGATACCCACCGAAGAAGCGTCGACCTCCAGAACAAAGGGGCAGTCTGGGTCAGGATGGCCCAGCACAGGAGCTTGTGTGAAAGAGGTTTTAAGGGTGGTGAGAGCTCGCTCAGCCTCCGGGGACCAATGAAGAGCACGGTGATTGCCCCGCAGGAGAGAGGTGAGAAGGGCCACCATCTGACTGAAATTGCGTATGAAGCATCGGTAGAAATTGGCAAATCCGAGGAAGCGTTGGAGCTCCTTGGTTGACTTGGGTGTGGGCCAGGAGAGGACTGCAGACACCTTCGAGTCATCCATTGCCACGCCGGAGGGAGATATGACGTACCTCCGAGTGATGCGGTTGAGCTGCCGGTAATCGATGCAAGGGCGCAGCCCCGAGTCCTTCTTGGGAACGAAGAAAAAGCCCACGGAGACTGGCGACGTGGAGGGACGGATGAATTCGAGGCCCAGATACGCCGTGATGTACTCATTCATGGCTTTCTCTTCGGCCTGCGAGAGGGGATACAAGCGTGCTTTGGGTAGAGGTGCGACGGGAAGAAGCTCTATGGCACAGTCGTAGGATCTATGAGGAGGGAGACGGGCCGGGGTGCCTTCTCCGAAAATGGGTGCCAGGTCCTTATACGCACTGGGCACGTTGCGAGGAAGAGGCGGGGAGTCGGAGACCGGGAGAGAGCTGACCTGAAGGGCTGGACAACGTAGGCAGTGTTGCTGACAGAAAGGGGACCAGCAGATAAGCTCCCGGGAGGACCAAGAGATGAGGGGGTCGTGAAGATGAAGCCAGGGAAGGCCCAGGATGATGGGGTAAGTCAGGGAGGCCACTGGGAACAGAGCGATGGATTCCTCGCGGGTAGCGCTGGTGACCAGGTGCACAGGACAGTGACACGGGTGAGGAGACCAGAGCCCAGTGGCTGACTGTCCGCAGTAGTGATCCGCTGGCCCGCGGCGAGAGGTGTGCAGGGGATATTCCATTCGGTGACGAGGTGGTCACCGATGAAGTTCCCCTGGGGGCCGGAGTCGATCAGGGCTGTAAGGGAGATTTCGGTATCAGCGACTCGCAAGAGGACAGGTAGCGTAAAGGAAGGAATAAGAGGGGTCAGACTCACCCGGGGTGTGCGTGCCATAGACCCTGCACGCATGGCGGATGACCCGCGAGAGGGAGAGAGGTCACAGCCGGGGCGGAGGTGACGGTCGGAACCGCAGTAACAGCAGAGCCCCAGCTCGAAGCGACGCTGACGCTCTTCGGAGGAGAGGTGAGTGCACGCAAGCTCCATGTCCTCCGGGGGTGGCGAAACGTCCCGGACGGCGAGTGAAGGAGGAGAGCGGGGAGCGGTAGAGGGTCGAGCCTGGAGGAGTTGATCCAGGCGGATGGCAAAGGAGATAAGATCCTCCAAGGTGACATTGAGATCGCGCCCTGCCAATTCCCTCCGGAGATCGGGACGCAGACCTTGGTGGAACGCAGAGAGGAGAGCTGGCGAATTCCATCCGCTCTGTGCCGCTAGCGTGCGGAACCGGAGGGCGTACTCAGCAGCCGAGCGACGGCCTTGGCGCAGATGAAGCAGTAACTCTCCAGCGGACCGTCCTTCGCGAGGGTGCTGAAAAACAGAGCGAAAGGCAGACAAAAAGCGGTCATAGTCCCTCGCCTCGGCCCCCTGTTGGGACCAGATGGCGGTAGCCCAATCCAGGGTGTGATGCGACAGCACGAGAGCAATGCGGGCAGCGTCGGAATCGGGAGGCGAGTGGGCGAAGTACAGCTCGCAATGTAGCAGGAAACCCTTGCATCAATTCGGATCTCCATCGTACTTGTCCGGTAGGGCGACTTTGTAGGGTGAGTGCGAGGACGAGGAGCGAGGAGGGCTGGAGGGAAGCGGAACTGAAGCGGGGTGGACCGCGGGAGCTGGGGACGGTGTCAGTTGTGACATGCGCTGGGTAAGCTCGCTAACAGCGGGGACCAGAGTGCCAAGCGAGCGCTGGTTGTCAGCGAGGACAGTGACGGCGCGGGCAACCTCCTCCAGCTGGGCGCGGAGATCGAGGAATCCTTGTTCCAGGCCCAGTTCAGAGCCGGGGTTGGATCCACTGGCTACTGTCTCCATGTTGGCTATGCCTACTGTCATGAGGGTGTAGAGGCAGGGGACACATGCAGGCCAGAGATAGCAATTAAGGCAGCTTTATTAAACTTGTTTGCAAAACAGGAAAACGTACTGAGGTGCGGAGCTAGAGACCAGGCAGAGAACTACGAGGCATAGCGGTGTGTAGTGAGTGACGGAGTGTTTATGTAGGGGAAGGTCGAGGTGTGGAATGTGCAACAGGTGGCTGGTTAATAGGACGGTGATGATGATCGTTGTGGAATGCGGGTGTGAGGTGGACTGCGGGTGTGAAGTGAAATGCTGGTGTGCGAAGCCGAGCTGGCAGTAGGCGTGACACTGTGAAATAGTCCATGGTCAGTTTATAGTCCACCAAGTTTACAGTTGTACTATGAAATTTCACAGTAGAACCATGAAATGGCCAAATTACCATAAAAAATCCATAGTAGAACTGTGAACTTCATGGTCAAACGGTGAAAGTTCACATTAAAACTGTCAAGCAGTTCACAGTTTTACTATGAAAATTCACAGTACATTTTTTCCTGAGTTTATCTACTTTTAGGACTTGTGTGAAAAGTTTATGACATTTTAGGTCATATTTGTGCAGAAATATAGAAAATTCTAAAGGGTTCACAAACTTTCAAGCACCACTGTAGTAGTTATCATAGATTTCCAAAGCACAGATATGATATAGCAACATATAGTCTCAATTAGACTTTAACCAATTTACTAATGACATTTTTTTTCCTCTGAACATGATACATTATGAATTATAGATTATTTACCACAATAACCAGGCATTAAAAAACTGAGGAACATGTTGGCCAAACCCTAGTCTCATGAAGAGCAGTTAGGGCAGTTAAATAATGACAGGAATTGCAAATGTTGTGTTACAGTTTTTTTTACAAAAACAGATGTTGTCTATTCATTATTTTGTTTTATCAAAAACATTCATTTAACTATATCGTATTAAATGTATTGTAGAATAATGCAATTATATTTTCTCAAATATAATTTCATTAATGTTGTACTTTCAAGCTATAATTTGTAGAGCTAATATTAATAAAAACAATACAACAGTTCCATATCTGTAGAAAATTTAAACTTTGAAATTACAATAGCTTATTAATACACTTATTATACATGTATAAAGTGCCTAAGTGACCTACAGTGGTGCTTGAAAGTTTGTGAACCCTTTAGAATTTTCTATATTTCTGCACAAATATGACCTAAAACATCATCAGATTTTCACACAAGCCCTAAAAGTAGATAAAGAGAACCCAGTTAAACAAATGAGACAAACATATTATACTTGGTCATTTATTTATTGAGGAAAATGATCCAATATTCCATATTAGTGGGTGGTGAAAAAAGTATGTGAACCTCAAGGATTAGCAGTTCATTTGGAGGTAAAATTAATGTTTTCTCATCAGATGTTCTCAATCAGGTGTTTCCAATCTATGGGATGACAAGCAGGTGTGAGTGGGCACCCTGTTTCATTTAAAGAACAGGAATCTATCAAAGTCTGTTCTTCACAATACATGTTTGTGGAAGTGTATCATGGTATGAACAAAAGAAATCTCTGAGGACCTCAGAAAAAGAGTTGTTGATGCTCATCAGGCTGGAAAAAGGTTACAAAACCATCTCTACAGAGTTTGGACTCCACCTATCCACAGTCAGACACACTGTGTACAAAAGGAGGAAATTCAAGACCATTGTTACCGTCCGCAGGAGTGGTTGACCAACAAAGATAATTCCAAGAGCAAGGCTTGTAATAGTTGGCGAGGTCACAAAGGAGCCAGGCTAACTTCTAGGCAACTGAAGGCCTCTCTCACATTGGCTAATGTTAATGTTCATGAGCTCACCATCAGAAGAACACTGAACAACAATGGTGTGCATGGCAGGGTTGTACGAGAAAGCCACTGCTCTCCAAAAAGAACATTGTTGCTCGTCTGCAGTTTGCTAAAGATCACATGACAAATCAGAAGGCTATTGGAAGAATGTTTTGTGGACGGATGAGACCATAATAGAACATTTTGGTTTAAAAGTAAAGCGTTATGTTTGGAGAAAGTAAAACTGCATTCCAGCATAAGAACCTTATCCCATCTGTGAAACATGGTTGTGGTAGTATCACGGTTTGGTCCTTTTTTGCTGTATCTGGGCCAGGACGGCTTGCCATCATTGATGGAACAATGAATTTTGAATTACGTCAGAGAATTCTAAAGAAAAATGTCAGGACATCTGTCCATGAACTGAATATCAAGAGAATGTGGGTCATACAGCAAGACAACGACCCCAAGCACACAAGTCGTTCTACCAAAGAACGGTTAAAGAAGAATGAAGTTAATGTTTTGGAATGGCCAAGTCAAAGTCCTGACCTTAATCCAATCGAAATGTTGTGGAAGAACCTGAAGCGAACAGTTAATGTCAGGAAACCCACCAACATCCCAGAGTTGAAGCTGTTCTGTACAGAGGAATGGGTTAAAATTCCTCCAAGCCGGTGTGCAGGACTAATCAACAGTTACAGGAAACGTTTAGTTGCAGTTATTGCTGCACAGGGAAGTCATACCAGCTATACCAGCTAAGGTTCACCTACCTTTGAATCTGATGATGTTTTAGGTCATATTTATGCAGAAATATAGAAAATTCTAAAGGATTCACAAACTTTCAAGCACCTGTTTTTTAATAGGGTAGGCACTGTGATGGTAATTAATATATTTATCTATTCAGTCTCCCATCCATGTATCTCTCAGTAATTGTATCTTCCTGATCAGGATCCAAATTTTGATGGCTGGGAATGGCTGGGAATATTCCCTGGACAAGGTTCCAGGTCATTACAGGGACATTTTTTTGTCACGTTCAGTTCTACAATTTTGTACAATGTATATATGTATTGTTTATGTGTCCTTTACATGCTTCATCGGTGGCATGGTGGTGCATGTGGTTAGCGTAGTTGTCTCACAGCTCCGAGATCCCCCAGTTCAATTTCAACCTTAGACTCTATGTGTGGAGTTAAATAAAACTAATAAACAAACAAACAAATACATGCTTCATAGAACTGAGTACCTATGCAGACTTTTTCTGATGACATGATCAATGTAATAAAGATATTTCTAATTCTGAAATGTATAAATATTGCACACCTTTGATTTGATGCACAAATGATACATTTACCTGTATTTCCTGTGTATGTTGAGCACAAAATAAGATTACTTACAAATTAAAAGGATGCATGTAATAAGTTTTTAGAAAAACTGAAAATAGCAATTGGACAGATCATAGTATGTAAAATACTGTGTATTTCAGGGCAAGGACCAATTCTTGCCACAAGAGGTATAGGCAGCATCCATAAGGAGGTGCTATTTTCCCATAACTTCTTTTGTACAGACAGGGAAGTCCATTATTACTTACAGTAAGGCTTATTGTAATAAGGCTTATTGTGGGTGTAGGTATTGAGTTCCTCCAAATAGTCGCTACGCTTGATTTTGTTTCGGGGTAATCAAAGATTCCCCAATGCTAAACCAGGTGGAACCCAAAATGCAGTCATAAGGAGACGAGGACTAAGCAAAAAATATATTTATTAATAACAAAGGTAACTGAAAAAATCCAGGTAATGAAAAAGACACAAAAAATAAAACAAGCTGGGGTCCAGGGAGCTGGCGCGGGGCTGGTGATCAACGGAGAACGTGAGGCGGCAGCATGTAGCATGCTTTCCCCAAGAGAGGTGGTCCAGGGTCTTCCGGGGGTGGTCAGTGGAGACTTGTCTTGGTAAGGCATGAATTTCCAGAGAAGAATGTTGGGTGTGGGCTTGGCGGGACTGTGGGGGACAAAGCAAAATAAGCGGACCAAACAAAACCTGGCGTGAGAGCCGTAAACAGGGAGAAAACTTAGGAGAACTAAAACCTGGCATGGGAGCCGAAAACACAGGGAGGAAAAAATAATAACGATAAACCATAAACTTGAATGATCATACTGGCAAAAACCAATAGGCTAGGAGTAATCAAGCAACAAGGCTGGGAAACAAGGAACTAGCAGGGCTAGGCTAATGCTAGGTAGCAGAGAATAGGCTAATGTGGCTAAGCTAGCGCTAGCGTGGCTAAGCTAAGTACTTGCGCAACGATGCTAAGCTAACTAGGCTTGAACACGAATAAATGCGCTAATCGAGAGAGAGGACAATCACAGAGGACAATCACAGAGGACAATCACAGAGGACAATCACAGAGGACAATAACATGGCTGGGGTACCAGAATACGTGCGCGGACCATCCGGTGATCCATGGCTGCAAAATCCGAGGCTTTATGGCAAGAGGTAGATGAGCAGAGATGCGGATCCGGTGTGCGGGACGGAGCAGCGACGTGGATGATGTGGTGGAGGGCAGCCAATGGATCTGTCAGGGAGGAAGCACAAAACACACGCACGCCGCAAAACAAAAACAAAGTGCACATGGGGGAAACGCGTGTGTAAACAAAAGCGAAACGAGGCGATCAGGGAACGTGCAAGAAAAATAAACACAGTGGGTGAAGAACGAGTCATAATGGCGGGGACCCTGACAGATTTCACTTGTTTAATCTCTGGACTCAAATTTGTACTCATATGACAGTAGAAGTTGTAGCTTCTGCTTAATTAGAATGAAAACTACCAGTCTAATGAAGAACTATCATATTCAGAAATACCTCTGCTGCCCTTTTGCAAACACTGGAGTTGTGTAGCATACATATTCACTGTGTGTGTCATGGTAAGGCATGCATTTTGGAGACTGCTGTTTAGGCACTAGGACTAGACAATCTGCATTTATACTTACTGTAAATGTTTCATTTTACCCCAAATTTTACCTGTACTAACAATTAATCACTGTTTTCACAAGAGCACACTGCACATAAATCCAACATATCATATACAATATAGTATGTCCAATAAACAGCAACCTCTAGTTTCTCAAGTAAACATAGTATTACTAACATGTAAATGTAATGTAATGTAGTAATGCTGATGGGAAACTTTCCTAGGGAGCCAGATGTGCTACTGAACCTGTTCAGATTTACGTTACATGCATTATAAGGTTAAACATGCACATGACAAAGACTCCAATTAAATATGAAAGCAGTAATAAATGTATGAACAGTATATACTCAATTAAATGTACTTTATGTGGCTAAAATCATGTAGACACCTCTTCTAATGACTGTAATAGTGCAGTGGTTAAGGTACTGGACTGTTGACTAGAGGTCCAGCTTCAGGTCCCAGCACTGCCAAGCTGCCATTATTGGACCATTGAGCAAGGCCCAAGACCCACAAATGTGTGGTTGGTACATTGTAAGATTGCATCAGTTTAGGAATCATAAAGGAGTCTGCTAAATTCTGTAAATATAAATGCTTAACCTGTACTATTTCAAGCATTTTTCTAGTAGACCCTCGTGTGTGCCAACTTCTCACTCTCATTCCTCTGAAGATTTCTTCATTGCTGGTTTCAGGGGGCTCTTCATTTAAATTTATAATATATTATATGTACAATGCATTTGGAAAGCCTATAGACCCTTTTACTTTTTTTGCATTTTGTTACGTTGAAGCCTTGTGATAATTTTTTTTAATCAAGTTTTCTTCCATCAATACCCCATAATAAGAAAGTGAACAAAGAATTTTATTTATTTATTTATTTATTTAGCAAATTTATAAAAAAATGAAAAACTAAAATTTCACATGGACATAAATATTCAGTCCCTTTGCTATAGCACTTGAAATGTAACTCTGGGGGCTTCCCTGTCAGGGTTGGCTCTGGGTCCGCGCCGTTTTCCTCGGTTTGTTATTTTTCTATGCTTCTACGCTTCTGTTTGTTTACCTCTCCAAGTGCGACGTGTATGTGTTTATGCTTCCTCCCACAGAGATCGATTGGCTCCCATTCTCCTCTCTCCTCCCGACGCTCACGTTTCAGATTCCACCTCATCAACCGACCAGATAAATATGCCACCGATCACCAGATTCTCCCCGCTTCTAGCCCGGTACCTGGCTTCCTTATTGTTCTCACCATTAGCGTTAGCAACGTTGCTTCTACCTGCTTCTACCTCAGCACCCCCGCTTCCTCCGGTTCCACCTCGTACCTCCAAGTGGGAAGCAAGCTTCACGCTGCCGCCATACTCCGCCCTGCACCAGTCATTTCCATTGCGTTTCTGCACTCCACTGTCAGGCTTCCTGGACCCGACGCTCCCCTCAGTCACCAGCCGGTTCACCTCGCACGCACACTTAAGCTCACGACCCGCTTGTTCAATAAACACCCTTTATTGGTACATCGTTGTCTGCTGCCGGTCTGTTGGTCTGCATTTGGGTTTCCCTCTCTAACTCGGTGTGGGATCTTAGATCCCACATAACAGTAAAATCTGGCCAATATGGAACCTGCAGATCAACAGACGGCTGGCCCGCTTCCAGTAGGAATGGCTGTGGATTGTCAACAAGTCTGGATCCAGCAGCATGGTAAATTGCTAAACACACTTCTCGAATCCAACCGTCTGCTCAACCAACAGGTCACTAGCCTCAAAACTAAACCGCCTCCTTTTTGCTCCCCCTCAGGGTTCACAGATTGCTTCTGGGAGCCAGACACCCCTGCTGGCGGCGTCCAGGATTCTTCTCCCCCTCTGAATCCTCCGACTGGGCCGCCACCACCTGTGGCTTCATCTCCAGAACACCGACCACCCACCAAAGCAGGAAGCAGGAAGCCCCTGCCTGAGGCTACGCCCTGGATGGTAGACTGCTGGCAAAGTTCACCCACCACACGCAACCCATACCCCTTATCCTCTCTGGCAACCACCATGAGGCCATTCTTTCGCCGTCATCCGCTCTCCCCATATGACCCTGGTCCTTGACCTAACATGGCTGGCTCTTCACAGCCCCATGATTAACTGGAGGGAGAGAAAGGTGACTATTGCCTTTGACAAGTCTCTTATACGCGACTTTCACAGGGCCAACTTTGACAGGCCTTGATGATTGCCCGGTGTTGATCCTTGGGGGATGGGTACTGTTAGGGTTGGCTCTGGGTCTGTGCCATTTTCCCCGGTTTGTTATTTTTCCATGCTCTCTCGTTTCTGTTTGATTATCTCTCCATGTGCGGCGTGTATGTGTTTGTGCTTAGTCACAAAGAGACTGATTGGATCCCATTCTCCTCTCTCCTCCCGTCACTCACCTGTGCCAGATTCCACCTCATCAGCCGACCAGATAAATTCGCCAATCGATCTCCCAGACATCGCCAGATTCACCCCGCTTCTAGCCCAGTAACTGGCTTAATTATTGTTCTCACCGTTAACATTAGCTTAGCAGCTTAGCTTTAGCTACATTGCTTCTACCTGCACTGTTATCAGCTCGTCCTTGCTTGTTCAGCTTTTACACTGGTTTGTTTTGGCTCTGCCTACCATAACTCCTCTAATAGCAGTAACCGGCAGCTTATTCGTAGCACAAGTCTCCATTCAACTACCATGCTGTCTTTGTTTTTTGGGGAAACTGATTACCAGCTCTCTCTTTCTCCAGCTCCGATTGCTGTTCCTCTCCTGAGCTCAGCATCCCTGCTTCCTCCGGTCCCACCTCGAACCTCCCAGTAGGAAGTAAGCGTCACACTGCCACCACACTCCGCCCTGCACCAGTCGTTTCCATTCCATTTCTGCACTCTATCATCAGGCTTCCTGGACCCGACGCTTCGCTCAGTCATCAGCTGGTTTACCTCGCGCACACACACTTAAGCTCATGACCCGCTTGTTCAATAAACACCCTTTATTGGTACATCATTGTCTGCTGTCTGGCTGTTGGTCTGCATTTTGGGTTCCCCTTTTTAACTCGGTATGGGATCCTAGATCCCACATAACATTCCCAATCTTAAGCATCTTTGAGTTGTTTCTGCACCTTGAAATGCATGATCGTAATGAGATAATATAACAATTTTCATTTTTTAATCTGTGAGTTATGATGTGAGGTTATGATGTTTTTGTTACGTGGTGGTCAAGGGAAAGACAGGAGCAGACAAATGCGAGGTTCCAGCTCAAAAAACACAGTTTATTAACAAAAGGATCCCTGAACACAGAGCACAAACTACTCCCAGATAAACCAACAACAGAACTGGAGACAATAACAATAATACAAATATCAAATAATAATGATAATAATACTAATAATAATAATGAGAATAATGAGAAAACAGATGGCAGAACGAAACACTGGGAAACACTGGAAAATGATAACCAAACTGAGAAGAACACAGCTAACAGAAAGCTATGGCCAGCTGGGAGAAGCTATTCAAAGCTATGACCGACTGGGAGAAGCTATGCAAAGCTAACGCCGGCTGGGAGAAGCTATGCGAAGCTATAGCCGGCTGGGAGGATCGATGTGGAGCTAACGCCAGCTGGAATAAGTTATGCGAAGCTAACTCCAGCTAGGAGAAGCTATGGCCAGCCAAAACACCAAATGCAAAAGCAGAGCGACCATGAATGGAAAACATACAATTGTGGGTGCAGCCACGGGAAACAGAGGACAGTGGGTGCAGCCGCACAACTGTAGAAGGGTAGGGAACCCAAACACAAGAGTCTCAGGTGGACGATACCACAATGAAAAAGTCAAACCAGTGGACGGGACCGCAACAAGGGGTAATCCAGTGGGAGGAGGAAACCAAAAACACGGCACCCGTTCGGGCATTACTGAGCAAATGCTCCCACACCAGCGTTTCGGAAAAGAGTAAAAGCTTAAAAAGAGTACTGCCCAGCTGTATATGGTTAGCAAGCAACCAGTAATCAAACATAAACAAAGTCCTGGTGGGTGCGCGGCCATCTTCCTTGTGCATGGGATTGTGGGCGATGTAGTCCCAATTGCCCACAGGCATAAAATCCCGATTCTGGCTGCGGAACATAACAGTACCCCCCACCCCCACCCCACCCCCCAAAACAACACCCTCCCACCAGGGTGAGCGATGCTGTCCTGAGGCTTCTGTTCAGGGTGGTGGCCAGAATCCTCCACTCCTGACATGGGTGGGTGGTGGGAGGCCAGACGGAGAGTCTAGGACTGTGGAGAGTGGGGAGGTGCTCTGGGTGTCCTGGAGGAGCAAAGAGATGCTCTGGATGTCCTGTGGGCAAGAGGAGAGCTCTGGACGTCCTAACAGAGGAATGGGGAGCCGCTCTGGACGTCCTGGAAGAGCGGAGAGATGCTCGGATGTCCTCAGGGAGCGGAGAGGCGAACACAGAGCAAAAACTACTCCCAGATAAACCAACAACAGAACTGGGGATAAACATGGCGGACCAGGGAACAATACCAATAATACAAATACCAAATAATAATGATAATAATAATAATAATAATAATAATAATGGTAATAATGAGAAAACAGATGGCAGAATGAAACACTGCGAAATGATAACCAAAGTGAGAAGAACACAGCTAACAGAAAGCTAGAGGAACGTAGGATAAACTAAAGCCAGCTGGAAGTAGTCAACACCGGCCGGGTAAAGCTAAAGCTGGCTGGAAGTAGCCGAGCCCAGCAGAGGAGAAGCTAAGGAGGCTAACGCTGGCTGGAAATAGCCAAGGCCAGTGGGGAGAAGCTAAAGAAGCTAATGCTGGCTGGGAGAAGCTATGCAAAGCTAACACCGGCTGGGAGGAGCTATGTGGAGCTAATGCTGGCTGGGAGAAGCTATGCAGAGCTAACGTCAGCTTGGAGGAGCTATGCAGAGCCAATGCCGGCTGGGAGAAGCTATGTGGAGCTAACGCCAGCTTGGAGGAGCTATGCGGAGCTAACGCCAGCTTGGAGGAGCTATGCGGACCTAACACCAGCTGGGAGGAGCTATGCACAGCTAATGCCGGCTGAGAGGAGCTATGCGGAGCTAATGCTGCTGGGAAGAGCTATGTGGAGCTAATCCCTACTGGGAGTAGCTATGCGGAGCTAACACCGGCTGGGAGAAGCTATGTGGAGCTAACGTCAGCTAAGAGGCGCTATGCAGAGCTAACACCGGCTGGGAGAAGCTATGCGAAGCTATAGCCAGCTGGGAGCAGTTATGTGGAGCTAACATAGCTAATGCCGGCTGAGAGGAGCTATGCGGAGCTAACGCTGCTGGGAGAAGCTATGCGGAGCTAACGCCGGCTAGGAGAAGCTATGCGAAGCTATAGCCAGCTGGGAGCAGTTGTGTGTTTGTCAAGGTGTTGTGGGCATACCCCACCCAGGCCAGCTGGGAGCTCCACTTGGAGGGGTCCTTGGCACAAAGGCAATGCAGAGTGGCCTCAATCTCCCAGTTGGCCTGCGCGGCCTGCACATTGGACTGCAGGTGGAACCCCGAGGTGAGGCTTACAGTGGCACCAAGAGCCTTGCAGAAGGACTGCCAGACCCGAGAAACAAATTAGGGCCCCAAATCCAATATGATGTCTAACGGAATGCCGTGGATCTTGAACACTTGATTGAAGAGGATCTTGGCCATTTCTAAGGCTGATGGGAGTTTGGGCAAGGCGATGAGACAGACGGCCTTGGAAAAACAGTCCACCACAGTGAGGATGACGGTCATACCTTTGGACTCAGAGAGCCTATATGTGACCAAGGGCGGCCTGAAATTGAGAGAGGCTGCAGAAGCCTGGCAGGGGGGAGCTTTCTTGCGAGTGCAGGTGGGGCAGGCCAACAAGAAGCCTTTGGAATTCACATCCATGGTGGGCCACCAGAAGTATCGCTGGAGGAGGGTTAGGGTGCGGCAGTGTCCAGGGTGTCCGGTGAACATGGAGACATGAGCTCACTGGAGGACGGCGGTCCGTGCCGAGGATTGCATGTAGAGGCAGTTAGGAGGTCCACCCCTGGGGTTGGACTCAATCCCCTGAGCCTCTTTGATGGTCCGCTGGATCTCCCAAGAGAAGTCAAGTCAGACTTATTTATACAGCGCTTTTTAAAATGGAGCATTGTCTCAAAGCAACTTTACAATTTTAGATTATCTTCTAATATCTACGTCCAATCCCAAATTGAGCAAGCCTAGGGTGACAGTGACAAGGAAAATCTCCCTAAGTGTTATGAGGAAGAAACCTTGGGAGGACCAAAACTCAAAAAGAGTCCAGACCAGGAATGGTTGTTAGCAGCTTCCAGCCAGTGTCTCCACTCCTCCAGAGCCAGTTTGACTGCTAACAGCTCGCAATTATCCACACCGTAGTTCCTCTCCGTGGGAGACAGGCGCTTGGAGAAGAAGCCGCAGGGGTGAAGCTTGTTGTCCAGGACTACTCGCTGAGAGAGGACGGCTCCCATGCCAGTGCCCGAGGTGTCCACCTCCACAATGAACAAGGACGGGGGTCGAGGTGAAGAGCCCCTTCAGCTGTTGGAAAGCCCGGGGGGGGGGGGTTTATTCTGCCATCCAAGGCATACGCCCGTGTGGGAGAGATGAGTATGACCCAGTTGCATTGGGCTCGGGTTCTTTGACCCTGCTTGCCCTGGGGCCGAGGACAGTGGCAACCCCGACACAGCGGGCCCGGTGAGGGGGAACAGAATAGCCTGTACCAGATGCAAGCCCTCTTCAATCTGCGTGCATGGAGGTGCCGGTCCAGGAGAATGGCTAAGTCTACCATTGCCTGTAGGTCGCAAGGTACATCACTGACCGCTAACTCATCTTTGAGGTGTTCAGACAAACCGGACCAGAAGGCCTTGCGCAATGCGGGGTCATTCCATTCACAGCCAATGAAAGAAACCCCATGGTGTAGTCTAAGTCATTCTACCAAAGAATGGTTAAAGAAAAATGAAGTTAATGTTTTGGAATGGCAAAGTCAAAATTTTGATGAATAAATATCCGGGGAAACACGAGGAAGGAAGAGTGTACAGGAACACAAGGGAACACCGCGGAAAGAACAGAGCGAACGAGGAGCAAAATGAGAGTAACATCCAGGAAAATATGAGACATGGAACTGTCTCTGGAACAGGCGCAACCGGAACTGTCTCTGGATCAGGTGCAACCAGAACCGTCACTATAGTGGCCATCACTAGCTCTAAAATGGAAGTGGAACTGGAGCAAGTGTCACCTACGTGACAGACTCTGGGACACGTCATCTTTGTGAATGACCCAGGAGCGAGTGTCGTCCTCGTGGCCAACTCTGGAGCGAGCATCCCAGTCATGGCCATGTCTGGACGGAGCGTCACCTTCATGGCCGACTCTGGAAAGAGCACTGCTTTCACGACCGACTCTGGATAGAGTGTTGCCTTCGTGGCCAACTCTGGCATCGACTTGACTGATTCTGGAACAGGCGTCAACATGATTAACTCTGGAACAAGTGTTGATGTCACTGGCTTTGAAACAAACATCTTGTTTACTGACTCTGGAACAAACATCTTATTGACTGACTCTGGGACAGACATCTTCTTGACTGACTCTGGAACTGACATCCTCGGGACAAATGCTGACTCTGATGTGTTTTGGACAAACTCTGGAACTGACGTATTCAGGACAGACTCTGACATCTTTGGGACAGACTCTGGAGCAGGTGTCATCTGGACTGATTCTGGAACGGACATCATCTGTACTGACTGTGGAATGGATGTCATGTGGACTGACTCTGGAATGGATGTCCTTTTTATTGACTCAGGAACGGATGTCGTCTGGATGAACGCTGGAACTAATGTCTCCTGGGTGGACCCTGGAGCTGATGTGGTCTGGACAGACTCTGGAGCTGACATCATCTGGATGATCCCTGGAGCTGACATCATCTGGATGGTCCCTGGAGCTGACATCTCTTGGATGGACCCTGGAGCTGACGTCCCCTGGATGGACGCTAGAAGTGACGTCTCCTGGACAGACCCTGGAACTGACGTCTCCTGGATGGACCCTGGAACTGACAGTCTCCTGGATGGACCCTGGAACTGACATTGTCTGGACAGGCCCAGGAACTGACGTCATCTGGACTGGCCCAAGAGCTGACATCATCTGGACAGACCCTGGAACTGACATCATCTGAACGATCCCTGGAGCTGACATTGTCTGGACTGTCCCTGGAGCTGATGTTTCCAGGATGGAACCTAGAACTGACTTCTCCTGGATGGACTCTGGAATTGACATCTCCTAGACAGACCCTTGAACTGACATCCCCTGAATGAACCCAGGAGCTGACCTCCCCTGAACTGATGTCTTCTGGACAAACTCTGGAACTGACTCCTCTGGATGAGCTAGCGAGCATGAATCCTGGCTTTGAGCTTGTGCCGGACAGAGGAGCTACGGAGTTCCTCTAAACCTCCACAGGAGGAGGGCCAAAAACAGACCCGAGTGCCTCCAATTGCCATTGTACCAAAGAATAACAAACACTGTATTTGAACACAAGCCTGCTCATAAGTGCTCATGAGAGCTCATAGAGCACCCTGGGCCAAAGATCAACAGTTGAATTTGTGACATTGTCATTTGACTTGAGGTCATATGTTGTGAAGCCCGGCTTTGAGCTTGTGCCGGACAGAGGAGCTACAGAGTTCCTCTAAACTTCCACAGGAGGAGGGCGAAAAACAGACCTGAGTGCCTCCAAAAACTGGTCAGAAGTCCCAGTTTGAACTTGCGGCGGCTATTGCAAATGCCCTGCCCAAGAGGCACGAACAATGAGTGACATCTGAGCATAATCAGAGCTGAAAGGATAGAAGCTAAAGTACCACAAGCATTGTGAAAAAAACCTTCTATAGAGCTCTGGGTTGCCATTGTACCTGTCCGGTGATTCTGGAATCCGCCGTCTGCATTGGGGTCAAGTATTCTGTAATGAGCAGTCAGACGAATGAAAGAGAAGCTTGCAGATTCCAGTGCATGTAAGGGAAGGTTTATTATCAAAAACAAAGCACAGCAAACGTAAACAAATAGAAAACAATGTTACCTAGCCAAAAAGCAAATATGGGATACGCAAGGAAGGAAGAGTTTATAGGAACACTAGGGAGCACTGTGGAAACAACAGAGCAATCAGGGAGGAAAACTAGAGTAACATCCAGGAAAATGGTAAGACATAGAGACCACTAAGTACACTAGGGAGGGACCGAGACAATACTTGGCAATGAGAGTCAAAACCAACTGAGTTTATAAGACTTGTTGCCCAGTTGTTGTCAATAACAAATCTGTAGCCTGTGGTCTGGGAAGGGCTTCCGGGTTGGTTGGAGACTGTCACATGATCCACCGGAGGATTGTGAGAAATGTAGTTCTGTTCACCGATAGCGGAGATGAATGAGGGGGAAACCTGGGTTAGGTTGCGGGGCGCGACAAAGGTCAGTGTTGTGACAGCAATTCAGAATTGTGGTAATACTCATTGTCATGGTAAGAGGCATATGTTGTTGTTGTTTTTATGAGTTTCGGGGAGGAAATGAAAAGGATACCTGTCATTCAACCTAACCACTTAACGAAATCCAAATTTCCAAATAAGGCACATAAAGCACTTTCACTTAAAACACTAAAATAATAGTAATAAATTTACATACATTTTAAACCTAGCTTTAAGAAATATTGGCACTCCCGTTATTAAAATCTGATGAGATTAAAAGTGTGAATAGCTTTTTCTGTGGACTGGCGTGGACCAATAACAAACACTATATATGAACACAATCCTGTTCATAAGTGCTCATGAGAGCTCATAGAGCACCCTGGGCCAAAGATCAACAGTTGAATTTGTGACATTGTCATTTGACTTGAGGTCATATGTTGTTTGACACTTGGGGGAAGGGGCAGAGCAGTCAACCGATCAGCACTTCGTGCTGAGTTTAATTTGTCACACAGGACATCAACCTGGTGTTCCTGGTAATTACAGGGGAGCATATGGTGGGGGCTTCAGGGTGAGACATTTAATTTACACCTCTGAATGGACATCCCTTGTGCTGAGTGAGGTTAAGACACTAAGGGTGTACTCACACTGAGCATGGTTGCCTTGAACCAGGCTCTGGCCCGCACTCTCACTATGTTCAGACAGAAACAAGCTCCGGTCATGCTTTCGTCATCGCCATATGCCCTTGCACGGCACACTTCATGGTTGTACATGTGTGATCGGGTAATCACATACGTTTCTTTGATTTCGTTTTTTGCACGCTGATACACAGCTGCCTCCTTTAGCACGAGATGCCAAAAATAAGTGCGTCACATCATCAGTACATTTATTACAAGGCTAATTAGTGCTGTGTGTCAGTGCGCAAAGAGAAACAAAGTCACATAGTAAGTACAAGCATAAAGTCTGCTGTACAGCACGATAAGTCAGAACACAGTGCGCTGCATAATCAATGCACTTATTATCAGTCATATTATTACTGTGTGTCAGCGTGAACAAAACGCAACCAAATAAAGGCACAGAAGTATGTGATTAACTGATCACATATGTACAACAATGAAGTGTGCTGTGCTGAAGTCCAGTGAATTGCGCTCTGGCCCACCTATTTTAAGCGCGCCGGAGCCTGATTCATGAATCGCGCCCAGGCGAGATTGGGAGCACTCACACTAGCCAAACGAATCGGCGTCGTTCGAATTGCCTAGTGTGAGTACACCCTAAGTCTGAATGGACTTTGTTCAAATGGCTGCAAGAAGCTCTAGGCAGAAGTCAGTAGTTGCCTCTCATTGGAGCAACCTGAGGGCAGTTAACATCAGATTAACACACCTCTTCAAAATTGCATGCAAATCTGGAGAGGTACCTCTGGACTGGCAAACTGGGTTAGCTGGTTTCAAAAAAGGGGCTAGGGGTCTGTTCTAATTACAGCGGTAAATAC
Source organism: Ancistrus triradiatus (assembly GCA_025084515.1). Classification (NCBI taxonomy): domain Eukaryota; kingdom Metazoa; phylum Chordata; class Actinopteri; order Siluriformes; family Loricariidae; genus Ancistrus; species Ancistrus triradiatus. The sequence continues at coordinate 744,971 of JAJAGP010000109.1, read as the reverse complement.
ACTACTCAGCCTCCTGGGAAAAGCCTGTGCCAGGATGCTAGAAAGGAGGCCTCATCTGATAGTCAAAAGATTCAGGAGGAACATTGAGTGCTCACCCCAGGCTGTGGATTGTACCAGGGGTGCATTTCTTGTACAACTATGGAGGTTAGCACTGAACTTATATGCATCGTTAATCTTCTGAATATGACTTTTTCCCAAAAACTTGCATACTATGTTCATACCACAGTGGTTTGAACCACATGAGTGGCGCGGTTACCAAAAGCATATTTCTAACTGCATTCGCCTCTGACATAGTTGAAAGGATGCCTAGGGCGACAGTGGCAAGGGAAAAAAAGGTGACAGAAGGTGAACGGAAGATGCACGAAGGTGGGCATGGAGCGCAGCTGCGCGTGCGGTGTGACAGCCCCCCCCCCCCCCCACCGAGTCCGAGACGGAGCCAGGTGGTTTCCTTTCCGGGCGACCGTTGGGAGGATTCCGGACGGAACCGGGTTCTTGATGACCCAGAGCGGTGCACCTGATGCGGACAGACGGATGAAGGCCGAGACGAGGGCAAGGATCAGGACTGGAGAGAGCTATGGTCTGGACACGCAGGGACACGGGCGACGGCAGGACAGATGCAGGGGCGGAAGACCCTGGTGCTGACATGGGTGGCATCGGAGCAGAAACACGGGAAGAGGACTTCGGTGTATGGACCAGGACAGAAGACCAAAATGCAGGCACTGGGACTGACAACTTCTGGTAGGCCTCGGGGACTGACGAGTTCTGGTAGGCCTCGGGGACTGATGACCTCTGGTAGACCTCGGGGAGTGATGACCTTGGAGTAGGCACGGGGACTGACGACCTCTGGAAGGCCTTGGAGTCTGACGACTTCTGGTAGGCCTCGGGTACTGAGAACCTTGGAGCAGGCTTGGGGACTGACGATCTCTGGAAGGTCACGGGGACTGACGACCTCTGGAAGATCTCATGGACAAATGATCTAGGCGTAGGGACTGGGACCGACGATCTAGGTGTAGGTACTGGACTTGGCGAGCGTGGTGCAGGGACCGGAACAGACGATCTTGGCGTAGGTATTGGGACTGAAGACCTCGGAGCTGGTACTGGGATTGGCAATCTTGGTGTAGGAACCAAGAGTGTCGACCTTGGATCTGGTACTGGGACTGGTGACCACGAGGCAGGCACGGCAGCTGATGATCTCTGGAAGATCTCAGGGGCAGACGGTCTAGGCGCAGGCACCGGGAGTGATGACCTCAGTGTAGACACTAGGGCCCTGGTGCGGGACCCGGAGCTGATGACTTCTGGAAGGCCTCAGTCTCAGGTGGTCCTAAGAAGGTCCCGGATGACTTTTGAGGGGTCCCTGACATGACTGACTCAGGGACGAATACTGGCTTGGATGGAATCTGGTCGGGTTTAGACATACTAGGGACAGAGTCAGGGGTAGAGGCACTCAGGACACATTCAGACGAACACAGAACAAACTCAGACATAGACGAAGATTCGTCAGACACAGACAGATTGGGAACAGATTCAGAACTAGACATACTTTTGACAGAGCCAGATGAACACAGAATGGACTTGGGTAGAAAGAGGACAGATTCAGACTTAGAGAGAACTCGGACGGATCAGAGATATAGACAGACTGAGACAGACTGAGAAGGGGCTCGGACCTAAATGCAGCTTGGCCAGACAGAAAGGTACACGGACGCTGAATGCACACAGACAAACATGACATTGACTCGGACTTAGATAGGGACTGGACAGGCTCGGATGGACACAGAACGGAGTGGAGGTTAGACGGAGTTTGGACGGACTCCAATAGATTCGGAACCTGAAGAGACTCAGACTGACTAAAGGGTGGCTTAGAGTTAGGTAGCTTAGACTGATCTGAAAAGGATTCAGAGGTGAACGACCCTTGGAAGGTCTCTGAATTAGGTGGATTCAGGAAGGAATCTAATATGGACGAGCTTGGTACAACCTCAGAATGGTTGGAGATGGACTCAGATTTAGGAGATCTTTGAGAGGTCTCGGGGATCGAGGACCTTTGACAGGACCTTTGACATCGGCAAACTTAGAGCAGGTACGGTCCTTAGATGACCTTAGAGTGGTCTCGAGGAAAGAGGACCTTAGGGAGGTCTCTGACAAAGGTGAACTTAGATCAGACACGGATTTAGACGACCTTAGAGAGGTCTCGAGGAGAGAGGACCTTTGGGAGGTCTCTGACGAAGGCGAGCTTAGAGCGGGCACGGGTCTAGAAGACCTTAGGGAGGTCTCGAAGATAGAGGACCTTTGGTAGGTCTCGAAGATAGAGGACCTTTGGAAGGTCTCAGACAAAGGCAAACTTGAAACGCTTTTATTGGAAATGACATTACAATACATTTTATTGGAAATGACAAAGGGCAAACGTTTCCTGTAAGTCTTCACCATTTTTGCACATACTGTAGCTGGTATTTTGACCCATTCCTCCATGCAGATCTCCTCTAGAGCAGTGATGTTTTGGGGATGTCTCTGGGCAACATGGATTTTCAACTCCCTCCACAAATTTTCTATGAGGTTGGGGTCTGGAGACTCGCTAGGCCACTCCAGAACCTTGAAATGCTTTTTATGGAGCCACTCCATCGTTGCCCGAGCAATGTGTTTGGAATCATTGTCATGCTGGAAGATCCAGCCATGTTCCATCTTCAATGCTCTCACTGATGGAAGGTGGTTTTGGCTTAAAATCTCACGATTCATTCTTCCCTTAACACGGATTAGTCGTCCTGTCCCCTTTGCAGAAAAACAGCCCTAAAGCATGATGTTTCCAACCCCATGCTTCACAGTAGGTATGGTGTTCTTGGGATGCAACTCAGCATTCTTCTTCCTCCAAACACGAGTTGAGTTTTTACCAAAAGGTTCTATTTTGGTTTCATCTGACCACATGATATTCTCCCAATCCTCTTCTGGATCATCCATATGCTCTCTGGCAAACTTCAGACGGGCCTGGACATGTACTTTTTTAAGCAGGGGGACACGCTTGGCACTGCAAGAAGGTACGGAGTCCCTCTCAGCGTAGTGTGTTACTGATGGTAGCCTTTGTTACTTTGGTCCCAGCTCTCTGCAGGTCATTTATCAGGACCCTCCATGTAGTTCTGGGATTTTTGCTCACCGTTCTCATGGTCATTTTGATCCCATTTGATGAGATCTTGCGTGGGGCCCCAGATTGACTGAGATTATCAATGGTCTTCTTTGTCTTACATTTTCTTACAATTGCTCCCACAGTTGATTAATTCACACCAACCTGCTTGCCTATTGTAGATTCACTCTTCCCAGCCTTGTGCAGGTCTACAATTTTTTCTTCCTGGTGTCCTTCGACAGCTCTTTGGTCTTGGTCATGATTGAGTTTGGAGTCTGACTGTTTGAGGCTGTGGACAGGTGTCTTTTATACAGACAACGAGGTCAAACAGGTGCCATTAATACAGGTAAAAGAGTGGAGGACAGAAGAGCTTCTTAAAGAAGTTACAGGTTTGTGAGAGCCAGAAATCTTGCTTGTTTGTGGGTGACCAAATACTTATTTTAGACTATGATTTACAATTAAATTATTTAAAAATCCTACAATGTGATTTCCTGGATTTTGTTTATTTTGTCTCTCATAGTTGAAATGTGCCTATTATGAAAATTACAGACTTCTCTCATCTTTCTAAGTAGGAGAACTTACACAATCAGTGGCTGACTGAATTCTTTTTTGCCCAGTAAAAAAAGTGAAAAATAAAGTATCAAAAAACATATATTAAGGTTAAAAGCTAAAACGGGTCAAATCATATTAGACAAAAGATATAAGACAAAACAGCAAGAAAGTTAAAATGGAAAATGTAGGCCTATTTTAACAGAAGGAAAAGTGAATATGTAAATAAATAATAAAAACATGTTGGTAATCACATTCAAATAAAATTGAATGTTTATTAGTTAAATATTTTTACAACTACATTTCCAAAGCACTTAACATTACATTTGTTTGTACAGCCAGATTATTGTAACATTTCAGAAAACCTTGACCTGTCAACAGTGGCGTAGTCGGCAGAGCTCAGCTTCTAAAGACAGGGCAAGAGCTGTCGCTCAAACTATGCAACTTAACCACATTGTTTTCAAATGTTCATTCAAGCTATGGTTGTGGGAAACATCTGTGTTGCTTAACAATAGTTCATACTTTGTAAGTTACAAATGTAGTTACCTTGATAGTTCCAACTATAGTTTTGGGAAACACCTCTATTGCAACTGCATCGTTCCAACTATGTAGGTTGCTAATGTAAGTTCATAGCTTTGTGAAGAATTTTGTGAGTATACTAATCCAGTGTACATTTGCTTTGTGGATTTAGAGAAGGCATATGATTATGTATCTCATCACACTGCAGGAATAAGTTGTACTGGTGCCACAACACTGTGGAATCTGGTCTCTGTGTGAATGTAATGAGTATTGCATCCACATACTGTACTTTACATTAAGTCAAAGTCGATCAAGATGGGTGTTGGACTCCCCCAGAAATGCATCTTATCTCCACTTCTGTTTGTGGTATTCATGGACAGGATATCAAGACACAGCAAAACCTGGAATGGGGTCCATTACAGAGGGTTAGAGGTGATGTCTCTGTCTCTGCAGATGATTTTGTCCTTTTAGCATCAACTGAGGTAGACCTTAAACATCACTTGTGTAGTTCACTGCTGAGTGGCTAGGATAATAATCAGCACCGAAGCCGTGGAAAGTGTGAAGTGCTCTCTTCAGGCAAAGAAAACCTGCACCTAGTGGAGGAATTCAGGTACCTGTTCATGACTGACAGAAAATGAGAGCATGGGAAAATAATAAAATAATAAGAAAAATAATGAGTCAGTGGCAGCAGTTATACAGTCCGTACCAATCTGTGGAGGTGAGGAAGGAAACAAATGTACAGTATTTGTTTAAATGACAGTCAACATTCTTATCCTTACCTATGGTCATGAACTTTGAGTGTAGTGAACGAAAGTGTAATATCATGCATGAAATGAGAAAATGAGGATCCTAGACAGGTTTGCTGGGCATGCTTTTTATGACATGAGAGGACTTTGTCAGTCCATTGGAAACCCTAAGTAGAGCCTCTGCCACTTCAGATAGAAAGGATCCAGTTGGACTGAGCATCTCACAAGAATCCCCCTTGGTCAGCTTCCAGTGGAGATGTTCCAGGCATATATATATATATATATATATATATATATATAAAGGAGACACAGGCGGGTCGGGAGCCCTATAGCTGGCCGCAGTTATTTTATGACTGTGCAGGGGAGTGTACTAGTGTGGCAGTTTTGTCAGCGGAAGTAATACTTGTGTTCTTCATTTTTTTCCTGAACAGGCTCAAACTGGACTCAGTGGGGGAGAGGAGAGGGTGGGGATTAGAGCCATCATTTATGGATCGGACAATATCAAAGAGCTATGCACGTCCTCTTGCTCCATGTGCACTATGTCTCCCTCTTCCTCTTGCTGCTTTAAAATGCTTCAGCCATATGAGTCACATTAGAGTAATTGAGGAGCAATGGGAACAGGTGTGAGGTGATATCTCTCTTTCTTCTTTTCTGATTCTTTTTTTTTCTTCTTTTCGATTCGGCCTGCATATTCTCTCTGTCTCTCTATTTCTTTTTCTTCTCTCACAAGGTTTAGGAAGTCGCTCCTTAGCTCTGTCAGTCATCCAGATGTTTCATCTTCTTCCGATTGCTTCATCCCTGATATGACATTTTCATAATTTCTTTTTCTTTCTTTTCAATGAACAGCCAGGAAAGAGTAGAACAAAGAGATCAATTAGCCCCTTTCAAGTGAGATCAAAGCAGTGTGGCCCCATGTCCAGACATTTACACAAAGTGCACCCCAATTAAATCTCTAGGGGATTCTGCCCCCTCCAACTTGTGGATACATACCAGCGTTAAACACAGTTGTATGCAATTTTCACACTACCAGTGAAATTATTACTGTTTTACAAGGCAGACATTTGAGCTGTTCCCTACATTAAATAAAGATGCTAAATATGAGATTGTTTTTTTGAAGATCGCTACTCCTAAATGGTGAACAGAAGAATATGGGTATGGAGGGAAGAAGGGAGAGAAGGAGGAGGGATGTGCGAAAGAAAAACTTTGACTCTCAGACCACAGACAGGTGCAGTGACCCTGTCCACCTCTGGAGGTGCCACTTGCAGTTTACTGGACATTTATGGTTGGCCATTGCTTTTTAACTTAGCCACCTGGATGTAATAAGCATATAGCTCCTGAGCTCCAATCTCAGTTCCTCCATAGGAAACTTTCAGCAACTCTCAAGTGTACCAGGCCTTGCTAAGATGTTTATGATGTTGAAAGTGGCCCAAAGGGAATATACTGACAGATACACAGGATTTGTTTGAAGAAACTTGTTTTTATTCCTCTCCTTAACACCAATCCTCCTTCATTCCTGAATAACTCACAGTGAGTAGAGTAGGATGAATAAAATGGTTTATTTATTTTATTTTCATCATAATGTTTAGCTTTTTATTTTTTTATTCAGTTCCATTAAGCTGCATTCTGACCAGAAAAATTACAAATTGCAAATTGGTTATTCTTTTTATCATGTGTATTATTTGGTAATGTACAAAGCATAAATAGTGTAGAATATAGTATATGGGTGTGTTTAAGCATGAAATGAAACTCATTTGTACCACTATATATTAATTGAGTGAAATGAAATGTTTGAGTGGAACAGCCAGTCAGGGCCCTTTTGCTGACCTGCAAGTGAGGTGCTCCAGTAATGCTCCAGTTTCCTTTTTCTTGATAGATTAAATCATTGTCAAATGTTCTTTCTTTCTTTCTTTCTTTCTTTATGTTTTACTTGACAAAGCATGAATACTTCAGCATGTTTTTTTGGATCTACTATATATAGTGTCACATTGTTGTTGTTGTTGTTGATGTTGTTGTGGATGTTGTTATCCATATTATAAGGAAAATGAAAGGTATGTAAGGCATAGGTAAGGAATGGAAGTCTGCATGATAATCTTCATCCAGTCTTATGCAAACGTTTTGGGCACCCCTGATTAAGTCACATGTTTTGGGTATTTTCTAAATAAAAGCATGAGCTTCCTTGCAAACTTAATATTTTTAATATTTTTTAATATATTCTTCATATTTTAATCATTTAAAAAAAAAATAAACATAAAATATAAAATTTAGTCTGTGCAAAAGGAACATTGTTTACCAAACGTTTCAGTAGTGTTGTTGTAAGATCACAAACCATGAAATTATTTATTTCTTTTATTTTAATATATTTTATTTTACTTTAGTCATGTTTAAGTTGTTCCCTGCAATGATTATGTTATTTTTTTTTAGAAAATTAACAAAATGCAGTTTGAGTAGCGGTTGCACAATTTTTTTTCATAACAATGAAAATACTCTTGGAAATGTGATATATTAAATATATTAAATAAATTACTAGAAACTATTAAGAACTATTGCTTCATGAGCAATGTCTTTACATCTTTTTATTAAGAGTAAGGCATGTCATTTATTAATTGTCTATTACTTAGTTTCATGAAAATCATGCCAATTTTTCAACTAAACTTTATACGTAATTTAGCAGAATTATAATGTAGTCCTATAATACCTTTCTAGAATATTGACACTTCTATGGTCTTTAATTGAGTAAAGAATCATTACATGGAGACAAGTGAAATACAGTCTTTTTTCATTTGCCACACTTGAGACCTCCAGGTCAACAGATGTAGGGAGCAGTGAGTTTGCTGATGGGGAACTGTTTAACTCTGTCTAATGTTCAGAACAGATAGCCTTGCTCTTGACAGATGCTTCCTAGACCTTTAAGCTTAACTAGCTCAAACATCTGGACATATAGCTACTTAAACTTAGAGTAGGTTGTGGTAGGTTGCAGAATACAATTACGGTAAAGTGTGTTCCTCGTTTTATTTAAAGGATCTGAATTGACAAAGAATGCTGTAAAACGTTAGTGTTATGTAACATACCCATTACACACAGCATAGGAGTAAACATATCTAGTCAGCGATGCCTGCTTATTAAATCATGGTTCTATAATAATTACAAACAAACCAAATTAACAAAGCTTTTAAACACCATGGTTGTTAAATGAAAATGAAAGCATTACCTGTTTACCAGCTCTATTCACATTTGTGTTGAAAGTTACACATGTAACACATGTTGTGAAATATAACAAAATCCCACAACAATTTGGTGCCATTTAAGTTTCATACACTCGAGTTTACGTATCACATTCATCTTTGTTATACTTAAAGCTGAATGGTTTTGAGGGTTATCTGGTCATAAATGAGTACTGCTTAAAAATTACTTATTTAATACATTCTGTCTGCAAGCTTTGGAATTGCTATATTTTTTCATGCTTTTCTTGTTTGTCTTAATTGTCTTAAACTATAAACATCTTGTCATATTACTGTATCAATTTTTAAGTCAACTGCATAAAAATTGGTCCATGCCTTTTCCTATGCATTGTACTTGCCTAGTGCAGAAAAAACTGCAATGAATATATATATATACCCAGAATTTCAACTCTGGTGTATGTTCATTCTTACTTCCTTCCAGGAAAAGCTTTGTTAAAATCCATGATAAAAGTGTATGTGTGAAAGGGACTTTCGCATAACCCGCTTAAGGGTTTTTGCTGTAAATTGCACATATCCTAGAAGCATGCTTGTAAATAAGTCAAAATGTAACAACAATGGAACCATCTGGTGAAGAGCATCATAAATCTGTTCCTATGACTGGAAAGCTTTCCAGGTCTTCTAGATCCATTTTACCATCTATCGAAAAGTCTAGGTGGACATTACAAAAGGAAACATATAATGTTGCCAATAAGTTGTGACCAGGAGTGCAGAAAGCGCTATAGAATTATCATCTGAAGTTTCCTTCTTTTTATCTTAGAGGTCTTTCTCAGTTATGGAGGGTGTCACAGTTTCTTTCAGCTTAAAAATGGATACGCAGCATTTGCCAAAATCATTTAAACTTTTCCATATTTTTGCATTTTGCAGATTAAGTATACAATGTAATGTTACTTTGAATGTGTTCTTGTTATACATATCCCTAATTTATGCATTTGTGACTGACTAAAATCAATATAAACATATAAACCTAACACCACTTTTATAATAAACTGTGCCTTACAGAATCACAATGTTTTCTTTATGTCAGTAAACTGTCATTACAGATAATTGCAAATGGAGGAAATAATAGCCTTTTGTGCAACATTCAAAACCAAAACAAAAATATTATATGTAAATCTAATATATAAAAAATCTGATGTATACGTTAATAATAATCTAATAAATTAAATCTCAAGTCATAATTGTAGACATCTCTGGAAGATTAATATAGTTTTGAACATTACTTACAAATGTGATTATTTAATGCATTAATAGCTGATCAGAACTTAATCCAATCTTAATTTTAGTGGATTGCATGGGATTTTTTACAACTAAGTCATTTATTCTTATTGCTGAAATGTGTAAGACAAAATCAAAATAAAAAGTATTATAAGTATTTCATGTTATGGTATTTGTCCATCAATGCTTAAACCTGAGAGTGAAATGGGAACTATGGGGTATGTTCAATTTATATACCACGGAGTATTCAGTGCTTGGTAGCCTAGCGGTTAAGGTACTGGACTCCAGGGTTCAAATCCCACCTCTGCCACTAGTGGGTTCTTGAGTAAGACCCTTAACCCACAATTGCTTGGATTGTAAGACTGTACCAACTGTAAGTCGCTCTGGATAAGGGTGTCTGCTAAATGCTGTAAATATAAATATAAATATAATATAAATATAAAAAACTATTTATAACTTACATTATCTAGCTCATCTGTCAACTGGATTTATAGGATATATCCCAGTTACAACTGTATGGATAGCTGTATGATATGTCATAGATTTGGTGTCAAAAGCACTTAAATATACAATATTATGAATTTTTGACCAGTTGGCTTTCAAATCCGACAAAATGAGAAAAAAAAATCCAGGAAATCACATTGTAGGATTTTTAAAGAATTTAATTGTAAATCATGGTGGAAATTAAGTATTTGGTCACCCAAAAACAAGCAAGATTTTTGGCTCTCACAGACCTGTAACTTCTTTAAGAAGCTCTTCTGTCCTCCACTTGTTAACTGTATTAATGGCACCTGTTTATCCTCATTATCTGTATAAAAGACACCCGTCCACAGCCTCAAACAGTCAGACTCCAAACTCAACCATGGCCAAGACCAAAGAGCCAGGAAGAAAATTGTAGACCTGCACCAGGCTGGGAAGAGTGAATCTACAATAGGCAAGCAGATTGGTGTGAATAAATCAACTGTGGGAGAAATTGTTAGACATACAAGACCATTGATAATCTCCCTTGATCTGGGGCTCCATGCAAGATTTCATCCTGTGGAGTCAAAATGATCATGAGAACAGTAAGCAAAAATCCCAGAACTACACGGAGGGACCTGATGAATGACCTGAAGAGAGCTGGGACCAAGGCTACCATCAGTAACACACTAAGCCAAGAGAGACCAAGATCCTGCAGTGCCAGGTGTTCCCCCCCCCCTGCTTAAAAAAGTACATGTCCAGGCCCGTCTGAAGTTTGCCAGAGAGCATATGGATGATCCAGAAGAAGATTGGGAGAATATCATGTGGACAGATGAAACCAAAATAGAACTTTTTTGTAAAAACTCAACTGGAGGAAAAAGGATGCTGAGCCGCATCCCAAGAACACCATACCTACTGTGAAGCATGGAGGTGGAAACATGCTTTGGGGCTGTTTTTATGCAGAGGGGACAGGACGACTGATCCATGTTAAGGGAAGAATGAGCTGAGCCATGTATCGTGAGATTTTAACCCAAAACCTCCTTCCATCAGTGAGAGCATTGAAGATGGAATGTGGCTGGGTCTTCCAGCATGATCCCTTCCAAAGATCCCAAACACACTGCTCGGGCAACGAGGAGTGGCTCCGTAAAAAGCATTTCAAGGTCCTGGAGTGGCCTAGCCAGTCTCCAGACCTCAACCCCATAGAAAATGTGTGGAGGGAGTTGAAAGTCCGTGTTGCCCCAAAACATCACTGCTCTAGAGGAGATCTGCATGGAGAGATGGGAAAAAACGGTTTACGTTATAAAATATTGAGTTGAACCAAAATTTATGACCAAATACTTGATTTTCCACCATAATTTACAATTAAATTCTTTAAAAATCCTACAGTGTGATTTCCTGGAGTTTTTTTTTTATTATTTTGTCTCTCATAGTTGAAGTGTACCTATGATGAAAATTACAGACCTCTGTCATCTTTCTAAGTAGGATAACTTGCACAATCAGTGGCTGAATACTTTCTTGCCCCACTGTGTGTGCATATAGACATATATATATATATATATATATATATATATATATATATCTGTGTTTTAATTCCTAACCTGATAACATCAACAGAACAGGCCTTGAAGAAGTTATCCGTGGAAGTACTAAGTATTCCTATGTATTACTACAATTTATTTTAGTTTTTTTTTTTTTTTCTTTACAGTCCCTAAATGATGCATACAATTTTAACTAATGCTATCAATAAAACTTAACACACCTGTTTCACTGATTAAACTCTGACAATGACAACTTTTACAAATCTTTTATTGTTCTTTTTCATGGCATTACTAGTGGGGGAAAGGTTCATAAATCAGACTGGTTAATTTTAGCATTTTAAAGCATTCCCCTTAGATGGTAGGTACTTAAAGAAATAAACTGTTTTTCACTTTGGAAAACTGAGCTAAATCGACCAAATGTGTGAAATATATTAAACTGGCTTTTTAAAGTAGACTAGTTTAACCAAGCACCAAAAAAATCTGCAATATATAAAAATACAAATTAGCCAAATGAAATTTCATTATGCATTTATTTTTGTCAGTGTGTATTCCTCTGAACGATTTTGATTTGTTGATTTTTTTTCTGATGTAACATTTTATTCCCAAATCCATAGTTCAATACCAACAAGGTTTGTGTCTAATTGGGTCAAAGTGTTAATGGCACATATGTACGTAGTCTCACATCCACACCAAAAAAACAAACAAACAAACAAAAAAAAAACAGAATGAGCATTTTCAGCAAAATCGTTTTGTTAGTTTATTATTACTGAATTAGAGCATTCAATAAACCATTGTGTTTGTTAGGTAATTTGAGAAAGCATCTCACACAGAGTGTGATGATGACCAGTGAATTGCAAAATATGTAAATAAGGTTTGGAAAAAAAAAAAAGAAATAACAAGTAAGAATAGCAATAATTAATAATAATTACAAATTTTTCAAAATACATGAATAATAATTAATAAATTGTTTTTAAAATAAATATAGAAATACATATTATAGTTATAGTTATAGTTATAGGCATACAGAACATAATGAAAGGTGGTTAGCATTGTGCCACAAGCGGTTAGTGCTGTCCCCAAAGATCTACCAGACCACGAGACAGGGAGTCTGGGAGGCCCGACATTTGCTTGTATTCCCGTTGTCTGCATGGGTTTTCGTCCAAAGAAATGTGTTAGGTCAAGGTAAGTTTTAGGTCTCAAAAAGTGCCACAGTGTGAAGGTAATGATGCACACAAATGTAGATGTAGCTTTAGTTTTTTTAATAGAAATGCAATTTTAATGTTATACGTTTTAATGTTATTTTTCAGCAATCCATATCAAGGCAGTAAAAAACTGAGCAAAATCGCAATATTTTATGACGACTTCAGAAGTACTTAAATGCACACAAGGGGGCGACATTACACTCTAAGTATGTTAGGGGAGTGGAAAGCGTACAGTAACGAGCAGTGTGACAGTTCCTGAACGTAAAGTTTCGAATAATATATATTATATATATATATATATATATATATATATATATATATATATATATATATATATATATATATATATATTGCAAAAATTATATTTACTTGATAGAAAATCTAAGAAAAATAATTAGCCTACTTTATAATGCTTAATAATAACAACTAATAATTATTGATTGTTCGTTCAGTTAGGGAAAGCCAAGCATTTATTTTATTTCAAAAACAACCCCACGTAAACATATAGAGATTTAGGTGTAAGTTAGACTATATCTGGACAAAGCTACATGGTCTCGACACCACGTTTTGATCGGAGAAACACTCAGTAAAAGTTAACCTCCAGTGCATTTTACTGTATGTCTGAGAGGGTGTACGACTACAGCGAAGCTTTGTTTTCTTCTTTTCTTTCCTCCTTGCTTTGGATATCTTAAATTTCGTCTTAACTCGATGTTCTATCGGTAATATGTTTTAGAAATATTCAGCAGAACTACACCTTTATTTTCATTGTGTTCACTAGTTTAAAAAAAATAAGAAAGAAGGAAAATTAAAAAGAAAAGAAAATTATTTTGCTCATGATTTCGATTAAAAATTATAGCGTAATGTTTACCATAGAAATATTAAACAATTTTACATTGATTTGGCTTGTATTAAAAATAAGAAATATACTTTTTTTGCATACCACACTTTTTGCCCATATAATCTTCTGTGTGATAAGTATTGCGCTGACCCAGTGCAGTTTCGAAAAGAAAATCTATGTGTGTATGACAAGTGTAATAATAATAATAATAATAATAATAATAATAATAATAATAATAATAATGTGTCACGATAATGTAGTTAGCTTATATGAATTGTTAATTAAAAGAGAAGAATTAAAAAAACGAAATAGTAAGCCAAATTTAACCAAAACGACAGAGACAAGTTGATAAATGAATGACAACATATGTGTCAATTGATAGGCTCTAACGTAACGTGGTAAACAACGTGGTAAAAAAGTCTGTATGCTAATGTTTAATAGTAGTATATGAGTCATTAATTTTAAAATATTTAATGCAATATAGTTTTCTGTTCAGAAATATGGCTCATTCTGTAGCGCACACAGGTTTTCTTCTTCTTCTTATTATTATTATTATTATTAGTAGTAGTAGTAGTAGTAGTAGTATTTTACAAAATGTAAAGTATATAAAGTATCTAATTTGAAAATGTATTGTTTATTCTTTATCTGTTCATTCATCCATGTTTGGTTGGCTGGTTAGTTGGTTGGCTGATTACAAATTCGTACCGACTATATAGCCTAATATTACATTAGCAAATATATACGTGCAGATTATAGGTTACATAAAAACTCCAAATAGTTAGATGTGCGTTACAAAAGACTACATAGTCGAATACAAATAAGCCCCTCCTGGATTGTTGAGTTTTCCTGCTGAAATCATTGTAATTATTTTATTTATTTTAATTATTGTTTGCTCACACGCATACGTTTGTACTTACCTTGTGGGAAGTAATCCAGTTTCTTTAATCAAAACTACCTAAATCTACCCTGTTGCATCAAAGCGGGTCAAATTTAGACCTTATATTAAACATTTACCCCATATACTTCTTGGTTGCGTGCGTGTGTGTGCGTGTGCGTGTGCGTGTGCTTGTGCGTGTGTGTGAGAGAGAGAGAGAGAGAGAGAGAGAGAGAGAGAGAGAGAGAGAGAGAGAGAGAGAGATGCACGTGCCACACACCTGTGGTTAGGTGCCATATTTTGTGATGTGGTGGACACACAAAGTGAGAGGATTTTTTTCCATCAATTACTTTTGTTCTTATTTTTTCATTAATTGTTTTTTATGAAGAAACAAAGCACATGCTGATTAAATAAATGCATGCAAGGGCCTCAGCGTTTTAGGTACATCGTCCGTCGAGTGAGTGTGTAAGAAATGACGACAACCGAGCCTTTCATTTTTCAGGAAAGCATTTGAAAGTGAAGCATTCGCATTGATTGTTTTTATGCTGATCCAGTGAGGCCTGCCTTTATGAAACACTTCGTAAAGCATTGACTGGGTTCCAAAATGCAAGCCAAATCTCTTTGCACTGTTAAATACGAGTGACATTGCTGATGGAGTTGGACGTAATTCCGAGCGCCTGTGACAACGTTTTTTTTCTGCTTCGCTTTTAATTTCTTTGCAGAGGGCTTTTTTGTTATATTAAAACTCTAATTTGAACTTTGCTTTGAATAGCTTAATGCATTGATTCAAATAATCATTTAAGCTTTATTATGTATGCCTACTTGTACGCTCATACAACCGAGGCCACACACTGATGAGTGTGACTGTAATCCTGGAACTTTGCAACGCTTATCAACCCTAAGGGTAAACCATTAATAAGCTAGTATAATTTAAACGTCAGGGGGCGTCTTGAACAACCCCGCGGTCGCAGAGGCTTTTAGATAATGGAGCGACACAGTGGTTCTTCATATGCCCTGTAAAGAACACCCAGAAAACTAATGACAGCGAGGTAACCGATCTCTTTATCTTTCTGATATGGTGTGTGTGTGTGTGTGTGTGTGTGTGTGTGTGTGTGTGTGTGTGTGTGTGTGTTTTCTGAAATGTTGTAGCGTTGGGTGTAGTTAGTAGTAGTAGGTGGTGGTATAATAATAATAATAATAATAATAATAATAATAATAATAATAATAATAATAGTCTGTTATTGGTTGCTGATGTTGCTTTCTGTTTTATAGCCTACCATGTTTCTAAAAGTTAAACGGTGCAGCTATTTATTGCTTGATGTTCTTTGTCTCATATTTTTACCTTTGTTCATTATTTATGCACGTGATTTATTGCAGCCCTACTGCTTTCTTTGGGTCCGTTGCAACCATCACACTGAACCGTGTACTCAGTATGTAAAACTGTTGTTGTGGATTTGCATGAAGTAACTTCCAAAATATAGAGCTCTGAAACGCTATAAAACACAAGTTAATAGACTAAAGAATACATTTTGCTCAATTAAGCTTTGCAAACGATTTGTTAGAAATATGTCGAAGTGTCATTTCATGCGACAGTGTTTCGGTTGAAGCTGAATTTAGCTAGCTGTGTCATCCACTGGACTTGAGGTGCAGAATACCTTGCAATTTACTGTCCACCTACCGTTTATTTTTCATGATTTTATACTTGACCTATGCATTAGTGGTCGTAAGAAGTGTCGGAGTCTAACGACTATCCGTACAAATCGGTAAATAGAGTGCAAAGAGTGGATACCGTTCATTATGTGTTAGGAAGATTGTGATGGCCAGTGTGTGACAGGCAGAATGTGTGAAGAATAGATCGCACTTGGCGGAATGAGTGACGGTAAGAGATATAATCTAAGCGTAACTGTGTAGAGCATGACACAGATTATGATGGTGCCATTTGTGTAGTGCGATACAAAATGTAATGTTTGATGGATAGTATGTGCTATAGTTCTCTTCACGCAGCACATATGGATTTCTATACGTTGACCAGGTGAGAATCCGATCATATGATAGCCTATGTTGACTGGTAAAATAAAACCTTGAAATAATTGTAGAGCAATTTTGATATTTAGGGCAATACGTCACGTTACACGAATATATATTTATAATATGCCTAATTGAATTTTAAATTAAATAGACTTCATATTACTATTTACAATTATATATAAAATAACCATATGGGTACAGTAGCTTAATGTAACGGACACAAAAATGTAAACGTTTTTCACGGTTATTATTATTTTAATTAACATTGACAAATGTTTAGCTATTTAGAAATATGTTACAAACATGGTATTGATTTTACAATGTATGAAAGCAATAATAAGTAGGCTATGGGGTTGGACATAATGCAGCCAATGTCTTTTATCTGTAGGTAGCCTATTTAAACCTTTCCGACCAACATGTTTAGAGACGGAGCATATCTCATCAATAAATAGGCCTACATTATTCTAGTGTATGATTAAATTGTAGCAATGAAAGGTCAGCGTCTGTCTTTCTGTTCTCTTTCACATCAATACTGATCGCCAGGTGCATCGGAGAAAAAAGGTCAGAAGGTTCGAGGCTTCATATCGCACACAAAGGCTTAAAGCGGGCGAACTGCCCAGGCGATGCTCTACTAACCTACTCGATATCAAAGCGGGCCTCCATATTATAAGCAATGAAAACGCTTCTGTACTGCTCGAAAAAACCCCCCATCATTTTATTTAATGATTACGGAATACTAGGATGTTCTTATTGCTACAACGACAACAGCAGCAGCAGCAACAACAACAACAACAACAACAACAACAACAACAACAATAATAATATTATTATTATTATTATTATTATTATTATTATTATTATTATTAATAGTAATAATAATAATAATAATAATATATTTTATACACAAATATATTTAATACCTTTTATTATTGTTGTTGTAATACTACTGTAAATGTTATTGTAATATTTCTCAGCATTATTGAGTTGATTTCTTAATCCATGGCCTACTTCGTGTCGGTCTTTTCTTTTCTTTTCTTTTCTCTTCTTTTCTATTCTTTTCTTTTCTTTTCAGCAAGGAGAATTGTAATTTGAATTGTCAAATTGCTTTATTTATTGAACTATATTGAATCCCGACTTTTATATAACTCACACTGCAATGGGTGCGTGTGTAAAACTACATTTCAGAGATTTGTCACAAAGCAAATAAAACAAAAAATCTCACTGGGCACTTGGTTCATATGCTAATTATTGACCGAATAATCTATTATATTATCAAATCATATCTGTCCTTCGTTCTCTTTCGTTTTCTTTTCGTTTTACCTACATTCCTTTTTATCTGTCATTGTCTTCTGTATTTTGTGCATTTCTTCATTTTGTCATTTCTGTATTTTGCATTTCTCTCTGCTCGTTTTCTAAATTATTTCGCACTTTAGAGCGTTTAGAGCGTTCTTTCCTCGCTCTTTGCCCTGGCCGTGTGCTTTTGGAGGCGGACCGGTTCTAGTTTCCACTCGGCACCAATCCCGTCCTGGAGACAGTAAATATGCTGAGGAGTGACGCGGCCACAAAGGGGAGGGCGTATTCTCTCACTTCAAACGCGGTTTACGGCTTTTCTCAGCGTCAGGGGTCTGAATGGCACACGGTTCACGCTGTGGCATCTCACAACAATTTCTTTGGATTTAACTATTTTCTTTCATATTTCTTGGCGTGTCAAGGCGACTTTGCTTGCGCAGAACCGAACGACAGGAACCTCTTTCTGTAACCTGTGATAACGCGGTCGGGACCCAAACTTTGCGCAAGAAGGAGCGTCTCCTAGCCCTAATTAACAGGTGATTATCAGCGCGCGTTTTTAGGCTCACCGTTTCGCCGTGCCTCTTTGCCAAAGTCAGATTTTGACGGAGCAGATTCCAGCAGTGGCGTGCCAACTGTGCTGAGAAGTTTCAAAAGTTGGCTGCTTTACATACGCGCATATACTGACATTGTATGTGCTATACCTACTGACCTTGAGGGCTTTTTTGGAATTTGAAGCTAGGGCAGGACTGACCAATTATTTTTATGGATATTGCAACAGGTCCTGAACGACTGGAGAGGCGCTTCTCCGCTGCAAAAGTGTTTGAAAGTAGAAGCATGCTTGACGGTATCAAAATTGAAGATCATCCGCTCCGGGCAGGACCGGCAACTCTCGGCGTTATGCTAGGTAAGTCGTCCCAGACTGTTCGTGGGTTATCGTTAATGCATGAGTAGCCTACACAATACGCTTTACAGAATATGCATAGTGTCATTGATATTTAACACTGTCAAACTCAGTAATTATCACAAAGCGCTCTTCAGCGTCACTCAGCTAGCAGTGTTGCATCCTTTCAACACACACACACACACACATATATATATATATATATATATATATATATATATATATATATAAATCCAATTACAAGTCCAAATTGAGTACTTCACTGTATGTACCTTTTTGTATTTAATATTCTAAAAAATATTGTATTTTTTTTATTTTTATCTTTGTACTATTATAGAGAAAATGTGTGGACATTTCAAAACAAGACATGTTACTCATACACAGAATGTGTGGACTTTATTTGAATGTGCGGTTATTTTGCGTTTTATTACTGTTTTATTAATATGAGGTCTGGATCATGACACAGATACATCATTTTTATCTAGGGTTTAGATGGTGCCAGCTGCAGATTTCAATGCAATGCTGGTTTATATGTCGTTTTAGATGCTTTTAAAGTATATCGCAAAAATACTCGCACCCTAAATACAGCTGTTTATTAGAATACGCATACATTTTAATTTATTCTCTACGATTAGTGAATTGATGAAAGTATATGTAATCCTAACTAATATTTCTCGATGGTTTTTACTCTCCAGGCTCAGAGTGCCTTCAGCAGGCGGTGTGTGAGGGTTGCCAGAGGCCCATAGCCGATCGCTTTCTAATGCGTGTCAACGAGTCGTCGTGGCACGAGGAGTGTTTGCAATGCGCGGTGTGTCAGCAGCCGCTCACCACCAGCTGCTACTTTCGAGACAGAAAACTCTACTGTAAACACGACTACCAACAGTAAGGGCAGATGGCTATTATTTCAAAATAAATATCCACCGACCCATGTGGGTAATTGTTTACCCAAGTATTATGGATTTAGTGTACACAGTCTATATATTCTGATTTGTGTTGGCCTATTTACTATCGTAGTACTGTATCCCTTAAATCGGCCACTTTTTCCTGCTAATTAACAGAATTATTTCGAATTAATTGCACATCGTCAGTGCCTATCTGTGTTTTTACTTTCGTATCCCTCTAATTAGACTAGGCAAAGTTCGGTTTCGATTATTTATAAATCAAGTCTATTTCAGTCGGGCTAATATTTTGGGTTTTTTCACATACATGGCATGTGCAAAATGAATTTATATCATTTTCATTCAGTGAAACAAACAGGCTATATTTTGAAATTAAGTTTTTTCAAAGGATGCTTTGTTGTGTCAGACAGTGGTAGCCATGACTCTGATCCTTTTTTGAACACCTACTTGATTACCCGATCGCTGGTAAACAACAGGGCCACACTGTCTCATTACAACTTAAACGCTTAGAAGGACTGCGTGACTGTCTACAACTTAAAATGTTTACAAAGCAATATATCAACTATTATAAACATACGTCGTTGTTTTTATGTGACTATATACATTAATATAAGCATTATATTTTAAATTAATTCTGTTATTGTAACCTCCACCCGTAGCATAGCTTTGTTCCCGACAATATATCATTAATATAACTATTAAGCTTTGTACCCCGTAACATTGTTTGCAAGCTATACTTCTCTGACGATTTTTGTGATCAGTTCACTATTTTGATACAACACAGAAGGGGTTTCTGAATTTCTCCAGATGTTGTCTAATCAGAAGTTGAAATGTAGGTTTCATAATCACAGGAGACTTGACATACCATTCAATGCTCTTGCTGCCAAAGCAGTTTTTCTGCCTGCATCAGGTAATGTGCGACACTCAGCAAGGCTTCCTAGGTTTAAGAAATCCTAAAACTGCCGAAGTTACATACGCCAAGATTCCCCGGCACCGACGAAAATGATAATAATAATCACCATCATCATCACCATACTAATAATAATCATCATAATAAATAGGATTTATTATTATTATTATTATTATTAGTAGTAGTAGTAGTAGTAGTAGTAGTCGTAGTAGTATAACCAAAATTTCGTGGCCTATTTTTAAATGTGTTTGTTTTGTTAATTGTCATTTTAATCATTCATAGGCTATGTAATAATTTTCCATTTTAAGAAGTGTCCCACTTTGGCCACTGATTTCGTTATTTTCAGGCGTTTGTGGGTGTGGCAGAAATAGTCTAGAAATTTTCGAGACCATGGGGCAGGTACTAACTGTAGGTATCGTAGCATTATATTTTTAAGTGATTAAGCTAGAATGAGTTGAATTTTACATTATCAAGAGGTGTGATTGGGTTTTGATATCCACTTAAATAGTTGCTCTCACCTTCATTGTTCAGTAGTGTCTCCGAGCACTGATATTTTTGCCTGACTGATAGATTCCACTGATAGATTTCACTTTTATATTTCGTGTCAACAATTTAGTGATATAAATAACTTAAAAAAACAAGTCCTCTGACTCTTGGTGCGCTTTTGTGGGTTCTTTATAGGACAGTGTCATATAAGATCATTTCCAAGAGTCTGGCGGCCTGTTTCTGTGGGTGTATACATTTGGTGCATTTTAATAAGTAATTATATGCACAACAACACGCACAACAACACATTAGTTATCTGGCGTTTCGCAGTCACAACTGTTTTGTCCAGTATTTAATGTTCTTTACAGATTCAGTCAAGTAATGTGTATCCAACCCAAACTTAGGTCCTGAAGTCAGGAAACCACCTTTTGACCAGTAATAGCTGTCACATAAGGAAGTGCAAATTTGGGCATAAGTGTGCCCGAAAATACCATTGCACTGGCAACACCCCACCCACACCAACACAAATGTTTGTTCAATAACGACCTTGAAAACAACACCTACGCAAGGATGGGGAAAATGGTGTAGAAGCAACCCAATTTGTGATATACGGATTATGCCGTACTACATTACCTTTTAGAACGAAAGAGCCCTTTGTTTCTTAACATGGCCATAAGCATTTACAGCTTTAGAAGAAGCTGCAATGTAAACTGCACTGTAAAAAATGTGATTACATAATGATTATTAAAATCTAAAGCTAAACATAAGATAATCAGAATAAAACAAAACAAACAAAAACATAACTCATTTGTTGCCATTACACTGGCTACATATTCATTTGAATATATTTTACGTTGTATATGTATTTTTATCATTATGATTCCACATACGTGAACTATCCTCTATATAAATTGTCAATACCTGAACTATGTTTAATTGAGTAGGAAATCTCAGTTCTGTGTTATTGCATGGGGAGGTCATGCCTACGTTTTTATTACAAATATTGACACCTTGATTTGTGACAGATTTACGTCCTCAAACTGAAAGCTGACAAAGCCTCATGGCGTTCACTGGATCTTACAACTAGTCCGAAAAACTTTCGACTTGCATCTTTCCCTTCTCATCTCTGTGATATTTCACCCTTAAGGTTGTGTTTTTTACAGCATGATGCCAAATAAGTTTTATATTAATGGTGACTTGCTCTTATTAGAGCAGAAAAATGTCCACATTACCTCAGTTCACTGGCCTATTTTTTATTTCTAGGTCCAAGTCAATATTTTTAGCTTTCATTTTACTATCTTTGCACTACATCTCCATGTTTTAATCGATTAAACTTCTATATCCCCATATAATCGCAGACGGAATAGGTATGAATTCGAAAGATAATGTAGATGAACAAGTCGTTTACTCAGTCATGTAAGTTGTGTATAATATTGTAAACATGAACGGTTTACTTTAGGGATTATTAGACATCATTGTCTAATAATAATTATATTATAGATAATACTTATATTGTAGATAATATATAATTATTAGACATGTCTTGTCACGCAAGGCACTATATTTATGATTGTTGTAGGCTAATGTTTTTAGTTTGCTTATTTGGACTGAATAGTACGATCTTCTCAATATGAGAGCGCAATAGCTTGAATTAGCCTACTAAATACGTAGTAGGCCATTGTTCTACTAACGTGTGTGAGCAGATTATATTACTAATAGCAGAAGGTGGTCGATACTCAAGTGGTGAGGCTCTGTCAGTTATATTGTATATGCTTGTGTGTTTAAAAAAAACTTTTTTGCACAAATCCCTGCGTAAATAATGTTTCAATATAGTATGGTGTTCTTTATGGATTCACATCTCAACTGGCCTGAGTATTTCAAGTAGTCTGACTGAGATGCTAACAATGAGCCTAACGTTTTGAGCGCACGATGTGTGTGGTTATCAGTCGTTAATATTAATTGCCTTTACCGTTGCCCAGAGAAAGTGTGTTGAGATTCTGGTCGAATCTGATGTCGCATAACACTGAGACTCAGAAGCGTTTTTGCCACATAGGCTATTTGTTTATTCTCTTCGCACTGATTGACTACTTAGTGATGTAACTGGCACCTTTTTGATTTTTATTACATTCATTTAGGTTGTAGGCTTGTCAGCCTGCAGAGCGCCTGTGGCTCAGCACGATGCGTCTTGGCCGTTCGGTTGGAACTCTGCCTAATGACATACCAACATCAAACTGATTCATGCCCTGCAATCACGAGCTCCATAAATCACATCAGTGGGCAAACGTTCATATTCATACCTGTTCGACTGCCCTTTGGAGCTCCTAGTTTTATAGGCAGTGATTTATGCAGGCAGGCAGCACAACGTTTCTGCTTATCAGTTTTTATTGGAAAAAATACATTTATCAATCGATCGATTTGTTTAATTTAACGGTGATTAAATGTCCTTTTATGTGATAGTTTGCATTCGTGTATCTCTTATCACTCACCTTGCGTTATGGGTGTAGAAACGTATCAACACCTCAAAAATGAAGTTAAAGTAGCCCGTAGAAAACAAATCAGTGGTTAAAAATGGTTAAATATATTTTGGAGGACTTCAAAAGAACTGTCTCTGAATTGGCGCTGTTTTGAAGCAGACCATGCGGCACCTCTCATGACCCCCATTTTCACAAATGTCATATCTTAGTATTGATTCAGTGTTGTATTTGGTTATTATCCCAGAACGGTTATGATTCAGGTTTTCTCTGCAGCAAAACGGTTCTGGCGGTTTACTTGCACTGCTAAATTTTTGCATTCCATTCCACATGTAATCCATAACTCCAGGGTTTATTCATATTTTTGTTTAGCTTATAATGTACATGCCAATATTTATATACTTTTTTCTTTGTGCCAGGACCGTTTTTTTAAATTATTTGTTTAAAACAAAAGGTGTACCTGATAAACTGATGCTGTTATTGGTATTTGTAGTTACAGTGGAGTAACTACAAAAACAGAAGCATTTCTGCTAACAGTGTGAATTTGGGAATAGTGTTCCCTGTTGTGCTGATTGGTATATTATATATGGTAAATATGGTCCTCCTGCCATGTATTTTTTTTAATTAGCCCTTTTTGGTGCATGGGATGCAGTGTTAGCACTGAGGAGGGTGGATTTAGATGCTGGCTGTGTGTCTGTTGGATCACTCAGATCCGAATCCTCCCAACTCACCAGGACACAGTATGTGTTAAAAACACACACCCGCCTTTTACCCACAGTCCTTTTTCTGCCAACTGCTATGTTGTGCTCATGTCCCTTTGACCATTTTCCAATGCAAGCTGTTACTGAAACTGAATATTTACTTAAATGGAGCAGATCCCTTTAATATACCACCAGTAACTTCTAGAAGTGTTAAACAAACTTGCACAGTAGAAACAAAGAGAATGGACATGGGTTGAGTGTGCATGAAGATTTTCAGCAATGCAGCAATAATAAGGCAGCTCAAGGTAAGAAATGCAAGCTTGTTGGTGTTGCTATAGATTACCTCAATTAAGTGTTCTGCTCTAGGCAGAAGGTTGACATTCAACCTGGTTGTTCCTCTGCACAGAAGTATTAGGTCATCTGCTTTTATCAAGCTTAGTTTCTCTCAGTATGTTAGTAATGCACTAATTCAATTGTCTGTAATCGTTTGACTTAGGTGGATGACACTTTAAAGGACGTAATTGATGGCATCTACAAGATGCTCTTATTGAGAGTTACTTGAAGAAGTTGGTTATCTAGTTGAAAACATCCTATGGCAAATCTGCCAAAAAGTTAAGCATTGTCCATGAATTCATCTCTGTGACCTGCCCGAGAACGATCTACCATCTGTAAATTCTGATGCTTGCCTGCCTGTTGGACTATATTCATGTCAGTTGTGAAAGTGACCCTTTCATGTGTTGCTTTTAGTTTTGGCCACATTTCTCCAGTAAGCCTTTTTATGTCTTTGTCGGTGTTTGAACAAAGTTCAAATTCCATATTCAAATTTTAGATATCATTTATAGAAAGGAGAAAGACATGTTTTGATAATAAAAGCTTTACAGGTTGCACATAATGTACATACACATTCATTTTCTCTGTGTTACCAACAAAATTATCACTTAAACTTATGTGTATACAGAATATACAATTAGATTCAGCCGCAAAATGCATGTGATTTTACAAGTCTGTATTTTCTCATATAATGTGGATGATCTTTATCCAAGTATCTGTGTATCATCTGTGTATCGTTTTATTTAGCTTGTCTCAGCATAGTGCTTGGCTTTAGGCTATAGAATGAGTATTAGGGTCTCTGTATACATCAGTCAGCTTTCTCTCTGTGCATTTGTAATGCAGTTATTCAAGCTAACTAATGTGTCTTGCCAATTTTAGGAAGATCGTTTTAAAGAAGTTGGAGGATAATGTTAAATGTACATGTATGGCATTTGCCAGGTGCTCTTACAGTCACTTGACTTTGGTCATCTAGCTGGAGGCACAGTTAGGGCAGAATGGTTGAAGTCTAAAAGGTTTCAACAAGCTAGGGCACGGTCAGGAAACTGTCATGTTATTCAGGCAGGGAATGTTTAGTAGGTGCATATCGATGCTTATACACCTGTATCAAATAAATGTGTACTCTCAAGTTTTAAAGGACATTAGAAAAATAATTAAAATATTGCACAAAGCTAGAAACAACAGTCCGTTACTACAATTGTTTTACAAATTTAACTACAAAGCCATTTTTAGAATGTTTATGAAACTGTTTTATAGATGTACATGTTTAATTGGTTCCAATTCACAGCATGGAAACCTGGCTATATGATTATTTTAACCCTAATCCAATATCAAAACAGTTTACATAAATAAAATAAAAACTTTATTATGTTAGAGTAAAGATATGTATATTTTAAAATGAGAATAATAATATTCGGAGACAAGGTAGAAAATTATACAAAGACTTTCTTAAGTTAATTAATGAATTAATCAATTCATTAATTAACATATTGTTCCTTGGATTGCTTCTGCCAAAATTGAGACTAAATTCCTGAGCAAACCAATGGAGATGGGGAAGGAAGACTGCTATCACCTTTTCCTACTTTTCTGACAAATCCCACCTTTTTGCAAAAACATATTTCTTGCTTTCTGCAGTAGGTTTGGCTAATAGACTTTACAAGCAGCCCACATACTGAAATGCCAGGGTATGGGGAAAATATAAATATGAAGAAAAACAGATTTTTCTAAATACAGGCGGTGAAAATTACACCTCTCTGAGGCTTCCCGGTTTTCTCTGTTTTGTTATAGTTGCTACGGTGATGTAGGTGACTGAATGGTTAAACAATCAACTAATGTCCCATGGACCTGCATTCCCTAGTCTTGGTAAAGATGCAGATTTTATAATTTAATCACATGATTTGGGGCATGACTACCTTCTCAGAGTTTTACTCAGAAGGTACTGTAAAATGTAAAGGGTGTCTGGTAAGTGAGCCCCAGCATTCCACCTCTAGCTGCTGTTTTGGGTGGTGTAGTGTTGGTGCCTAGGCCTCCAATGTGTGTCCCCTGCGCTCAGGCTTTTCACAGAGGCACTAGAAAGTATTCACACTGGGGTGCCAAGTGGTGCCAAGACCATGCAGTTTGGCCAGGATTCACTTTAGCACGCTACTCACACATTTTGTCTGTACGTGCAGATTCTGCTCATTGGGTTTTGATTTAGTTTCAAGCTTTAGACTCAGTTTGTCACAACTTGAAGCATCATCACACCATTTATAAGAGCTCCAGTACACACACTTTTCCCATTGGTACAATTAACCCTGTATACATTTCATTTTGTCTTTCTTTTTTACTTTATTACTTGAGATTACTTATTCAAAACTAAGCATGGGGCATTCATAGGGTGCAAGTTAGGAAACGGTACACTTCAAGTTCAGCTATTGTTGTACTTGCTCCTTTTCATTCTATCTGTTTGTTCATGTCATAACATTTTTAACATATCATTACATAAAAATCTCAGCAATTTGAGTGACTGGACTGAGTGGCAGAGACCTGCTCCTGTAACCTAGGTTGTCTCACAAAGACCTCAGCTGCTTTGTCCTAAATGAAGGGCCTGGCAGAAGCTGTATCTCCTAATCCCCTTATTTGCGTCTGGGGAAAAGAAAGACAAGAATGGAGTGAAATGGGAAAGTGCTCTGGAATGGCACTGCTATAGTGCTATAGTTCTGCCTTCTGCACCCTCTCTCATAGTCAAGTGAGCATGAGAGGGATTTTATGACATATATATATATATATATATATATATGCCATTGTGTAGAGTGTTTTCCATATCTAAACACCGGTTCTTTTTTAAGATCTATTATACATATTTTATATACTGTATACATATTTAAGATCTGTGAAGATTCTACAAATAACAAATATGAATTGATCAGCTTGGCTAACCTTATTCCTTTGCAAGTGGCCTCAATATAATTATTGTGAACCCTTTATCTCGGTGTGCATTTTTTTTGTTTGTTTTTGTTCACATCTAAAAGGCCGGCTTACAGCAGTAGCCCTGACTAGAATAAATAAGATCCTTTTTTGCTTTGTGCCTGCTTA
The DNA here is from genome assembly GCA_025084515.1 of Ancistrus triradiatus. Classification (NCBI taxonomy): domain Eukaryota; kingdom Metazoa; phylum Chordata; class Actinopteri; order Siluriformes; family Loricariidae; genus Ancistrus; species Ancistrus triradiatus. The sequence goes on along the minus strand of JAJAGP010000109.1, from coordinate 717,598 downwards.
GTCCTCCAGGATGGGCTGCACCCTGTCATTGCCTAGATGCAATGATTCTCCAGCTGGAACACCCAACAGCTCTTTATTTACTCATTCAAACTATTTGGAAGTCTGTTATACTGCAGATCAGATGCACTGAAACCAAGCTGGTTAATTCAGCTGAAAGTAGGTCTTTCCTTGACGAGAAGCAGGTTGAAAGAGTGTAAATTAATTAATTAATTAATTAATTAATGTATTTATTTATTTATTCACTTATTTATTTATTTATTTATTTTGTGAATCTAAAATTTAGCTGCGAAGTCCACTGCAAACCATGAAATTCTGAAAAGCATGCATATATATTCAAGTGTTATGAAGGTTATAAAAGGTCAAATAGTGATATTCTAGACTATTTTACCTGTTATTAACAAGAATCAGAATTGCTTGAGAAAAATTGGAAGATTGTCTATCAGAACAAGACCATCTTAGCGTGTTTGTATCTGGGGCCAAATTCTGAACCCCAACCTCAGCAGGTCTTCAAGAACTCAAACTATGTCACCATCCCTTCACAGCCTGGGGCAGTAGTGGTAGTGGGAGATTTAATAAACTAAAAGAACAACATTTAAATTGACGATAACCCTGAAACCACCAACCCCCTCTAACTGCAAGCATCCTTTTCTTGGCAGGGTTAGTGGATCACTGCCAAACAGGCCATCACCAACTGACCTAGGAAAAACAAACGCCAGTGCAAAACCGAAGGCGATCATGTTTCAGTGTCTCCTGGTGTCAGCAGGACAGGGTGCCCCCCTGTGAGTGACCAAAATGATTTGTACTGTGCATCGGCATACCCATGGTAGCTTCAAAAAGCAGGAAAGGGAAATACTGGGAAGATGGAGAGGTAAAGAGGAGTGGAGGAGTCAACAGGAAGCAGAGTGATGGGAGGAGAAGAGGATGAGTTAGAGAGGGTGGAGAGACAAGGCAATATGCCAACAATGAGCAATTTTACAGTAATAAAGATGTTCAATTTGTCCAATTGCTTGGTTGGGGATATTGAAGAACAAAATAGATGAATTAAAGATTCAAGAAAGATCATATCAAAAAAGATTTTTTTCAATATGTATATTGTTATTATGAAGCAGTTCTATTCTGAAGATCTATTTTATATATAAATACATGTCACCTATTTCTTTACCTAAGCTGACACAGAACAGGCTTTGCATTAAAAGTGGTCACATAGACCACTCCTACTCCTCTCACTATGGCTGTCTCACTCCTGCTGTTTCTGTGAAGTGTGTGAGCATCCCCTTCTCTTGAGGTGGGCCTCTGTGTGTTTTCAGGCCTGAGGAGAGTTCATTTAGTAGGCAAAAAACCATCTTCGCCCCCTTGGACTCTGAACATGAAACCAGAGCTGGTGTGTGTCACTCATAGCTCAGCTGGAATGGCGATAGTGTCATGACCCAGGTTACACAGTATGGCATGTTGCAGGCACCTCTCAGTCCACAAGTCAGATCAATCTGTATAGGCACAATGGATAAAAGGACACTGTGCCAAACCACCTGTGACTGATCTGAAAAGACCTCCATCAGCACACTAAGCATAGTGCTGACAAAGTTAACTACCTTAGTGTCAATCGCCCTGACTACACATCAAGTTTGAGTGTTTACTACTACAGCCTCAAAGCAGAAGAATTTGGGACGCTGTGGAAAATGCAAACAAAACAAAACAAAACAAAGCAAAAAAAACAGTCTTCATAAACATTTAATTTTATTTTATTGCAGACCGTATGAATTCAAAATATTTTTTGTATTGTCTGGTCAACTTCATTTCATTTGCATCCATTCCTGCATTTCAGTCCTGCAAGACTTTCCAAAAAAGTTGGGATGGTAAAGCATTTACCACTTTGTACTGTTTCTTTTCCTTCTTACAACACTTAAAATATATTTGGGCACTTAGAAACCAAGCAGAAGTGTTTCAGGTATTTCATTATTCCTGCAAATATGTCTTGCAGGTGTGCAACAGTACGGGGTTTTCACTGTTGCATTTTTTTGTTCTCCACACATTCTCTATTGTGGAGTGTGCAGTGTGTCGTTTGCATTATCTTATGTATGTCAAAATGCATGGAAGTCCCTGGAAAAGACATCGTCCTGAAGGCAGTTTATGTTGCTCTAAAATCTCAATGTTTCATTATTAATGCCGCCATCACAGGAGTGTAATGACCATTGTCATGAGCACTGACAGAAACCCATACCACGACAGACTCTGGCTTTTGGACTTGTCTTTAATAATAGATGGTCCTTTTCATCTTGGGCCTTAGATGGTCCAGAGCACAAAGCGTCCATTTCTTAGAAACAAGATGTTGAATACTGATTCGTCTGACCACATACCTTTCCACTGTGTGATGATCCATACCTCTGAGCCCAGAGAAGTTGACATCACTTCAGGAAAAGGTTAACATAAGGTTTCTTTTTATGCACAGTAATGTTTGAAGTGGCATTTGCAAATGTAACTCTGTAATGTAGTGCTTGACAAAAGTTTGCCAAAGTAATCCTTTGCCCATGTGGTTCTATCACCTATTGATTAATGAACTGTGATGAAGCACAGGTGTGTAAGCTTAGGCTTGCAGCCTTGCCCATTATGCACTGACATTTCTCCAGATTTCTAGAATTTTGTCACCAAAATCTAAGTTCTAAATACTGGTGAAATAAATGTCATTTAATAATACTTCAGAGATCTTAACTGTCATGCAGTCGTTACCACAAAGTCTTTGCATTTTATTTTGTTGAATACATTTTTGTGTGTTGGTGTGTGATAAGTTGTCATATGAGGTTTGCTGCCACTGAACAGAATGTTGGCAGAATCTGTTCTATCTTATATAGCCAGGTTCATTATATCGAGGATGGCATTAGGGCTAGACGTGTGTGACACTTAACTATGGGTTTCTAGCTACATATATCTCTCACCTTTTGTATCTGTAATTATCTCACACTCTGGTTAAGCCCTGTATCCTGGCTTTCATCAAAGGTAGTTAAACCATTGAATATCTGTCTTCTCAATATGTTTGACAATCATACTGTCAGATCATACTAGACTAGGCACTTTAATGAATTGTAACCTTAATTTCATAAACATACTTGCCATAAAAACAAAAAAAAAGCCATCTCTCTAAGTGTTACGTGCTGGTGTTGTTCTACAAAATGGAGCATAGACAAATGCACTTAGGTTTATGATTCCCTTTTCTATGTCCGTGTAATATTTCTTTTCTCTTTCAATTCCGAAAAAGGAAAAGCACACTAAGTGATGCATGTTTCTAATCCTGATTAAAATTCTCTATAGTCAAGCATGAAATATAAGTTTTATGCCACACTTTTCAACATGTGTTTTCTATTTCTCCGCATGCATTTTTCAAAAAGAGAGCCACTACATATACTGGTGTATATTATTACACCATCATGTTTTAAATTCACCACAATTCTTAAGACCTTGAGACAGTGACCCACACTCTTTTTCCTTACTCCTTCTGCCTCTCCAGTTGACAACCTAACAGAGTCAATGGAATGATCATGTTGTACAGCACCCTGGGTTAGACACTCATGTGATCTGAGAGTATCTCATGACTGGAATTTTACCACACTGGTTATTAGAGCTTCATGCCAGTAGACAGAAATAGTTATTTCATGAATGTATGTAATTTTACTGGAGAGCTTCCATAAATTATCAAAACTAAAGAATTATTACAGAAAGGGTAGAGAATAAAATTTGTTTATTTGTGAAGTGGTGAAAGAGGTAACTGGAATGTTAAGCATTCTCTTAGCAAACTTAGATAGCATCCAAAAGGCAATCAGTAAAGTCAGCAGTGAATTTTGGCTCCAGATTTTCCTGTGATTGTGAAAAATCCTAAATATAAGAAATTGTAGATGCTTCAATGGTCTGTATGAGATGTCAACAATGTTGTGCCCTTGGATAAGTCAAGTTAAGTAATACATGTTTTAGTGTTCGATATAAGAATCACTGAGACATAAAAAGCCAAGTGATAAAACTATGACACTGTGGGTTTTCTCTTTTTGGGTAGTTAAGACAGGGGATAGCAATTGGTATTTTTTGGCAATTGGTGGCTTAACATTGGTAATTAAGTCAAGCAATGTCTTGAGCAGCTATGTAACATGTTGTTTTGAAAATTCTAAATAAAATAACAATAATTGATAAGGGCTTTGCCCTTTAGAAATGTTTATTGTTATAATTAACAATGATGCTTAATTCTAACTGGTAATGTATCAAATTTATTTATATATATATATATATATATATATATATATATTATAATTAAAATTTAAAATTCAGTTTATCAATTAGTTTTGATTTCTGTGCCAATGTAAAAGTACTAGCAAACATTTTACATCTAACAAAACTTTTTTTTAAGCTTTGTGTCATTTTTATTACAGCCCAAGCATCAGAGATGCAAGGCCCCATTCTTTCCATATGGAATATTATTAGGGCCTGAGCACTGGAATGGAAGGATGCTTCTTATTCTTCAAGACTTGGTGATTTTCGAGGTGGATCCCATGGGTGAAAACTCAAAAATGGATTTTGATATATTGAAAGGTGTTAAAATTATTAGAGGTCATGCTTTGGCCGCTAGTGGCCTCTGCTGACTCCTTACGCCTGAGAACCTTCACAGCGCGATTGCGCGCGTGTCAGCTCTTCCCAGGCAGTTGACGGTTAAGTGGCGACACCTGTTGTTGAGCCCACATAAACACACCTTGTGGGCTCACACAGTGTCGGATCATCTCCCTGCTTGGCTTCATTCGCTTCGGCAGCCCGAAGCCACACACGCGCTCGCTCTGCTCTGGCTCGTAACGGTGTTCCTGTCACTTCCTTATTCTGATTTGTGCTTTTGAGGGACAGCGGTACGTCTGGGAGTGCCAAGACTCTCCGATGGGGCTATTGGAAGATAGCCCGGTAAGGTAGGGCCCTAGATAGTGTAGGGTCAGTCTTGGTTTATTCTTATTTGTTCCGTTTTCTCCCGGGTCCTTTCCGCTCCTTGCGAGCCTCGCCCTCGCCTTTCCCTCTCATGCCGATGCCCCCTTTTATGCAATCGGGGAATTTCAGTCCCCAACGTGATCATGCTTTGAAGATGACGCTGAGCTGTTAGAGTCTCGTTCTCTTTACTCCCTGTGTCCGTGCCACACTCCTGCGGGCGCTATCTTTAGTATTTGTGTGGCACGCGTTTGCGGAAGCTCCGCTCAGCTCTCTGGTACGTCATAAGCCTAGTAGGGAATAGGGGCTTCCTACGCTTATGACGTTCCTTCTTTCTTTTATGTTTTATTAGTTTCTTTTACCTTCGGTTTGGAAATGGTAAAACATTGATTTTATATGTCTCACCTCGCAAACAGGAAGGTGTCAATAATTTCACCTTACATTGCTTGATATGACTCAAACTTCACAGGTGATTAGATTTGATGATTTCCAAATGCCTAAGGTGACACTCTGGTATAGCACCACCATCTCACAAAAGAAAGAGTGGCTTTTTCATTGATCTTGCTTAGACAGCTGCTACATAGTTAATCTGATTCATAAACAGACTCTTTCTATTGTGATGTTGTGTTTACTTGGTGATATCGCCAGAGGTGCAGGGGCCTGCCAGTGTTGTTAGTGACTATATTTATTGTTGTTATTGTTAGTAGTAGTAGGAGTAGCAGTATTAGTCATAGTAGTAACAGTAATAGTAGTTTTTTTTATTTCAAGACTTCAAAAATTCATGAAATTTGGTACACTCATCCATACTTGTCACGGCTTGTCAGTAACAGAGTGTGACCTGGGAATTACATAGCACCCCTCTATGTCACTGAATGACATTGAGTCTTGTGCCTAACATGTAATTGCATCTATACACATTCAGCTTGGTAGGCATGTGGGTCTCTCCAAGACTAAAATTATTGTAGTACTTTCTATCAGTCATGCCCAACAAAAAATTAATTATTTTAAATTTTGAATTTTAACATACTGTATCTGCTACACACTACACACTGATTTATTTCAGATTTGGTGGGCATGAAGTCACAGCTGTCCTGATTGTACACTGTCCAGCATTTTTTTGATATGTTGAACACTTTAGCAATAGGGACAGGATAAATATGGTTACATCTCACAAAGCTTTCAGAAACCTTGTGAGTGTCAGGATGATTTTTTTACAGTTCACAACCTACACTTTAATATCATCACCTTTTTTTTTTGACTGGCAAGCAAGATATCAGAGTGCTAAGAGGTTGTTTTGGTGGTAGCAGGGAGCTGTTTTGGATCTGGATTTGGAATTCCATACAGAATAACAACTCACCTAAAAATACCTATATCAACAGTTACGGCAATAATTAAAAAGCTCCAAGCATCTGTCACAAGCATTGTGACAAACTTGCCTACATTTGGAGTTTATATTGCAAATTTATTTTGCCATCATGCACAATGGACTGTGGTAGCCTAGCGGTTAAGGTACTGGACTATGGACCAAAAGATCCAGGGTTCAAATCTCACCTCTGCCAAGCTGCCACTGCTGGGTCCTTGAGCAAGGCCCTTAACCCACAATTGCTTGGATTGTAAGATTATATCAATTTTAAGTCGCTCTGGATAAGGGTGTCTGTTAAATGCTGTTAATGTAATGTAAATCTAAATGCAAGAGATGCAAAAAAAATCCCCACAATCACTGTTGGAGAGTTAAAGAAAAATAGCAGGACATTTTAAATCAAAATATGACTACTGTCCACAAACTAAACATGGATCATCATTGTTCAAGATGGCGCCTTGTAGACGTCTTTGTGAAGTCCTGACAGTGTTGACTCAGAATAATTGGAACTTCCAGCAGGACAAAAGATACGTCCAGACCAAAATAAAAATGGGTTACTTAAAACAAATTCAAGTTTTTGCCATGGCCATCTCAGTCCAATGACCTAAACCCCATAGAAAACCTGTGGGGTAAACTAAAGAGGAGAATCCACAAAAGAGGACATGATCTGGATGAAAAGAGGACTTGATGATCTGGATAGACCATTAAATAGGACTGGTCCAAAAATTTCTGCTCTATATTATCCAACCTTATAAGATGTAGGAGAAGACCGAGTGCTGTTTTATTGGCAGGTGTGGTTTTGTTAAAAAAAATAACAATTTCTTGATTTAAGATTTTTTTCTGAGACTAAATTTACTTAACTTAAAGGCTGAATTTTTCTCAGTTTTTCTGTGCAAGTTTAAGCTAATTCACCAAAAGGTGAATTTCTTGTTTAATGATGCTGATTACCGCATAGGCAGTCCTATAAATAGTGTTGAAAGGTCTGTATCTTTTGGACTGATACTGAAAATCTTTATCTACTTTCTTTGACTATAAAGGTTGAACGTTATGTCATGTCTGATACTATACTGACAGCGGCTCAGCTATGAGCCAATGTTGTGTTGCCTGATTTTTTCTGCACAGGAGCCAAAATCTTTTGAAGTATGAGGTCTGCAGAGTCCAAGAGCGGTTCTGCTTATTGTTATATGTCATTCTCCCCTCAGCAGTGACCAGCAGGCCCTGATGTGCCCATTACATTTAACGGTGCCTTGGCAACCACAAGTGGAAACTCTTACTTTACCTCTGCAATCAATGATCGTTGAAGTATCAAGTTGCATTTCTTGCTGTTTATTTTTTTCCATCCATGCTCCTAAGTTATTTACTGTAGTTATGTGTCCGTTTGCCATTTTGTTTTTTGTGCGCCATAAGACATGAGGCAGTATAGGGAAGCAAGGTACTATGTATCTGAACAATTATTGGATAAATAAAATGAAACAAAAGAGAATAAGTGTGCTGAAGAAGGTGTGCGGCCCTGTTTATGGTGTGTTCAAACTGGATAGCTTATGAGAAATTAGTAATGTCTTTTACATGCCATAGGAGTAGCTATTTTGGTGCTCACATGCATGCACATGTAAAAACATGTATTCACTGCAGATTTCTGGTCCAGGATGGATCTGCTTTATATTACTCACTGACATACTCACATGATAAACAACTGTTTCCTTGTGTTCTTTATTGGGGCTCGGCAAATACACAGGTGTTTTGACATTCACATTATTACTGTAGTTTCATTGTACTACTTTTGCTTTAATGCACTGATTTTGTTCCTTGAGTAACTGTCTAATGAAACATTTATTAGTTGCTACCCTGGAAACATAGGTTTTAGTGAGTTTGAGTTTGAGAAGATCAGAAAAGGCTCAGTCTGAAGTGAAAAGGCATTCTTCAGCATGTTTATCATGTCTGAGCCGTCTTCCTCCAAGGAGAAAGTTGCCCAGTGGCGAACCACTAGAGGCTGGTGAGTAATTGCAGAAGCTGTTGACATTTCAGAGCTCTGGCTGAATCATTGTGCTGCACAATGCAGCCTGATAACTCCACCATGCTGATGACATTTTAGAATGGTAGGGGTGCCATTTTGACTACTGTTACATTGGTCAAACATGGCACAGACACAGAAAAATTGAAGAAATTGAATTTCATAATGATTTTCCCAATATTGTGGGTTGACATTAATGGTGTTCTTCATCTATTTGGGACAGGTGACATATTGCTAGGAGTTTGGTTAGAAGGGAAAGCCACCTTATTTGTCCAGTTTATGATTTGAACATGATTGTGTTTGTGATTTCTTCACAGATGCCTTGCATCAAACCTAGGAGGCACTAAAAATGTCACAAGTAGGTTTGCATTTATGAGTGAAATGTGTAAGGAATGAAGGATCAAAACTCGACTGAAGAAGAAAGATAAAATATTTCCTGTAAATTACTGGCAGCACCGTTATTATTATCACACTTAGAGACAACAAGATTTCGGGATTTTGGAATGGAACCAACAGACACAATGAGAACATCCTAAACTCTTCACGCACCGAAAATGAAAGTGAGGCTTGAACCTGTCTTTCTGACCTCTGCCATCAACAAGGCATTTTTGTCCTCAAAACTGCTGCTTACTGGATACTTTCTCCATTTCATACCATTCATTGTAAACCCTAGAGATGGCTATGTGTGAAAATCCCAGTAGATCAGCAATTTCTGAAATATTCTTCTGTTAGAGTATTAGTAGTTTCTGAAAGACCACCTCACCCAGCACCAACAACCATGCCACATTGCATTGCGTTGAATGATTAGATGTTTGGATTAATGATCAGTTGAAATTGTGTACCTAATAAAGTGGCACTGAGTGAAAATGTTAGAGCACATCAGCCTAAGGTACTATAGGGGACCATTAGATCGCACAAGCCATCTCACTATGACATGGTCTCATGAAGGGGAGGTTAAGAGTGGTACTGCCAAATTGTGATTTGATTTGCTGAAAAGTGGAACTCATAGATTTTTTTTTTTTTTGTAATTTATTACTGTGCCATGTTCTCAGTTGGTAAACAAATTTGCTTTGCATAGTTTTAGAACATGTTCCTGAGATTTTGCAAAGTACTGTATTTCCTACAATACGATGTGTTCAACGCATACTCTCGTAATACCCCTAAACAGTACAACCTGTTTAATAGTAAAATGTGTCTTTTACAAGTAAGCAAAACTTAGAATTTTCTTCACTATTAATTGTGTTGGTGTCCAATACTTCTCCTATTAACAGGCAGAGAAATGCAGTTCTCAATCAGGTGCTCTGCTTCCTGTAAATGAACATTACTTATGATTATGAAAGTGCATTTTGTTATTTTTATGTGGGATTTGTTTGGTGTTGAATGAAGTAGTAGTAGTGTGAATGAGGAATGCACATGATGGATGAAAAGCCCTTACAGCCCTTGTTCCTTCAGTTTCAATTAATCAGGTACAGTTTTAATTGTTATTTAATGCTGGAGAGATAAGCACTGAAAAAAGCCACGTTTATTTTCTCCTGATCTATAAGGAATTTGATTTTTGGAAGTGTTGTTTGGTAATGTGTGGGTTGAGGGATCAAAACTGACCCATGCATCACTCCCTTGCTCTGACACTTGCTATCACATGTTGAGGTCATGATCTCTCACACCTTATATTTTTTCCTTCACAGCATTTCTCTTACCTTATGAGAACTATAATTTATAGTGACATGATTCATGCCCATTTCTACAGAGCTTGCCTAACATCATACACCTAGCCATAATCACAATCTTTTTTATTTTCATTACAGGATTCTACCCAAAACACTCATTATGTGTTACATGAGAACCTGGTGTAGATGGAAAAGATGTTAGTAGGCCCTTCCCCATTCTGATGATACACAAATAACTTGGTGTGGCAGATATTTGAATTCTTAGACCAAGGGAGTACTGAAGAATAACTGCCCTGAAGCTGCCCCATTTGCCCCATTTTATTCTCTCTCTCTCTCTCTCTCTCTCTCTCTCTCTCTCTCTCTCTCTCTCTCTCTGTCTCTCTCTCTCTGTCTCTCTCTCTCTCTGTCTCTCTCTCTGTCTCTCTCGCTCTCTGTGTCTCTGTCTCTCTCGCTCTCTCTGTCTCTCTGTCTCTCTCTCTCTCTCGCTCTCTCCCTCTCATACACATTCTGCTAACTCTGCTCCATGTCATATTTTCCCTTTTACCTTTTGTTATTTATTGCTCTGCACATTTGTCACTTGTAAGATGATGGTGCGGATGACAGATTACTGCTCTTCATGCTCACATGGCTTTGTTTTGCAAGGATTAATGGTACAACGAGTGCTTTCTCTTAGCAGAAGAAGACAAATTGTAGCATAAATTAGATGACACCAGCATGCCAAAAGTGTTTGGAAAATTGCCAGTCATTTTTTAAACTTGATTTTTTTTTAAATTTACCTTTGATTTATTGAACAGCAATAAGGAATGATGCAAGTAGAAATACACAGATATGTAGGCTGTTTTGTATCTGCGAAAGGGAATTATGGTTTATAATAACAAGTACACACAAGATCTCATTAAAAGTGCAAATACTATGGTGATTACCAATTGCCATAATTACCACCAATTAAAGGGATATAGTGACAGTGTAGGGGTCAACTCTATGGGGGGTACAGTGTAGGGGTGTAAGGGGCATAGTGTAGTGGACTTTTTAGTTGTTGATTCAGAGATTTGTGTTCTCTTTTTCTCTATTCCTCACACAGAGTTCTATGTGACGCACACCTGCACACAAGCATGTATTTACTCACACACACACACACACACACACACACACACACACACACACACACACACACACACACACACAATTCAATTCTCTCTCTCTCTCTCTCTCTCTCTCTCTCTCTGTATTAATCATTTGACCTAAGCTATGATGCTCTGGTGGGGCGCTGAGCCACGTTTAGACACATCTGCGTCTAAGGACCCGCAGGCTGGCTCCCTCACTGCCCACACTGGAGCCTATATTATTAGCTTTGGATCCAGGCAGAGTGACTGCCGTCTTTTTCACCCCAAGGGAGATCTAGAGCCAGGATGAGAGATGAAGACAGGCAGCAGTGGTGGGAAGAGGAGGGTTGCATGTGCTGTAATTACTCCATTGATATTCATTCCACAATAATGCTGTCACAGCTCATTTGCATAAGGGATGCTACCCCCTCTCACAGAGGCAGAAGAGCACAAGCATATGAACTGAGAGCCACAAGCTTTCTGCATGGGTGTGTCTGATCCCAAGGAAGGATGAAGCTTACGTATAGACTGGTCTCATAACATATTGAAGTGGTATGGTATGGTATGGTATGGTATGGTATTGGGAGTTTAACGCCACGAGTGCCAGTCAGGCCATCTTCGCGGCAGGAATGGTAGTGGAATACAAACTGTCAACAATAGGGTGGAATGTGGGGCATCATATAAGTAGGTCCCAACAGTCAGGCATGAGGTCACGTGCTTTTTCAGATCAGTTATTGAAAGGAAGCTGAACAATCTCTTTCCTTTAGTGGTGTTAAATACATCCCATATAGTGGGGGCTATGTAGAGTTGTTGTCTCTCTTTGCTAAAATATTGAAGTAGTCTAGTATAGTTTGATACCAAAATTTGATTTTGAGTATAAATCTGTTCTTAGACCTCTCATCCATGGTGGTGAAGGCCATAGTATAGTTGCTAAAAGGAATCTTAAAAGAGTTTTATGTCAGTTCAATGATTAGCAGAACATGCAGTTCATGCAGTACCTTCAAATACATATAATGAATCCAATTTCCAAGTCACCAAGCATGTGTGATAGATTTCTCTCAATATGTGTTAGGTCATTGTGTGTGCATGTTCGCAAAAAAGAGAGCTTTTGCCTCTCGGCAGTGTAAGGTGTTGACTCACAGTCAGAATACTCATCACAGTGCTGGTGTGATGAGTATTGATCATTTTCTGTCTTTTTTTTCCTTTTTTGCCGTATTGCTTTTCCTTGGCAGGGATTTTCTTCCTGTCTCTCTGCTCAGAGTCAGGCCCTTGGTTTCCACATCATTTATTGCTGTCAAAAGTCAAGACTGAGGAAGAAAAGATGGGGTGAAGAGTGATTGGTAAAGACACACAAAACACAACCAAGGGAGATAAGAGAAAGTGTTCTAGTGCAGCAGAGAGAAAGAGTAGCAGCTCCACAGGGAACTACAAAAGCAAAACACAAACAGTATAGTAAAATCTGAGTTGTTGAATATTTAATAGAGCTGGGAGTGTTTATTTAGTCACCCTGTCGATTTTTAGTGCTCTGTCAATACCAGGTTCAAACGCCGAGCCCTGATATTTAGTGTCTCCATTCCCTAGGGTCCAGATGCTAAACACAATTATGTACCCACTCCCTCCCCTTTCCACCACCGCAATGCGTTTGATATTTTTACTGATCTAATTTGCAATCTGGTAGTTTATTGTTTGGCATTTTAGTGGTGCTCAAGTGGCGAGGCAAATTTGATTTCACCTCATAATTCTTTATAACGCCATTAATGTAGTTAGCATACTGGAGCAGGTCTTAGATAAAAACATGGAGAATCTGTCCATGGATGCACATATTTCAGCTTTTATTGTTGCTCCTCTCACTTTAATTTCAGTCATTCAATTTTTAATTAAAAACTGTAATTGTTTTGTCATAATCATTGTAAAATATCAGAATTACATTGAGTTTATTCTGAAATGGTGCACCTAATGTTTAAGTGAATAGCATGCAAGACATGAAACATCTGGAAAAATATATCACAAACTTTTACACACAATGAAACTGAATTACTTTCATTTATTCATTTTTCCTATTGAGATTCTACTGGAGTAACAATTGCCCCAGGTGGAACATCAACATTTTAATATGCTAAAAACATGTGTGATGCTAGTTATTCTGCTGGCTACCTTACTTAGCTGTAGTAGCACAATTGGGTTATTTAGCAAACGTGTTATATCACTAACCTGTAGTGCTCTTGTAATTGATCTGTTAACTGATGATGGATGAGAGGAAAGCTACCCAAGCCTGGGCCTTTCCACACTTGAGTGTCTGTCAGATTCTTTAGTTGATGAGCATGATTAGCACTGAAACCAGAGATCGAGGTGATTTGATGGCATGCTCAAACAGGAGAGAGAGAGAGAGAGAGAGAGAGAGAGAGATTACGCCTTTGCATATATATATATATATATAAGTTTGTAAGGTTAGCTGCGTTATATCTTGATTGCCATGTCTAACCATGCAGACAGTTATAACTAAAAACAACGATTTAAAACAACTTTAACTGTTCATTTCATACATTCCACTTCCCTTTTGAACTTCCTTTGTTTTCTAGAGATAAAAATCTATATATATTATTGTCATAACTTTGCTTTTTATTTCATAAATATATCAAACTTAGCATTAATTACGTAATTACAGAAAACAGAATTTACAAATTTGTAGATATGTGGCATTGCAGTTGAATTTCTGAATGTAATTTTTATCTCCTCCACATCTGATGTGTGTGTGTGTGTGTGTGTGTGTGTGTGTGTGTGTGTGTGTGTGTGTGTGAGAGAGAGAGAGACCAGATATTTGCTGTACTTTTGGGGACATATATCCACTGAAGTATAGAATCATCAGCTATTTTTACCTTGTAGGGACATTTTGCTGGTCCCCACAACTTTAATTTATTGTTAACAAAAACTGGAACTTTTATTTGAAAGGCCAAAAGAGACACAAGCATTAATTTTGGTTAAGGCTAAGGTTAACGTTAAGGTTAAGTGTAGGTGTAGCATTACTACGCTTACCAAGACTGTGTCTGTGTATGTGTGTGTGTGTGCGTGCGTGCGTGCGTGTCTGTGCACAAGTGTGTTTCTTTCAAACTTTGCCTATAAGGCTGCAGCATTGCTTAGTAGTTGTTTCTATTAGAGATGACACTGATATTTGGTATGAAGCCCACTGTTCAAATAGTTTACTGATGCTTATAAAGTTTTTGTTTCTCAAACTATAGAATTATATCATCACCTTCCTGTACTGATGTAATGGACTTTCCATTTTTTTCTATTTAGATATAAATTGTATGTGCGCTATGACCTTTATTTCATATTTCTTTTTAATTTTGCCGATTTTGAATCTTGAACCCAGAATTGACCTTTGGAAATGATAATGTGGTGAATACATTGCAACCCAAGGGAAGTCAAATTACTTGCTTCAATAATCAGAATAACAAGATTCAGAGGAGGTAACACCATTAAAACCATTTCTCTAGTAAAGAATTAGCATTGAAGTATCAATTCTTTCAAAAGAAAGATATTTATTTAAAGTGTTTCAGGTGTGATTTTGTCCCATACTTCCTGCAAAGAATGGGACAATGTCTTAAGATTTGCAACAGTACAGGGCTGTCATAGTCACATTTTTTCATTTCTTCTCAGCCATGTGTGGTTTTGTATTGTCTTGTTGAAAAATGCATAGAAATGCCTAGAAAAATTGTGATCTTAAAGGCAGCATAAATCTCAGTATACTTTTCTGAAATAAATATTGCCATCACAGAAGTGTAAATTACCTTTTCCAAGAGCATTGACACACACTAACTTGTTGCTTTTAATAGTCTGGACTTTTTCGTCTTTGGTCCGGAACATCCATTCCATCCAAAACTGATCTGGAATACTGATAGGTCTGACCACAATACATATTTCCACTGTGTGATGGCCCATCCCACATGCCTAGAAGCCCAGAGAAGTTGATGCTGCTTCTGGACATGGGTAACATAAGGCTTCTTTTTTGCACAGTAAAGTTTTAAGTGGAATGTTGTGAATGTAACTCTGTATTGTAGTGCTTGATAAAGGTTTGCAGAAGTAATCCCTTACCCATGTGGTTATGTCAGCTATTGATGAATGACAGTTCTTGATGCAGCACCACCTGAGGGATTGTGATCTTATGTGTTCAGTTTGGGCTTGTGCCCTTGCCCTTTCCACACTAAAATTCCTTCAGATTTCTTGAATCATTTAATATTATGCACTGTAGAGGGAGAAACATGCAAATCATTTCCAATCTTTCTTTAAGGAACATTGTTTTTAAATAATTCAATATTTTTTTAACTCATTTGATGATGAAACTGGATAACTTCCGCTCATCTTTACTCCACTAAGACGGCTTTTGTGGATGCTGGCCCTAAACTGCCCCATTTCCATCTTTTTTTGGAACTGTTGAAAGCCTGAAATGCAGGAATGGATGATTTTTTTTTTTTTTTTTTTTTTTTTGCGTTTTCCATCATGTCTCAACTTTTTGTGATTTGAAGTTGTAAACACTAGTCAGTATGTTTGTGTGTGTGTACTGTTTTTAGCATGGGACTGATAATGCATATATCATGTACAAGATATATTATCGGGTGCATCATAGTGTGTGTGTTTCTTAAACCACCTGAACATCAAAGAGTGTCGCTGCCTGTCAGTGCGTGGGTGTGTTGTGTATGACTTAACCTGGTTTCACCTGATACATACCTGCCATTGCTTGAAGGATTAACCAGGTGTAATTTAAGGCCTCTTTGTTTATGGCTATTTTAACACCTTGAGGTCAGAATCAACCGTTGGAATTGCTAGGAAGGCTGCATTCAAGTCTTACATGATTGAAGCTTTTCAGTAGCCCTTTCTTTCATTTTATATGCACAACTGCAAAAGCTACTATTTATAAATACACTGTAATACAATGAGACAGAAAAGAAAAATGAATGAAATTCAGTAAAACAAAACTGACACCACATAATTATGAGACTACTGCATATTTGCAACTTATTTATTGTTGGGTTTTTTTCAAAGAAGGTACTCTAAATGTGTTAAAGATCCATTGTTATGAAGATCATGAATGTATGGTTGCTTTTGAAAAAGTTCAAGACAGGGAGGGACACAAATGGGTATCCTATTTCACTGTTTACGAGAAGGCTAAAATAGGACTTCTCTTTTAAATATAGTAAAATCAGTGGCATCAATAAATGTCAGTTAAACAACTGCAACTGCGTAGACATTACGCCACCTCTAAGTACTTATTTTTGATGATAAAAGCAGATGCAGTCTTTTTCCAAAATGTTGGGTTGTTATTAAATTACTGAGCTTCCAGTATTACGTCAGATGGCTGTTGTTTTGGTTAGATGTTTTAACAAAGATTTCTGAAGCCTTGTAGCGTGGAATTTAACTAGGATGGAGAAAGATCGGGAGAGTGATGTTTACTCTGTTTATATTTGTTCTGCTGCCACATAGACATTCTTTTCCTGCAGATTTCACAATTTTTACCTAATATTTCCCAGGAAGTATTTTTGACTGTATGAAAACAATCAGAGATAAAGTATAAAGTATAAAGACAATTAGAGCCAGCCAAAGAGCAAGAAAAGTAGAGGCCCTCTGTTCTTTTGGCAGAGTAAGTACTTGTCGGAGCTAGCTGACAGCAAAATGGAAGCAGATGTGGGCTTGTACATCTCCCAGCAGGGCCTCCAGTGCCCAGTGCAATGCCCGCATCTCCCTCTCCACACGGTGACACACACCACATTGGGATGTCACACAAGTTGAGAAGCTTTGGGTTCCTGCAAAAAAGGAGATTTTTTTTTCTGACTTAATTAATATTTTATCATGTCTATTTCTTATTGCTTGTCTATTTGCCCACATTTCACTCGTTCTGTTTTTATTTTGAGGCCCCATTTTACCTTTCTCTGTTTTCTCGTTATTACCCATCTTTGCCTCCATTTCTGATTTTTCAGTTTATCCCACCCACTCTCCCCAAAGCTACTTTAAGGACTAATCTTATCACACTGCCATATCTGTGGAATATGATTACATTTGTGAGAGGAAAACTGTCATGGAGGGGGGAAAAAGTCTTGTGATTTATTACGTTCTGACTCAGGTGCAACGTGTTATGATATTCATGTAACCCATGCCAAGGTATCCTGGTCCTCTCAAGCACAATCTGAATTGTGTTTTATGGTGTACAAAATATGTGCAAAAAGTTGCTCTTAATCTGTTGTATGAGTTTTTATTTAATGATACATGCCCATATTATTATATCCAAATTTGTTGGTGTTATATATATATATTTTACCTTCCCTATCACAGGTCTTTTTCTCTGTGCTTGTTCTGGACACAGTATCACACAGTATCTTGCCTCCTCATACACCATATTTGTACCAGTGAATATAAATCAGGAAAGAAAGGGATATAGACAGAGGAAATAAGGGGAAAGAATGAGGGTCAGAGGGAGGAAGCAATACCAGTAGAGCTCTATTGATTTGTTTAACAAATTAGCAGTGATGATGGCAGGTGCAGTTGCTGAAGCTGGTTGACACATTCAGTATGTCATATGGCTGCTAACAGACAGAATATTGCTCTGAGCTCTGATCTCTTCATACTCACACAATGGCTTTGGAGAGACCCCTGGGAAATAAGCAGTCTTCTCTCTCTCTCTCTCTCTCTCTCTCTCTCTCTCTCTCTCTCTCTCTCACACACACACACACACACACACACACACACACACACACACACACACACACACACACACACACACACGCTCACTATCTTTCTAGACACTGCCCATTGACATAATGATTACTGTAGCTAATTAATGCTACATCTACCCCTAACTCTAACCTCAGTATCCTATAGCAAATCTTTTGACTCTGCTTTGAAAAAGCAGTTTACCGTATCGCCACAATGTAAAAAATTTAATGTCAGATCTTTCTATACTTGTGTAATATAAACACGGACACACACACACACACACACACACACACACACAAGCTGTTGCTCTGTGTAAACTTAAACTATTTTGTTTCATAATTATTTTGTACCCTCCCTCGCCACTCGCCACTTCTTGTCTATCCTCCTCCATTCCCACAATCATTCCCACTCTCTCTACCCTGTCACTGATCTTGACTGACACTTGCCTATTGAACTAGCGGAATTAAATTAGCTTTCTGACCTGAGAGTCATGTAGCCATATGATGGACATGGTGAATGCAGCTTGATTTATGGCTGTCTTTTTGTCTGTCCTCAATCTAGCAGTCTGTCCATCAGAACATGTTTTTTTTGGGGCAGGCACTTCAGATTGAACATGTAGTCTATCTTTCTACACATCTTATGACAAACACAGTGATGTCACTAGCCTTGCAAGTTTTTGTTACATAGCAATGACATCAAATGAAATGAGGTACACGGTGGCATGCTTGCCTAAAAAATGTAGTGAAAAAATGTCAAAAAATTGTTATGAAGCATTTCTTCCCCATTTTTAGAAATGTATGTCCTATTTTATTGTATTTCTTATATATTTCAGTAAAAAGAGCCCAAAACATTTTTCTAATAACCTATCCAAATGATATTTGACAAACTGTAGATGGGCAGGATTGCTCTTTTTAGAGAACTCTGGCTTTCTCCTTATAACATTGCCATGCACATCATTGCTGTTCAGTTTTCTCTTGATGGTAGACATTAACATTGACGCCAGTTTGCGATAGATCACCCTTGGTTCCTTTGTGACCTTGCAGACTACGATACATCTTGCTCATGGAGTGGTCTTTGTTATTAGACCGCTCCTGGAGAGGGTAAAAATGCTCTTGAATTTCTTCATTTGTACACAGTCTTACTGTGGATTGTTGAGGTCCAAATACTTTAGAGATGGTGTTGTAGACTTTCCAGCCTGAAGAACATCAACAAATCTTTTCTGAGGTTCTCATAAATCTACTGTGTTCATGCCATGATATACAAATGTGTTGTGAAGATCAGACCCCTGTCCTTTAACTACAACAGGGCACCCACACACCTGATTGTCATCCCTTTAATTGAAAACACCTGACTCTAATTTCACCTTCACTGCTAATCCTAGAGGCTCACATACTTGCCATTCACAGATATGTAATATGGGATCATTTTCCTCAATAAATAAATGGCAAATAATCATATTTTTGCTTCATTTGTTTAATTTGGGTTTAATTTAAATTCTTTTAGGGCTAGTATGAAAATCTTATGATGTTTTAAGTCATATTTAGGCAGAAGTACAGAAAACTCTACAGAATAGATTCACAAACTTTGAAGCACCACTGTAATTGTCATAGTACTCGCAAAGCTTGCAATGTAGTAATCCATTCACTTTGATGAAAATAGTTAAAGTTGTTTACAAATGATCTATCTGTGAGTGTTACTTCATATAAACTGTTAAGCTGCAGGCTCTTTCCTTAATTTTTTTCCTAACAACATACCCTCTATGGCCAAGAGATTGCGGGAACCATCTCTTGACAGTCCATTTTCTTTTTGCATGAGCAGCGTAAACAAATGTGTATGAATGTTACATCTAGTATTGTTAAAATGGTTACAAAGCCATTTTTTATAGTCTACAGAGGGCTAATCACCCCAGCAGCTTCTTCCCTTTGGGCCCTATTAGGAGGTATACACACAAACATGCACCGACATAAAAATACACATAGCCAGATCCTCTAATGATATGTCGGCAATTTAGATAATTACCAGTGGAGAGATAAACTAAAGTGTGAATTCCAGGTAATTGGATCTGAAGTGTTGCAACACTTACCTGACATAAGCAGAAGTGGGTTATGGTTTGTTTTCTCTCGGCTCCAGTGGGTAATCAGTGATAGAATGAGTGACATTAGAAGAGGTTCCTTAAGTACTACTCTTAAAACCCTTGGGGTGAGGACGAGATGGGAGGAATCTCAAAACAAAATCTGAAAACCTCAGCATAACCCCAAGTAAATCAAGTATGAGAAGAGATTAATAACATTGGGAATAAGAAGAGAAACTTGTACTGTAAAATCACCAATTTGTTTCTTGTGATATACTTGGAATTTTTTTCCCAAGCTCCTCTTGCCAGCCTCTTGTATTTTAGCACAATTAGTCTAAATGCTGATGTACCTTATGCATGATAAGTTGACTCATGATTTAAGTTGAACTGTTTTCTGATGCTTTAGAGTGTGAATGATTGTTTTTTTTTATATATATATTGTTATTTCAGTAGTCCATTGGATATGCCTAATAAGAAAAAAACATTCAACCCCTAAAAAGTCTTCACTTGAAAGAATTATCTATTAGTTATATTTATGTTATAACATGTGTTTGTGTATTTTTTTATTGCACTTAATATTCTTCTTTTGGGGAAGGGGTTACCAATACAATCAGGGTCAGATTTTGTCCTTAGTAATTGGATGAGGGAGATGCTAATTAAATCAAATTCATTAACTGGAGGACTGGAAATCAAGAGGCACTACTGAAAATAAGGTTAGTCTGCCCCTCATCCATCATGCTCTTAACTAACCAATTTACAACCCTGACTTGTGCATGCCACATTATTAGCTTGTCATAAACAGTTAGCTTTAGAGTCCTTGAATACAGGCCTGCTTTTATCACATTAGTTTGTTGTGTCAGTGTCACAGTGTCAGCCCTTTTTGACCCAAGAAAAAGTACACAACAGATAATTGTATTATATTATTATACAGTATTGATATTAGATTATGCGCTCCAAATTTAAAACACTATATGTTTTCCACTACAAGTTATATAATCAGCTTACACAGTTGTGAAAAGAGTGAAAAGTTGAATCTTTGAAAAAACATGCATGTATTTGAGAATTTACCGTTATTTGCTAGGCCCACGGTCACTGTAATAACAACATGTACTTGAGCTGACATGGAGATCACAAGCTTGTGCAAAATATGTTGATCCATGTTATTCCAGCAGGATTTCACAATAGTGCAATGAGCTGAATGCTTGACTTTCTCTGTCTTCAAGTGCCCCCATAAATGTTTGATGGGGTTTATATATGAGGATCTACCAGATACAAGTAAATTCTTAAAAGATTCAACTTTTCACTCAAATTGTTATACTGTATACATGAGTTGTAATGAAATTAAAATATTGTATTAAATTTTAAATAAGCAAACTAGAAGCATTATCACTAGTAGTGACAGACCTTTTGGCTCCCAATGTACTTTTCACACAGCAGTCATTTGAAACAGATTTAAGTCTAAGGTGAAAACAAATTTCTTTTTCCAAACCCAAATTATATTTGTGTCATTAAATGTTTTATTGGTTTATTTGTTTATCATCTACATACACAGATTTGACCTCAGTAAACTGACAAAGCTTTGGGTGGAATTTATATCTCTTGACTAGAGACACACAGGAACATTTGGGGGCTGTATTATAATAAATGTCTACTTAGTAACATTGTACCTTAAAGTGAATTAGAAACCAGGAATTACACAGAGGGTGATTGAGAGTGGAGAGAAGTAGAGATTTGTTGTCAAGATTATAGCCAAGGGGTTGGTGTGTATGTGTGTGTGTGTGTGTGTGTGTGTGTGTGTGTGTGTGAGAGAGAGAGAGAGAGAGAGAGAGAGAGAGAGAGAGAGAGATGGGAGGCACCTGAGAGAAGTCCACGTTTGAGGTATAGCCATATCACTCAAAGTGTACTCACATGAAATTGGGTTAAAATAATGGTCCCTTTTTCAATGGGCCCTACACAAAATGCAGGAAGGCAGGGCAAGACTGTCCTAAGGGCAAGAGGCATAGTGCACAGAGGGAGTGCTCTCTGTACTGTCATGAAGCAGTGGTCCCTGCTGACAGGCACCTGGGGGTGAGTAGGATTGGGGTTTGGGGGAACAGTGCCCTGAGGCAATGTCATTAGTTTAGGGGATGATAGCCCTGGAGATGAAGTTAGGCTGGTACATGTTAGTGCTTTCAGCTGCCCTGTGTGAGTCTGTTGGCCTGAGTGTTATCTTTGAGAGTAATTGTTTCTATTGCAATAGTACATTTATTACTAGACTTTGAGTCCTTGAAATTTTCCAGTCATCCAGGTAATTATACATGTAGATGGGATTGGGTACGTGTCACTTTACACTCCAATGTTAGTACAGAAAACAAGCTCTCTGTTTGGTTTATTGTGGAAATTGATCTCAGTTTGTACTTGAAATTCTTTTCAATATTATTCTAGTATATATCTCTGTGTATGTCAGATGCAAATGTCTGGGCATGTGTGGCCACCTTTATGAGTGTGAATGTGTGTGCATTTTTATCTGTGTGGGGAATGTTTTCTCTGTATCCTAACTCCCCTTGCCATTACTCATTGTATGTCCTGGAGTGCTGCCTCTGCATTGTACAAGCAGCTGCTTTTCCACCGGCTGCATGTGAGGATAAAGGCCCACTCCTGTGCACACAATACATGGGCAGACTGTGTAAAATTGCCCTGTGAATGCATACTGCCCTACTCAAAGGGTGTATAATCACACAATGAATATGCACACACTCCCTTGGCCAAGAAGCTAGTGAAGGCCGAAAGAGGAGTGTGCTTTCTGTTTGTCACAACAAAGGAATGACAGCATATCTGATCAATACCAGTTTGTACAACTACACTCAGACACACTCCCATGGTATGGGCTTATATGCACAATGATGGCCAGCTGGCTGGTGGAACATCATAGAGTTCATATATATATATATATGCTCAAAAAAATAAAGGGAAATCAAATTTATTAACCAATGGAGGCCTGGATTTGGAGTCACACACAAAATGAAAGTGGAAAAACACACTACAGGCTGATCCAACTTTGATGTAATGTCCTACAAGTCATAATGAGGCTCAGTATTGTGTGTGGCCTCCACGTGTCTGTATGACCTCCCTACAATGCCTGGGCATGCTCCTGATGAGGTGGCGGATGGTCTCCTAAGGGATCTCCTCCCAGACCTGGACTAAAGCATCCGCCAACTCCTGGACAGTCTGTGGTGCAACGTGATGTTGGTGGATGGAGCAAGACATGATGCCCAGATGTGCTCAATCAGATTCAGGTCTGGGGAATGGATGGGCCAGTCCATAGCTTCAATACCTTCATCTTGCAGGAATTGCTGACACACTCCAGCCACATGAGGTCTAGCATTCTCCTGCATTAGGAGGAACCCAGGGCCAACTGCACCAGCATATGGTCTCACAAGGGGTCTGAGGATCTCATCTCGGTACCTAATGGCAGTCAGGTTACCTCTGGCGAGCACATGGAGGGCTGTGCGGCCCTCCAAAGAAATGCCACCCCACACCATTACTGACCCACTGCAAAACTATTATTGCTGAAGTCATGCTGAAGGATATTGCAGGCAGCAGATCGCTCTCCACGAAGTCTCCAGACTCTGTCACGTCTGTCACATGTGTTCAGTGTGAACCTGCTTTCATCTGTGAAGGGCATAGGGCACCAGTGGCAAATTTGCCAGTCCTGGTGTTCTCTGGCAAACGCCAAGTGTCCTGCACGGTGTTGGGCTGTGAGCACAACCCCCATCTGTGGACGTCGGGCCCTCATACCATACTCATGGAGTCGGTTTCTAACCGTTTGTGCAGACACGCGCACATTTGTGGCCTGCTGGAGGTCATTTTGCAGGGCTCTGGCAGTGCTCCTCCTGTTCCTCCTTGCACAAAGGTGCAGGTAGCGGTCCTGCTGCTGGGTTGTTGCCCTCCTACGGCCTCCTCCATGTCTCCTGGTGTACTGGCCTGTCTCCTGGTAGCGCCTCCAGCCTCTGGACACTATGCTTACAGACACAGCAAACCTTCTTGCCACAGCTCGCATTGATGTGCCATCATGGATGAGCTGCACTACCTGAGCCACTTGTGAGGGTTGTAGAGTACATCTCATGCTACCACGAGTGTGAAAGCACCACCAACATTCAAAAGTGACCAAAACATCAGCCAGAATGCATGTACTGAGAAGTGGTCTGTGGTCCCCACCTGCAGAACCATTCCTTTATTGAGTGTGTCTTGCTAATTGCCAATAATTTCCACCCGTTATCTATTCCATTTGCACAACAGCATGTGAAATTGATTGTCAATCAGTGTTGCTTCCTAAGTGGACAGTTTGATTTCACATAAGTTTGATCTACTTGGAGTTATATTGTGTTGTTTAAGTGTTCCCTTTATTTTTTTGAGCAGTGTATATACAGTGGGGCAAAAAAGTATTTAGTCAATCACTGATTGTGCAAGTTCTCCAACTTAGAAAGATGAGAGAGGTCTGTAATTTTCATCATAGGTACACTTCAACTATGAGAGACAAAATCAGAAAAACAAATCTAGGAAATCACATTGTAGGATTTTTAAAGAATTTAATTGCAAATCATGGTGAAAAATAAGTATTTAGTCACCCACAAACAAGCAAGATTTCTGGCTCTCACAGACCTGTAACTTCTTCTTTAGGAAGCTCCTTTGACCTCATTGTCTGTATAAAAGAAACCTGTCCACAGCCTCAAACAGGCAGACTCCAACCTCAACCATGGCCAAGACCAAAGAGCTGTTGAAAGACACCAGGAAGAAAATTGTCGACCTGCAGCAGGCTGGGAAGAGTGAATCTACAATAGGCAAGCAGGTTGGTGTGAATAAATCAACTGTGGGTGCAATTGTAAGACATACAAGACCATTGATAATCTCCTTCGATCTGGGGCTGCACGCAAGGTCTCATCCCGTGGGGTCAAAATGATCATGGGAACGGTGCGCAAAAATCCCAGAACTACAAGGAGGGACCTGATGAATGACCGTCTGAAGTTTGCCAGAGAGCATATGAATGATCCAGAAGAAGATTGGGAGAATATCATGTGGTCAGATGAAACTAAAATACAACTTTTTGGTAAAAACTCAACTCACCGTGTTTGGAGGAAGAAGAATGTGGAGTTGGCCATACCTACTGTGAAGCATGGGGGTGGAAACATCATGCTTTGGGGCTGTTTTTCTGCACAAGGGACAGGATGACTGATCCGTGTTAAGGGAAGAATGAACGGGGCCTTGTATCGTGAGATTTTAAGCCAAATCCTCCTTCCATCAGTGAGAGCATTGAAGATGGAACGTGGCTGGGTCTTCCAGCATGACAATGATCCCAAAAACACTGCTCGGGCAACGAAGGAGTGGCTCCGTAAAAAGCATTTCAAGGTCCTGGAGTGGCCTAGACCTCTCCAGGACCTCAACCCCAGACCTCAACTCCATAGAAAATGTGTGGAGGGAGTTTAAATCGAGTGTTGCCCCAAAACATCACTGCTCTAGAGGAGATCTGCATGGGCCAAAATACCAGCTACAGTGTGTGCAAACCTGGTGAAGACTTACAGGAAACGTTTGACCTCTGTCATTGCCAACAAAGGTTTATGTTACAAAGTATTGAGTTGAACCAAATTTATTGACCAAATACTTATTTTCCACCATAATTTACAATTAAATTCTTTAAAAATCGTACAATTAGATTTTTTTTCCTCATTTTGTCTCTCATCGTTGAAGTGTACCTATGATGAAAATTATAGACCTCTCATCTTTCTAAGTAGGAGAACTTAGAATCAGTGACTGACTAAATATTTTTTTGCCGCACTATATAGTATGTACACTGAGGGAGTAGTTACTCAAAAAAATAATCCATTAATGATTACCCATTTCTTGACTAAAATAGTAATGTAATTACTTTACTCATTACTTCCTGGAAAATGTAATCTCATTACTCATTACTTTACTTTTAAGTTACATTCTAAATCCCGTATAAATGTACTCAAATCAAATCTATAAACAAATCTGAAAAATAATGATAGACAACATTATGGAAATTTTATGCTTGATGTTATACTTGGTTTAGACCTTGCGCTGGGGTTTGAGTCCCTATAATTCACAAAGGTCACATATACACACAACACACCTAACACACAATAACAGATAACTTGCGTGAGAAAAACTGAACATTATTCAAGACCATCAACAAGAAAATCAAGATATTGTCTGGGACAATATCATAGATAACATGGTGATCGTTGGTATATAGCAAACTGAGATTAACTAACTTGGTATAAGTAACACAGATAGTACAAATAGTATAGTACAAAACAGAGACATTTCTAGTATTTTAAGTAGAATTTCTATTTTTATTAGAACTTCAGAGTAAATTAGTTTTTCCAATTGTATGCATGCATAATTTACAAAGAAAATGTATAGTTTCATTCATTACTGAGCTTTACTCATAAAATTCATATTTTCTGTAAGGAGAGTACTTTATTTGACTGTCATTATTATGTCAGTTTATATCAATACAGATTTGAACACAGAAACAGAGTTGGAAATCAGTGTCAAAATAATTCTGGTAGATCATTTCCAGCAAGCTATGCATTTCTCCAACATTTATCATGATTCAGCTTAGATGTGGTACAAGTGTAAGAAAATCCCCACTAATATAGGCATAAAAATATTTACTATGAATTAAAAAGCCTTCAGAATGTTTAACACACTATAGTACAAAAGTCTAGACATAACCATGCGATTGGTTTTCTGTGGTCTGCCACCAAAAAACGTAATATTTAATGCCTATGAATGGTGGTTCTATGGCCAAATAATTTATTATCTAGTACTGGTACAAGGACATTTGTTGTTGAGGGTTGAATTTGTGATTGTACTCTTTTGGTAAAAGGCATTCGATGTATATATAACTGGGATATACAGGCAGGAGTGGACATTTAAAATATTACATATAACAAATATTTCCAGGGTTTTGCAAAGCTCATAAAAGTACTTGTAGAATATCTTAGTGTATATCAATAGCTCATAGCTCTAAATGAATTATACTAATAATTAGGATGGACTAGAATTTCATAGTAAAATATTGTATTTGTTTCTTATTTTTTCCATCTGTGTGTGTGTGTTTGTGTGTGTGTTTGTGTGTATGTGTGTGTGTGTGTGTGTGTGTGTGTGTGTGTGTGTGTGTGTGTGTGTGTGCGTGCATCCAGGTGGAATGAATCACTTATTGGGAGAAAACAGAGGTCTTCTGGTTCAGAGTAGACTGGTAGAATGGACGGGTGGTCTTTTCATTTGGCACGCGCCCCATGCCAAAAGACATGTGATAGCCCAGCTTTGTTGCTCCCTTGCCAGCCAATGGCAGTGGGGGCTTTTATATCACATTACCACAGCCAAGCTGTGAGGCATTTTTCCACTATGATACCAATACATGTTCACCAGAGAAAAAGGTCATGACAAGCCTCAAAACATCAGTTTGCTTAATTTCAAATACTGGGAAGGGTGCTTTTTTTCTCCCCTATGTTCAGGAATGACGGCTTTAATGTACATGTTGTTTAAAAAAATAATATAAATAAAATGTATGAATATTATGATTATTCATATTTCAGGCTTTTATTGTACCAAGGCCGACATTACAGACAAATTCTATAACTTACATATATCTTGCAGTTCGCAATCAGCATTTTGGTTGGGGGAGAAGTCCTTGTCTATTTTGGCGCATTCCTGCATCAATACTCTCCCCAGTTTTTGTCGATGTTGCTATGGTTACATTACACCAGTTCCACAGACAACAGCCATCTTTGTTTGGCTAGTGTAACTCCGTTGCACAAAAAAAGACGCTATTCAGCCCAACACCTCCTAATCTAGTATTGAGCTCTTTGAAGGAACCTGCTGATCACATAATCAAATATAGGTTTTGTATGCTAATCTTGGTGTTAATCCCTAGTCTTTAGGCTTAAAACATCCTGTGAACAAAAAAGGCTTGCTTGTTTTTCATTTTCTCTCTTCATTCCCCCTCCAAACATTTTATAGGGTGTTCTCCCCTGTGGCTTTTGGGAAAGAATCCATGACAGGGTGGAATAAATAGTTCCATCAATAACAAAGTTCTTACTTTGTCATGAGTAAAGTTTCATATACAATGCGTATTGAATGTGTATGCTCCTGCCTGTGTTGTCAGCTAGGCACCGGCTTTCCTGCAACCCTGACTATGATTAAGCAGATAAGACAATGAATGAATGAATAAAATGCTGTTAAAATAGCATTGCTATGCATTCACGCCCCTCAACTTAGTGTTTAAGTTTAATATGTTTAATTCAATGTTGACTGAATCATAAGCATAAAATGTAAATAGTTATATATAATATATTGATGACATATAATTGCTAACATGAATCCCCCCTTCAGTTCCATAAACAGAATTTCTCACACTACAGATGACATTGTTGCTCTGGTTTGTTTTCTTTTACCTATCACCTAATCATACAGAAGCTAGTTGAAAGTGTTATGAGTGGGCTCAGTTATAATTGCACAAGTTTTCCGCAGTGATTGCTCTCATTTAAAAAGAGGAGGCTTGACAATATTTTATGTGAATGCTTTGAGCAGATGCAAATGGAGACTGTGCCTATAGCTGTTCAATCCTAGTCTTCCAGAAAGCACTGTGACCATTTTCTGCCTGCCTTATATGGTACATCTGTCATAGGGCAATGTGTGCTCTCTCCACACTGCAAAGCAGGGAGGACTACTAGTTCAGCTCATTCGTCACCAGTCTGCCTACTGGTGCTGCCATGGCAACAAGGCTCTGCGCATATTATTCAATAACCAATCTCTTTTAAGAGAACTTAGAAAAGATAGGAGAAATAAGCACATTTTGTAGTAATGCAAAAGGTAATAGTGAAACAAAATGCTAGAAAATACAAAATGATAAAAAATACTAAACAATCCTTTATCTCTTTATTATAGAAAATTATAAGACCTATGGACAGTACTGTACACTTGCTGCTCACTGTATTAGGTACACCTTTACTCTGTTCTCTAATGGACAGGACACCCATAGGACCACCACAGACCAGGTACTACAGTGGTGCTTGAAAGTTTGTAAACCCTTTAGAATTTTCTATATTTCTGCATAAACATCATCTAAAACATCATCAGATTTTCACACAAGTCCTAAAAGTAGATAAAGAGAACCTAGTTAAACAAATGAGACAAAAATATTATACTTGGTCATTTATTTATTGAGGAAAATTGTCCAGTATCACGTATTAGTGAGTGGCAAAAGTATTTGAACTTCTTAGGACTAGGACTATAAGTTAATTTGAAGATGTGAGTGGGCACCCTGTTTAATTTAAAAAACAGTGATCTATCAAAGTCTGCTCTTCACACACACATTTGTGGAAGTGTATCATGGCATGAACAAAGGAGATTTCTGAGGTCCTCAGAAAAAGTTGATTGATGCTCATCAGGCTGGAAAAGGTTACAAAACCATCTCTAAAGAGATGGAGTCCACCAATCCACAGTCAGTCACAGTTCATTGTTACCCTCCCAAGGAGTGGTCGACCAACAAAAATCACTCCAAGAGCATGGTGTGTAATAGTTGACAAGGTCACAAAGGACCCCAGGGTAACTTCTAAGCAACTGAACACCTCTCTCACATTGGCTAATGTTAATGTTCATTAGCCCACCATCAGAAGAACACTGAACAACAGTGGTGTGCATGGCAGGATTGCAAGGAGAAAGCCACTGCTCTCCAGAAAGAACATTGCTGCTTGTCTGCAGTTTGCTAAAGACCACGTGGACAAGCCAGAAGGCTATTGGAAGAATGTTTTGTGGACAGATGAGACCAAAATAGAACTTTTTAGTTAAAAAAGCATTATGTTTGGAGAAAGGAAAGCACTGCATTCCAGCATAAGAACCTCATCCCATCTGTGAAATATGGTGGTGGTAGTATCATGGTTTGGGCCTGCTTTGCTGCATCTGGACCAGGACGGCTTCTGAATTATATCAGAGAATTCTAAAGTAAAATGTCAGGACATCTGTCTGTGAACTGAATCTCAAGAGAAGGTGGGTCATGCGGCAAGACAATAACCCTAAGCACACAAGTCGTTCTACCAAAGAATGGTTAAAGAAGAACAAAGTTAACGTTTTGGAATGGCCATGTCAAAGTCCTGATCTTAATCCAATCGAAATGTTGTGGAAGGACCTGAAGCGAGCAGTTAATATGAGGAAACCCACCAAACACCAGAATTGAAGCTGTTCTGTACAGAGGAGTGGGCTAAAATTCCTCCAAGCTGGTGTGCAGGACTGATCAACAGTTACCAGAAACGTTTAGTTGCAGTTATTGCTGCACAGGGGGGTCATACCAGATACTGAAAGCAAAGGTTCACATACTTTTGAAACTCACTAATATGTGATATTGGATCATTTTCCTCAATAAGTAAATGACCAAGTATAATATTTTTGTCACCTTTGTTTAACAGGGTTCAGTTTATCTGCTTTTAGGACTTGTGTGAAAATCTGATGTTGTTTTAGGTCGTATTTATGCGGAAATATAAAAAAATTCTAAAGGGTTCACAAACATTCAAGCACCACTGTAATTGGGTGGTGAATCATTCTTAGAGATGCTGCTGGAATTTTAAAACACCTCAGTGTCATTGCTAGACTGAAAATATTCCACCAACCAAAACTGTCCAGCAACCAGCATCCTGTAGGCAGCAACATACAAGCACTGATGAAGGATTAGAGGAAAACTAACATAAATTGTGCAATAACAGATACTGTCTCTGACTCTACATCTATAATGTGGAGCATGGTAGATATGTCTAATAGTATGAACAGTGAATTTAGTGTCACATTACATCAGTGTCACTGCAGTGCTGAGAATGATCTACCACCCAAATAGTACTTGATCTGTGCTGGTCCTGTGGGGATCCTGACAATTAGAGTAAAGGGGATTAAGAAAGTATGTAGACTACAGTCTGTAATTGTAGATCGACAAAGTGCATCTATATGGTAAGCAGAATTAATAAAATGGACAATGAGTGTAGAAACAAGAAGGTATAACTAATAAAGTGATATTGCTGTGTGTATACAAACAGTATACGTGCATCCCCCATCACTCACACCCAACAAGGACAAAATGGGTGTAAAATGAATAAGTTAACAAATAATTTTCAAAATCAAAAGACGGATACTCCATATTTCAGAATAGCTTTTTACCCTGATCTTTATGTGTAATATTTGTAATGTGTAATCTACATTGCATCAGCAATGTTAGTGCACAGTCAAATTAACTAGGTTGTTAATTATTTTTATTAGCTAGTGTCCTTATCTGCTTTTCTTAAATTAAAATACTGCTACCAATATAGCTAAGAGAGTTTTCATTCAGTAGCAACATACTAGCTGCTTGCACTCTAACGTGTGCCCAGTCAACGTGTGTGGAAATTATTCCAATAAGTTAACTCGGTTCTCATTCCCTGAAATCCTTGGCACTTGATGATGAACATGGATAAATCCTATTATTTCTTTGGAATTAATTAAGTTTTTTTGGGTATAAAGTATAGATATTCCTTAGTAGTGTGAAGAAAGTAGTGTGAAGAAATATTAAGAGGAAAAAATACTCAAGTGGAGTACAGATACTTATATAACTTATATAACAGATACTTATATAACATAACTCGCTCCCCTCCACCTATACTGTTGATAGACTACCTAGATACATATTTTATGTAGACCTCTTCCACTGTCATATGTTAATGTACATAAGGTTAAATGTTTGTTTTCACTCCATTGGTTTGCATAATTACTGATAAAATCACAATTTCATCTTTTCTTTAAATCACCACTTCTGTACTGTTGTTCTCCCAAATAGGGAATTAATCTTACATGTTTCTTTTCCTCTTCCCACTGTACCTGTCTCTGTCTACCTCTCTTTACCTCATGCCCCAGGAGCTAACTTATCCCTCTCCAGCAACTCTTCATGGGGTCAAGAGTGCATCTGTTGACTTTATAACTCTACAGTGCCTACTATTTCACAGCTAGCTACTGACTTTAAAAAGGTCTATTAAATGGGAATTTGCCATTTCTTAGCCAGACAATGACAAGACAGCAGAGGAAGGGGGTCCACTAGTTTGGAATGTGCTTGTCAAGGCTGCTGAAATATAACATGCTAAATGGAACTCCTATTACCAACCTAAAATATGGGAAAGTTCAAACTGACTTTTACAGCCATATATTCTTACACCCTTTATTTTTCCTTTAAATATTCATCTAGTATGTCAAGATTATGTTACAGCTTACATTGAGGTTTTCTGTAGAAGTGACTACTGTCTGTCAGACTTAAGATATTAGAATGTGGATAGGTAGGAAGATATCTGTAAAGCTGATAATAATTTTAAAACACTTTGTAAACTACACTGGAATTAATAAGGCAAACAATTTGTGGCAAGTGAAGGAAATATGTGTGGACAAATAATTGTAAAGGACAAATAAATGTAAGACCATTCTTAAAATTCCATGACGATCTGAAAATGTGGGAATGTTTTATTCTTATTAAACATAAGATTTAAAAACAGCAAGGCAAACAGATGTCTCAAGGTTCGTTATTATACTGGTTAAGCAACTGCTGCAGACAGATTCTTGATTTTAAGATTAACCTAAATCTATTGCAGGTAAACAGAACCTCCTACTTTAGTGTGCTAGCATCCAAATAATGACAGGACCATCCCTGCTAATTAAAAATGTTGGTAAACACTCCTCCTCTTTCAAATATCACTGAAGGCACGAAAGGGGCGAGAGGAGCATATTCAAATACACACAAACAAAGAGATGCTCTTCTCAAACCTCTTCTCTACTCTCTTTTCTTTGTATACCACTACCTATTTATCCAGGGTAAACTTCTCAAGATGGATAGGTGATGGCCATGGGTGAAGAGGGGCCAGTCTTCTCTGGCTCTGGTATAGAGCTAAGGAATTTTTCATTAGTGAACAGCTGGGTCACAAGTGGCCACAAACCCATCTTAATATTGTGTAGGACCACAGATTAGGTCTACTGAAAAGGATGTTTTTCTATGGATATCGCCTTTGCATATTTACAGAGTCCTTACTGAAGAACACCTTATATTACTGTTTGTTTTATTTCTTAGACGAAGCCCTCCAGAGGTCAATAGTAATTATACAGTCCCTGCTTTTACTCCTTCCTAGAAACCTTCAGAAACAGAAGATATTTGACAAAAAAATGTTTTTTTTATATGTAGACACATTTTTAAAAATGTGTAAAATTGTGTCCTTTAACAGATGTGTAACATAACATGGATAACAGTCTGAAGTGCTGTCATGTTCATTAGCTTAAGTATGTATAGGATGTTCATAGCATGCATCTACATTTACAGCATAAAGCGACTTGCAACTGATTTTATAAGATACATTTCAAGCAGCTGAGGATTAAGGGCCTTGCTTAAGGGCCCAAGAGTAGTAGCTTGGCAGTGCTGGAACTTGAAACCTCAACCTTCAGGTCAGCAGTCCAGGATCTTAACCACTGTGCACTACACAGTCCCACATCTGATAGTTATTACTCTAAGTATAAGCATCTCAAGCTCTTTCAAAGAATTTAGGAAGGACGGATGTCTGCTTAAACATCAAACTGTCACCAAAAGGCAAGCGCCTGCTAGATGTCATTTATATTGGCCTTGAAGGCCAATATTATTAAACAAGTATGGTACTGGTGGTTTTAGTGCCAGTCTTTCATAGTCCTTCTTTTAATGTATTTTTTCTAATTGTATTTAGGCCTTTGTAATTCTTAGTTTAGCCATACTGCAATCCTTTTATTGCTGTTTGTTATTTTCGTAAAGTCAATGGCAGACAGTAAAATAAAAAGTAATTACCTCTTTTCTCTCCCTCCCTTACTCTTTCTGTGTCTCAGATGCACTTTTATTTGGAGTGCACATGTAAAGATGTCTAGTCTCCTGCAGGGCAGCGGAGGAGATGGGTATTACTTCAGGCTAGGGTTACAGTGCTGGTGGAGGGAGATGAGAAGCAGAGCAGGCTGCTGAAAAGCAACTATAACTCAGGTTTCTGTGTCTCTTACACACAAGCACACTCAGCTGTATTAGGATAATCAAGTCACTGATTCTATAGTTCATATATGAAAGGCCATTATTGATTATTCTAGAACATGTAAGAAAGCAATGCATGTTACATTGGTGCTTGAAAGTTTGTGAACCCTTTACAATTGTCTATACTTCTACATAAGTGTGACATAAACTTTGGAAAGAGGACCCAACTGAAAATGTACAAAAAATATTATACTTGATCATTTATTTACTGATGAAAATGATCCAATATTTCACATCTGTGAGTAGCAAAAGTATGTGAATCTTTGCTTTCAGTATCTGGTGCATCCCACCTTATGTAGTAATGACTGCAACTAAACATTTTTGGTAACTGTTGATCAGTCCTGCAGATCAGCTAGGAGAATGGCTGGTGAATTTCCTCATAAGACCATGTTCTGTAAATACAATAGGGCATTTGCTTACTCCTTATAGTCACCCCATTCATTGAAAACACCTGACTCTAATTTCACCTTCAAATTAACTAACTAATCCTAGAGGTTCAAATACTTCACACTCACAGATATGTTATATTTGATCATTTTCCTCAACAAATAAATGACAAATTATAGTATTTTTGTATTACATATTGTATTGAGTTCTGTTTATTTACTGTTAGGTACTGTTAGATTTTCACTTGTGTGGAAATCGTATGATGTTTTAGGTCATCATTGTGCAGAAAATGAAGAAATGCAGGCACCACCTTACTTCAAATAAAACTTCCAGGCATCAGTGTACTTCAAAGGCCTCATGTATTGTGTGTCATATGAAAGACATTTTTTTCACGATCTTAAAACCTTTTAGAAAATTTGTGAGCGCCAGTTGTATCTTATGTAAAGCGAGTCCATAACTTATATTCTTACAATTGCTCTACTGTCAATAGATTGTTAGTGGGGGCATAAAAATACTTTACATATCACTTTTCTCCAGCATTCATGCCATTCTTTCACAAAAACCTAACTCCCACGCAGTCTCTCTCTCTCTCTCTCTCTCTCTCTCTCTCCCTCTCTTTCTAGCTCTCTGTCTTTTTCCTATGAAAGATAAACGTTATCTCTCTCACACATTATCATACTCTCTTACACACAATATTAAACTTCTCTCACATACTATCATGCTCTCTGTCACAAACACTATTATACTCTCTTACACACAATACCGAACTTTTCTCACACACTCATACTCTCTCACACACATTATTATACTCCCTCACACACTATCAAACTTCTCACACACGATCACGATGCTTGAAAGTTTGTGAACCCTTTAGAATTTTCTATATTTCTGCATAATTATGACCTAAAACATCATCAGATTTTCACACAAGTCCTAAAAGTAGATAAAGAGAACCCAGCTAAACAAATGATACAAAACTATTATATTTGGACATTTATTTCTTGAGGAAAATGATCCAATATTACATATTACTGAATGGCAAAAGTATGTGAACTTCTAGGATTAGCAGTTAATTTGAAGGTGAAATTAGAGTCAGGTGTTTGGATAACATTCAGGTGTGAGTGGGCACCCTGTTTTATTTAAGAACAGGGATCTTTCAAAGTCTGCTCTTCACAACACATGTTTGTGTAAGTGTGTCATGGCATGAACAAAGATTTCTGGGGACCTCAGAAAAAAAGTTGTTGATGCGCATCAGTAGCACTTACATGCCTATAGGATCTGTACCGTATTCTGAACAATAATTTTAATTTGCTTTAGTTACACACACACTTATCTGCAGTAGGGCTGTAATCAAACACCAGCATGTTGTTTGGATTGAACAGATAAAGCATTCTACTATAATACATACATTAAGTGACCATGGATAATTCAGGGTGTTTTAGATGGATGGCTAGTTTCACGTTAGGTGTGTGTGTGTGTGTGTGTGTGTGTGTGTGTGTGTGTGTGTGTGTGTGTGTGTGTGTGTGCGTGTGTGTGTGCGCGTGTGTGTGTGCGCGTGTGTGTGTGCGTGTGTGTGAATTAGAGTCTCACAGCAACTAAACCTCCGCTTCATGCTATAACTTTATAGTGCAGCTTTAATGAAGTTTACGGAAGTTTGTTGAGAGCATTACGTAGTTTAAAAGTCAGCTACTCTCACTATAACTCAAAAACCACATAACAGAACTGAAGCCAGCCCAAAATATCCATGCATAGAAAACAGAAGACACTTCTTTTTCCCCAGTCTATGTGTTAACTAAGTAACGGTCGCAATATGATTTGTATATGCATACTCATATGCACCACGTAACATCTGTTCAGACATTGTTCAGTTGTTTTCCCATGGTCTTTTAAAGTTATTAATTCAACTGAAGTAAAATATATTTCTATAGCACTTTTTACAACAGAGCATTCTCTCAAAACACCTTTACAGCTATCTAGGCCCACAGCCCTAATTAAGCCTTAATTATTATCCTTATTGTTAAAGTTATTAGCCTACTTAAGCCATACATTACCTTGCCAGATATATTAGCTGTTGTTGTACAGCAGCTGTAATGACAATAGTAACAGTACAGCCTCTGGTGCAGAAAATTTTACTAAAGGCAAAATTTTATTAAACACGTTTCTTGAGCAGACTGACTCCTCAGCAGCGTTTGGCTGATGTTCATGATGTAGATGAGAAGCAGGTCTTACCACTCAGGTGAATTGTGTGTGCTCGATCTGCGCTCCACAGAAAGGGAACTGTGTGGATTGTGGGACAGTTGCGGATTAGTTTCTGTTTGAGAATTAAACAGTAAATATACTGCTCTGTCACAAAGGTAGTTTCTAATTCTAATGGATTTTACCCAACTCACATAGTAATAAAATAGAAAATCAATATGTGGTAGTCAATCTTGATATTAAATACATCAATGTTTGGAAAACACTGCAGTAGCTTGGATAATTATTCAATGTCCAGTACACTACAGTATCCCATAGAGCATGCATCCTGATAAACAAAGACCATTTTTATTAACATTAGCCTATGAATTGTAGATGCACTACTCTTTTTTCTGCCAGTGCTCTAATAGACAGACCTAAAAACTGCAATACTGAGCTACAAAAGATGGATATTTCTCTATTTAAAAAATATTTTTTATTTAAAAACAGGTAAAGTTCTATTTCTTAAAATGGAAATCTTTAAAATTAACTTAAAAAGTACACCTATATTGTCACTCCAAAGTGGACATAGAGGAAAATACAACTGAATAGTAGTGATATAGTCAGGACTGCTAGAGCCGAGTAAGAGTCCAAGACAAGGCACAGTCCCCCAAAACATCACTGTTCTAAAGGAGATCTGTTTGGAGGAATGGGCCAAAATACCAGCTACAGTGTGTTCAAACCTGGTGGAGACTTAGAGGAAATGGTTGACCTCTGTCATTGCCAACAAAGGTTATGTTACAAAGTATTGAGTTGAACTTTTGTTATTGACCAAATACTTATTTTCCACCATAATTTACAATTAAATTCTTAAAAATCCTGCAATGTGATTTCCTGGATTTTTTTTTTCTTCTCCATTTTGCCTCTCATAGTTGAAGTGTACCTATGATGAAACTTACAGACCTCTCTCATCTTTCTAAGTAGGAGAACTTGCACAATCAGTTGCTGACTAAATACTTTTTTACCCCACTGTAAGTATTAATAAATAATATTATATTTAATCAGAGATTTAGTAAATAATAGCATTAAATTATATATAGGCTAAAATTGTTCTGTTTCCCTTCTGTCAAACCCAGGGGCGTTTCTAGGGTGAACCATAGGCTATGGCGTTATTTTTTATACATCATGCACGGCATCCATTTAGCATTTGTAGCAAACCATTAGAATGTTTAGCATAAATAAAACGTTTAATATACATGTAATAGCATGTGATGTTTTAAATTTAATCTTTTGTATACCAAACATAACGTAAAATTATTATATTATGTAAATGATAAGGTTTAGAGTACATTCATTAATTAAGTACAGTGTGCAAACATAGCATAATCACAGAAAAATACCTGAGAGCGACATATGCTGATTTTAGCTGTTACGTTAACATAATATGAAGACTTTAACATTAAATATTAGCTATAATGTTAAATATAATGTTAGATATAATGTTAAAAATTATATCCGGGGCTATACTCAAAACAACTTGGGGATGCCACTTGTCAAACTTAATCGAAATCACTACATAAAGTCAGCTGAATATAGCCAACAACATCCATTCTATCCATTTTTATTTTTATGTGAAAACATAAAACAATTCCAGATTTTGCGGACATGGTAAAGTAAAGCGAGCGGTGAAAGTCCACAAGAAGTGTTAACGTAAGATGATTCAATATAAAACGGGTTCATTGACTGGATACTGAAAAAGAAGAGTAGCAACTTGGTTTTTCTTTGTTAGCCAATCTGAGTGCAGGTTTTATGTAGGGATGTAGAGAACGGACTGATTTATTCTGTTTGAATGGATTGTTGATATTCGATCACGATAGAAAAACGTTCTGTTTATAATTAACTTTTTTCAGACAGACACATTGGACTCGGTTGGTCTCGACAACAATTTCCGAGTCCACTTTACCCCGAGACCGAGAGCGCTCGTATATGGTTAGACCGGACTCGAGTACTAACACTAATCTCAAGGAAATGACCGAGTAAAAAGTGTAAGCACAGCATGAATAGAGTAATATGTAGCCTGAAAAAGTAATCACCAAGAAGAAAAAAGTTATTTTAACTGACTGAACGCTGTAGTAGATAGGCCTACCTACAAAATGTTACACGAAGAAGGAATTCAAAAACAAACACTTCATATACTTCATAAACAAACCTTAAATAGAATAGAGCAGTTTTATCAGAATATGAAATTTTAAGGAAAACACATTTGCTGAATTACCCCACACCTCACTCTTTACAAGATTGCCATTTGTCTTAATTAAGAAATGGCCACTGCAGACATAGTCACAGCATTACTTACTTTTAAAATAGTTTTCCATACTACACTTCCAAAATGCGACTGGACCAGTTAAGTGTAGCTTCCAATATTTTTTGGTGGTCTTTTTAGTTTGGACTTTTTAGTTAATATGAAATGATTTTATAATTAATATATGGACTATAAAGTGTTTGAATGCATTATACCACCATGTAGGGCACTACATGAGTAGGGCCAGTTTAGATTCAACTCAATCGATAGTGATCAGAGATCACTGGGTAATGTGCAAAAAAATTGTGTCTTTAAATATGGCCAGTTTTGAGCAAACTGCTCTGTTAATGTTTGTAATGAGCAGCCACAATGAGAGCTGCAGATCCATACTGAATGCAAGACATTTGCTAACATCTTTTCAAAAACTCAGTACATTTGTCACTAGGCTCTTTTTAGAAATAAATTCAACAAAGCGGTCCAAAAAAGTAATCAAATCTATCAACAAAGTTATGAGGTTGGCAACACTGTATTTTTCTGAATGCCCTTTGTCCTGTAGCCTTTGCTTCTCAAATTATATGCAGAGTGATGAGAAAGATGTCAGAATCTCTAAACCAATCAGAAACTGTGAACATCAAACTCTCTCACACACATTCAAAGTCCGACACAAGAGGTTTTAAAAGAATGTGAGAGAGATTATGATGGTGTGAAGTTCTTATATTGTGTATGAGAGAGAATGATAATATGTAAGAGAGGTTAAAGAATGTGTTTGTGAGAGAGTAATACTTTTATAGAGAGATAAAGTCTTAATTTTGTAAAATTAAAAAATTAAAATGGCCTCTCATACTCTCTCTCTCATTCACTCACTCTGGTTGTCTCTCTCCCTTTCTCACTTGTCATTCTCTTTTCTTTTATCTAGAGTGTGTAGTATAACTGTCACATTGTATAAAACGACTGCTGTGCAGCATTGGGCATGCTTGATGGCTAACTCCAGCTGATCAAACATGTTCTGTGTACCTGTCTGTCTGTCTGATCTCTCCACTTGGCTGTGTGCTCACCCTCCTATGGCCAGCCTGTCATTCTTTCAGCTGTAATTTACACATCCTATGATCTGTTAGTAGTGTAGTTTATTATTTGAATATTTTTGGAGAATGTGCTATAACTTTCCAGAGGTCTGCTATTTAACTTGGTTTTTTGATGCTCTCTTTTCTCTAAAGAACACACTTTGCCTTTGTCTCTCACTGTTGAACCTTGCTCAGTTGCTCTGAGGAAGGTGTTGAAGAAGAGCTAAAGGCAAGTTTAGACTAATAAGCAACTGCATCTCATTCCTGTTCCAAGACATCAAATAGTATTTTAGTTTGAAGGGGCCAAAAGCACAGTATTGCTCTGAGCTCTTTTTATTTTTGTGACTTCAAACAATGCTAACATGTTAAAGCATTAGCACCTGCATTCTGTAATTTCCTGAACTATTCAAAGGCTTTATAAGAGGTTACATTTCACATTCATTGACAACGGATGAGCTTTTATTTTGCTGTCTGATTAAATAAAAATGCAGCTGACAACTTTTACAGCATAATAATAGAACTTTATTATTCACAATGCAGTACTGTTGTGTAACTGGCACATTTGACACACACCCATCAGAAAACAATGTGACGCACATTACAAGACACCATTCATAACCAAAAAATACCCATGGCAAAAACTGCTATACTGTAATAAACTGTAATAAATTCCTTGAGGTCAACCAAATATAATTAAGTGTCCCTGTAGCCATGCATCTACTTGCAATAATACCTAAAGTGATTCTAAAACACAGAAGACAATCGTGCCATAGAACGAGAAGACCTGAAGAAAAATATCTAGGGTATCTATTACCAAATATGATTGTAGAGCATTATCCACAGAGATTATTTATGGCAATGCACTGGTCAAGGTTTAGATCAGATTTTGTGAGTAACAAGGGACATAAATATCATTCCATAACCTTGGGCACATAATTTAGTAAATGCTTTTCGGTCACATCAAGAGTGACAGAGTGAAGGATGGGACATGTGTTTAAAGAGTTTGTTTTGTTTTTCTCAGGAGAGAGTGCCGCAAAGGGCCAAAAGATTGGCTCTCATCTGATAAAGCTGGCAACTCTGGTAAATCATTAATGATGGTGCATATTCCCTTCTCTAACGTATTTTACTTTTACCTGCTGGGAGTTTAATTAAAAAACAAAATGCCTCAATTTAAAGCTCATTACTATGATAATTTTGCAAAGAGGGGAAGGTGATTAAGCTGCTCTTAGAGCTGACTTGAGCTTACCCTGGAGACCATGAGGAAGACATGGCAAGTCTTTATTTGGCTTCATTATTTCGCACTGTAATCGCACCACACCAAGAGAAATGCTGATACTAAGCTTTAATGGAGGCCATTTTCCTTATGGATTATTAAACTGAAGGCCTTGCTGTAATTAATATATATATTTATACTTTAATGAAACAGCATTATTTAGAATGTGGTTAAACTTTA
The DNA here is from genome assembly GCA_025084515.1 of Ancistrus triradiatus. Classification (NCBI taxonomy): domain Eukaryota; kingdom Metazoa; phylum Chordata; class Actinopteri; order Siluriformes; family Loricariidae; genus Ancistrus; species Ancistrus triradiatus. The sequence goes on along the minus strand of JAJAGP010000109.1, from coordinate 676,255 downwards.
AGGACTGTAGTTATGAACATTTGCATTGATAATGTAGCATGTAGCCCCAGTAAATGAATCTCAAAGAAGCACAGCACAGGCATAACTATATACAGTAAGTCCTCGACTTACGACGCAGATCCGTTCCTAGGTGGCGCGGTAAACCGATTTTCGGTGTAAGTTGGAACATACGTACATACTGTACGGAAATAACATACTGTAAGCACTTATCCTATCCTAACACCTATCCTAACACAGTAATTATCAAAAAACGAGCCGCGTAACCATGTATTCTTCCGCCGCGCACACCAAACACGAAGTTCGCGTTATGACGTTTACAACGCAAAACCACCTAAGTGCGAAACAAGGCTTTATACAGTAAATGGGAGATGTGTTGTAACCACGAAACGTCGTAATTCGAGACCGTCGTAACCCGAGGACTACCTGTGTGTGTGTGTATATATATATATATATATATATATATATATATTTTTTTTTTTTTTTTTTTTTTTATTGATCACCTAATAAAGTGGGTGGCGAGTGAGTGTATATATATATATATATATATATATATATATATACACTTTATTACATAACCACATAACCCTCCTTGTTTATTCATTTGTAACACTTTGTAATTATACAATTATTGTACTTCATCTGTTTCATTAAATACTTCTAAGTTCCCTTTGCACTTGGTCAGGAAAACCACCGATCAGGTACTACTTGGGCGGTGGGTCTCTAGCAGTGTGTTAGTGTGTGTTTTGCTGGTATGAGGGATCAGACACAGCAGTGCTGCTGGAGTTTTTAAACCACATTGTGTCACTGCTGGACTGAAAATAGTCCACCAGCCAAAAATGTCCAGCCACCTGCCAAAAATGTCAGCCATCAGCATCTTGTAGACAGTGTCCTGTGACCACTGATGAAGGATTAAGGATTAAGGATGAAGGATTAGAGGATGACTAACACATACTGTGCAACAGTTGATAAGCTACTGTCTCTGACATTACATCTGCAAGGTGGAGCAATAGCATAGATGCGTCTAAGAGTGCACAGTGAGTGAACAGGATGGGACACCAGTTATCTCAGGGCTAACAGGACTCACTCTTGCAGCACTGAGAATGATCCCCCAACCAGCGTTACTTCCCTTAAGTCAATTGTGTCTGCATTTGAAGCCTGACATGACTCATAGGCACCACTGGGAGCATACTCACACTGAGCTTGGTTGCCTTGAATTGCACCAGAGCGCGATTGTCCCCCTTCCCCTCTCTTCCGCCAGCTTGCGCTCACATTGCTCTTCTGAATGTTCTGCGCTGGAGCACACTTTCATCATTCATACTTTAAAGACAGCACAGCACAGCTGACTTCATGGTTGTACTGAGTTTGTGGCTTTTTTTGTTTCGTTTTGTGCTGACACACAGCCCTCTCACATGTTTTATAATAAATGTATTAATTATGTAACACAATGATTTTTGGCTTCTCGTGCTGCACGTATAAGAAGATTTTAAGAACAGAGGTGGATGACATTGTGTTCCACAGTCAGGTGCGATTAGCAATCACACTACTTGCATGCCGTGCCCAAGTCCAGTGAACTGTTCCTGAGCCCACCTCCTCAAGCATGCCTGAGCATGGGCATAGTACATAGTGATCACACTTGTCCAACGAATTGCACTTTGGGGTCAAACATGCCTGGCCACAGTACAGATTGCCTAGTGTGAGTACACCCTGGGACTAGCACCTGGGTCCCTCTAGGTGCTGTCCTATCTGTAACTGCTGTTCTACCTGAGCACCCTATTTTAATAATTGTAGTTTTGAGTTTCAAGTTTTGAATTCCTTATTTTTTACAATTTTTTTGTCAAAACAAAAATTTTGCATTTTCATCACTTCTGTTTCATGTCAACAAGAAAATAAGTTGGTCTATACATTACAGGTACTAAAGGTTAAAGACTATATTTAAAAATGTGGGAGAACTGTTTTAGTTGGGTATATCAGAAAGAAGCAAGCAGCAGGTCACCTTGAAAAGCCATGAAATCACAATCACAACTTTTGAATATCATTTTCTCTGATAAGTTGGTTTCTCCTGTATTTTAGCATTTTCCATGCACCCTCACCACCACTACCAGCAAAATATAGAAAAAAACAAGAGAAAAATCTCATTTTTATAAATAGCATGCAATGAAGTCACAAATGGAATGTATAAGCCAGAGAGATGATCTTCAAAGTAATTGTTTACAGCTATTTTTTGAAGATTTTGTGACATAAGAAGTCATTATGCTTTAAATTTTTATGGCGTCACCCTCATACATGTTCAGCAGAAAGCGAGAGGGGAATAGGTGGGGAGAAGAACATGTGTTGCTAAATGTATGGCAATTATCCAGGCTTGCACTCCCCACTCCTCTACCCCTCCTCAAGGCTTGCCTTTTTATCTCTCTCTGGTCTGTGATCCTTATCACTAAGGCAGAGGCATTGAGAGAAAGGTCTTTTGTGGTGGGGGAATCATTGGCAACATGTGGTGAAAGCTTTAAGATGTTGTCACACTTTAAGTTGCTCATAATCTGTTCAAAGAGAAGACCACATACTCCTGTGAGAAGGCTGCTTTGCGGTTCAAAGGAAAAAAGAGGAACTAGAAGGTGAGGGCCGAAGCTTTGGCAAAAGAGGGTGTGCATGGAGCTGTGCTGAAATTCGCATTTGCCCACTTTACTCTTCCAGAAATATCTTCATCAAACGACGCCTCCAAAGGTTCTTTCTACCGCAGCAGAAGAGACTCTGGGTTAAAATATAACACATTGCAAGCAGCATTCATAGAAAACCCTTTCACTAATAACTTTTAACTTTTAGCAACTTCTTTTTTACATTGTAATTATATTTTTATTGCTAAGCTTTTCAGTAAACTTTTTATCAGTGAATTATTTGCTTAGTGCATTTAATATGGAAACCTTCAAGTAAGTGATACTCACATAGTTGCGTATAGATTGCATGCTAAGGTGGACTTTTCCTATATATATATATATATATATATATATATATATATATATATATATATATATATATATATGTCAGCATTTATTTAAAAAACTTTACATTTACTTTTTTATGAATGTAAAAGTAGTTTTTGTTAAATGTAAAAGGTATTTGTAAATTGAGCTATAAATCTGCCATAATTTTAGAGATGGTATTACCTGTGCTATTTGTAATGACGTTTTACTGACATATTCCATAAAATATGGGCTATTAAATTCAGATTTTTATTGGGGGCTTAAATGCAAGTGCTTGTTATAATTATAATAAATGCAGTTTTTAAAATCCAAATAACTGGAAGTAAAGGACCTTGCTCAAGGGCCCACTTGTGGCAATTTGGTAGTGCTGGGACCTGAAACCTCAACCTTTGGCACATGACTTTCAGAGTGAAAAATATTTCTTTATAAATGCCATGAGAGGACATTCCTCTTGGAAAGTCTCTACAAGTGAGCACTGTCTCTACAAGTGAGCACAGTTACTTTAAATGACTAGTTATTGTGTCTGCAGCAGAGAGACAGTAAACAGATAACAATCTCCTGTTGAGCATCCTGGGCTCCAAGTCTGGGAACATCTGACTCAATATTGGGTCTGCCCTGCCTGAATTGTAGCTCCAAATTGTGATCTAAATGCTAGTGTGATTGTTAATTGCTATCGCTATTGTACATTCAGGTGTCAGTGCAATAAAGCATTTCAATTGACATCCAACCACCTTTCATCCCGTTATACATCTTTACACTTCTCCTCTGTGTTTTTATCTGACTTCTGTCATTCTTCTGAAGTGATAGATGATTTTCACACTTGTGTTTGATCTGGTTACAATTCAGTATCTACGCTACTTCTTGAATATGCTTTTCTTATATCAAAACTAAATAAAGTATAAAGGCCATAAAGACTCCAAGCACCCTGATGTGGAGAAGTAGTTCTTGTCTAGAATATGATCTTATGTTGTGTGTCCAGTAGCATGTGCACTTATTAAGTTTGTAGAGTGGGATAGCTTAAAAAGGGCCAGATGTGGGCCTGTGTCCAGCCCCACAGAGCAGAAGCTCTACTGGAGTTCTAGCTTTCTTCTCTCCTTTTTCGCTTTCATCTTAGACCACAGGACAGAAATGCTCTCCAGACAAGGCACAGCATCTGACACATCACTAACAATTTTATGTGGTTGTTTATGACATTTGCTTTTCAGTTATGCTTCTAGCAGTCATGCTAACAGGAACCCTCTCTGGGTACACCTTTCATAGCTGCTGTGTATTGTTAGTGCAGGACGTGGGCTGTTAATCAGGTAATGTTACGGGGGATTGAGAGTGGCGACTCCCCCCTAGATGGCCTTCGCCTGCTCACACTGTGGTGTTGTTTTATAGAGCATTCTTTCTGTGCTGAATTTGGAAAGGTATTAAAATGGGATTAGGGTCTCCTCCACAATCCAGTGTTTGTGTCATTCATTGCCCTGCTCTCTCTCTCTCTCTCTCTCTCTCTCTCTCTCTCTCTCTCTCTCTCTGCCTACCTCCCTCCCTCTGCGACCCCCCACCTCTGCGCTGTTTGATTGTGACTAGCAGTGGGAGTTGAAGTGACTGTGCCTTTCAAAAGAAAAAAAGAGTAGGGTTAAATCCCTACTCCACTGCTCCCTGCTAATTCCTCTTGTTCCTCCAAGAAGGATTTACTTCTACTGCCAGTCTTGTGAAAGGCTTTCTCTGGCCATCCAAAAAGTTAGCGATCGCCTTCCTGCCAGGGTGTGGTTGCTATAGCAGGGGCGTCATGCATGCCGATTCCATCTGATGTCCTGCTGTGAATGTTGAGCATGGGGGGCTGCCAACAGCCAAGAAAGTCAGGATTAGATTCCAGGACAAAGCTGGACAGGAAGATTTCAGAAAGAATGAATGGGAATTACAGGAGCAAAAATAATGCAAGGTGACAGAAAGGGGAAATAGAAAAATAATGGCTTACAAGATTAGTGAGGGAGACTATGAAAGGAGGAAAGGGATAAAAAGAAAGGAATGAAAAAGAATGTTTTCATTTGGATGAAAAGTATTTTAAAATTCGGGAGCAGAGAGGTGAGCAGGCAAATCCAGGAAGCACCGCAACTCAGAATTTCACACTTATCCACTTTTTCAGGCCTGATCTTTCGAGCAAGGATTTGCATCATTAAATAAACATTTGAATTGGACGTGTGGACTGGATCATGACAGTTTCATCATCCCTGCACCTGACAGCAACATCCTAATGGCTAAATTCAGTGTTAGTAGCTCTTTAGGATTGGAGTCCAGATATGATACAGCAAGATGCAAATATATATATATATAGATAGATAGATAGATATTTTTATATGCTATATGATTAATACATTTCTATTATATCTTACAATTTACATTAGGAGGCAGCTTTATTTGTTCTTATGAATGCATACTTAAAACATATGTTGTTCTCTCAATAATTTTTAAGTTCAGCAATGTTAAGTTAGTGTTAATGTTAACATTATGTCAAATATTGTCATCACTCATATTTACTTTTTTATCTATTTAATGAAACAATTAGACAAATAAGTGAACAACAAGTCTCTTGTTACCGCTGAACAGTAATAGCTTTTATTCCTAGTTTTAATTACCGCAAATAACATGAAAGGCAAACATATATGGACCACAAATAAAATAACAGCTATCCTATTACAAATATCAATTAAGCTGCCCACAAAACCCAGCGTGTCCACACAAGTTATATCAATATTAATATCAGCATTTTACAAAGCGATTATCATGACAAAAGGTGCCAATGCTGCCCCATGGCCTCATATTTACCCATATTCATCAGTGCAGACCAACCCTGTCCAGTATTAGCAGATGATGGTGTCTCTCTTTTTCTCTTTCACTTTCTCCCTGTCTCTCAAAGTGCACAATGCCATCGATGCAGAGCATAGATATAGACAGGCACTGGAGCAGCTGTCCCACCAGTCCAAGCAAACAAAAGAGCCGGTGCTAATAAATCAGCTCTGACACCCTGGATGGTATCACACATATTCACTTCCTTTTAGCAGCAAGCTCCAGCTGCACTCATGCAGCCTCAGGCACAAAGATTGACCATATCTCTGCTATGAATGTAACAAAAATATATTATTTGAAGACAATCAGAGGAAATTAAGGCTATGGTGGTGTCTGGCTATATGTTTCTCTGACATTTTTAACAAACAGGTGTCTTGCGGATTGCTTTCTGGTCAGAAGAACTGAGTGACAAGAGCAAGAAACTTTATCTTGCAATAGAAGACATGTTTGTTAAAGTGGTTATTGAAATGGCAATTTTAAATGAGAATCAGCTGGTTAGCACACTGTTTGGCCAACATTTAAAAATAAATAAATAAAAGCAAAGTGTACCTTTATGTATGTTAGTGGTTTGATAATAACAGTCAAATGACTCTTGATCCAATCCAATGCAAATTAAGCTTTGTGTAGTTTGCTCCAGATTTCACTTTAGTCATATACTGTGATCTGACAAGAAAAAAAAACACTGAACCATATTGTCAGAGTGCTGCAAGGGCTAATCTAATGATTGTTCTGAATGTGGTAAAGCCAATGATTTGAGCTGTTGATTGAGGTTTGCTGGTGCATTTGGAGCTGGGCAACAAGCATGCATTTCCTCTGATTGGGCTCTGCTGAGGCGTTAAGGAGTTATTCAGGGTGCTTTAACAGATGAGTCACTGTCAAAAGAAATCGCCAAGGAGCCTAGCCATACACCCACTGCCCCCTTAATCACGACACAGTGATGGACAACCACATGTAGAGACACTCCCCACGCTGCAAACCTAAAACCAGATTTTATATATTTCCTCATTTAGTACTTACTTTGGGCAGTGCAGTGGTAGTGGTTAGCACTGTTGCTTCACAACTCCAGAGATCCTCTGTTTGATTCCCACCTGAACTTCACTAACTTCACTGTGTGGAATCTGAATGTTTTCTCCGTGACTGCATTTGTCTCCTCTGGGTTCTCCGGCTACCTCCCACATGGTAAAGATATGCCTTTGGCCAGTCGGTGTCCCTAAAGTGCCCCAATGTGAGACAGCGAGTGTGTGCATGTGTATATGTGCCCTGTTAAGGATCGACACCCTGTCTAGAGTTGGTTCCTGCCTTGTGTTCTGTGCTGTCAGGTAGGCCTCAGATCCCTGCAACCCTGAATTGGTTTAATCGGTAGGGAAAAAGAGTGAGTGCGTACTCACTCACCATTTGCAAGTGACAAACATTGCCAAAGACCATTAAAAAATACCTCTATCAATCACAACAGTACTTCAGCATAATTAAAGTAATAGAATGACATTATGTAAATCATTTTCATTTTACCATTCTTTCTTTCTTTTCTTCTCAGATTATTTGCCACCAAATGCAGTGGATGCTTGGAGAAGATTGCACCCACAGAGTTTGTGATGCGGGCACTAGAGTGTGTGTACCATCTCAACTGCTTTTGCTGTTGTGTGTGTGACCGGCAGCTGCGCAAAGGTGATGAATTTGTACTGAAAGATGGACAGCTTTTATGTAAGAGTGACTACGAGAAGGAGAAGGATCTGCTTGGATCAGTCAGCCCAGAGGACTCTGATTCAGGTAAGCTTGAAAGTCAAATTGATTGTATAAACCTCTTCTATATTATTAAATTAAATATTTATTGGAATTTAATCCATATACACACATTCAGTGGGAAACTCATTATGCTTCTCTGTCTATAGTCCATAAACAAGACTTCAGTCAAAAAGCTTCAAAAACTTACACCCTAATGTATGTAGGCTGTGGGTCTATTCACCACCTTACAACAGAAATGTTCCTTGTGAAAGCCTCTGTTTTTAAAAACATCTTGCATCTCCTGTATGTCTTTCAAAATGTTCTTTAAGTAAAAATGAATCTGTCAGCCATTCAAAGAACCTAAGAAAAACTCTTTTCTGTGTATACAAAATGTACACAACATGAGCCTGTAATGCCCTTCTGCATGCTGAAGTGACAACGCATGGATTAAATAAGAACAGACATGCAGATAGATGAACAGGAATGGATAGTCTGGCAGCCATATTTACAGTGGGGGAAGCATATCTGTGACAGAGAGAAGCCACGGCATATTGATGGCGTGCTTTGGCATGGGCTGCTGGAAAGAATTAGAGCAGCAGATCTTTGTGAATAATGGGGTGGGGTTTGAGGCTGTTCAGCACCAAACCTGTGCTTTTATCAGTCCTCTGTTATGAGACATGCATATGCACACTCCAGTGATCTCTACCAAGAGCAAAAATGTTTGCTAGGCTAATTGGCACTCATTGCTGATGCTGCAGAGGCCACTATCACCAAATTGCAGCAGCCCTTTATCTCAGAAAATTATCACTCTGGGACTGTGGACATTAGTTGGGTTTTTAACTTTTGAACTCTGCATGTCATAGAGTTTGGCCCCTCTTCTAATTACACTCATCAAACATAAGCTGCTTTGTCTTATTAGATGAATCCTCCATCCGCTGAACAATAAAGCCAATCTCCCGCTTGACTATTACAGAAAGAGAGCCAGGAGTCATATTATTTAGATGGCACATTAGTACGACTTGCAAAAAAAATTGTATGACACAGGAAGGCTATGATTGACCGCCTGAGGATCCTCCTTATTATCATATCTAATTGAGACTAGTGTGATTAGTGAGATTAGTTCATATAATGGAAAAAAACATCACAAGAAATGTTTTTTTCTCATATGTACACAAACTCCAGATTCTTATTCTTCCATTAGTATAGCAGCATGTCATGTGTAGGAGACTTATCAAAGATTTATTCAATGCAAAACAGCCAAATCCATGTGTTATTAATTACAAATGACACAATGTTCAGTCCAGTGACAGATGTGCATACTTCAGCCTTACAAAACACGTCTGCAGTCTTGTAAGTGGATGTGGCCTATTCTTTCAGCAATAAATTGATAGAAGTATTAAAACCACATGTCTTTTTTTCATTATCAATGTAGTATGTCTGAATCTCCTAAAATTCAACAGAACAAAAACATCTATGTATCAATAGCCTGTCTGTAAAATTGCAGTGAAATGTGCTGATTCCTGTAAATGATGGCTTTCTCCCTAGAAAAGAGTGACGATGAGGAGCTGGATATCAAGCCGGAGAAATGCTCTGGAGGCCCAGGCAAAGGGGATGATGGAAAAGATCCGAGGAGACCTAAACGACCACGCACCATCCTCACCACACAGCAGAGAAGGGCATTCAAGGCTTCTTTTGAGGTGTCCTCCAAGCCCTGTCGGAAGGTGAGCTGTTGCAGTTTAGGTTTAGAAATATATGTAACTACAGAGCATTGTATTATTCATTACAGCCTTTGTTGCTTCACTGTACATTTTCAAGCATATTATTCAGTCATTATTAAGTCTTCAGTAACAACAGCGAAACTAATAGGAAACGCATGTAGGGAGTGAGGAATGAATGTCTGGGCCTTAGTCCTGGGAGTTTAAAAGACTTAAAACCATGCAAGTTTTCCAAAACTGCAGCATCCATTGTTTTGTAAAAAAAATTATATGCTTCCCATTTCAGTTTGCCATAAGAACATTATACTCAGCTTTAATTATTAAGTTTGTAATAAGAACATTATGCTCAGCCATCAATATGAATGTAAATGAATAATAGTTGGAATGTGCTTTCCATGTTTTAAAGCAATACCCTGCCAAAGATGGAATTTACATAAATTATGTTACTACAAATGCAGACAATCAAATATGAGATGTTTGATGTGCAACGTTGCTTCACTGGCACTGTAATGGAGGCTGTTGCTAATCATGTTAACAATTAAGTGACATTCACAGCATCATAAAAACCACATGTTTAATTGTAGTCTATAGGGTCAATTTGCATGATGTCTTTTTTTTAGCATAGTTTTCAACACAAAACATGTTTTAGCTGACTTGCCTGCAAAAAGCTTATTATATGTTGCTTGCATGAGAACTGCTGTTCTTTGGAATAGTATAACAATTTTCAAAACAAAGACATATCTACAACAAAGCAAGTTGACTATATAAACATTTTCAGTTTGTTTTTGTCAGAAAATATATTCTTTTTAAATTCTAATTATTTCTGCTAGCTAAAATGCCAAATATGATTATTGTTAAAGAAACTCATGTAGCTAAACTTCCAAGGATTATGTTTTGCAGTGTTAATAGTAAATGTATAATTAGCAGTCACGGAGAAGCAGTAGTATCCATGTAGGCATACTGTTCATCTTATGCAGAGTATTCATGTATTCATGAACTGCCTGTTTTGTCTCCCTATAAATGTTTCATACTGTTGTCTGTTATAAAATAATGTGCTACACAGAGAATTGTTTGGGTGGATGTAAATCTTAATGATCGTGAGTTGTGTCATTTCTGTGTGTAGAGATGTGTGTGTTAATGAGGTACTGCATGCTGATTAAATTACTTTTCCCATGAGCATCTGATCATACTGGAAGTTATGGTCCTCATTCCCCCAAGTTTTTAAAGTTCTCTATGTGCATCATTTTTGATAATTACACACAATTGTTTTATAAACTATGGATCTCCTGGGTACACTCCAGTTTTAGTTTTACGATAGTCACTGAACTCTGTACACGAATTAAATATTGTAGTGCTCACACATTTAACACTAGTTAAGTACGCTTTAAATTTATCACAAAATGATGGTTAGTCCCTGATAACATTGATCAGTAAGTTACTGCAACGGCAACCGCTGCCAAGATGTGCAATGGAGTTCCATCCAGATGCCTTTCCACCTGCATCCAGTAAATTGCACAGTTATGTATCTATAAATAAAATTAGCAAAGAGATGAGATAGGTAATTGAGCATTGATTGAGAATTAATATTCCTACTTTGTGTGGACTCACATAGGTAATTAGTTTGTTCTTTTGTTGTGATTATATCCAGGTCAGAGAGACCCTTGCTGCTGAAACAGGCCTAAGTGTACGTGTGGTTCAGGTGTGGTTCCAGAACCAGAGAGCTAAGGTGAGCCCTTACAGTGTGAACTCTGCATATCTGTAACACCTTATTAACTACATGGTGATAAGACTCAAGACTACCACAGTATGTGAGTAATCCAAACACGGTGTTGAAAGCAAAGCCCTCTGCAGGCACCACCAACGGGAAGGGCACTGTTAGGAATAGAGACAGCAAATCTCAGCTGCTATCTGCCTGAGGCTTAACCTCTCGCCGCATTCCACAAAAAACTCCCTGCAAGGAAAAAGAGTGATGCACTCACATTCATCGCCTTCTTACATTACTGTCTGAAACCCACCTTCTAGCACTGATGCTATCTTCAAAAGCCCCAGGATAATATAACGCACTCAGATAGATAGCTATGTAGTTCAAGCAGAGGTGAGCAACAAGGAGCAATACGTTTTTAAATAGAAAAGAAGAAAAAGTTTATTTGAGTTGTCCTGATGTGTTCTGATTGTGGCATTATTGGTGTTTTTTTCAGATGAAGAAGTTGGCACGAAGACAGCAGCAGCAACAGGAACAACAGAACTCCCAAAGGTTGGGGCAAGGTACAGTGTCCCAGTATAAACTATAACCTTTCTCATGGAGAAAAGCCAAACAAAACAACAAAAACTAGGGAGTTTGAAGTATTATGGCAATTTATAATAGAAACAGGGTCAAATAGGTTGCTTTTACTGGGATGTCAGTTATAATATTTGATAGTTTGTTTGCTAGATATGGACCACCACAATATTTGTTCCGAGGACTGACTTTCTCTTTTGCAACTTGACACGTCATTCCCCTTTGCAACCTGCCAGAATTAGTCATGTCCCCCTTGAAACTGAGCAGTCAAGTGAGAATCGACATAAAAAAAACCGCTTTCAACCAAGTGGGTGGAGAAGGGTGTGTGGTCTCAGTGAGTTTCACGTTACAAATCATACAATCAGCATAACTACTTTCCTGTCAAGGACTTTCCTCCACAGTCAAAACCCCACTGAAAATTTATGGGGGTACTTGAAGGCAGAGAAAGCCAAGCATTTAGCAACACCACAATATGCTCTTTGGAATATTTGGAATTCATGCTGGGATAATATGGATCATCAGATTTTACACAGACTTGTCAAGTCATTACAAGCAGAAGAGGGAACATACTGTGACCCATAAGAATCAGGCTGACCAGGGAGCTCTATTTCATTCATTATTATTGAATGTAGCACAACAATAAAAAACTCTTGGAAGAGCTGGGTGATTCAGATAGCATGGAAGAACTTATATCTAACTCAAAGGTGTTAGGGTAACTGAAATGGCCAATAAAACCTGGACTGTGAGTAAAGCACACACAGCAACCAACTGAAATGCATTAAAAATAACAAAGCACTAAATTCCAAATTTAAATAAACATTATAAAGCATGTAACATAAACACATACCATGCTGCATCGTGCCCCGATAGTCCGGCTGGGTTAGCCAGACTCTCAACCCGATTCAGAACTTTTTTATTTCAACTTTTCACTAAAATTGATATGCTGATTGTATGATTTCTATTGGAAAAAATATCAAATTAGAGCACAAAATAAAATGTTTTCCATAATGGTCTCAGACCTTTGGCCCCACCCTTTGCATGTGTAATTTCATCATACTTAAATTCAGAAAGAACAAATCGAAGCAAACTACTAACTAATATAAAATGCATTAATAATATTAGCACAAAGAAAATTTAAATGTAAGTGAGGTGAAGTAAAAAAAAATACACTTATGTTGTAGAACATAAAAGCAGTTGTTCCTCACCTTACTTTGGGGAAATCCCAAAGCTAATATTGACATTTTACTGCTGAGCAGATCCCTTTGTTCTTCCTTTGCTGGAAACTCATAACCCTGAGATCACTGAATCATCTTCAGCTATAAACCAAGAGTAATAATGCTTTTATTTTATAGACCACTGTTCAATCTCCTTGTGGTGCATTCAGTTATGGAGTCGTTTTGCAGGGAAAAAAGGAATAAAAAGGGTTGAGATCAGTCAAGCACCAGAACTCTAGCAGAACAACACAAGTTCATAGGTTCACTTGTCCAAACTCTGACAGATAGAATGTTGGTCAGCATTTCTGTGGCTGACTGCAATGTGCTTTAGCCTCACTGTCACACAGATTGGATAATTCACGTTGTACAGTGGTGCTTGAAAGTTTGTGAACCCTTTAGAATCTTCTACATTTCTGCATAAATATTACCTAAAACATTGTCAGATTTTCATACAAGTCCTACCAGTAAAGAGAACCCAGTTAAACAAATGAAAGAAAAAAATATTATACTTGGTCAATTATTTATTGAGGAAGATGATCCAATATTGCATATTAGTGAGTGCGTAGCAAAGGTATGTGAACCCCTACGATTATCAGTTAGTTTGAAGGTGAAATGAGAGTCAGGTGTTTTCAACCAATGGGATAACAGTCAGGTGTGAGTGGGCACCCTGTTTTATTTAAAAAACAGGGATCTATCAAAGTTTGCTCTTCACAACATGTTTGTGGAAGTGTATCACGGACAAAGGAGATCTCTGAGGACCTCAGAAAAAGAATTGTTGATGCTCATCAGGCTGGAAATGGTTACAAAACCATCTCTAAAGACTTTGGACCCCACCAATCCACAGTCAGACAGACTGTGTACAAATGAAGGAATTTCAAGAACATTGTTACCCTCTCCAGGAGTGGTCGACCAACAAAGATCACTCCAAGAGTAAGGCGTATAATAGTTGGCAAGGTCACAAAGGACCCAGGGTAACTCCTAAGCAACTGAAGGCCTCTCTCACATTTAATGTTTAATGTTCATTAGTCCACCATCAGAAGAAAACTGAACAACAATGTTGTGCATGGCAGGGTTGCAAGGAGAAAGCCACTGCTCTCCAAAAAGAACATTGCTGCTCGTCTCAAGTTTGCTAAAGATCATGTGGACAAGCCAGAAGGCTATTGGAAGAATGTTTTGTGGACAGATGTGTGCAGTGTATGTGGAGGACTGATCAACAGTTACAGGAAACGTTTAGTTGCAGTTATTGCTGCACAGGGGGCGTCACACCAGATACTGAAAGCAAATGTTCACATACTTTTGCCACTCACTAATATGTAATATTGGATAATTTTCCTGAATACATAAATGACCAAGTATAATATTTTTGTCTCATTTGTTTAACTGAGTTCTCTTTATCTATATTAGGAAAATCTATTGTGTGAAAATCTGATGATGGTTTAGGTCATATTTATGCAGAAATATAGACAATTATGAAGGGTTCACAAACTTTCAAGCACCACTGTACATGTAGATAACAAATATGTTATTGGTCATAAACTATGTGGTCCATTTGCTAGAACTGTTTTAAAGAGAAATACTAGGAAAATGCTAACACTTGCAAGAGACAGTTAGGTGAGGGTGACTGCACTTGGGGAATTCCCGAATACAAATTTGAAAATTTGTAACTAGACTCTCATTTAAGGAATACAGAGGCAGTCCAGAGCAAAACTACTTGCCATCAATCATGGAATTGATTTGGAACATGTCATCAGAGGGAACCCACAATTACTGTGTTATTATGACAAATATGATATCATAAATGGCATCAATTCTGATAGTCAATGTCATCATTTCAGAGGTTTTGGTTGGAGATACTGTGAATATTATTCAATGATTAAAACGGGAATTTGCTTACCATAATTTACAACAGAACATATTTTCCAAAATGTTTACAGCTGGGTCACACCAGATACTGAATGCATAGGTTCACATATTTTACCACTCACAGAAATTGTTAATATTTTTGTCTCTTGTTTTATTAGGTTCTATTTTTTCTAGTTTTAAAACTTGTGTGAAAATGTGAAGATATTTAATGGTCTCATCTATGCAGAAATATGGACAATTATAAAGTGTTCACAATCTTTCAAGCACCACTGTACACTACTCCAAAAACCACTGCATTTGCAGTACAATGTAAACTTGACTATTTAGAGCCTGATAATTCAAGCAGATACATATGTTTACATGCATAATGTCAGAAACTTACAACATCAAATGCCCTTAAACCAGTATCAGGAAAACATGTAATGGAAAATTGGGGACCCTTTAGAAATGAATATCAGACGTTCTTGCAAGAACTTACCACTCAAAGCAGAAAGCTTAGATGGGGGGCTCTAGTCTAAAAGCCACAAGACTCATAGCCTTCAGCTCCAAGCATTAAACAGTTTGGGTTGGTCTGAGAGGATCTTGTCATTTCCCAATACAAGCATGTTTCTTGTTTGGTAGTGTTTCATGGAGCTCAACTTTATTTGGGGGCAGATACTGTCTTTAAGCATAGTATTGTTGAAATTTAATCACCTTGTGCGGAGAAGCATTTTATCCAATAAACCAACAATAAATGTTTTGCATTATCTATAGTTATGTGACTGGGAATATGTCTATTAATAATAACTGCAGGATAATATTTAAATAAAAAGAGTTGGTTTTCATGATCAGCCTCAGACTTTATTCTTTCCAAATGGAAATTTTTAAAATGCAATAATATTTGATAATAACTTCAAGTCACAAAACGTGATACTTTCTTATTTACAGAGGTGATGTCCAGTAGGATGGAGAACATGATGAACTCCTACACACCACTGGCTCCTTCACAGCAGCAAATGGTTGCTATGGAAAATGGATATACAGCTGATGCCTTCCAACAGGGACTCACCCCTCCTCAGATGCCCGGTGACCACATGAACCCATATGGTGAGTACCAGCACCCTTGTTTTCAGATAATCATGGTTCAGTTCATAAAGTCTTGGCAAATGCCACCATTATATAGATATTTACTCATGCAGGTAATTTAGGTCTACAGTGATGCTTGAAAGTTTGTGAACCCTTTAGAATTTTCTATATTTCTACAT
Organism: Ancistrus triradiatus; assembly: GCA_025084515.1. Classification (NCBI taxonomy): domain Eukaryota; kingdom Metazoa; phylum Chordata; class Actinopteri; order Siluriformes; family Loricariidae; genus Ancistrus; species Ancistrus triradiatus. The sequence continues at coordinate 660,412 of JAJAGP010000109.1, read as the reverse complement.
AAGTATGACCTAAAACATCATCAGATTTCCACACAAGTCCTAAAAGTAGATAAAGAGAACCCAGTTAAACAAATCAAACAAAAATATTATACTTGGTCATTTATTGATTGAGGAAAATGATCCAATATTGGTGAGTGGCAAAAGTATGTGAACAGTATCTGGTGTGACCCTCCTGTGCAGCAATATCTGCAACTAAATGTTTCCTGTAACTGTTGATTAGTCCTGCACAGTGGCTTGGAGGAATTTTAACCCATTCCTCCGTACAGAACAGCTTCAACTCAGGGATGTTGTTGGGTTTCCTCACATTGACTGCTCGCTTCAGGTCGTTCCACAACATGTCGATTGGATTAAGGTCAGGACTTTGACTTGTCCATTCCAATAGCCTTTCAGCTTGTCCACGCCATCTTTAGCAAACTGCAAACATGTAGCAATGTTCTTTTTGGAGAGCAGTGGCTTTCTCCTTGCAACCCTGCCATGCACACCATTGTAGTTCAGTGTTCTTCTTATGGTGAACTCAAGAACATTAACATTAACCAATGTGAGAAAGGCCTTCAGTTGCCTAGAAGTTACCCTGGGGTCCTGTGTGACCTCGCCAACTATTACATGCCTTGCTCTTGGAGTGATCTTTGTTGGTTGACCACTCCTGGGGAGGGTAACAATGGTCTTGAATTTCCTCCCTCCCTTTGTACACAATCTGTCTGACTGTGGATTGGTCCAAACTCTTTAGAGATGGTTTTGTAACCTTTTCCAGTCTGTTGAGCATCAACAACTCTTTTTCTGAGGTCCTCAGAAATCTCCTTTGGTCATGCCATGATATACTTCCACAAACATGCGTTGTGAAGAGCAGACTTTGATAGATCCCTGTTCTTTAAATAAAACAGGGTGCCCACTCACACCTGATTGCCATTCCATTAATTGAAAACACCTGACTCTAATTTAACCGTCAAATTAACTGCTAATCCTAGACGTTCACATACTTTTGCCACTCACTAATATGTAATATTGGATCATTTTTCTCAATAAATAAATGACCAAGTATAACATTTTTGTCTCATTTGTTTAACTGGTTCTCTTTATCTACTTCTAGGACTTGTGTGAAAATCTGATGATGTTTTAGGTCATATGTATGCATATATATAGAAAATTCTAAAGGGCTCACAAACTTTCAAGCACCACTGTATGTCATAGTCCAGTTGTCTTCACTTATTTGCTTCCAACAATATCATCCTCCCCCAACCTACAATAAGATGATACAAACATATTTACAGATGCAGCAGATTGTTTTTACGTCTTTAAACAAAATGAATCAAGTATGCTGCAGGCTTCCCACCTGGTGCCCATTTTCTTCGATTTCCCCTGCTGTAATCATCTGCCTGTACCAGACTTTTGATGGCATATTGCAAAGTTAGGCTTTGTAACAGTGGAGTATATGGAACAACTAAGAATGATCAGTGGCAGAACATAAAATCACATAATTGGTTAATTATGTTGACTGACATTTAAAAAAACATTCACAAAACACCATGCAATATAATTTTATCTTTTAGAGAATTCTAAGTATTTTACAGCTAGATTTTTTTTGTGTCTATGTGAACAATGGCTAAATTATCCAACTGAGGAGCAGTTTCTGTAATCCTCTTATGGTCAACATTCTCAATATGATTAACTCCATGATAAGCATTGCTTGTGTATATTATCTGGTCACGTATAAGTCGTCAATTGATCCCATGTGGATTGTCATCCTTTTCCTATAAGGGTGCAATTTGGCTCAGGGTTTATGCCAAAACAACAGGAATTAGAAATATATTCATTAATTCATTAAAATTATGTAGCCCATCAAACTGTCCCTGTCTTGTGTAATGGTGTCATTAAGATTGCCACTGAGTATTAAACCTGACTGTGCATACAAGGGAAATGACTAAAACAGAAGATTATCACATAAGCAAATATTAACTTGTCAGATTCCCCTTTGCTTAACATCTAAATGGCATCTGAAAGCATACTTCTGGGCAAAATAAACAAATAAATATATACATTTAAAAAATGGACCAAAAACAAAATATTTGAACAATCGTAACAGCAAATAACTGGTGAGGATAAAATGAATTAGTATGAGATAGCCTTTCTTTTAAGATTTACTTAAATGTTTAAGTCTTGTTGGTTGCAGATACCTTTTTTACAAAAAGAAAGGGTCAATGTTGTTTCACTAAAGGGTAATGGCTTCGAGCAGTTAATGAACAGTTGAAAAATGTATCCCAGTAAATTTATGTTTAATGTGAGATCAAATATTATCTATAGGGTTCAAATCTGGACTCTGACCAGGCCAAGACATGAGCCTGAAGAATTTGTTCCTATGCCACTTCTTGGTGGTCTTCACAGTGTGAACAGGAGCATTGTCTTGGTGAAAAATAACATTATCATTCCTCTTTAGAAAGCACCTTTCAAATTTTGTAAAACAAGCCTTTTAGGAGTGCATTTTCTGAGTTCTTGCTAATTATCTGACCAAGGATGTGTTGTTAGGACCATTAAAATCTTAGAAACTTACTTTTTGTCCAGGAGTGCATGTTTTATAGATTATTAGTGAGAGATTCGGTACGAGGAATTGCATAAAAAAAGTCATGACGACATTTATATGCAGAGAACATATCCATTTTTAGAAAGTTAGTAAGTTGCATAAACCATACCTCTGTCTATTAAAGACAATTGGATAAGTTTGTCACACCAAAATAAACCTCTTTTGTTTTTCACAGGAAATGACTCCATATTCCATGACATTGACAGTGACACCTCCTTGACCAGTCTTAGTGACTGTTTCATGACGTCCTCTGAAGCAGGTTCATTGCAGGCACGTGTGGGAAACCCCATAGACCGACTTTACTCCATGCAAAGCTCTTATTTTGCTTCATGAATGCCAACAAAGACAGGGACAAGCAAAAAATGAGTTCACTTACCACAACCTGCTGGTCCCTTTGCTACATGCCTTGGAACCAAGAACTCCCATTAAACACCTCTTCTATGGACAAAAGGCCAGAAGACTGGAAAATGGGTTCAAAATATGACAAGTATAGGACTTGGTAGCAAGGAGTCGTTAATGTTTAGTGGGGAAATACAGCTCAGGACATCTGGTTTTCTGAGACAACTTCTAGGTATCCGTGTGTTAGTACAATACTTTCACAGAAGAAGCAAGTCTCATCAACATCCATCTAGAAGAGAAAACAGCAATGATGTACAGTTGGAAACCTGCAAACCTCAGTCCATAGCAGTCTGGTGACAAATGCTGAAGACAAAGACAACTGTCACAATGCATGGACTCATTCTTTGTGAACATTGCATTGAAATAGAAAATCTTTAGAAAACAGATAAAATTTGTGTTTTGTTGAGATGTTTAAATGTGCTGTTTGGACTGTCATATCTTCCCTTTCATTAGCTTACACAGTTTTATCACATCAGTAGGTTTAGCTTTGAAAGTGGATTTAGAAATTGTAGTAAAGAGGAATGTATAGTGTAAGTGTACTTGTTTATGTGTGAATGTGTTTCTGAAAGAGAGAGAATGTGTATGTGTGTGCGCACATGATGTGCACGTGTGAATGCTATGTGTAGTCAGTCACCTGTCTGTGTGTATGTTCTTCAGTGTGTTCTAGTTTTGAAAGACTATAAATGACAGACAGTGAGAGCTCTATCCTTGTGTAAATATGTTTCCCGAACCAATCAGTTGTGCATGTTCAAATGGAGATCATTCTATTTATTTAACTAAAACATGCTTTTGAAGGTACTTATAACTGAAAAGCTTTATTTAAAAAGGAGAAAATCTTGTCAAGTAGTTTAATCATTATTATCATAACTCATTTGTATGACATTTAATGAGATATATCTCCTTTTTTAAGCTTAGTTGTACATTAGCAAATCTGTCCTATTTATTTGTTACAAGCCCTAAAACAACATGGTTTCTAAGCTCCAGTCCTAGGGGCCATCTGACCTGGTTTCAATGTTTTCTAACTCTGAATCAGATCATAAGCTATTAGGGCCTCCTTGCGGTCTAACAGTGTGTTGGGAGCGAGTAAAAATTGGACAGTGTTGGTCAATTGGTCTGTTAGACTGGAGATGAGAAAAACTTGTCCAAAACATTGACAAAAATGCAAAAATTTGCAAATGTGAAGACTGCTAAGTAACCAAAGTTTGTTGGTATTATGAATAAACCAAGTTTCTCCTGATTTGAAAGTTTTCTTCCTACTAATATATTTCTGATAATCTACATTTTAAGCATGTAAAAGAACTGGTACCGTGCAGAAAGGTGAAGTTTAATAATAAAGACTAGTCAATGCTTGATGTCTATGACCACTCTTAAATAGACCAGGGATAGTGTCTGGTCTTGGTCAAGAGACCTCTCAAGACCACATAAATATGATCTGAGTTTCAGTCGTGGTTGAGACCCAAATCTCTTGCTAGCATGCAATATCTTGTCCAGAAAGGAGAACTACTTCACCTAACCACTGATTCTTTTGAGGTTAAAGTAGTTAAGATATTTTAAAGGTTAAGAGCGAACTACAGGGAGATTTGACGCTAACACTGATCAGTAAACAGAATGTCATGACAGATATTAACATGAAATGGTCTTTACTTGTATACACATTCTTAACAATGACAGCATACAACTTTAAAACCATAGACTATTTAATCAGAACTCCTTTTTCCATATTACCTAATTTTATGTATAAGCTCCTGTGGAAGGAAGAACTAGCTGCGGGAAACAGCAGTTTCTGAAGAATGTGGTTCAAACTCTGGTCTGGCCTTGCAATGTGAAGGTCAAGTGGTCAGGATGGTCTATTCTAATCCAGGGAGCACTTTGTCTTGTACCTAATGATTTCTAGGATTCTCTTGGGTCATTGTCTTGCTTCATTATCCAGTTTCTATCAAGTTCCAGGAGATTTACCTCAACTCAAATATTTGTCCTTAAATGTATGACAGATCTGAATTCATTGCTCCCATGCAAAGATCTCTGTGAATGTGTTCACTATAGATAAAAATAGAAAGATAGTGATAATTAATCAAGAAGAAAATACTGCAGCACATCTGCAAGTTTGATGTTTAACCACAACCCCAAATCAGAAAATATTGGGAGGATATGGAAAATCTAAAAAAACTGCATTGTGGCTTACATCTACTCTGAATTTTATTTCATTGCAGACAGTATGAACCCAAGATATTTCATGTTTTTTTCTGGTCAACTTAATTTCTTTTGGTCAAACATCCATTCCTGCATTCCAGGCCTGCAGCACATTCCAAAAAAAGGTTGTGATGGGGGTCTAATAGGTCTAATAATGAGGTAAAAAAAAAAAAAAACTCAATAATGATGTGTCAAACAGGTGATGTGAGCAGGTGAATAAAATCATGATTTGGTAACACAGACGTTTATGAGCTATGATGGGCAGAGGATCTCCAGTTTGTCAACAAATGTGTAAGAAAATTTATGAAATCTTTAAAAACAATGTTCCTCAAAGAAATACCGGAAGTAATTTACATATTTCTGCATCAAGAACCGTCATTCATCAATAGCTGATAGAACCTCATAGGCAAGGGATTACTTTGGCAAACATTTGTCAAGCACTACAATATGTGGTTACCTTCACAAATATCACTTAAAACATTACTGTACAAAAAACAAGCTTCATGTTATGCATGTCTTGAAACAGTGTCAGGTATTTTGGGCTTGGAGGCATCTGGGAAGAACCATCACACAGTGGAAGTGTGTATTATTGTTAGACAGTCAGTATTCCAGATCTTTTTTGGAAAAAATGAATGCTGCATGCTCCAGACAAAAAAGGATCATCCAGACTGTTGTCAGTAACAAGACCAAAAGCCAGGCTCTGTCATGACATGGATTTGGGTCAGTGCCCTTGGCAAAGATCATTTACATTTCTGTAATGGCAGCATTAATGCAGAACAGTACACTGAGATTTTAGAGCAACATATGTTGTCTTCAAGACGACATCTCTTCCAGGGACGTCCATGCATTTTTTAACAAGACAATGTAAAACAAGCCAAATCAGAAAAAGTTAGGAAATATGAAAATCTCTTTCAGTCTTTATTTGAGGAACTTTAAAATAATTTTCTCACACATCTGTTGACAAACTGGAGATCTTTATTCCTCAAAGACTCAGCATTTCATGAATACTGCTTTTGTACCAAATCATGATTATATTCACCTACTGACATCTCCTGCTTGAAATCACATCATAATTTTGTTTTTTTTTTACCTCATTACTAGACCTAATTTGATCGTGTCCCAATTTTTTTTGGAATGTCTTGCAAGCTTGAAATGCAAGAATGGATGTTTATTAGCTAATGAAAGTTGACTAGAAAAAAATAACATTAAATATATTGGGTCCCTACTGTCTGCAATTACATAAAATTCAAAGTAAATGTAAGAAACACTGCATATTTATTACTATTTGCACTTTCCATACTGTCCCAGCTTAGTAGATGTTGTTGATACAATTTTCTTTGAATAGATGAGACATTTTTAAATATTAACACTGTGAGGCAAATCAAACATACCAAGACCAAACAGTGTAAGTGGCCTCCTAAAGGAACAGACTGGGTAGTGGGAAACAAAAAAGATTGCAAGACAGGGCAGCATTTTCATCAGGAAGGCCAGTTCTGATGGGTGTAGAACAGTGTACAGTGAAACAGTACCTATGGAACATTTAAATTATTTATGCTTTTGAAGGGAAGATCAATGCTACAGGAGATGCCATTGATAACCAATGCAGTTTTGTATTTGTATGCTAACATACATTTTTGCAACATATTAGTAATTGCAGTAGGGTACAGTGCATACAGTGTGTACCCCTTTTGCTAACCCCTCACCCCCTTACACCCCCATTGAAACTTACACACATATTTTAATGCACAGTAAAATCACCACATAGTCTTGACTTAAAATATTGTATGGATTTCAAAATGCAGTTCAACAGTCCACAGATGCAACTACAAAGGATAAAAGTACGAAAGCATGTACGAAAGAGAGCACAACCATATTTTCCTGTATCTCATAGCTTAATTTTCTGTGTAATGTGTTTGAAAATAATCCATAAATCCCATAGATTCAACAAAGTAGCATCACTCATTTCTTATGTATACAGTATGCCAGGGCTGTAACGATCAGATGGTAGGAATGGAAAGGGAGGTAGAGGATGATGCGTATTCCAACCAATCACTAATATTTATTAATAGAGCAACCCAGAAATGCAGGATTATCATAAATAAATGTACACAATTAGTAACAGTGAAAACAGAGCCGTAGCAGCAGGTAATCCAGAAGAGAAGATAACCCACCAAAGAATCCAGCGCGGAGAAGAGGTAAGGGGCGCACAGAAAAACGGTAGCCAAGGAAATACTACTGTGACAGTGTAGGGAAGAGCTGTGCTTATAAAGAGCACATCCCAGCCGTACGTGGTTAGTCCGTAATGCATAAACAAGTCCCAGGTGAGGCCATGGCCATTGTGGGAGGAATTGTGGGAGATGAAAATACAAGGTCCTGGCTGTGGCTCGTAACAGTACCCCCTCACCCCAAAGAATCTGTCCTTTGGCTCCCCAGGAAGGCACTCACCACCTGGGGGTGCTCGACAGTGTCCAGAGGCTTCCATTCCAGTTGAAGCCCAGGGGAATTCTGGTCGCCGCAGTGGCTGACACGGGTGGGTGGTGGGAGGCCAGACGGAGGGTCAGCAAACGCGTATGTAGGGTGTCCTCCAGGTAGAGCAGAGAGCGCAGGACGTCTCCCCGGCAGAGACGAGATGCCTCAGCCGGCCTCAGGGGGCGGCGTGATGCTCTGGACGTCCTCAAGGAGCACGGAGATGCTCTGGATGTCTTCAGGAAGCAACGGGATGCTCAGGATGTCCCTCAGGGAAACAGATTGTCTCTGGACCGGCTGTGCGAGGACAACCAGCCTCTGGAAGAGCCTAATGGGAACAGACGTTCTCAGGGAGCGAGGTGATGCTCTGGACATCCTCACGGAGTGCTGGGAGGACAACGACCCTGGGGGTCCTCGGCGCTGGAACTGACATCCTCGACACAGGTATGGGTGCTGACGTCCTTGGCGCAAATGTCTGTGGTGCCGGGATCGGCGCAAATGTACGTGGCATCGGGGTCGGGGCAAATGTCCATGGCGCAGGAGTTGGCGCAAATGTCCAATGTCCATTGGCGCAAATGTCCGTGGTGTAGGCGTCACGTCTAGTTAGTCACGTCTAGGCACGGAACAAGGCAAAGCGTTGTGCTCAGATGCCAAGCTAAGCATTACAAACGGCTCAGGTACGGAGCTAACTGGCGACACTAATGGCTTAGATACGGAGTTAAACGGTGCAGCGTATCCCGATACGGGCTAAGTGGCATGTCCTGCTCAGATACAAAATGAAGAGATGCGCCGTGCTCAGGTACGGAAACAAACACTTCGAGCTTGAATACAGAGCCAAGTGGCACGTTTTACTTGAGTACAGAGCTAATGGGGGTGGCGGGCTCAGGTACGGAGCTAACATGCTCAAGTACGGAGCTACTCAATGCTAATGGCTCAGGTACAAAGCTAACATGCTTAAATACAGGGCTAAAGGAGACGGGGTTCTGGGTGGGACCCTGAAGAGACACCCTCTGGACAACCTTGGTCCGAGGGCCGGCAGGAATCCGCAAATAGCCCACGAGGGGAGTGTCAAGGAGGTGCCGGACGAAACACGGATGATAATAGCGGTCGGCAGGCCACAGTTCTGTGGTAGGCCCAGTGCTGACCTGAGAGCTGAACACAGCCTCAATTTCCGACAGGAACTGCTGAAAGGTCCCAGACCTTGATAGAGGCCAGAAATCGGGTGCCCACAGCAAAGCCTTAGGTGGAAAGGCACAGAGGCAAACCATGTGAAGTCCAGGCAGGAGGGAAAATTATTTAAATAAGCCATGCGTTGGGCGATAAATTCAAGGCAGTGATTCGGGTCCCCACCAAACCGGTCCGGAATGCCTGGTGAGGGGCTGGAATCTGCCATCTGCATTATATGACAGTAGTATTCTATAACAATCGGTGGGTAGGAAGGGAAAGGAAGGCAGACGATGGTGCAGATTCCAACCAATCACCAATATTTATTAATAAAGCAATCCCGAAACACAGGATGATCATAAATAAACATACACAGTTAGTAAGAGAAATCATAACAACCAAGGCAGCCACAGCTAACCGAAACTACAGGGAGCTTAGGGTGAAAACCGCGAAGGTAAATGTGATGCAGCTAGGTAAGCAGAAGGCTACGGAAGCTAGCAAAAGGCTAGGGGTAGCTAGCGGCTAGACAAAGCAAAGGTAAGCAAAGGCACGGACACAGCCGCAGGGGAAACAGGAGGCGAGGACGCAGCCACGAGCATAAAGGAGGAAGTGGGTATTACCGCACACTTACCTCTGGGGTCGTGATAATTGGGAAGTCCACGGACGCTATCACAGAAACAGTAAGCCTGTGTGGAGCTGTAGCAGTAGGTAAGATAACCCACCAAAGAATCCAGGGCGGAGGAGAGTCAAGGGGCGCACAGACGCACGGAAGCCAAGGCAATATTACCACAACAGCATAGGGAAGAGCAAAAATACAAGGTCCTGACCGCGGCTCGTAACAAGGGCAACCCAAACATTAAGTAAACACAAAACTCACCAGTCCGTTAGGCTTATTTGAGGATAAAGTCCATATTCCGCTCCTTTGCCAGAGAATGATCTATTATTTTGTAGGTAGACTTAGCTGACCTTGCTGAATTATTGCAAGTTTCCTGGTAAGTCACCATTTGACTTTATCTAAGTCAAATTAGCATGCACATAGGCAGTAACATTTATTTATGAATAACAAATGCATAGCGCCTTCTTCAGTATGCAGAGGAGGAGTAGACAGCTGACTGGTCAAATTTGATTTTCCTTTTGTTAATAGACTCACATTACCAAACGCTTCAAAATATCATCAGAAGATTCACATAAAAACACATAGACAGAAGCAAGACCCAGAAGCCATTCTAACGAGCAGTTTTCATCACTCGCAATACACATCCTATAGCAAACAGGAATATGCAGAGTAGCATTTTGAATTGGTTGATGTTGATTTGACTTTATTCATGAAATAAATATTTACCTGTTTGTTACCCCTTCTCTGATGGGTTAGAAGGGCCTGACTGCACTCCACTGAGTAACTGTGCAAACATGGCAATTGTTTTTTTTACATAGGATAGATGTCATGCACCGACCATATGATTGGCACACTTTTCTGTGTCTGCTTCTTTGTCTCTGTCTTTTATTGACATAGTATTCCAGAGGAAGCATTTTCATCTCACATTTTCTCCAAATTAGCTTTTTACAATATATATATATCTTCTTAAAAAAAGATTTACACAAGTTGAGTAAAGACCCTAAATGATCAAGCCAGAGGTGACAGTGGCACAGAAAAAAGTTCCTGAGACTAATAGGAGAGAAACCATCAGAGGAATTAGACTTAAAATGAGGAACCCCTCTAGTTCAGACCAGACAACAATTAATTTCATAAGAGTAAACTGAAACAGTAATTGTGTATAAGACAGCAGTGTCCAGGTGAGATAGATCACTGCAGCAGAGCATGCACTTGGCCCTGGATGTGGGCTCTGCCCACAGATATAGTTTTAATTATTCTCGTCACTAATAAAAACATGCATCTTTTTAATCATTCTTAAAGTTGTGGATCATAATGGACTAAAAGTTCAATGGACTACTTCAGGTCAAGCACATTTGGGGATTTACAGGTTAGTTGCAATATTTTATATTGAATGTGAAATTTACTGGCTGCCAATTAATTGATGATAAAACAGGACAGTAATGTTTACAGTCAGCTTAATGTACTGTATGTTTATGAAAAATGCTGATCATCAAGTAGAGGTGAATCCATGCAACAACACATTTAAATAGATTACCCCAATTACAACACAGTCGACATAAATATGACATATTTCCTCAGCTCTCTCTGTATTTTGGAGACAATGGAGGGATTACATGTTCCAAGCATGCAATCACTATGCAAATGACACAGTGCCTGACGTAGGATGGTGGAAGTAATTTTCAGGGGGAAAATAAAATCCATATCCAACTACAAGGAAGTAATTATTCATTTATTTATGATCGACCTGCTCTGTTGTGCCAGATGTTGCATATACAGAGGTGTGAAAAAGTGTTTTCCCCTTTCCTGATTTTCTAAATTTTTTTGCATGTTTGTCATACTTAAGTGTTTCGGAACATCGGACCAATTGAAATATTAGTCAAATACAACACAAGTAAACACAAAATGCAGTTTTTAAATGAAGGTGTTTATTATTAAGGGAGAAAAAATCCAAACCTACAAGGCCCTGTGTGAAAAAGTGATTGCCCCTAAACCTAATAACTGGTTGGACCACACTTAGCAGCAACACTGCAACCAAGCATTTGCGATAACTTCCAATGAGTCTTTTACAGCATTGTGGAGGAATTTTGGCCCACTCGTCTTTGCAGAATTGTTGTAATTCAGCCACATTGGAGGGTTTTCGAGCATGAACGACCTTTAAGGTCATGCCACAGCATCTCAATAGGATTCAGGTCAGGACTTTGACTAGACCACTCCCAAGTCTTCATTTTGTTTTTCTTCAGCCATCCCGAGGTGGACTTGCTGGTGTGTTTTGGTTAATTGTCCTGCTGCAGAACCCAAGTTCATTTCAGCTTGAGGTCACGAGCAGATGACTGGACATTCTCCTTCAGGATTCTTTGGTAGACAGCAGAATTCATAGTTCCATTTATCACAGCAAGTCTTCCAGGTCCTGAAGCAGCAAAACAGCCCCAGACCATCACACTACCACCACCATATTTTACTGTTGATATAATGTTCTTTTTCTGAAATGCTGTGTTACTTTTATTCCAGATGTAATGTGACACACACCTTCCAAAGGGTTCAACTTTTGTCTCGTCAGTCCACAGAATGTTTTCTCAAAAGTCTTGGGGATCATCAAGATATGTTCTGTAAACATTGAGACAAGCTTCAATGTTCTTGCTGCTCAGCAGTGGTTTTCATCTTGGAACTTTGCCATAGAGGTCATTTTTGCCCAGTCTCTTTCTTGTGGTGGAGGCATGAACACTGACCTTACCTGAGGCAAGTGAGGCCTGCAGCTCTTTGGATGTTGTTGAGGGGTTTTTTGTGACCTCTGAGTCATCACTGTGCTCTTGGGGTAATTTTGGTCAGCCAGCCACTGCTGGGAAGGTTCAACACTGTACCATGTCTTCGTCATTTGTTGATAATGGCTCTTGCTGTGGTTCGGAGTCCCAAATCTTTAGAAATGGCTTTATAACCCTTTCCAGACTGATAAATCTCAATTACTTTCTTTCTCAATTGTTCCTAAATTTCTTTGGATCTCGGCATGATGTGTACCTTGTAAGGATCTTTTGGTGTACTTCACTTTGTCAGGCAGGTCCTATTTAAATGAAGTCCTTCCTGATTGAGAACAGGTGTGGCAATAATCAGGCCTGGGTGTGTCTAGAGACAGTAAACTCAGGTGTGATACACCATAGTTAAGTTTTGTTTTAACAAGGGGGGGCAATCGCTTTTTCATACAGGGCCATGGGGGTTTGGATTTTTTTCTCCCTTAATAATAAACACCTTCATTTAAAAACTGCATTTTGTGTTTACTTGTTTTGTCTTTGAGTAATATTTCAGTTGGTTTGATGTTCTGAAACACTTAAGTGTGACATACATGCAATAAACTAGGAAATCAGGAAGGAGGCAAACACTTTTTCACGCCACTGTAGGTGCCTATCACAGCTATCTGATAATGGTTACAAAAATGTATTTAGGACAGGAGTTCTCTGGAAACATTACAGCGATGCTTGAAAAAACCATCATCTGTGTTAGTCCATTTTTGCTTTGTATGGAAGTCCATGCCCTTGCATTGATTACTGAGGCCTGCACTGTCATGTCAAGAATCTGGTGCCAACAGCAAGATTGACTGCTGTATCTCGTACAAAACTGGGAAGGAGATAACTTGAAATCAGGTTTTAACATCATATCAGGTACTACAAGAGAAGTAAGTGGTATAATCAAATTTTCTGTTTTAGACAGTCAGTTCTCATAGTTGACTTGTGGGAGAAATGTTCAGGAATAAAACCTGAGCTACTTTACATGGGATAAATTTAATGACCAGATGACTGGGTCGGAGCATCTCCTGAAGAACAAGGCTCATCAGGTGATCCGAGGAGGGAAAAAAACAAAAAAACAGCCACAGGGTGTTTGCATCCAAGGCTCATGGAGCCACAAGAGCAATGAATCCGAATGGACAGAAGAGCTACTTTAGTACAAGCCACAAAAATGTTTAATTTGGTTTATGGGAGGAATTTGTCACAACACACAATGCAGCACCCCTGCTAAATATGGGGCTGCCTAGTCACAGACCAGTTAGTGTATTCAACATTCTAACCCCTATCCACCATCAAAAGTGTCTACATTGGCACTCGAGTGTGAAAACTGAACTTTTATGCAATGGAATAAGGCCTTCTAGTCTGATGAATTGCACTTTCTTTTGTATGACGTGGATGATCAGATACATGTGCACCTGCATAACAATGTTTTGGTTAATCAACATATATTGGAATTTTTTTTTCCAACAACAGAGAAATCATAAATAATCCATCTTTACTCAGCTCATATATCAAATACCATATACCTCTGATTCCATATCAGAGGGCAACACCACCTCCTCCCCTCCTCTAGTTGAGTAAGCATGGCATGTAACCAAAATTGACCTGCTGAAGACAAGAGAACCTACACTGACTCTGTTTACTAGACTACCGGTATATAATATACATATTAATACAATTGCATATTCTACCAGACCACCATAGTCTTCCCTGGTCATGTGATCGGCCCAGAGGGTGTGAAAAGGGAGAAAGAGAAAACCGAGGTTGCCTTGGCCAGAGCCCATACATTAGTGAACCACTTCACGGGATTGCCAACTTGTATCGTATTTTATCATGTCTGATCCAGCCTTTGCACCTGTGCTGCAGTGATGCCAAGTTGACATCAGAGATCCTGCTGCTGTGGCCCATCCCACCATCGCTGGGGTAAAATCCCATAGACTACTGAAGTTGCTCTACTGGAATTCATTAGACATGATGGCCAGGCAGGTAAGACTTTTAAGTGATTCCATATATAAAGAGAGACAAAATTATAGCCAATGAACTAATGCTATCATTACAACAATACCAACATTTTTAACTAGCTAAATAATGGAGCTAATTAGCTAATAGTGGTTGTTTGATTTCCAGTGTATCATCTTTTAACACAGTCCTAAATATAGAGAATGAGTCAATAAAAGTGCTTGCTGTCTTTCAGTGTGTGTACATTTATTCTCCGCTGTGTTTTCTGTTTCCTGGTCTGTTTTGCATAGTTAGATAAGATTAGCCAGTGTATGATGCTTCTTTGTATTTAGCTCTTCAAACTCAGAACTGCAACATGTCAGCTGATCAAAGTGCATTGTAGTGTAATTTCATTTGTTTTGACTTTTTTGTTTAACATTTAGTATTCTAGCTGGGTACCATGTTTGTTCTGTTTGGACAGGTGTGTTTTGTTGTTTTGACTTATTTGTGAGAGGCACTGTCTAAATGTAAAATACTGTTGTTTTCAACCATAGGTACCACAACTAACCTGTTTTACCTTGCATCTACATTATAACCTACGCAACCCTCTAACTTCTTAGAAGTATAATTAAACTGTTAGTTGTCAAAATGATTGCTACTTGATTAGATATGATTAATTCAAGTCTCTTAGCTCTTAATTTTTTTCTTTGCAACACTGAAAGTCCCATTGATGCGTACAATGAAGGTTTTCTTTTTCCTGCTGTAGTATTGAGAAGATTATGATGTTGGCAGTAGATAATTACATCCTCTGAGTTGTAAATATTTGAATACTTCTTAAATGTGTATTGACTTGCCACTTGCAATCAGTAGATTAATCCACATAGGGGAGGGGGGCCCCCCATAATCAAAATTATAAACATAAGTACAAATACAAACACTGGCACAAATGGGTGAGCAGTATTCATGTAATGGTCATTTTATGTAATATTAAATGTACGTTTGTAAGTTAATAAATGAAATTAAATGAAACTACTAAAATAGAAAAAAAGGTTTAAGAAAATCTTCAGAATTTGATTCATCAATATTTTTAAAGTTAAAAAAGTTCCTCCATGTCCATATCAAAACTTTTAATAACAATACAAAACTAGTTGCCCTGTGGGTTAATTTTCCAAACACCACACTATACATTTTCTAAATCATCCTGATTACACAAGCTGATAAGACTACTTTTGAAACAACTGAATTCCACATTTAATTGAAAACAAAACAACAAACCTTGTCATATCATAAAGTAATTTTCTAAGTTGGCCACTGCATTTGTTTTATCAAGAAGCTCAATCTATGCAATAAAAGTCAGGTGATAATATTGCAGAAGCTTCCCCCTGAGGCTACTGACAGCTTTAAACAGCTTTAAACGAGATTTAAACAGAAATAATCCTTAGGAATCCTTTGTAAGTTTATTAATGAAAATTTATTTTTAAAAATCCCAACTCTAGGGAACCAAGCACATGAACTTTTTTGTACAATCAAGCACAACATTTTAAACTGTACTTACAATTGAATTATTCTAAATTATTCTATACTCTGAGTGGCAATTAGCCACTCAGAGTATGTTTAATACTTGTAAATTAGGCATATTGACATAAGATCAAGATTGCTTTAGTATTATTCTTGTCACTGTCACATGCAGCAGCCGTAAGTAATTTTGGAGTTGGTATGGGATCATAATCACATCTGGTAGATAAATACATTTGAACTAATTCTTATTTTTCTGAATTTCACATTGGGTGGTCTGCGGATGCTATTAAACAAGTCAATAAAGACACAACCATGCCTGAAGCCTAATTCTATGTGTGGATCTCAACAGCATTATGGCTGTGACCACAACTGAAACTAAAAGAAAGACATTCAAATAAAGATTCTCATTGGTGAACAAATGCAACTATAGTAACTTTGAAAGACAGTGAAATATAAGAGTGAAGTAGAGCCTTGTGTAGTGTAGTGAGTTTTGGTGACAAACTGCTATATTGTTGCTGTTTCAGATTTTATAAGTAAACAGTAAAATATGCCTTTTATGCTTCAGAAGTTGTAAAGTAAAAAGCTACCTGTATATGGTCAGTATTTACCAGAAGTGAACAAATTAGTGAAGTATTAACAATTGATTATTATTTAAAATCAAATGTAAAACTTTT
Organism: Ancistrus triradiatus; assembly: GCA_025084515.1. Classification (NCBI taxonomy): domain Eukaryota; kingdom Metazoa; phylum Chordata; class Actinopteri; order Siluriformes; family Loricariidae; genus Ancistrus; species Ancistrus triradiatus. The sequence goes on along the minus strand of JAJAGP010000109.1, from coordinate 644,098 downwards.
TTTCAGTTTTTTTTTATTTTTATTTTTTTATTTTATTTTACCAGTGTGGTAAAATAAAATTTTCCAAGTTTCCACTGATTAAAACTTCCACATGAAAGTATGGCAAATAAACATATATAATAATAATGTAAATGTAAAAATTGTGGTACATGAGATTCAGGTTATGTGGTTATTCTGTGGCTAATGGAGTCGGTTCTGGGTACATATCTGAACTAAGCACAGTATTTAACAACACACACTCCAATATACATACTAGCTTTATCTGTGAAAACTGCTCCTCCTGCACAAAAATCTGGAGGAGCAAGTCACTCATAAGCCAGTAACCAGCTATGGCAGTTTTACAGTCATACAGTATACAATGCAACTATCACCGCAACTTTAACATAGGGACCTTAATACATGTGTATTTGTTACACTTTGTTGAATGAAAAACTAGTTCTTGACTGCACATTCTAATAGCCTATAATTTAATTGAGTTACCTCAGATGCCTTTGTAGGAGGTGGAGGTTTTGATGTGAGCTTCAGAGTTCTAGCAGTGGTTGCTGTTGGCTCTATCTGCTCATATGGCAGTATATCTTCACTCCTCCTATATCTTCGCAGAATCTGCCATTGCAGGTGTTAGTAGGTGTGGTTGTCTGTGTTGTCCATGCCAGAGCAGGCCCTATATGCACATTCCCTACAGGAACACCTTACTGTAACTTACTGGTTAACAGGTGGCAGCAGGTTTCAATGACTAACCTCAAAGTGACCCTCCAGGTGCAGCATCATTATGCACAACATCAGGAAGTGCTACAGCAGATGTGAGCATGGATTTTATAGCTCACACTGAACAAAACTTTGATTTTATTTATTTATTTATTTTTTGTGCACAGTCAACAGGAAAAACAACAAAGGTCTTATCTTAAGACAAAAGGCATGTTTGTGTGTGTTTTTCAACCACATTACCTGCATTACCTTACTTTTTATTCACTTTTCTCAGTACTGGTAACAAATTACAAAATCTGTAAATCTTTATATATGTACAAAGACAACATATCAATAAGATTATATCTAACAAATACTGCAAAAGATATAATTTTTTTTTTTATTATTAAAAAAATAAGTAGCTATGTTTTCTGTCTTACAGACACATTCTCTAGCTGTATAATTTACAGTGAAAGACTGCTGTTTGATTGCTCTGCTGAATCATATTGATTGCTCAGCATGTCTGTTTGTAGCTGTTAGCTAATCATTTTTTAATCTCAGCTTTACTGTGCATTATCTTTACAGGTTTTTCCCATATGTTTTAATGTACTGGGCTACCAGAGGAATAGTCGTCAACTGGCATTCCACCACAACAACCTAAGCTATGTCTAATTTATCTTTCGTTCACTTTTAATATGACGTCTGCAGTGATTGTTTCCTGTGCAGAGTGTGGCATGTTTAGAGAGCATCTAGACATTAGGGAGGGATAGACGTATGGGTCATAGAAAGTCTGGGTGCCACAGGCATTGATAGTGATGAGCCATTCCAGCAGCTCCCCCACAAAAGGGCAAGTGACTGACAGTTTGGCCGACAGAATCAAAACCCAAGACCAGCCTACAAGAATTCCATTCCTTATGTTTTCACATATCAAAGAGGTTGTCCTTCCTCAGGGAAACACCCATTGAGCAGCTTGTTCAAACAGTTGTGGTTATAGAAGATTCTTAAGATACATAAAATTAGCCACTCCTTCCCTGAGGAATGACAGAAGCTCTGGTTAATATTATCATGGGAACCAGTGGGCTGGACATTACAGGGTGCCTTATAGAGCTAGATTCTAGCATAGTTGTTCACATAGGTACTAATAATATATTCCTTGGCCAATTAGAGGTAACTTGGAGTAACATTCTAGACGTGGATAACGTAGCAACGGCAATGCCTGATTTGGTATTACGTGAAGTGAAGTCACCATATCTACCATAGGTTATAGTCGCTGAACTGCTGGATGTCTAAGAGGTGCTCCGAAAACAATGTGGGCTTATAATTACAACCCCAAATCAGAAAAAAGTTGGGACGGTATGGAAAATGCAAACATAAAAAAAAAAAAAAAAAATGCAGACCTCTTTACATGTACTTTGACTTTTATATCATTGTAGACACTATGAACTCAGTATGTTTAATGTTTTGTCCGATCAACTTCATTGTATTTGTTAATAAACATCCATTCCTGCATTTCAGGTCTGCAACACAATCCAAAAAAAAGTTGGTACAGGGCAATTTATGGCTAGTAATGAGGTGAAAAACAAAATTTATGATGTGATTTTAAACAGGTGATGTCAACAAGTGCTTATAACCATAATTTCGTACAACAGCAGAGTCCACAAAATGCTGAGTCTCTGAGGAGTAAAGGTGGGCAGATGATCTCCAGTGGTCAACAAATGTGTTAGTAAATTATTGAAATGTTTGAAAACAATGCTCCTCAAAGAAAGACTGGAAGGGATTTCCATATTTCAGTCCTAACTTTTTTCTGATTTTACTTGTTTTGTGTTGTCTTGTTGATAAATGCCCGTAGAAAAAATCTCTTGAGCTTGAAAGAATTAATGTTGCTCTAAAATCTCAGTGTAAAATCACAGAACTGAAAATGACTTTTTCCAAGGGCACTGACACAGCCTCATGCTATTAAAGACCGTGGCTTTTGGACTTGTAGCTAATAGTATCGATGCTCTTTTTTCGTCATTGGTCCAGAGCACACGGCATCCACATTTTCCAAAAAAAAAAAAAGACCTGGAATATTGATTCATCTGACCACAATACACATTTCCACTGTGTGATGTTCCTTCCTAGAAGCCTCTGAGCCCAGAGAAATAAAAAAATGGACATCCAAAAGCCAGAGTTTGTCATGGTATGGGGTTGGGTCAGTGCCCTTGGCAAAGTATATTAAGGTTTTGAGCAGCATTAATTCCTTCAAGATGACATCTTTTCCAGAGACGTCCATGCATTGTCAACAAGACAACAAAAACCACTCAAATCAGAAAAAGGTAGCACTGAAATATGGAAATCCCTTTCCTTCTTTCGTTGAGGATCATTGTTTTAAAGATTTCAATAATTTTCATGTACATTTGTTTATCAAACTGGACATCCTCTGCCCATCTTTGGTCCTCAAAGACTCAGCCTTTCCTGGATGCTGCTTTTCTACCAAATTATGATTATAATCACCTGCTGACATCACCTGTTTGAAATCACATCATTATTTAGTTTTTTAAATGCTATTTTTATTACTAGCTCTAATTGCCCCATCCCAACTTTTTTTGGGATGTGCTGCAGGCCTTAAATGCTGGAATGGATGTTTATTAACAAGGAACACTGCATTTTTTAACTTACATTTTCCATACCATCCCAACTTTTTTTTTTCGGGTTGTAAGTAAATGGGCAACCTTTGAGGGTAGTCTGGTGGGACCATGCCCATTCCACTCAGTAAGGGGTGGCACGATGGTTTGATTGGTAGCACTGTCGCCTCACAGCAAGAAGGTCCTGGGTTACTGGGTGCTCCGGTTTACTCCCACAGTTCAAAGACGTGGGACGGTTAATTTATTACTCAAGTTCTCCTGATCTGAATATGAATATATGTATATATCTTCTTCTTTTTCTTTCGGCTTCTCCCTTTATCAGGGGTCACCACAGCGAGTGAAACATTTCCACCTCACCCTATCCTCCACATCCTCTACTCTCACCCCAACTCCCTGCATATCTTCATTTACCACAACCAAATAACTCCTCTTTGGTCTTCCTCTCCGTCTCTTGCCTGGCAGCTCCATTGCCAACATCCTCCTATCAATATATCCACTATCCCTCCTCTGCACATGTCCAAACCATCTGAGTCTTCCCTCTCGAATTTTGTCTCCCAATTTTCCAACCTGTGCTGTCCCTCTGATGATCTCATTCCTAATCCTGTCCACCCTAGACATTCCTAAAGAGCACCTCAACTCTTCAGTTCTGCCACCTCCAGCTGTGCTTCCCTCCTGTCCTCTTTGTCATTGCCACTGTCTCTAACCCATACACAGGCTGGTCTCACTACTCTCTCTTATAAAATCTTTCCTTTCACTTTTGCGCACTCGTTTGTCACACAGCACTCCTGACACTTTCTCACCCAACTCCATCCTGCTGTACTCCTTCTTCTTTACCCTCCTTTCCACACTCCCCCCATTTTCCTTGGACAGTTTGATCCCAAGTACATGCACTCCGACCTTTGTTGACCACTGATCCCTGTAGCCTTATTGTTCCACCTGGCCTTCCCTTCATTTACCCACATGTATTCTGTCTTACTACAGTTGACTTTCATTCCTCTCCCTTTCCAGATTATTATACACCTCCCCTCTCAAGTTCTCTTCGCTTCTACCTGTTTCCCTGGTTCTCACTACGATCAACATGTCATCTGCAAACTCATATCCCACGTCGATGCCTGGCTGACCCTCATCTGTTTTGTTGTCCACTCACAGAAGCAAATAGAAGGGACCAGGCCATCCTTGATGCAGTCCCCTCTACCTTGAAGCTTCTGTCACTCCTACGCACATCTCACCACTGTCAAACGCTGTTCTCATACTGTCACATGGTCCCTCACTAATATAACGTACTTTTCAGCACTCGAGACTTCCTCATACAACACCACCCCAGTTCTCCCTTGGCACCCTGTCATAAACTTTCTCCAAATCCACAAAGACGCAGTGTAGCTTTTTCTGACCATCTCTATCTTCTCCATCAGCATCTCAAAGCAAAAATCGCATCCATGGTGCTCTTCCTGGCATGAAACCATACTGTTTTTTTCACACACACTTGTCACCTCCTGTCTGGCCCTATCTTCCACAACTCTCTCCCAAATCTTCATTGTGTGGCTCATCATCACTTTATAAAACCCCATAAGAGCCCCAACTCTGTACATATCACACCCCCTTCTGCTTAAAAACGGTACAAGTAAACTTTTCCTCATTCCTTTCCTCCGGCCTACTCCTCATTTCACAGCAGACTTCCATGAATAATCTAGCCAAAACAACACCCACTCCCAGTCTCCTAAGTTTTCCATACCCTCAACCAGTAAATGTCCTCAGGTCCCACTGCCTTCCGTTCTTCAGCCTTTCAAATCTTTCCTCACTTCGTCCTTGCCTAATCTTTGCTACAACATCCTGTTCAACAATTTCTAGAACCTAAAACGCCATCCAACCTCTTTCCTTTCATGTTTCTACATCCTCAACTCCTCAAAATACTCCTTCCATCTTTCCTCCCTCACCCTCTCCTCCCCTGTCATACATCTCCATTTCGTCCTTGATCACCCTGACATGCTGCACATCCTTTCCAGCTCTATCTCTCTGTCTCGCCAGCAGATCAACTCCTTCTCTCCTTCCTACTGTCTAACCGTTCATATAACTCATCTAGGCCTTCCTGCTTTGGCCTTTTCTACCCACCTCCCTCTTTGCCCTTTGCTTTGCCGCATCTCCTGTACTCCTGCCTGACTCTCATTTATTCTTCCCTGTCTCGCCACTCTTCTTTGGCCTGACCTCTTTCCCTGAGTAACCTCCTGCACTTCCGGTCGTTCCACCACGATGGTTGCCTTTCAATCCTTTTGCCTGTCCGAAGACACAGCCCAGATACCTTTCGTACCTGCCTTTCTAATGTACTGTTGCTGCTACTACCCCCGTCATCTGTGAGCTCTTTTCCTATCACCCAAAGCCTTTCTCAGCTCCTCTCTCTCTGAGCTCCTGTACAACATTCTTCGCTTTGCTCACCTTCACCATTTGGGTGTCCTCTGCTCTGCCTTTGTCCTCTTCTCTTCCTAAACCACCATAGCCATCCTGCCAGGCCCCACCATCCGATGCTGCCCGGTGCTACACGCTCCTCCCCTGCCACTAACCTTACAATCAACACCAATCTCTTTTAAGAATCCTCTTTTAAATAAGCAACCTCTTCTAATAGATTAGTCTACCGTGTGGCTCCTCCCTCGGGCACTCTTATAAGTCACCCCAATGCTTCCTCCGATCTTTAGGCAATAATGGTGTGTTAACCACAGCCATTTCCATCCTCTTTGCAAATCCACACCATCTGGTCCTTTCTAGGTTTCCTTATCCTTAACACCAAACCTGCCCTCACTTTCCTCATCTTCCGTTATTATCTTCACACAACATGACCATTGAAATCGCACCAAGCACATTCTCTCCCTCCCGGGAATGCTCTCACCCTTCATGTAACTCCCCCCCCAAATCTGTCTCTCTTTCTCCGCTAATTCATCACAGCCCAACGTGTGGTGCCTAAGCCACTAACCGAACATGTCACCATTGTATACCCCTCAATTTCCAGTTTCAGACATATTATCCGATCTGACACCCTTTTCACTCACGACATCTTCATAGTCCCTCCTGTCAGGACAGGGCACGCAACTCCAACCCATTTCTATTTCTCATCCTATCCACACCAATGGTCGAACAGTTTAAACCGCTGCACCATGCAATTTGAGCCCTTGCTAACCCTTCCACGTTTGGGGTCTCCTGCACACACAAAACATTGACCTTTCTCCTCTGCATCAGGTATCAGCCAGCTCTGCTACTACCGTTTGCCGCCTGGGGTCTGGTCGCGCGTACATTTATGTTTTTTGCTACCCTCAGTGCTATATTCTGCTGGCACCGACCTGATTTCTCTCTGTCCTCCTCACAAACCTTCCTCCTCTTTCGTCTTCAGCAACAGTAGTTCCAATTTCCAAGCCATTATTGAAACTGTGTTTTTTACCCGCATCTGCCCTAAACATAAAAACGCTCTCAAAAAGTCTGTTTTAATACCTCATTATTAAAACACAGATGGCTTTTCCAAAGAAATAACAACATTAGACTAAAGCTAGGATTTACTTAACATTAAATCACTTACAAACAAAGCAGTAATTGTAATGAAATGATCACTGATAAACGCTTAAACGCTCTCTGTCTCACTGAGGACTGGATTGACCTGATGAATATTTAGCCTTAATGAAGCCTCACCTCCCTGGATACAGTCTGGCTAATTGCCCCTCGTCCTAATGGGGAGGGGGGAGGCATAGCCACAATTTTTTACGAGAAGGAGTTAGGTGTTTACAAGCTAATCCCATTACAAGGCTAATTCGTTTTGAATACTGATGCGTAATGTGAACTGATCCATCGTTATGGAAGTCAAAACCACACTCTTTTCAAGCTTAATCACTATTTACCACCAAAACCTTACCAACCACCTTTACCAAAAAACCACCTTTACCGCCCGCGCCTGGTCCCTATTCAGAATTTCTTCGGAATTTGCTACTTTTCTTTCCCTGTTCATACTGTCAACAGATAATGCGTTAATGTGTAGGTGATCCACACCAATATTCATTTGACAAATGAGCCGGATCCACTTAAAATGTTTTCGAGTCCATTCTTAGACTCCATGGTATCACATCAGCAATGTAGGGGACCACCCAACCCACCGCTGTAATCATACTTTAGACTAATATTAACATTTGGTATCAAATAAGATAACCTTGATGTTTTTCCCACGCAAAGTGATTTGATTTCCAGATCACTATCTTTTAGGTAAGTTGAGCTATCTCTAATAATAAAATCCTTCATGCTCGTTATCACACCAAGCGCACTATCACATCGGCTACCCAGCTGTGTTTTATTAAAAACCTATCCAGACTTGAAATTTAATAGCACTAACAGAGATCAATCATCTTGAGTGTGTAATGACCAATTAGAATGGTGCTTCCCTCCAAAACCCTGGACACGATTGTCTCCTGCTAGGGTCAAACAACTTGGGAAAAAAGGCTAGCACCATGGTAAAATGACAAACCCCTTACCTTAAAGCAAAGAACACGGCACCAGAGCGCAAGTAGGACATAGTAAAAATTGGAGGTGTTTGTAAGATTGCTGGAGGGACAGCATGGCAGAGTATAAGCATGCCCTCACTAAAGCTAAAGCTGCCATACTTCTCTTCAATCTAGAGAAAAATAAGAATAATCCAAGATTCTCTTTAATACCGTCTCCAAATTAACAAAAACCCCTGACAGAAAGTGACTCTCCGTTCTGTGTAATTTTTAACAGTAATTACTTCATGACTTTCCCTTTAATGATAAGTAGAAAACTTAGGCATAAAACTCCTGCTCATCGCTCACCACTATTAGCCACCTTCCAGATGCCAAGCAACTAGTTAAGACATCTGTTTAATGAGCTGTAAATCAAGATTAAAATATTTTAACCCAATTACTAATACTGAATATCCGCACTGATCAGCTCGTCTAAGAGCCATCAACTGTTTATTAGATCCAATTCCTGCACGTTTACTCAAACAGTATTACCTATGTTTAGAGCCAGTGTTAGTTTATTTTAAATTCATCCTTAACCTTTGGTTATGTGCCCACATCCTTTAAGTCTTGCTGTTATCCAAACCATGATTAAAAAGCCATCTTGACCCTTGTGCTGATATCTACAGTAATAGACATTTCAAATCTACCATTTCTGTTCCAAATCTAGAAAAAGCCAGCTATCAGCACTCTCATTTTACCTCCAAAGAATGAATTTTTTGAAACATTTCAGTCTGGTTTCAGGCCCCATCATAGTACCGAACGCATTAATTAGGGTACAAATGACTTGTTAATGGTCCTCAGATAAGGATGTTTGTTTCTTTTCTTTTCTGTCGATTAAGTGTCAGCATTTTGAACACTATAGATCATGATGTTTTACTAACAGAACTAAGAAGATATTGTAGGTATTACCACAGGGATCAGCACTTTCTGGTTTAAAGTTTTTTCATTGAATTAATCTAAGGTCTAAAGCCTCAAAAGTGAAGTATGGCAGCCCTCAGGGGTCAGTGCTAGACCCGCTTTTATTCTCTCTGTACATGCTGCCATTAGGCCGCTGTTAATTCGTAAAACATGGCCATTAGTTTTCCACTGCTATGCAGATGATACACAGCTGTAACTATCAAGCCAAACCTAATACAGCCTACATCACACAATTGAGACTGTGTAAAGGAAATAAAAAGATTTGGATGTTATTTAATTTCTCTTATTAACTCAGATAAACTGAGGTTTTGATTACTGGGGACCCAAGGCCTTTTGAGAGACAGGGTTGGCTACATCTAATCCTAAATCTAGATGGCTGTCCAGTTATTGCCCAGCCGTCTGTAAAAACTTTAGGGGTACAATTTGATTCAGATCTCTCCTTGGATGCGCACATTAGCAGCCAGCACTCGAATTGCCTTCTTGCAATTACGTATATCGCTAAACTTAGAAATAATCCTCTCTTTTAATGATGCAGAAAAACTTGTTCATGCTTTGTATAACCTCAAGGTTGGATTACTGTAACGCCTTGTACTTACTGGATGCCTAGTAAATCTAAAATCACTTCATTAGTTCAGAATGCGCTGCCTGAGTGCTTACTCAACTAAAAATTTTGATCATATCACTCCTTTTCTATCCATCCACTGCACTTGGTTACCAGTAAAATTCCGCGTTGATTACACAAATACTTCCTTATAACTTATAAAGCCTACATTCCTGGCCCACATTATCCTTGAGTGAACTATTGAGAGTGTTTAACCAATCCACTCGTCTACGTCGTTCGTCGCAGGTTGCAGGAACCTTCTTTTAGTTGCCTAGAATTTAAAAAGTCACAGCAGGGGGAAAGGCTTTCTCCTACACATGGCCCCCCAACTATGAATAAACTTCCCACTTTTCGTCGAGACCGACACTCTATAAATTTTTTTTTAAGTCAGGCTAAGAAATACTATTTACAACAGGCTTTTGACTAGATTTTAGACCAGGATGCATGGCTTGGGTCTCGGGTGCCGGAGTCCTGGCAGTCATGTCTGGCCTGCTGCCTTGTCTGTTAGCCGGGAGTGTCGAGTGGGCGGTCTGGCTGACTGGGCTTCAGTCCTCGGGATCTTGACTCGTGCATCCCTTCCCGTAAAATAAGGGCAGAGCCGGCGGTTCATAGTCAAAGGTCTTATGGTGACGAGACGTTGGGTGCTGTCTTCTGCCCTCCGTGGGGTTGCCAATGTCCTCATTTGATCCCTCTTGGCTTGTGTTTCCTACCAGTTCTCCTCTTTCTAGCTATGGCTGCTATATCTAATGCTGCCGTGGTCTCAGCTAACACATGGCATCAGTGATTTGTTAATAACACTGTGCTCTTAATCAATAACTAATTACACTTTCTATTTTCTCTCCGAGCTGTGTTCCGGCAGTTCCAGCTCCACACATGATGTTCATCTGCTGTAGCTGCACCCAAGCTGCTTCCGTCATCAGTTCCAGCCCCATCATACCCGGGCCACTTAATGCCGATGTGCATACTTCACATTTTATTCGAACTTTGACTCCATGACTTTAGTTTCGCTCTTAGATTTATCATCTACGCCGCCCAAGGAGGTTGGGTCCCTTTTTGAGTCTTGGTCCTCCCAAGGTTTCTTCCTATAACACTCAGGGAGCTTTTCCTTGCCACTGTCGCCCTAGGCTTGCTCAATTTGGGATTGGACGTAGTTATTAGGAGGTAATCTAAACTTGTAAAGTTGCTTTGAGACAATGCTCCATTGTAAAAAAGCGCTATATAAATAGATCTGACTTGACTTGACTTGACTTCTGTACGTCTGCATAAATATGACCTAAAACATCATAATTAAAAGTAGATAAAGGGACCAAAGTTCAACAGATGAGACAAAAATATTACACTTCTTTTTTTCATTTCTTTTTGAGGAAAATTACTTTACTTGGACGAAAAAGATCCAATATTACATATTAATGAGTGGCAAAAGTATGTGAACGTCTAGGATTAGCAGTTAATTTGAAGGTGAAATTAGAGTCAGCTGTTTTCAATCAATGGGATGACAATCAGGTGTGAGTGTTCACAATGTTTTATTTAAAGAACAGGGATCTATCAAGGTCTGCTCTTCACAACACATGTTTAGTGGGTAAGGTACTGGACTATGGACCAGAAGGTCCAGGGTTCAAATCCCACCTCTGCCAAGCTGCCACTATTGGGTCCTTGAGCAAGACCTTAACCCACAACTGCTTGGATTGTAAGATGCTGAATGCTAAATACTGTAAATGTAAAAGTAAATGTAAAGGAGATTTCTGAGGACCTCAGAAAAAGAGTTGTTGATGCTCATCAGGCTGGAAAAGGTTACAAAGCCATCTCTAAAGAGTTTGGACCCCACCAATCTACAGTCAGACAGACTGTGTACGAATGGAGGACATTCAATACTACTGTTACCTTTCAGAGGAGAGGTCAACCAACAAAGATCACTCCAAGAGCAAGGGGTGTAATAATTGTAATAGTTGTAATAGTGTAATAGTTGCTGAGGAATTCAGAGTAACTTCTAACCAGCTGAAGGCCTCTCTCACATTGGCTAATGTTAATGTTCATGAGCATATCATCAGAAACACACTGACAATGGTGTGCATGGCAGGGTTGCAAGGAGAAAGCCACTGCTCTCCAAAAAGAACATTGCTGCTCGTCTGGAGATCATGTGGACAAGCCAGAAGGCTATGGGAATAATGTTTTGTGGACAGATGAAACCAAAATAGAACTTGGAGAAAGGAAAACAGGGCATTTCAGCAGAAGAACCTTATCCGCTCTATGACACATGGTGGTGGTAGTATCATGGTTTGGGCTTGTTTTGCTGCATCTGGGCCAGGACAATGGAACAATGAATTCTGAATCATATCAGAGAATTCTAAAGAAAAATGTCAGGACACCTATCCATGAACTGAATATCAAGAGAAGATGGGTCATGCAGCAAACAACAACCCTAAGCACACAAGTCGTTCTACCAAAGAATGGTTAAAGAAGAATAAAGTTAATGTTTTGGAATGGCCATGTCAAAGTCCTGACCTGTATCCAATCAAAATGTTGTGGAAGGACCTGAAACGACCAATTAATGTGAGGAAACCTGTCACGACGGGTGCCGACCGGCAAGCAGGAGACGTGCGCAGGTTCAAGGTATATAACCATGATGGTTTATTTAATAGATAGTGTAGCACAAGACAGGTGAAACCAAAACAACCTTAACAAATGCGGGCTTAACCGCAGAACGAACACGCAACAGCCTAAAGCTGGCAACCTTGATAACATGGGCTTTAACCGCCGAACAAACACGCAACAGCCTAAAGCTGGCAACCTTGATAATGCGGGCTTTAACCGCCGAACAAACACGCAACAGCCTAAAGCTGGCAACCTTGATAATGTGGGCTTTAACCGCCGAACAAACACGCAACAGCCTAAAGCGGGATACTTTAACAAAAGCGAGCTGTAATCGCTGAATGCACACTAACCGTCATGACATTCCAAATGGGTGCTTTCCCTCGATAATTCACCGCACCGAGTAAGAGCTGAGACGCTCTTTTTATAATCGTGCACACAGCTGCAAGACATTACGGTAGCGTCCCAGCGTCTCCCTCGGCGTCTTTGCAAACCGGGTGGCGCTGCAAAGGTCCACGTCCTGGATAGCCACCCGGCGACCGGGAGGAGCGCAACACCCGTGCTCACGGCGTACCGTGACATACTCCCCCCCCAAGGAGCCCGAGACGGAGCTAGGGTTCCTTCAAAGGCCCCCTTCACCCTGTCCGGGGGTTTTCTCTCTGGGCGGAGCCTAGGGGGAAACGCAACAAACAACCACGGTACTTAAAACAAGGCCTCCGGAGGACGGACGACGCGACGCTTGACAGCGGAGCCGACGACGTGATGCTTCAGAGCGGAGTCGACGACGAGTTGCCTGAGAGCAACTCGACGACCTGAGGCAGACGAGCAGGGTCGACGACCTGAGGCAGACGAGCAGGGTCAAAGACCTGAGGCAGACTAGCAGGGTCGACGACCTGAGGCAGACGAGCAGGGTCACGACCTGTGCAGACGAGCAGGGTCGACGACCTGAGGCAGACGAGCAGGGTCGAGACGCCCTGAGGCAGACGAGCAAGGGTCCCGACGATCTGGAGGCAGACGAGCAGGGTCGACGACCTGAGGCAGACGAGCAGGGGTCGACGACCTGATGCGACGAGCAGGGTCAACGACCTGAAGGTACAGACGAGCAGGTCTGGACGAGATCCGACGAGCAGGGTCCGTGGACGAGATGCCGACACCAGGGTCGTGGTACGAAGTTCCCGACGAGCAGGGTCGTGGACGAAGATGGCCGCCGGCAGGGTCGTGGACGAGATGCCGACGAGCAGGGTCGTGACAGATTCCGACGAGCAGGGTCCCGTGGGACGAGATGCCTACGAGCAGGTCGTGGACTAGATGCTGGATAGCGGAGCCGTCGAATGCGACGCTTGACAGCGAGACGACGACGTGATGCTTCAGCACGGAGCCGACGTCGTTATGGCTGCAGAGCGGAGTTGAGACGAGTTGCCCTGAGAGCAGGGTCACGACCTGAGGCAGACGAGCAGGGTCCCGAAGCGATGCTTGTGAGCAGAGAACGACGAAGCGAACGCCTTGTGAGCAGAGATGACAACGACGCTTGAGAGCGAGACGACGAAGGCGACGCTTGACCAGCAAGACGACGAAGCTACGCTTGACAGGCAGAGACGACGAAGCGACGCTTGAACAGCAGAAGCGAACGAGGCGACGCTGACAGCAAGTGACGAGGCGACGCTTGACAGCAGAGGCGACGAGGCGAAGCTGACAGCAAGGCAACGAGGCGACGCTTGAGAGCAGTGATGAACGAAGTGACGCTTGAGAGCAAAGACGACGAATCGACGCTTGAGAGCAGGACGACGAAGCGACGCTTGACAGCAGACGACGAAGCCGACGCTTGACAGCAGAGACGACGAAGCGACGCTTGAACAGCAAGAGACGACAAGGACGCTTGACAAGCAGAAAGCGACGAGGCAACGCTTACAGCAGAGGCGACGAGGCGAACGCTTGACAGCAGAGGCGAGATGCTACGCTGAGAGCAGAGATGCACGAGTGACGCTTGAGAGCAAAGAACGGACGAAGCGACGTCTTGAGAGTCAGAGACTACGAAGCGACGGCTTGACCAGAGACGCGAGCGACGCTTGACAAGCAGAGAACGACGAAAGCGACGCTTGACAGCTGAGACGAGACGAACGACGCTTGACAGCAGAAGCCGACGAGGCGACGCTTGACAGCAGATGGCGACGAGCGACGCTTGACAGCAGAGGCGACGAGGCGACCGCTTGAGAGTCAGAGACTACGAAGCGACGCTTGAGCGCAGAGACGACGAAGCGATCGCTTTGACAGCAGAGACGACGATCGACCTTTGACGCAGAGACGACGAAGCGACGCTTGACAGCAGAGGCTCTGTGGCGACGCTGACACAAGAGGCGACGTGGCGACCGCTTGACAGCATAGGCGACCGTGGCGACGCTGACAAGCATAGTGCGACGTGGCGACGCTTGACAAGCAGAGGCGACGTGCTGACGCTTGACAGCAGAGACGACGAGGCGACGCTTGACAGCAGAGGCGACGTGGCGACGCTTGACTGCAGAGGCGTTCTCTGAAAGGGTCTCCCTGGAGGGGACAGTCTCTGAAAGGATTACTCTGGAGGAACCAGTCTCTGAAAGGGTGTCTCTGGCGGAAACGTTCTCCGAAAGGGTTTCTTTGGCGGACACAGTCTCTGAAACTGCCGATGCCCTGGAGGCAGCCACTGGCACTGCAGTCGTCCTGGGGACAGCCACTGGAACTGCAGTCGTCCTCTGCGCTAGCACTAGACCTGAAACAGAGCGGACGGAACCAGGCACGAATGTCCGTAGTGCAGGACCGGGCACGAATGTCCGTGGTGCAGGACTGGGCACGAGTGTCCGTGGTGCCGGCGTTGGCACGAGTGTCCGAGGTGCTGGCGTTGGCACGTCGCCAGCGGGTTCCACCACACCATAATGAGATACCATAGGCTCAACTACAGAACTAGTGCAGTCTGAATTACCAATATCCACAACTTGAAGATTACACGCGGAACCAGAGTGACCTGACTCACAACCACCCCCAACTGGAGGGACATACATGGAACCAGTGTGGCCTGAATTACCACTACCCACAACTAGGGGTTCTAATACTGCGTCTGCGTGGTCCGAAACGTGAAAATCCACCGCTGTTGGTTCACCTACCAAGTCAGCGTGGTCCAAAACATGACTACCCACCGCAGCTGGTTTAACTACCAAGTCAGCGTGGTCCAAAGCGCAAATACCCACCGCTGCTGGTTTAACTACCGAGGTCGCGTGGTCCAAAACACGAAAACGAGACCCTATCCGGGGTTTGATTACTGACCTTGTGTGGTAAGAAACACCACTGTCCACAATGGAAGAGTCTGATACGGGACTACAAACCACAGATCTAGATATAACCATGCCTTTTCTGCAGATAGCTAAGGGGGAATCCTGTAGCTGGCGCACCAGCGGCCTACCGGGAACCGCGCAACATTCGGTTAACAACCTTTCCCAACCTTCAGGCTTGGACTGCGAAGGGAGGCAAAACTGCTCCCCAAGCTTCTCCAAAAACTGCACGCAGTTACCCGATTCTAGTTGGGATCGGTTGCCAAGCGCCCAAAACAGTGCGGGTCCCGTCAAACGCCAAAACATATAAAAACCCCACTCGTACTCCGAAAAAAACTGCTTTGACCTGAAGTAGTGGGAGCACTGGACCAAAAAGACCCCGTACTTAAGGGGGCACCATCAATATTCATCATCGGGTGGCGGGCACATCTTGTCCTAACTGACAGGGGTAAATGCCAAAAACCTGCCGTCTCCTTTGTAGGGCGGGGATGCTGTCACGACGGGTGCCGACCGGCAAGCAGGAGACGTGCGCAGGTTCAAGGTATATAACCATGATGGTTTATTTAATAGATAGTGTAGCACAAGACAGGTGAAACCAAAACAACCTTAACAAATGCGGGCTTAACCGCAGAACGAACACGCAACAGCCTAAAGCTGGCAACCTTGATAACATGGGCTTTAACCGCCGAACGAACACGCAACAGCTTAAAGCTGGCAACCTTGATAATGCAATGCGGGCTTTAACCGCCGAACAAACACGCAACAGCCTAAAGCTGGCAACCTTGATAATGCGGGCTTTAACCGCCGAACAAACACGCAACAGCCTAAAGCGGGATACTTTAACAAAAGCGAGCTGTAATCGCTGAATGCACACTAACCGTCATGACATTCCAAATGGGTGCTTTCCCGCGATAATTCCCCGCACCGAGGAAGAGCTGAGACGCTCTTTTTATAATCGTGCACACAGCTGCAAGTCATTACGGTAGCGTCCCAGCATCTCCCTCGGCGTCTTTGCAAACCCGGCGACCGGGAGGAGCGCAACACCCGTGCTCACGGCGTACCGTGACAAAACCCATCAACATCACAGAGTTGAAGTTGTTCTGTACAGAGGAATGGGCTAAAATTCTAAAATTCTTAGAACTTGTGTGAAAATCTGATGATGTTTTAGGTCGTATTTATGCAGAAATATAGAAAATTCTAAAGAGTTCACAAACTTTCAAGCACCACTGTATGTCTTTAGGGTGATGAACCATTCTCAGCACAACAGTGACACAGACATGAAAATGCCATGCCAGTATGAGTCCACACAGCATTTAGCTACAAATAAATAATAATATGTAAATAAAAAGAATGTTTTAATGTGATCTGATAATGAAAACAATAGTTACAGTGGGGCAAAAAAGTATTTAGTCAGCCACTGATTGTGCAAGTTCTCCTACTTAGAAATATGAGAGAGGTCTGTAATTTTCATCATAGGTACACTTCAACTATGAGAGACAAAATGAGGAAAAAAATCCAGAAGATCACATTGTAGGATTTTTAAAGAATTTAACTGTAAATCATGGTGGAAAATAAGAATTTGGTCACCCACAAACAAGCAAAATTTCTGGCACCGACAGACTATACTTCTTCTTTAAGAAGCTCTTCTGTCCTACACTCGTTACCTGTATTAATGGCACCTGTTTGACCTTGTTATCTGTATAAAAGACACCGTCAACAGTCAGACTCCAAACTAAACCATGGCCAAGACCAAAGAGCTGTCGAAGGACACCAGGAAGAAAATTGTAGACCTGCACCAGGCTGGGAAGAGTGAATCTACAATAGGCAAGCAGGTTGCTGTAATTAAATGAACTGTGATAGCAATTGTCAGAAAATGGAAGACATACAAGACCATTGATAATCTCCCTTGTCTGGGGCCCCACGCAAGATCTCATCCCGTGGGGTCAAAATGATCATGAGAACGGTGAGCAAAAATCCCAGAACTACACGGAGGGGCCTGATGAATGACCTGCAGAGAGCTGGGACCATCAGTAACACACTACGCGAAGAGGAACTCAGATCCTGCAGTGCCAGGCGTGTCCCCCTGCTTAAGCCAGTACATGTCTAGGCCCGTCTGAAGTTTGCCAGACAGCATATGGATGATCCAGAAGAGGAGAATATCATGTGGTCAGATGAAACCGAAATAGAACTTTTTAGGAAAAACTCAACTGGAGGATGAAGAATGCTGAGTTGCATCCCAAGAACACCATACCTACTGTGAAGCATGGGGGTGGAAACATCATGCTTTGGGGCTGGTTTTCTGCAAAGAGGACAGGACGACTGACCCGTGTTAAGGGAAGAATGAACGGGGCCATGTATCATGAGATTTTATGCCAAAACCTCCTTCCATCAGTGAGAGCATTGAAGATGGAACATGGCTGGATCTTCCAGCATGACAATGATCTCAAACACACCGCTCAAGCAACGATGGAGTGGCTACGTAAAAAGCACTTCAAGGTCCTGGAGTGGCCTAGCCAGTCTCCAGACCTCAACCCCATAGAAAATTTGTGAAGTTTGTGTTGCCCAGCAGTAGCCCCAAAACATCACTGCTCTAGAGGAGATGTGCACGGAGGAATGGGCCAAAATACCAGCTACAGTGTCTGCAAACCTGGTGAAGACTTACAGGAAACGTTTGACCTCTGTCATTGCCAACAAAGGTCATGTTACAAAAGTATTGAGTTGAACTTTTGTTATTGACCAAATACTTATTTTCCACCATGATTTACAATTAAATTCTTTAAATTTGATTTTTTCCCCTCATTTTGTTTCACATATAAGTGTACATATGATGACAATTACAGACCTCTCTCATCTGTCTAAGTAGGAGAAATATAGAAAATTCTAAAGGGTTCACAGACTTTCAAGCACAACTGTAAATTGCACACATATGTTTAACCAGTTGCTAGGACCTGTGTGGCAACACTACTTGCTGGCCAAAACAATTATGACAATGACAGGAGCGTTGGGGAGTGCCTGGGTGATGATAGGAGGGTCTGGAGCATGTAGCAATGTCAGGAACTGGTGTGGCAGCTGCAGGCTAAAGCAGGACTTGATGCTGTGACAGGGTCTGGAGCTGAGGCTGGACCCAGGACTGGTGCTGTGACAGGGACCTGGACTGATGGCGTACAGGACCAGGGCTGGGTGGAACCCTGCATGGCCAAGTCAAGTGGGGCCTAAGCTTGCTTCCAGTGCTGAAGCCTGGTGTTGGCCCGAACAGCTCCAGAACAAAACTGGCAGCTGCTGTCTCCTTGGTGGGAAGTATCATGTCATGGAGTGCATGACATAGGGAGTAACGTGGTGGGGTAATGTGCGCTGGAAAATGGAATAAGCATACACTGTGGTCGTGACTGAAACACACTTGTGAAAACTGTGGTAAGTGCCACATGAGCAACAGGATACTTAAAAATGTTACTGTTTAAGATACCAATATGTACAACATGATCATACAACAGGTAGGAGTGGGTTAGTGAAAAGTAGGCACTTCATTCAGTGGTATGCAGAAATGTATCAGGAAGTATGGCATCTCTATTTAATGACCCACATTTCAGAGCTGGAGATGATTTAAAAATGTTAATCACAAGAGACACAAATAATATGCATATTTAATTAAGTGTCCTTTGAGCCCATTAAAATCACAGACTGGTATTTTTCAATTTGATCTACATTATAATCATTAGCAATAAAGTGACAACTGTGACCTTTTGTAGACAATTTATTTTAATCTCTCGGATACTGTTCATAGTCCATGTGGAAAGTCCGTGTTGACCAGCGACAGCCCCAAAACATCACTGCTCTATGAGGAGATCTGTATGGAAGAATGGGCCAAAATACTAGCTACATGATGAAAATTACAGAACTCTCTCATCTTTCTAAGTAGGAGAACTTGCACAATCAGTGGCAGATTAAATAATTTTTTGCCCCATTGTAAATATGAACTAAAACATCATCAGATTTTCACACAAGTTCTAAAAGTAAATAAACAGAACCCAGTTAAACAAATGAGACAAAAATATTACACTTGGTCATTTATTTATTGAGAAAAATTATCCAATATTACATAATAGAGAGTGGAAAAAGTATGTGAACCTCTAGGATTAGCAGTTAATTTGAAGGTGAAACTAAAGTCAGGTGTGTTCAATCAATGGGATGAAAATCATTTGCGAGTGGGCACCCTGTTTTATTTAAAGAAGAGGGATCTATCAAAGACTGCTCTTCACAACATATGTTTGTGGTAGTGTATCATGGCACGAACAAACGAGATTTCTGAGGACCTCAGAAAAAGAATTGTTGATGCTCATCAGGCTGGAAACGGTTACAAAACCATCATATAAGAGTTTTGACTCCACCATTCCACAGTCAGACAGATTGTGTACAAATGGAGAAAATCCAAAGATCACTCCAAGAGCAAGACGTGTAATAGTTTGCGAGGTCACAAAGTAACTTCTAAGCAACTGAAGGCCTCTCTCAGATGAGCTAAATTTAATGTTCATGAGTCCACAATCAGAAGAATACTGAACAACAATGGTGTGCATGGCACGGCTGCAAGGAGAAAGCCACTGCTCTCCAAAAAGAACATTGCTGCTCGTCTGCAGTTTGCTAAAGTTTACGTGGATAAGCCAGAACGCTATTGGAAGAATATTTTTTGGAGGGATGAGACCAAAATAGAACTTCTTGGTTTTAATGGGCCAGGACGGCTTGCCATCATTGATGGAACAATGAATTCTGAATTATATCAGAGAATTCTAAAGGAAAACTGTCAGGACATCTGTCCATGAACTGAATCTCAAGAGAATGTGGGCACACAAGTAGTTATACCAAAGAATGGTTAAAGAAGAATAACGCTAATGTTTTGGAATGGCCAAGTCAAAGTGCTGACCTTTATCCAATAGAAATGTTGTGGAAGGACCTGAAGCGAACAGTTATTATGAGGAAACCCACCCACATCTCAGAGTTGAAGCTGTTCTGTATGGATGAATGGGCTAAAATTCCTCCAAGCCGGTGTGCAGGACTGATCAACAGTTATAGGAAACATTTAGTTGCGGTTATTGCTGCACAGGGGGGTCAAACCAGATACTGAAGGCAAAGGTTGCTAATCCTAGAGGTTCACATACTTTTGCCATAATTTTCCTCAAGAAATAAATGACCAAGTATATTATTTTTTTGTAATTTTTTTAACTGATTTCTCTCTATCTACTTTTAGGACTTGTGTGAAAATCCTATGGTGTTTTAGGTCATATTTATGCAGAAACATATAACATTCTAAAGGGTTCACAAACCTTCAAGCACCACTGTATATGTTTCACTAGTGTATGCCTCTGTGGAGTTTAATTTCTCCCAAAAACTTGGCTGTTGGAGGCTGGCTATACTAAATTGTACCTTGATGGAACTGAATGTATGACTCTAGTGATGGACTGTTGCCCTATACAGAGTGTATTTCCATCTTGCGTGCAATGTTCTGGGATAGCATCCAGACCCAATAACAGCATCACCAGATATCAGTGCTTAATAAACAAAGGAATATGCAAGGCAGCATATATGCAAGTACAGCTTCTTCTTAATACAATTTGATTGTTACTTACATTATATGAGCATGCAGCATGCAAGTATGCAGACACCCCTTCTTATTACTGATCTCTGTTACTTCAGCCACATTCACTGCTAACAGATTCATAATATGAATAACACAAGCATGGGACAGTGGTTAAAATACTGGATTGTAAACCAACAGGTCCAGGGTTCAAATCCCACCTAAGCTGCCATTGTATGCTCCATGTGCAAGGCCCTTAACCTACAGTTTCTTCTAATGGAAGATTATATTGGTTATAGGTCGGTCTGGATTACTACAAGTAAATAAATATCTACAGATATACAGTAGCAGTAAAATACTTGCACTGGTTTCCAACAAGTTAGTATATTAATTTTCCTACTTTGGTAGAGAATCTGGATAGCATGCACAGAGCCCTGGTATTAACTCCATTAGGGTCCTTTGACATGAACTGGATTGGCAACTGTTTGCCAGGGCATATTTATCAACATCAGTGTCCAACCTCACAGCCAAGCTCCAAAGTCTATAGAGCAGAGTCTTCTCACAAAAGTGAAGGTTGTTGAAGCATCAAAGCTTGGACAACTGCCATACTAATACCCATGATTTAGGATCTAATTTTTGGCTGTCCAACTCAGACAGTAGTTGCTTATAGAGCTGGTAGACAGGGTATTGTTCTAACAAGACTGGTGAAACCTGCTATTGTCTTGAAATACCACATAGTTTATGGTGTATTTGTTTGACAAGTTAAACCTTGTCACTCCCCTTTCATTAATCGGATATACAAAAGTTAAACCCACTGAAGGAAATGTGTGGAACGTGGACATTATTTTCCCAGACTGCAGCTTGCATTTTTGTTCCACAGCTGTGGCCTGGCACATTCATGGTAGCTTGATAACCTATAGTACTCTTGCCACATCACTTGAATGCTTGTGATGTCACAAAACAGATGATTTACACATTTTGAGTTGAGAGCAGGTCTTAATTTCAATTGCATGTTAAAATATTTCAGTGAGACTTCCGGGTTATGTCGGAGACAGAGTAGACGTGCAGCGGCATTGCTCCTGCAAGTTGCGCACATTTTAATATAATTTAGCGACTTTTATCTACTATTACTGTAGTAATACTACTTATATAAACTAATCTCCTACTCTAGTACTGGAGTAGGAGATAAGTTACGATACTATACTGGAACACGAAATGTCACGCAATTTGAGAGAGAAAACAACTTTGAAGGTTTCTTCTGGAACTCGCACTCCCGCCATTGAGCGAATGTTTTCGGCTAAAGTAGCTACGCCGACTGTTGCTAAGTCGGACATGGAGCGTGATGGGTGCTCCAGTCCGGCGAATACAACAGAAGTGGATCGAGTTGCCGATGATACTGCACCTCCACCATGGTTTTTACCAGCATTGAAAAAGTTGGAACAGTCGCTTTTGTCAGAACACGCGAACACGCTGAACAAGGCCTTAGAAACAATCCAGGACTCCCTGAACTCCATCAAACAGACTCTGGACTCGCATGCAGGTAGCATTAAAGTTCTAGAGGAAGCCACATCTGACCACAGTGACAGGGCTGTGGCATTGGAAAATAAATGCGAATCTCTCCGAGTGCGCAATTCCAAACTTCTGGACAAATTAGACGATTTGGAAAATCGCTCGAGGAGAGCTAACCTCCATGTAATAGGGATTCCTGAAAAATTAGAGGGGGACAATCGTGTGAACTTTATGAGTGATTTGCTTTTCGAGGTCTTCGGTGCTGAGAAATTTCAATATCGACCCGTTCTGGACAGAGCTCTGGGTCTGGGTCTGGGTCTAGGCTGGGTCGCGTGACGGCTAAAGAAGGGTCTGATAACAAACCCAGTGTCAAAATTCGTTTTTTCCCTGATTACAGTGCTGATCTCTCTCGCAGACGTGCCGTGTTTCGCGATCTAAAAATGGTGTTGTACAGCAAGGGAATCCGCTTCAGGCTCGCCTTTCCTGCACGTCTGCGAGGGGACTTTGAAGGCTGTACAATGTTTTTCGATACCGCTGAAGCGGATGTGTGCGTTGTTGTTGTGGTTTTGCCCTTTTTTCTTTTTTTTTTTCATTTTTGGGTTCTTCCCTCTCCTTCTCTCTTCTCATCTTCTGCCGCTATAACCATAATGGTCAGGATGCCACGTGTCCACTTCGTTTTGTTATATATTTTCTTGGATGAACCGGAAATTGGGCCACGGAATTAGGTTTATTTCATGGAATGTGAAGGGGCTGCAGTCTCCTCTGAAAAATGTGAAAATATTCTCGCATCTTAAGCAGTTGAATGCGGACATTATTTTTCTGCAGGAAACTCACCTGTCCAAAGTTGAGCACACCAAGTTACGTAGGGGGTGGATTAGTCAAGTATTTCATTCCAATTATAATTCAAGATCTAGAGGGATCGCTTTTTGTTTCATAAAAGGGTTCAGTTTAAGCCTTCTAAAATTGTTTCAGATCAAAATGGCAGGTATGTTATTATCTCAGGTGTTCTTTTCCAAACTCCTGTTTTACTGGTGAACGTGTATGCTCCAAATTGGGACGATGTTGATTTTATGAATGGGCTTTTCTCTATTTTTCCTGATCTGGACACACACAAACTTATTTTTGGGGGTGATCTCAATTTTGTTATGACTCCTATGCTGGATCGATCCGAGGCGAGGTACAACCCTCGTTGTAAGATGGCCCAGTCTGTGTCTTTGTTCATGGAGGAAAATGGCTGTATTGATCCATGGAGATTTCAAAACCCTTCAGCTAAATCCTTTTCCTTTTTGTCAGAACCACATCACTCCTTTTCTCGCATAGACTACTTTTTTATAGATCAGCAATTATTGGATTCTATCAAAAGTCAAGTCAAGTCAAATTTATTTATATAGCGCTTTTTACAATGTCTCAAAGCAACTTTACAAGTTTAGATTATCTCCTAATAACTACGTCCAATCCCAAATTGAGCAGTGGCAAGGAAAATTGTAAAAATCTAAGAGTTCACTCAGATAATGTGGGGCCAGGCCATGTAGAGCTTTATAAGTTATAAGAAGTATTTTGTAATCAATGCGGAATTTGACTGGTAACCAGTGTAGTGATGACAGAACAGGAGTGATATGATAAAATTTTCTAGTTTGAGTTAGCACTCGGGCAGCTGCATTCTGAACTAACTGAAGTTGATTTATAGATTTACTAGAGCATCCAGTAAGTAAGGCGTTACAGTAATCCAACTTTGAGGTTATAAACGCATGAACAATTTCTCTGCATCGTTAAAATGAAGGACAGGATATTTCTAAGTTTAACGATATTACGTAATTTAAAGAAAGCAATTCGAGTGATGCTGCTAATGTGTGCATCAAAGAGAGATCTGAATCAAATGTGACCCCTAAGTTTTTTTACACATGGACTGGGCAATACTGGACAGCCATCTAGATTTAGGATAGATGTAGCCAACCTGTCTCTCACAGCCTTGGGTCCCACTAATAGAACCTCAGTTTTATCTGAGTTAAGTATAGAAAATTAAATAACATTCAATCTTTATTTCCTTTACACAGTCCTCAATTTTGTTGAATTGTAAGGCTGTCATTAGGTTTGGCTGATATGTACAGCTGTGTATCATCTGCATAGCAGTGAATCTAATCCCATGTTTTACGAATAACTGAGCCTAGTGGCAGCATGTACAGAGAGAATAAAAAAACGCGGGGCCAAGCACTGACCTCTGAGGCATGCCATACTTCACTTTTGAGAGCTTAGACCTTAGATTATTTATATGAACAAACTGGTACCGGTCGGGTTAAGTAGGATTTTAAACCAAGAAAGTGCTAATCCCTGAACACCTACAGTATTTTCTAGTCTGTTTAGTAAAACGTTATGATCTATAGTGCCAAATGCTGCACTAAATCTAACAGAAACAAGAAAAGAAACCATCCCTAATCTGAGGACATTAACAAGTCATTTAGTACCCTAATTAATGCTGTTTCAGTACGATGATGGGCCTGAAGCCAGACTGAAGTGTTTCATAAATTTAATATTCCTTTGGAAGTAACTGCAGAGCTGCTGATAGAACAGCTTTTTCTCAAAGATTTTGGCCAGAAACGGTAGATTTTGAAATTGGTCTATAATTAGATATCACCACAAGGGTCAAGATTGGATTTTAACCTTGTTTGAGTAAACGTGTAGGAATTGGGATCTAATAAACATTTTGATGACTTAGACGAGCTGATCAGTGTCATGGAATAGTTCCATATAGTAATTGGGGTAAAAGATTATAATCTTGATTTACAGCTCATTAAACAGATGTCTTTCACTAGTGCTGCATCTGGAAGGTTGCTGAATAGTTTGGGTGACTGTGATGGAGTCATCGAGTTTGATGCCTAATGTTCTTTAATCTTATCATTAAAGAAAGTCATGAAATCAATTACTGTTAAAATTACACAGAACGGGAGAATCACTTTCTGTAGGGTTTTTTGTTAATTTGGAGACTGTATTAAAGAGAAATCTTGGATTATTCTTATTTTTCCCAATGATTGAGGAGAAGTATGCAGCTTTAGCTTTAGTAAGGGCATGCATATACTCTGCCATGCTGTCCCTCCAAGCAATCTTAACCACCTCCAATTTACTATGTCTCCACTTGCGCTCTAGATGCCGTGTTCTTTGCTTTAAGGTACGGGTGTGGTCATTATACCATGGTGCTAGCCTTTTTTCCCTGATGCATTTGACCCTAGCAGGAGCAATTGTGTCCAGGGTTGAGCAAAGCACACATTCTAATTCTAAAGTATGATTACAGCGGTGGGTTGGTCCCATCACATTCTGAGTGATACCCATGGATTCTAAGATGGACTCGAATGCAATTCTAAGTGGATCCTGCTCATTGTCAAAGTGAATATTGAAATAACCTTAGGACGAGGGCGATTAGCATGACTGTATCCAGGAGGTGAGGCTTCATTTAAGGCTAAATAATCATCAGGTCTAATCCAGTTTCAGTGAGACAGAGAGCGTGTAAGCGTTTATCAGTGATCATTTCATTTACAATCACTGCTTTGTTTGTAAGTGATCTAATGTTAAGTAGTCCTAGCTTTAGTCTAAGGTTGTTATTTCCATTGATTTTTTTTTTTTGTAATCTCCGATCACGGGCCAATACAAATGGACCTTGCGTTTACTTCATACGAGAAAGGAAGAATACCATGGCGCTTTAGTGCTCTTCTTCTGGCGAGTGAAGAATTTTGCTCCAAAATCTCTAATTCTATTGATTTTTTCTTGGTTACAAATAAATCCGATTTAATATCTAACTCCGTCTTGTGGGAATCGCTTAATTCGGTTTTAAGGGGCGAAATCATTTCGTATTCGGCGTACAAGAGAAAACTCAGACTAAACCGGTTGGAGGACCTGTCTACATCCATATTGACTTTGGATAAGCATATGGCCCTAAGTCCCTCTGCAGAGTTATATAAACAACGCCTCGATCTCCAGGCTGAGTATAATCTTCTTTCTACTAAAAAAGCAAAGGCCCTTATCATGCATTCTAAGGGATGTTTTTACAAATATGGGGCTAAAAACAGTCGCTTGCTGGCACACCAACTTAGAAGACAGGCGGCATCTCGACTGATCCCCCAAATTGCAGATGACATGGGCAATTTGGTCACCAATCCGAGGGACATTAATAAAATTTTTGAAAAATATTATTCTTCGCTAAACGAGTCAGAGAGCTCCGGTAACACAGATATAATGAGTTCATTTATAAATAACCTTAAGATCCCATCCTTAGATCTGACAACAATTAGTGAACTAGACAGTCCAATCTCTTTACAGGAAATAACAGATGCTATTAAGTCTATGAAAAATGGCACTTCGCCCGGCCCAGATGGGTTTGGTATTGAATTCTATAATAAATTTTGTGATACACAAGCCACTATTTCTCTTCTGTTAAAGAAAGACAAAGACCCTACTTCCTGTAATTCATATAGGCCAATAAACCTTTTATGTTGTGAACATAAAATACTAGCTAAAATTTTGGCCAAACGCATTGAAAATATCCTACCATTGATTATTTCAGAGG
The DNA here is from genome assembly GCA_025084515.1 of Ancistrus triradiatus. Taxonomy (NCBI): domain Eukaryota; kingdom Metazoa; phylum Chordata; class Actinopteri; order Siluriformes; family Loricariidae; genus Ancistrus; species Ancistrus triradiatus. The sequence continues at coordinate 617,248 of JAJAGP010000109.1, read as the reverse complement.
AACAAACGGGTTTTATTAAGGGACGGCACTTGCTTTTTAATATTAGAAAATTATTAAATATTATTTTTATTCCCAGTCCCTTTCCTATTCCGGAAGTAATTGTCTCCTTGGACGCAGAAAAAGCCTTTGATCGCATTGAATGGGATTACATGTTCTTTGTTTTGGGTAAATCTGGGTTTGGTGACGAGTTTATCTCCTGGGTTAAATTGCTCTCTACCTCTCCACAGGCAAGTGTGAGCACTAATTCGGTCTGTTCTCCATATTTTCCCTTATTTCGTGGGACTCGTCAGGGTTGCCCTCTATCCCCACTGCTTTTCGCCTTAGCATTGGTTCCCTGTCAATTGCCCTTCGGTCCTCCCCGCTTATAAAAGACATTCTGCGACAGGGTATCGAGAATAAAGTCTCCCTGTATGCTGACGACCTGCTGCTGTATCTTCGGGACCCTCTAGAAACAATCCCAGTAGCAGAATCTATATTAATATGCTGCTGTAATTGAACGACCACTATCAAATTTAAACACTGGTTATTTTAGGTTTTACATATAGCACAATGATCATTCAGGGCTCAAATTGAAGTAAACACTTGGGCCAACATATTTATTCACCTCCAGTCTTCTATTTTCATAATTTAGGTTACATTTGGGAAGTTTAAATGCAAAAAAAATGTCGAAAATCAAAAAATGCCTTTAATTTTTTGAGATTATAATTTGTGTGTGGATGCTGGTGATTGAAAATTTTCCATGCTGTACATTTTCTGTTTCAGCAGGGACTTGTGAAGCTAAATCCAAAATTTGGAACAGATACAACAAAGTGTTCAAGAGTTACACAGGTGTTTATCAAGGGTCATCATTCGTCTCAAAATTTGCCACAACCTCTAAAATTACAAATAAAAAGAAGCCTGTCACTATAAATCAAGTGGTTGCAAGTTTTTTTTATGTCTTCTGTAATAGAACAAACAAATATTAGTCACAATTCAGTGTTATTTGGTTTTTAACTAAAGAAATCCAGCAGGAAAGGCCTCTCCATTGTGCAGGGACGCAGAAGAGAGGGGGATTTCCACCCCTCCCCCCTCCGCTCTGTGTGTGTGAGCGTGTTTGGGGTTGGTCTCTATATGAGCCGTAGACTCTTATCAGCTGTCCATTGGAACACAGGTCTGTCACTCAGCGCGCACACAGACCCAGGGATTTGCATATATGTCTAGCCATAGGCCAGCTGCTGTGAAAGTGGGGAGGTGTATAAAACCGCTGCACCAATACAGTTTACGAGCTCTTGAATAACTAATGAACTTAGTACGTGCAGAGTCCACCCATAGGGAATATCTTATGCATCCTTGGACAAGGGAAACTTTGTTTTGTGTAATGGGAAACGTCCAAAGAAGAGCTTGCGTTGGAACGAATGGATTTTACGCACCCACATAACCATGCAAAAAAGCACTTTACTGACGTTTTATCGGCAATGTAACGGTATCATGGACTTGTTTAGACGGTAAGTGAATTTTCTATGATAAAATAAAAAGTTATTTTACATCCTAAGTATATTTTAAAAGGCAAAATAGTTGAGTAGGAATTGGTGTTTTGTAAACAACATGGCGGACAGCTGTGTTTGGTATGTAATTTTCTGGCGAATGGCTGCATGTAGACGGTTGAAAATCGGTATGCAGGTAGTTATAATAGTATTAAATATTTTGAGTTTGTGTTTTGGACTGTGTATTAAGAATGTTTTAAGTTATTAAGAATGCAAAACATGTCGATCTACTGGGCCCGTATACGGGCCCGCTAGGGGCGCTTCTGCAAAATCTGCGGCAATTAGTTAAGAGAATTTGGGTCTTTTTCAGGTTATAAGTTAAACTTCCAAAAAAGTGAGTGCTGGCCAGTAAATCAAGAGGCCCGTTGTCTTACTCAAGCTGCCATCCCTTTTCATGTTTCTCTGGGGGGTTTTAGATATTTAGGTATCAATGTTACCCATAACATGTCCTCCATTATGCGTGCAAATTTCCCCCCTTTGGTTGCAGAAATGAACACTGATTTTCGAAGATGGAATAGTCTTCCACTTTCATTGTCTGGCAGAGTTCAATGTGTGAAAATGAATATTTTACCTAAATTCTTATTTTTGTTTCAGTGCCTTCCAGTATTCTTACCAAACTCTTTTTTTTAAAGGGATTGATAGGGCTATTACTAGTTTTATTTGATCTGGGAGGGTCCCTCGGATTGAGAGATCTATACTCCGAAAACCTAGAATTGACGGTGGATTAGCACGCCCCAATATTTTTTGTTATTATTTGGCTGCAAACGCACAGAAGATTTGTTTTTGGCTACACTCGCCAGACACAGATTGGTGCAGAGTGGAATCTTTGTCTTGTAGTTTTACTTCCTTGCCTGCATTAGTCTTTTCATCTCTTCCACTTTCTCATGAACGATACTCGGATAATCCTGTGGTTGCATCTACTTTGAGAATTTGGGCACAGCTAAATAGGCTGACTCAGTCCCAAGCAACCTCGTTATCAATTCCTATTTGTCCTAATCATTTATTTACACCCCCTTTCACTGATCCCACCTTCTTACAATGGGCCAATCTAGGGATTACCTGCTTTCGTGATCTGTACGAGGACCAAATTTTTTCCAGCTTTGAAAATCTAAGTGCTAAATTTAAGTTCCCCCCCACAAATTTCTTCCGCTACTTACAAGTTCGTCACTGTGCACAAACACTTTTTACTTCTTTTCCCTATGAGCCTGAGGACGAACCCTGGGAGAGGGTATGTGATTTGAAACCTGCTACAAAAGGCATGATATCGAAAATATATAATTGTATTATGATTCCCCATTTGGGGACAGGTTTAACACTCAGGGCCAAATGGGAAGTAGATTTGGGGAAGGAGTTAGGTGATGAGTGGTGATCTAGAGCTCTGTCCAGGGTTAACTCCTCTTCATCGTGCGCCAGACTTGGTCTGATGCAGTTGAAATTTGTTCATAGGGCCTATTATACCAAAGCGAGACTGGCTAAAATATTTTCAAACACTGATGCTGTCTGCCCGCGGTGTAACTTCGATCCGGCTGATTTAGTGCATATGTTCTGGTCATGTAAAAAATTAGATAAGTTTTGGACAGACACTTTCAGCACTCTATCAAGAGTGTTTGATCATATATTGGAGCCGGATCCCCTGTGGGCAATTTTAGTGAGCTTGAAGTTGTCCCTGTGGGTGTGGTTGGTGATATTAAGGCTATAGCTTTTGCATTATTACTAGCTAGGCGAAGGATTCTCTTGAGCTGGAAATCAGCTGCTCCACTCTCATACTCACTGTGGTTAAAAGACATGATCTTTTTTCTAAGTCTGGAGAAAATTAAGTTTAGTTTGAGAAGTTCTGTTAATAAGTTTTATGAGACATGGCAGCCTTTCATTCCTTATTTTAAAAACCTTACTAGTAATGTGAAGTAATTGCGTGTATGTGTGTTGATGTTTGGTTAATGGGTGAAAATCGATGACTTCTGTATAACTATTTGAAATGTATGACTGTTCATTTTTTTTATTGTGGAGTCATCAATAAAAAGATTTGGGGAAAATATTTCAGTGAAATAAATGCTCGTTTTACCTAGCATTTTGAGTACAATGATTTAGATAACAGGCAAGTGTGAAATACAGATAAATATCAACACCACAGAACACAGTCTCAATGTTTTTGTATGTGATTTGTTGTGGAGTGTTGTTTTTTGTTTTGTTATTTTGGTACTTTTGTTTTAGGCCACTGCGGTTACATTTGTATGTTCACGTTTGAGTAGGAATATATTAGGAGCATGTCTGACATTCCACCTACCTTCTACTTAACTTACATAGAACTCCTCCTTTCCACTCCCCAAACAGACAGTTTCGTATCAAGAAACGCTATACCTGCCACACCTTAACCTTGTTCCCCATGCTTACCTTTAAATGTAGCATTGAGAAATCAGATGAAAAGTCTACCCCCAGATAAGGGTACACACTGCTGTTTCTTAGTCTAAACAATACACTCCACCTTTAATGCAACAGAACTAAATGCATCTTTAATGAAATACTCTCAAAGGTGAATGCAATAATCTCTGTCCTCAGTATAATACTCTCAATTCAGTCCTATAAATGCACGCTCTCTGCCCTTCATTGTAGCCTTTCTGTACTTCAATGCAGTACCTCCTCCCAGTATTCCCCCTCTCTTTGCAGCCTCTTTGCCTTTTATTCCACAATGTTCACCTTTCAATGCAACATCTCATCTTTCTACTAACTCTTCTTTTTACAAACTATCCGCCCTTCCTTTGCAATATATGCTCGTTTCCTAGAAGTCTCTACTCTCTGCTTTGCAGCCCCTTTTCATCATCCCATCTTCTCTGCTCTCATCATAGCCTCTTCATTGTCAAAACAGTCTCAGATATTTCTTTCTCTCTCTTCTCGCCTTTCTGGCCAAACACCTTGAACAATCTCCTTGAAACCTCAGCTTCTCTGTCTAGTCCTGATCTCTATATTTCCTTCTTCATACACCCTTTCCCATTCATCCCATCCCTTTCCCAGCAATCTCTGTCCCTCACATATTTTCATCCCACTAATCCCATCACTACCCTCATGATTATACCATCACAATACACACCAACCCCTTCTTTAATTCATCCCAACCATTCCCTCATTAACCTCACCCTCTTTATATTCATCCCAACTCCTATTCCTGAAGCCCTGACTTCTTGCTATCATCAGAGTCATCATCATCAGAGCCACTGACCTTATCACCAAGATGCCATTTAGCTAACACCCCAAAGGAACAACAACAAACATTAGTTTTCATTCTTGTCTTAGGGTTTCCTGCTCCACCTCAGAACCTATCCCTAGTAGTGGCTAATGAAGTCAGACCACATTTGAACTATGGTTAAATCATTAGAATTTTTCAAAGATGATGGATAGATTTTAATTTTCACAGAAGCCCCAAAAGAAGATACAGAGAACACAATTAAACAATTGAGACATTGTCGCATTATTATTGTCTCACTAGTGTGACCTCCTTGTCGAGGAATTTTAGCCCATTCCTCCATACAGTACAGCTTCAACCCTGGGATGCTGATAGGTTTCCTCATACGAACTGCTCTATTCAGGTCCTTCCACAACATTTCTATTGGATTAAGGTCAGGACTTGGCTATTCGTAAACATTAACATTACTCTGTTGAACCATTCTTTGGTAGAATGACTTTGGTAGTGCTCTTTGGGTTACTGTCCAGCTCTTGGCCCATCTTCTCAGGAGACTGAGTTCATGAATAGATGTCCTGACATTTCCTATATAATTTGCTGACATGATTCAGTATTCATTGTTCCATCAAGGATGCCAATCTGTACTGGCCCAGATACAACAAAACAGGCCCATACCATAATACGACCACCACAATTTTTCACAGCTGGGAGGTTGTGTTAGAATGCCATTTTACCTTTCCTTGCAGGACACAGGGTGCAGGCGTAAGCATCTCTACATTCTCCAGTCCACTATAAGGCTAGATAGGGTTTGCTGTTGCAGAACAAGGGGATGATCCGCTGACTGGCATTAACTCTCTCAGACAAAGCCAGTCATGACTGACTGTGATGCATGACATGTCTGGTAGGCACTGTTGGGACTCCAACCCATTTTTTTAAATCTGCTGTCAAAATGACCAAGGTAACATGCTCTTCACTTGTTGGAATGCTCTCTATACATCTATCTAACAAACAGCAGGACATACACACGTGGACAAAATTGTTGGTACCCCTCAGTTAATGAAAGAAAAACCTTTAATCTGACAAAAGTAATAATGAAGACAAAGTCTATGAAAATTAACAAATGAAAGTCAGACATTGCTTTTCAACCATGCGTCAACAGAATTATTTAAAAAAATTAACTCATGAAACAGGCCTGGACAGAAATGATGGTACCCTTAACTTAATATTTTGTTGCACAACCTTTTGAGGCAATCACTGCAATCATACGATTCCTGTATCTGTCAATGATACTTCTGCACCTCTCAGCAGGTATTTTGGCCCACTCCTCATGAGCAAAGTGCTCAATTTGTCTCAGGTTTGAAGGGTGCCTTTTCCAGATGGCATGTTTCAGCTCCTTCCAAAGATGCTCAACAGGATTTAGGTCAGGGCTCATAGAATACCACTTCAGAACAGTCCAGTGTTTTCCTGTTAGCCATTCTTGGGTGTTTTTAGATGTGTGTTTTGGGTCATTATCCTGTTGCAAGACCCATGACCTGCGACTGAGACCAAGCTTTCTGACAATGGGCAGCACATTTCTCTCTAGAATTCCTTGATAGTCTTGAGACTTCATTGTACCCTGCACAGATTCAAAACACCCTGTGCCAGATGCAGCAAAGCAGCCCCAGAACATAACAGATCCTCCTCCATGTTTCACAGTAGGGACAGTGTTCTTTTCTTGATATGCTTCCTTTTTCTGTCTGTGAACATAGAGCTGATGTGCCTTGCCAAAAAGTTCCATTTTTGTGTCATCTGTCCACAGGACATTCTCCCAGAAGCTTTGTGGCTTGTCAACATGTAGTTTGGCAAATTCCAGTCTGGCTTTTTTTGTTTTGTTTTCAACAATGGTGTCCTCCTTGGTCATCTCCCATCAAGTCCACTTTGGCTCAAACATCGATAGATGGTACGATCTGACACTGATGTGCCTTGAGCTTGAAGTTCACCTTTAATCTCTTTAGACGTTTTTCTTGGCTCTTTGTTACCATTCGTATTATCCGTCTCTTTGATTTGTCATCAATTTTCCTCCTGCGTCCACGTCCAGAGAGGTTGGCTACAGTCCCATGGGTCTTAAATATCTGACGTGTGTAAATTTGATTTCGTTTAGCATCTATCTGCACTGGCTTTTTTATGTCAATTTTGATGCATAACAAAAGAAATAAAAGAGCATGAAGAATAACATGGTGTTTCTGTTTCCTGTTTCTAGCACTTAACACGCACCAGAATAACATCACTTAATATATGCATAGTATAAATAGTAGAATAATTTAGTACAGAAGTAAAATAAAAATCTCAACATGAGTAAAGCTGTTTAACTACAGCTTTGTTAAAGTAACTGTTTTACTTTTATATTATCAAGATTATGAGCATAACTTTAACTTTTAAAACTTTCAAACTTTTAGAATTTTTTTAACTTTCTAGAACTTCAGTTATTGTATTGACAAAGTAAGAGATTGTTGCTGCTAACCACTTTGTTTAATTTTCTTTTATGATTTTTTTTAATACATCATTATATAATTATATTTCATTAGGTATTAGTTTTAAGTTTATTTTTAACTTTTATTTTAAAATATGTCCTTTTAACTTTACCTGTTGATACATTTTGTTATCCACTTAATCTTGGTCAAAGTTGTGAAAAAGCTGTTGCCTAGCCAACAGCACAGGGTGCAATGCAAGAACAACCCTAGACAGGGTGCAAATCCAATGTGGTACTCACACACTGATACACACACTCACACAATAAGAACTAGTTGCAGTTATTGCTGCACAGAGGGGTCACACCAGATACTGAAAGCAAAGGTTCACATACTTTTGCAACTCACTTATATGGAATATTGGATCATTTTCCTCACTAAATAAATGACCAAGTATAATATTTTTGCCTCATTTGTTTTACCTGGGTTGTCTTTATATTTTTTTAGGACTTGTGTGAAAATCTGATGATAAGAACATTAAAACTCATCGAACACATCTTGATGGTCCCCAAGACTTTCTGGGGAAAACATTCTGTGGACTGACGAGACAAAAGCTGAACTCTTTGGAAGGTGTGTGTCCCATTGCATCTGGCATAAAAGTAACACAGCATTTCAGAAAATGAACATTATACCAGTAAAATATGATGGTGGTAGAATGATGGCCTGGGGCTGTTTTGCTGCTTCAGGACCTGGAAGACTTGCTGTGATAAATGGAAGTATGAATTCTGCTGTCTACCAAAAAATCCTGAAGGAGAATGTCCAGCCATCTGTTTGTGACCTCAAGCTGAAACAAACTTGGGTTCTGCAGCAGGACAATGATCCAAAACACACCAGCAAGTCCACCTCTGGATGGCTGAAGAAAAACAAAATGAAGACTTTGGAATGGCCTAGTCAAAGTTCTGATCTGAAACATATTGAGATGCTGTGGCATGACCTTAAAAAGGCCGTTCATGCTCGAAAACCCTCCAATGTGGCTGAATAACAACAATTCTGCAAAGATAAGTGGGCCAAAATTCCTCCACAATGCCATAAAAGACTCATTGCAAGTTATCACAAACGCTTGGTTGCAGTTGTTGTTGTTAATGGTGGCCCAACCAGTTATTATGTTTAGGGGGCAATCACTTTTTCACACAGGGCCATATAAGTTCGGATTTTTTTCTCCCATAATAATAAACACCATTTAAAAACTGCATTTTGTGTTTACTTGTGTTGTCTCTGACTAATATTTAAATTGGACCGATGTTCCGAAACACTTAAGTGTGATAAACATGCAAAAAAACAAGAAATCAGGAAGGGACACTGAGAAATGTTGATTGTTCCCACACATAGGCTTAGAGGAATTTTAGCCTATTTTATCCTAAACTTGTCCTAAAGATGTTGTTGGCTTTCCTCATATGAGCTGTTTCCACAACATTTCTATTGGATTCAGGGCAGGACTTGAGTCTTGGCCATTCCAAAACATAAAATTTACTCTTCTTTAACCATTCTTTGGTAAAACAACTTGTGTGCTTATGGTCGCTGTCTTGTTGCATGACTGACTTGATATTCTATGCTACGTTATCTTGATATTCGGTTCATAGGCAGATGTCCTAAAATTTTCCTTTAGAAAATATGTTCCACAGACGGGATAAGGTTCTTATGATGATGCAGTGTGTTTTTTTTTTTCTAGATATATTGCTTCTGATATATATGGATTAGACTCAACTCTGCAAAGCTGCTTTACAATTATTGATTAACTTCTACAAAGAAAAAGTTTGGACAGTATGGAAAACGCAAATTTAAAAAATTTGTTTCTTACGTATACTTTGACTTTTATTTCATTGCAGACAGTATGAACCCAAGGTATTTCAGGTTTTTTCTGGTCAACTTCAGTTCATTCGTAACAATAATAAACATCCATCCGTGTATTTCAAGCTTGCAACACATTCCAATAAAAGTTGGGACAGGGGCAATTTAGGTCTAGTACTGAGGTAAAAAACTAAATAATGATGTGATGTGCAAACAGGTGATGTCAACAGGAGATTGTAATTATGTTTTGCCACAAAAGGGTGAGATTTTGAGAAGCAAAGATGGACGTGTCTTGTTGAAAAATGCAAGGACGTCCCTGGAAAAGATGACATCTTGAAAGCAGTACATGTTGCTGTAAGATCTCAATTTACTTTTTTGCATTAATGCTGCCATCAGAGAAGCGTAAATGATCTTTGTCATGGGCACTGACACAGCCCCATACCATGACAGAGCCTGGCTTTTGGACTTGTTGCTGATAACAGTCTGGATGGTCATTTTCGTCTTTGGTCCAGAGCACACAGCACCTTTTTCTTCCAAAAAAGATCTGGAATACTGCTTGGTCTGAGCACAATACTCTGTGATAGTCCATTCCAGATTCCTCCAAACCCAGATTAACTCTTTCAGGACATGGTTAATATAAGGTTTGTTTTTTGTACAGTAACGATTTAAGCGGCATTTGTGAATGTAACTCTGTATTGTAGTGCTTGACAAATGTTTAATTAAGTAATCCCTTGCCCATGTGGTTCTATCAGCTATTGCTGAATGGCGGTTCTTGATGCAGTGCGTTCTTAGGGATTGGAGATCACAGGTCTTCAGTTTAGGCTTTTGCCCTTGCCCTTTATGAACTGAAATTACTTCAGATTCCTTGAATCGTTTAATGACATGTTATGCACTGTAGAGAACTGCACTGGACTGAAATTTATGAAACATTTCAGTCTGGTTTCAGGCCCCATCATAGTACTGAAACAGCATTAATTAGGGTACTAAATGACTTGTTAATGTCCTCAGATAAGGGGTGTGTTCCTTTTCTTGATCTGTCAGATTTAAGTGCAGCATTTGACACTATAGATCATGATGTTTTAGTAAACAGACTAGAAAATACTGTAGGTATTAAGGTATCGGCACTTTCTTGGTTTAAATCCTACTTAACTGACCGGTACCAGTTTGTTCATATAAATAATCTAAGGTCTAAGCTCTCAAAAGTGAAGTATGGCGTGCCTCAGGGGTCAGTGCTTGGCCCGCTTTTATTCTCTCTGTACATGCTGCCACTAGACTCAGTTATTCGTAAACATGGCATTAGTTTCCATTGCTATGCAGATGATACACAGCTGTACATATCAGCCAAACCTAATGACAGCCTTACAATCAACAAAATCGAGGAATGTGTAAAGGAAATAAAAGATTGGATGTTATTTAATTTTCTCTTACTTAACTCAGATAAAAACTGAGGTTCTATTAGTGGGACCCAAGGCTGTGAGAGACAGGTTGGCTACATCTATCCTAAATCTAGATGGCTGTCCAGTATTGCCCAGTCCGTCTGTAAAAAACTTAGGGGTCACATTTGATTCAGATCTCTCCTTTGATGCACACATTAGCAGCATCACTTGAATTGCTTTCTTTCAATAGAAATTATCCTCTCTTTTAATGATGCAGAAAAACTTATTCATGCGTTTATAACCTCAAGGTTGGATTACTGTAACGCCTTTACTTACTGGATGGATGCTCTAGTAAATCTGTAAATAAACTTCAGTTAGTTTCAGAACGCAGCTGCCCGAGTGCTAACTCGAACTAGAAAATTTGATCATATCACTCCTGTTCTATCATGACTGCACTGGTTACCAGTCAAATTCCGCATTGATTACAAAATACTTCTTATAACTTATAAAGCTCTACATGGCCTGGCCTCACATTATCTGAGTGAACTCATAGAGTTTTACAATCCAACTCGTCTACTTCGTTCGCAGGGTGCAGGACTTCTTTTAGTTTCCTAGAATTAAAAAAGTCACACAGCAGGGGAAAGCTTTCTCATACATGGCCCCCCCAACTATGGAATAAACTTCTCACTTTCGTTCGAGATTCAGACACTCTCCAAATTTTTAAGTCTAGGCTAAAAGACATACCTATTTACTCAGGCTTTTGACTAGATTTTAGACCAGGATGCATGGCTTGGGTCACTGGGGCCGGAGTCTAGAGTCATGTCTGGCCTGCCTGCCTTGTCCGCTATCTGGGAGTGTCGAGTGGGCGGGTCTGGCTGAACTGGGCTTCGGTCCTCGTGATCTTGACTCATGCATCCTTGCCTTAGAATAAGGGCAGAGCTGGGGGTTCATAGTCAAAGACTCTTATGGTGATCAGAGACGTTGGGTTGCTGTCTTCTGCCTCCCGTGGGGTTGCCAATGTCTCATGTGATCCTCTCTTGGCTGTGTTTTCCTACCAGTTCTCCCTCTTTCTAGCTATGCTGCTATAGCTAATGCTGCCAGGGTCTCATGCTACACTTGGCATCAGTGATTGACATGGCATCAGTGATTTTTAATAGACACTGTGCTCTTAATCAATAACTAATTACATTTTCTGTTTTCTCTCCGAGCTGTGTTCCAGCAGTTCCAGCCCCACACATGATGTTCATCTGCTGTAGCTCCACTCAAGCTGTTTCCGTCATCAGCTCCAGTCACATCATACCCGGGCCACTTAATGTGCATACTTCACATTTTATTCAAACTTTGACTCCATGACTTTAGTTTCGCTCTTAGATTTATCATCTACGCCGCCCAAGGAGGTTGGGTCCCTTTTTGAGTCTTGGTCCTCCTAAGGTTTCTTCCTATAACTCAGGGAGTTTTTCCTTGCCACTGTCGCCCTAGGCTTGCTCAATTTGGGATTGGACTTAGTTATTAGGAGATAATCTAAACTTGTAAAGTTGCTTTGAGACAATGCTCCATTGTAAAAAGCACTATATAAATAAATCTGACTTGACTTGACTTGACTAGAGGGAGAAATATGTAAATCAATTCCAGTCTTTCTATGAGGAACAAATACATTTTCACAGGGCTGTTCATGCATTTTCAAGACAACGCAAAACAAGCTAAATCAGAAAAGGTTAAGACTGAAATATGCAAACCCCTTCCAGTCTTTCTTTGAGAAACATTGTTTTAAAACATTTCAATAATTTTCTCACGCCTTTGTTGATAAACTGGAAATCCTCTGCCCATCTTTGCTCCTCAAAAAATCAGCCTTTCATGGATACTGCTTTTGTACCAAATCATGATTATAATCACCTGTTGACATCACATGTTTTCAAATCACATAATTATTTTTATTTTTAACCTAAATCGCAACTGTTACAACGTTTTTTGAAATATGTAGCAAGCTTGAAATGCAGGAATGGACCTTTATTAACAAATGAAACTAAGTTGACCAGACAAAACATGGAATATCTTGGGTTCATACAGTTAAATAAAAGTTTGCAATTAAATTAAGTTTGCCAAGTCAAAGTAAATGTAAGAAACACTGCATATTGCTTTAATTTGCATCTTCCATACTGTCCAAACTTTTTATGATTTACATTACATTTATGTCATTTACCAGACGCTCTTATCCAGAGCGACTTACAATTGATACAATCTTACAATCCAAGCAACTGTGGGTTAAGGGCCTTACTCAAGGACCCAACAGTGGTAGTTGGCAAATGTGGGATTTGAACCCTGAACCTTCTGGAGAACAAATTTAAGAATATAATAATTAAAATACAATAACAGGTAGACAACTTTTTAAAGAAAATTAAATATTAAGAAGAGTATAATTAAAAAAAAAAAAACACTGTGCCCTCTAATATCTGACTGAAGAACTGACTCTAATTTTGCCTTCAAATTAACTGCTAAGAGGTCCATATAGTTTTCCTACTCACATATATATAATATTTTATCATTTTCTTCAATAAATAAATGATCAAGTATAATATTTTTTGTTTCATTTCTTTAATTGTGTTCCTTTTATCTACTTTCAGGACTTGTGTGAACATCTGATAATGTTTTAGGTCATATATATGCAAATTACAGAAAATTCTAAAGTGTTCACAAATGTTCAACCCCCGTTTAAAATCTTTACCAGCAAGACCATGTGTGTTCACAAGCTAAACAAGCACCATGCCAACACTAGCTAGCATAAACCAACTTGGACAGATATGGAACATGAAACTCATATGGTCTTGCTTTTTGACCAGCTTCAAAAGCACAACATATGCTGTTTTTAGCAGGAGTATATTCCATGCTAGCATTCCTTCAAGGTTTTCAAATGTAAAACATTTGTGAGTTATATTTGAGCACAGCCTTTGCTGTAGGTAATACACAGGCTAATCAATAACATTCTTTATAGTACTAGGATTAAGTGTCAGAACTTAGGTCATATGTAATTACGGATAAACAGAATGAGTATAAATGGCCATAGACTCTCCTTCAGTCCCAAGAATGAGTGAGACACAATGAGAAGGTGGTCTGAAAAGGTAAATGTCTCTCTTTAAAGATCCCATCAAGTGCACATATGCACACACGCAGACCTTTTGGCATTTCACACATTCTCTTCTTCAGGTCCCCAAGGTCTAACACTTTAAAGGAAATTAGGCCTGTGACAATATTTTGTTAGATTAACTTATTCCTTTATTTGCCACAAAGCAGAATAGCCATAGGCCTGACCCTTGCACTTCCCCACCACCACAAATGTACCATTCTGACTAATAATCAAAAAGAAATATCTAATTATCTTGGGTGGCTTGTTAAATAAATGTCTGGATACAATAAATAAAGACTGTCACTATTAATATTTCCTTAATTTATGACATATTACATAGTCCTACCCTGCCTGAACCAATAATAAAACAGGAAATAAAGCAGAAATAAAACCCCTACCCACAATGTCTTTGGCTACATTATACTTTGACGTGTAAATTTTAAATACTTTGTTTTTGTTTCTACTGTGTCACATATTTTAATTACACAGTCCCTTGGCTCATATTTCATTGGTGCCATTTTCCAGTCCTTCAGTAATCTGAAGTGCAGCAAAACCACATATTATTTAGCCCAATTAATTACAGGCTGGGTGAGAGAGAGTCAGGGCTCTCTTGGGTTTGGCTCTGTCAGACGTCTATAGACAGGCTTAATCCTTAGTTCATGACAAGTCCAAATGAGAAGCAAGGGAGTATGGTGCTGTTTTTGTCTACATATCTTTTATTGTCTGTGGTTCACTGTAAGTGGGAGTTTCTAACCAATATCTGACACTTTTTTGTCAGTCATTGTTTTAATTTATCTCTACCTGTCTCTGTTTTTTGTAGCTGAATTGCTTCATTCTCTTTATTATTAACACCTGGATTCTTAGTGAGCCTGTCCATCCATTGGACCTCACCTGTTTTGTTTTTCAATTTACACCAGTTTTGGCAGTGTGAAGGAATGTGGGCAGATGGTTTGAAGTTGGGAACAGAACAGAAGAGCCAGGGGCCATTTGTGTAGCGCCTGTGACCTCAGAGGCTAACTAATGCCAGCACACTTAGCCTATTTAACAGCCTACGGCTGATAAAACTCACCTCTGTCCTCACCGTTCCTGCTGTCCTCTGGACTGAGAGACTTTGGAGAGTCAGCGTTCTTTCAGATTTGGAAGTTGCTTAATATTGGCTTGATTATTTTCATAAATGTAGCTGCAGTTGCCCTTTTCAGTCCTGGAACAAAAAAATTAAAAATATAATTTTATTATTATTAACAAAAATATTAATAAGAGTGGTGCTGTAATTCTACCATGAATCCTTGGAACATAATTGCCTTATTGCACTTTGTAACGTATAAAATTGTTGTTTTATCTGTGTAAATTCTATGTGAAAAATGGGAGTATGCAAACATTGTCACTCTTGTTGAAACGGCATGATTTGCCGATTTTCTACATGAAAATTGGATAACAACCTCTGCACAGAAGGCATTATTGTTAAATTGTTTTAAATATTAGGACAGACATAATACATCAAATTTAAATAATAATAATAATAATAATAATAATAATAATAATAATAATAAACATATAACTTGCCACAATCCAAAGTTAGGGCATCTTTCGAGATGATCCAGAAATATTTTTTCTCTTAATTGACTTAATTGAACTTAATCCAAGTCAGGTGTAGAATATTCCGGAATTAACTATATTCTGTGACTCTTCAAGCCTCTCGGGGTGTTCTGGGTGAAGATGTTGCAATAAATATAATTGAATGTAATTACAGCTGTTCAAAATTGACCCTTACTGAACCACTAGTGGACTGATCAGGTGTACACAACAAATCTCTCACTTCACCTGGTCCTGCAGGACAGCACTGCTTGTATGCATGGTGATGGCCAGAAACTGTTACCCTCCCAGATTTTCTTCCAAATGACTCAGAAGTTGCTCTACAACACTTACTTTTACTCCAATAACAGTTGAATTTGTCCAAAGTAGCTTTATTTATTTCACTAAAATATTGCAGTACTTTCTTAATTAACAAAATTATTGACATTATTATTATAGATCTTGAGCTTGATATTTACTAGAATTATGAATTATAACTGAATTATATTACTGAATTGTTATAGTTGAATTATGTAACTGAATCTACCATGAATGTGTTTCTTGCACTTCTCTGCATTTTTTTTTTTTTTTTTTGCACCTGGTCTCCCAGATTTGAAGAGTGTTTTCATCCATCTGTTGCTTTTAGATCTCTGTGGCTGTGAGGTATTCTGTGGCTGTGAAATCTACACAAATTGATGTCCACTTCAGAACAGTCCAGTGTTTTGTCTTAACCCATTAAACCGTATGAGCCATTGTATTGTTTAGATTCCATGATGCCATGCACACATTGTAAGCACCCAGTGCCAGACGGAGCAAATAATTTTCAAAACATCGCTGATTATCCTCCAAGCTTGTTGGTAGGCACTGTGTTATTTTCTTATTACATCTTCTTTAAATGAAACAATGATGTACTTTAGCAAGAATGTCAAATTTTGTGTCATCTGTCCATGGGACATTTTGTTATAAGTATTTTTGCAATATTCCAGTCTAGCTTTTTTATGTCTCTGTGTCAACAGTAGGGTCTCCTGAGTCTCCTACCTTAAAGGCCATAAAGTGTTTATCTGAAAGTTGATCAATGTTCTTTCATTTTAGCAATCCTCTTATTAACTTTTCTCTTTTGTCCCTATCCAAATAGGTTAGTCACAGTGTCTTGGGCTGCATACCTGTTCATGAGGTTGCACAAGGCAGGAACAACCCTAGACAGGGCACCAATCTTCGCAGTGCGCGCTCACAAACACACACACAAAGTTTCAAAGGCCACTTTAGTGTAATCAACTAACCTAAAGCATCTGTTTGGACTGTCGGAGGAAACCAGCGTACCCAGAGTAAAACCATGAAAACATGGGGAGAACATGCAATCACCAAACAGAAAGGAATGAGGCAGCTCCACCTGGGATCGAATACAGGACCTTCTTGCTGTGAGGCGACGGCACTACTCACCGAGCCACCGCCCTCAAGCTGGCTCAACTTATCTCTATTTGAATCAGAAGTCTTACTTACCAAGGAATTCAGCTTGGTTATAGCTCCACTGAGCCCAACTGAAAGCTTGAAAAACAAATATAAGCAATGATTTAGCAATCAGTTAGACAGGTAAAGAGAAGAAAATAATGAGATGAAATAAAGTAAAAAATTAGAGTGGTGCTTGAAAGTTTGTGAACCCTTTAGAATTTTCTATATTTATTCATAAATATGACCTAAAATATCATCAGAGTTTCACACAAGTCCTAAAAGTAGATAAAGAGAACCCAGTTAAACAGATGAGACAAAAATATTATACTTGGACATTTATTTCTTGAGGAAAATGATCCAATAATACATATTAGTGAGTGGCAAAAGTATGTGAACCTCTAGGATTAGCAATTAATTTGAAGGTGAATATAGAGTCAGGCGTTTTCAATCAGTGGGATGACAATCTGGTGTGAGTGGGCACCTTGTTTTATTTAAAGAACAGGGATCTATCAAAGTCTGCTCTTCACAACATATGTTTGTGTAAGTGTATCATCGCACGTACAAAGGAGATTCCTGAGGACCTCAGAAAAAGAGTTGTTGATGCTTATCAGGCTGGAAAAAGGTTACAAGACCATCTGCAAAGAATTTGGACTCACCAATCCACAATCAGACAGACTGTGTACAAATGGAGGAAATCCAAGACCACTGTTACCCTACCCAGAACTGGTCGACCAACAAAGATCACTCCAAAGAGCAAGGCATGTAATAGTAGCATGTAATAACTTCTAAGCAACGGAAGGCCTTTCTCACATTGGCTCATGTTAATGTTCATGAGTCTACCATCAGAAAAACACTGAACAACAATGGTGTGCATGGCAGGGTTGCAAAGAGAAAGCCACTGCTCTCCAAAAAGAACATTGCTCCTTGCCTGCAGTTTGCTAAAGATCACTTGGACAAGCCAGAAGGTTATTGAAAGAAGTTTTGTGGATGGATGAGACCAAAATAGAACTTTTTGGTTTAAAAGAAACGCATTATGCTTGGAGAAAGGAAAACACTGCATTCCAGCATAAGAACCTTATCCCATCTGTGAAACATGGTGGTGGTAGTATCATGGTTTGGGCCTGTTTTGCTGCATCTGGGCCAGGACAGCTTGCCATCATTGATGGAACAATGAATTCTCAGTTATATCAGAGAATTCTAAAGGAAAATGTCAGGACATCTGTCCATGAAATGAATCTCAAGAGAAGGTGGGTCATGCAGCAAGACAGCGACACTAAGTACACAAGTTATTCTACCAAAGAATTGTTAAAGAAGAATACAGTTAATGTTTTGAAATGGCCAAGTCAAAGTCCTGACCTTAATCCAATCAAAATGTCGTGGAAGGACCTGAAGCGAGCAATTAATGTGAGGAAACCCACCAACATCCCAGAGTTGAAGCTGTTCTGTATGAAGGAATGGGCTAAAATTCCTCCAAGCTGATGTGCATTTAGTTGCAGTTATTCCTGCCACTCACTAATGTGTAATATTAGATAATTTTCCTCAAGAAATAAATGACCAAGTATAATATTTTTGTCTCATTTGGTTAACTGGGTTCTCTTTATCTACTTTTAGGACTTGTGTGAAAATCTGATGACGTATTAGATCATATTTATGCAGAAATATAGAAAATTCTAAAGGCTTCACAAACTTTCAAGCACCACAGCATAAAACTTTGTGAGTACAAATCATTCCATAGTGTGTAATCTTTAAAGCTATAATTCTACATTGCCTAGTGTGTTTACTTATAAATTAAAGGAGGTTCAGCTGCTTGAAATTCAATTATCTGTGTCATGATCCGATTAAACGAATACTGAATTACTTGGCCACAATTATCACATGCATGTTTGCAGAAAACAGAGAAGTATTTCAAGAAAAGAACACATTATCAACTGTTAAGCATGTGGCCAGTTCTATTATGCTTTGGGGTTGTGGGACAGCCAGTGAATACAGTTCAGAATGGATTCAAAAATAAATATAAACAAATCCTAGAAGCCACAGTCAGTGAAGAATGTAAAGCTGAAAAGATGTTGGATATTGCAAGACAATGATCTAAAACATTCAAATCAACACTGAACTACTTCAAAAACTAATTGAGAGTTTTTAATAGCCTTTTGGCTATTACTGAAAATGTTTTTATTAGATCTGTCATACTGTGCATGTAAGTAGACCTAAGAATATTTCTGAACTAGACATGTTTTCTGCAAGAAGAAGAAAGTTCCCTAAAACAAGAATTCTAAAATTTAGCTGACCTAAGAATCTCTTGAGGGTTGTGATTTTCAAAAGTTGTGTATCTAAATAATTACTGACAGGATGCCTAAACTTCTTTACTGTCAAATTATGTTTCACTCTTTCCAATATGTTAAATTTAACAAGAAATTACTTTGCTCCCTTAGATGGGTGTGTTAACTTTATTCACACAGACAATTAAAATAACCAGGGGTGCCAAACCTTTCCATAGGACTGTACTGTAAATTGATTCAGATAAAAAAATAAAAAATAAAAACATTCCAAAAAACTTAACTTTGCTCTATAAAGTCACCATCAGTTCATCATCTTGCTTGGCTCTCACATATGGAACAAACAGAAGTGGTTTACACTATGTGTGTAAACATAATGTGTGTTTTTCATTCTAAAACCCTTTATGAAAGCAAGGCATATCATTTCATGATATCAGGCTTCATTGTGTACCAGTGTCATCCACTGTCCATCTGTCTGTTTATCTTGTAGACCACAGACAATAATGAAAATGGAGTATATATCAGATGGTTAAATAACAAAATCCCTTAAATGTATAATTAAGACTTGCTCAGGCAATGCAGATCCATTACAACTATGAATTGCATGAATAATACTGAAGCCTATATTTACTGTGCAGTTGGATTTAATAGCAGCTGTTAATGTTTTCCTACTTTTGAAACCCAGTGAAAAGTGATATTAGTAAATACACAGCAGTTAAAGGAACCACTTCATCTTTTTTTCAAATGCTGAAGACGAGGTTATTTTCTAATATCTTTTCATTAATGTCCATTTAGGTTAATCCATAGTATTGTGGTGAAATTAAGATAAACAATGCAAAATCTGTCAATATGACCTGTTGTAAACTCAGATAAAACAGATCATAGTGACAAGTGTTAACTCGGTGTGAAACTCAGTGAGAAAGTCAGTGTTAAATGGATAGGACCAAGCCGTGTGTATTACAAAACCAAATCAGTTTGAGGGGGCACTCACACCAGGCACGGGTGCCTGAACCGGGCCAGAGCGCGAAAGGGGAGGGGGGACAGACAGGCTCTGGCCCGCACTCACACTAGCCTCACACAGAAACGCCCTCCGGCGCGCTTTTGTCATGCTTTCGTCATCACCATGCTCGCTCGCGCAGCACACTTCATGGTTGTACATATGATCGGGTAATCACATACGTTTATGCCGTTCTTTGCTTTTTGTGCGCGCTGTGCAGCTGCCTCCGTAAGCACCAGATGCCGAAAAATAGTTCATCATCAGTACATTTATTATAAGGCTTATTAAAGCTGTGCGTCAGCACAAACAAATAGAAACAAAAAGTCACATAGTAAGTACAAGCATAAAGTCCGCTGGACAGCCGAAATACAGCGCATCGCATAAACAATACACCTTATTATAAAGCTTATTCGGGCTGTGAGTCAGCGCCAACAAATAGAAATAAAAAAGCCATGTATAAGTATAAGCATAGAATGCGATGTGCAGCGCTAGAAGCCGGAACACAGTGCGCTGCATTATCAATACACTTATTATAAGGCTTATTAGAGCTGTGTGACAGCGCGAACAAATAGAAATAAAAAAGCCACGTATAAGCATAGAATGCGATGTGCAGCGCGAGAAGCACTAAGCTGCATTATCAATGCACTTATTATAAGGCTTATTAGGGCTGTGAGTCAGCGCCAACAAATAGAAATAAAAAAGTCACATATTAAATACATATTAAATACAAGCAGGAAGTCCGCTGTACAGCACGATAAGCCGAAATACAGTGCGTCGCATAATCAATGCACCTTATTATAAGGCTTATTAGGGCTGTGTGTCAGCGCGAACAAAGAGAAATAAAAAAGCCCTGTATAAGCAGAGAGTCTGATGTGCAGCATAAGAATTCGGAACACAGTGAGCTGCATTATCAATGCACTTATTATAAGACGTATTAGGGCTGTGTGTCAGCGCGAACAAAACGAAACCAAAGAAAGCACAGATGTTATTACCCGATCACATATGTACAACAATGAACTGCGCTGTGCTGTGTGGGTGCGTCTGTGACGACGAAAGCGTGCCCGGAGTGCAATTGCACTCACACTACAAACATACCGTGCTGGAGTCCAACGAACCGCGCTCCGGCCCACCTATTTCAAGCGAGCCCGAGTGCGATTCCCCCGTTGAGATTGGGAGCACTCACACTAGCCAAACGAACCACGCTCGGGCACCAAACGCGCCCGGGCGCGGTTCGAATTTCCTAGTGTGAGTACACCCTGAGACAATGTGGAAAAAACGAAACAAAGCAACAAAGAAAAAAAAAAAATCTAGTGTTTCCTACATTTAGTTAGACTTTTTCATTGCAGACAGTTTGAACCCAAGACATTTCAGGTTTTGTCTGGTCAACTCCATTTTGTTTGTTAATATACAATGGTACCTCGGTCTCTTTGTTAATTCGTTCCAGAAAGCTTGTCGAAAACCAAAAACGAGTACCAATCATATTTTTCCCATAAGGAATCATGTAAATTGAAGTAATCCATTCCAGACCCCCAGAAAATCTACATTCTATAAGGCATTCTATGTAATAATGGAGTTGTATTGTACAGGTGCTGCCTGATTTATGAAGGGAAATGTTCCAACAAATCCATCAGAAGTTAAACGTATCATGAACTGAGGAGTCTAAAGAGTGTTTGGTAGAGTGGTATATACTGTATCATAGTGGAGCCTATGATTAGTAATGATAAGTAAGTCAATGTTTAAAACACTTACATTAACCTATAGTTGGCCAAAATCATTAATACAAAGCTTATTTTATAATAAAATGTTGAAAAACCTAATGTAATTTAGTGAGTAACGGATTGAACGTGAAACGTAAAAGCAAAACACTCACTCTATTGGTGAACTCAGGGCACTAGCATAGCTGCTAAGCTAACTGCAGCCTGTGTTCTGGAGCATTCAATTACGTTTTTGCTTTTGGGTGGCATGATAAACACAGCGGAGATCTTCTCTGAGCAAAGGCTATTTTGAACCTGAATAACTGTGTACCAAATCGTGAATCATTTATCGAGCTTTCGGCTGAAACAACTTACATGGCTTAACTCATATAAGTTTAAGCAAGCGCGCCGACTATCGAGCAAACGATGAGAACCGAGACAAATTTGTCTAGTCAAAATGTGCCAAGAACCGAATTCGACGCATTGCGAGGTGGCCGAGAACCGAGGTACCACTGTACATCCATTCCTGCAATCCAGGCCTGCACCATATTCCAAAGAAAGTTGGCAAGGTAAAGCATTTACCACTTTTGGCGTTCAGGATACAGTGATATAGTGTTTCAGGTGTTATTTTGTCCCATTCTTCCTGCAAAGAAGTCTTAAAGCACGTAACGCGTTGTCACATTCTTTAGTTTCAATATTCTCAACACATTCTCTATTGGGGACAGGACTGCAGGCAGTCCAGTCCAGTCCAGTACCCATATCCTCTTTGTCCGCTGCTTTAACTATGTAATGTCTGCAGCATGTGGTCTTGCATTGTCTTGTTGAAAAATGCATTGATGTCACTGAAAAATACATACTTTTCTGCATTAATGCTTCCATCACACAAGTGTATGTGACCTTTGTCAAGGGCACTGACACAACCCCATACCATGACAGAGCCTGGCCATTTGTCAGTGGTCTAGAGCACACAGTATCTATTTCTTCCCAAAAAAAAAGATCTGGAATACTGATTTATCTGACCACAACACATTTCCACTGTGTAATGGTGCATCCCATGTGCCCCTGAGGCCAGAGTAAACGTCGCTTCTGGACATGGTTCATAAAGCCTCTTTTTTGCACACTGAAGTTTTAAATGGCATCTGGTGAATTTTACTCCAATGTACTATAATGGCTGACAAAAGTAATCCTTTATCGATGTTGTTCTATCAGCTATTGATGAATGACGGTTCTTGATGCAGTGCAGCCTGAGGGGTAGGAGATCATGGGTGTTCAGTTTAGGCTTGCACCCTTGCTCTTTACACAATGAAATTCCTCCAGATTCCTTAAATCATTTAATGTTATTATGCACTGCTGAGGGAGAAATATGCAAATCCCTTCCAGTGTTTCTTTGAGGAACATTTCAACAATTTTCTTACACATCTGTTGACAAACTGGAGATCCTCTGGCCATCTTTGCTGCTCAAAGACTCGTGGATTTGTATAAACTGCTATTGTACCAAATCATGTTTACAATCGCCTATTGACATCACCTGTTTGAAATCACATAACTTTAAAATTTGTTTACCTCATTACTAGCCCTAAATTGCCCCATTCCAGCGTTTTTTTTCCCCCATTCAAGCTTGAGGCCTGAAATGCAGGAATATATATTAGCAAATTATATATATTAGCAAATGAAATTAAGTTGAACAGACAAAACATGAAAAGACTTGGGTTCATACTGTTTGCATTGACATAAAAGTCAAAGTAAACATATGACACAGTGCAGGGGTTTTTTTTCCATAATGTTCCAACTTTTTCTGATTTGGGGTTGTAAATTAATCTAATATGCATGCCACTGTTACTATCCCTGCCACTTGACAGCTGTCATCCTTTTATTATCCTATTTCATAGCTTAGACCTGATAGTATTTTCTAGAGCAGTTGTCTGCTCAGGTAAAGTACAGAGGAGAGGGGCCAACTTTTTGATGTCCCATAGGTATGTGTACTGGGGCCAGTGAAATTACACAGGCCATCCCATAAGCCTCAAACATTATAGTACACCGAGTTTCCATCCTGCTGTATGTCACCCACCATAGCCTGTAAATCTCAGGTAGTGCAGGAATGAATGCATTGGTCCACAGTAAATATTTAAGTCAACAGGCAATAACCGCACAGCCTTGCTGGCAGGAGTCTGGAATAAGCACAAATTCTGTCATGTACTCTCTATTTATTGCACAGGCCTAACACCACCAATAAGGGGGCCATTATCTGCACTCATAGAAAGCCACTGCTGTCTTGTACTGCTTAACTTAGCTCTCCAAATGTCATCCCGGTTAGAGTTTTTATTAATGACATAGCACAGTCAGAAACAGGAATTCTCTTACTGCTTTAAGTTGTTTACATGAAAACTTGCTTGTGGTCTGAATGAAATTGTGAGATCTAAAATATTCAAGCTAAAAACAAAGTAGCTTTTTTTAATGATGCATTGCATGATGTACTAACAGCCTTTTCTGTTAAAATTATGACCACAAATATATGCTGTCAAACATAAATAATTAGGTATTTCTTATACTGTACTTAATTGTTAATGCCCACATCATACAACAAATGGTTGTAGATGATTCAACCATGTGTACAGAGTTGACTGGCCAGTCTTCTTTTACTGTCTCATTAGTTGCATGACACAGGGTTGGGGAATCGTTTTCCCAGTGAAAAGACGTGGCCATATTCAGGTCAGCCACTAAAACGGATTAACTCCACACAATCAATGCAAAACAATGAATCTGCCAAAATCCAATTTGCTCACTTCTCAATTATTTAAGCCTCTCTGCCTTCTTTATTGACCACTACTTAGCTTTGCTATCCCTAGACTGGCTGTTAACTACTTTTTTGTAATGAAGATAACTAAATGACAACTCAGCTATCTTTTGGGACTGATGTAGTCAGCTGACTCTGGGCTTTTGACCTAATAATGACTTGTTATCATTGGTTGAAATACAGAGTGCTCTAACCATGTCACCTGCTTGACCTGGCCTGACCCACAGTGAAATGTTATAGCTTAGGAGTGGTTGTATGGAGTAATCGATGGTAGCATGAAGAATTAACATAATAGATGTTCTGTTAAATGCATGCCATATAAGTTGCATCCAGGGTTTATTAGTCTGAATGTGTGGAAGTTAACTGATGTAACAAACTTCTCCAATGAGAGAGTTTTATCCTTTTTAGCTTCTCTCATTAGAAGCTGTAAATAAGCATGTATCATCTCTTTCAGTGAAACAGATGGTCCTGTGGCAATAGTGATAAATGTTTAGATAGTTTGTTTGCCAATTTCTCCACTAATTTTCTCACCTCTAGGTCACGTCCATCAATATATTGGCAGTTTTACTATGAGTTTTTAAATGTCTCAAATATTGCTTAAGTTAATAACCTTTATTGTCAACCATTATCAAAAGGTTAGTTCATCTCTTTGTGTGTTTGGTGTGTCTCCTGTCAAATACAGAGTTAATTAATTAACTACCAGAGAATTGGACTGGGGGCCTTTTCTTATTGGAGCAATAAGAAAGGTATTTGTAGCATTTACTGTGAGGTCCCAGTATCTCTTGATTCTGATTCTATGTTTTTTATATATATATATATATATATATATATATATATATATATATATATATATATATATATATATATACGTAGAAAGCCTGACATCATACATATATATATATATATATATATATATATATATATATACACACACACACACACACACACACACAAATATCAGAAGTTGGTTGAGTTTGGCTGACATTTTGTATATCACATCTCTGTAAAACCTTTTAGTTTGTGACAGATAGGTAAACATTGAAAGTTAGAGTTTTTGTTTTGGTGTTGAATGCACCAAATAAACATGATATTCAAGCTAGTTAAACTTTTTTAATACAGTGTAAATTGAGCCCATCCTGAATATATATCCTGAATATGTATCATATTAATGATCAAAGTAATGCCAGAAAGCATAACCAAGTGCATCTTGGCATAGTGCTTCTTTCCTTGCTCAATCCCTGTACCATTTTAGAAAGAAAGTTGGTAATGTAAAACATCAATGAGGTGTTGTTGGTATGGGTTACCTTCTCTGGGGTATTTTGAATATGTGGTAGAGCAGGAATTTACAACTGGTATCATATATAATTTGACAAATCTTGTAATTCACTGCTGCATTTTCGTTATGATGCGTGTGATGTCTAACTGAACACAGATAATAGACATAAACATAGGCTACTGATGTCATTATACTACCTGTCATAACACCTGTGATGCTTTTTGTTCCGTTATTTAGTTTACAGGTTGATACTCAGCTCCCTCAACAGAACTATATCAACAACCCAACAGAATGCAAAATAATAGGAAGACATCCTGTAGGAAAAATGCCTCAAGGTGTTTTTAAGTTGGTGAGGGTGTTCATTTAGTCAGGACTATAAAGGCTCAAAGTGTAAACTACTCACCAGAAATCTTCACTGGATACAGGAAATATACCATTGCCATTAGTCAATGCCATTAGTAAAATAAAAAAATAAATATAAATTATTACTGATAAGTCAAATAGTGTGCAAAGAAGTCAAAAGTATTTTTGAGGGTTAAAACTTTAGTTCTAGTGTACCCAGTTAATCACTCAGATTAAAAAGCAAATGTAAGCCCTGTTTAATGCTTTTTACATTTATAGAATTTAGCAAATGCTCTTATCCAAAGAGACTTAAAACTGAATTAAGGGCCATGCTTAAGAGCCCACAGCTTGCCAATAACTTGGCAGTGCTGGGACTAGAAACCTCAAACTTCTGGTCAGTGGTCCAGTTTCTTAACTGCTGCACCTATGGAGTGAGATCACTATCTTTAATACGAGAGCACAAAATCAAAATGCGAGAGCGCAAAATCAAATACGAGAGCGCAAAATCACTTTAAATCGAGCAAAAACTGCACGGTTCCAACGTAACAGCGTGGTTCAGTTCTGTGCAGAAATACATCAGAGGTCAAGGCTTGGTAGATCATTACTGGAACTAACAATTGCAAGCTGTCGATAGAGGAAATCAGGGAACTGGGAAATTATTTTAAAAGAAGGACCATACCCTGATGGGCAGCCAGTTCTCTGCACAGCTTTCAGAAATCGACTGAGATATACATTATCTCAAATACATTATATCTACTGAGAATGCATAGTTATTCCAGACATCTTTACATCAAATCACATGTTCACACACTAGGCCTGACAATTGGGAAGATCATTCTAAATTAAAAATGGAAACCGGTCTAAATTTCAATGAAATACCATCATTGATTTGCTGAATTTAACATACTGGGGAGAAAATAACATAAAATGCTACAAGTGCAAAGTTTTGGACACCTATTGATTCACTGTCATTTCTGTCAAGGATTTGCCAAGTACTGACTGACAGGGTGTCCAAATCTGCAGATGTCACATTTTATATTCTTCCATGTTCTTCCAACATTTTAAATTCAGCAAATAAATACTGTGCATTAAACATTTGTAGAAATGTTTGTCATGTAATTTCAGTCTAATTTGATTTCCCTCAAGATGTGAAATTAGGCAGTCTGGCTTGATAATATTTAGGACAATTACGTGTTCTACAGTTTCTTGATTATTACAGTATTCACAGTTGCCCTCAATATGTTTCTTCATTAAAACAAGGTGTTGTTTAACCCTGTATGTCCAGATAGCATTCTTGATAATATGGTCTTCTTGCTTACTTCAGTTTGAATGCCTGCCCTTTCCAACTTTACTTTTAATATTATAAAACTGTCTTCCAGTCTGTTCTGTGCCCATAGATGTTGCCAATTATCCTTCATTTTACCTTTAATAATGCTTTTAGTATCTACTTTACTGCATTTTATATTCATCTCTGTATCATTCCCTCCTGCCAATTTCCACTAGCAACAGCTTGCAATCGATAGTTCCAGTAATGATCTACCAAGCCTTTGTTTCATTCTGTTCTGTCCGATCAATAAATACTCTACAGAATGGACTTTCCGTCCGTGTTGCAACAAACACATACACAAGGTTCCTACTGTTACAGCCTTGACCTCTAATGTATTTCCGGTTTTAATCTATGAAACACGAAAAGAACTGAAACACGCTGCCACGTTGGAAGCGTGGAGTTCTTGTTTTCGCTCGATTTAAAGTGATTTTACAGTCTTGTATTTTGATTTTGCGCTCTCATTTTAAAGATGGTGATCTCACTCCATATGCACCACCATAGTCCCAATACAACAGAGCTTGTGTATATGTTGCAAACACCATGAGTGAAAAACTCGTAGCAGGTAATCCATGTAGATGTTCTGAAAGAGATCCTTCTTACTCTCCCGGCATTGGAGTTTGAACATGCGTTTCCTGTGTTTCAGGACACAAATAATTTATAATCGCTGCGAATACGTTTGGCAAGTTTAATAGACAATCGCAGTTGTTTCAATGAGACATTTTTTACAGTGTGCTTAGTAGCCACTGACGCCATAATCTTCCTGTGTATCATCTACAAGGGAAAGTGTCATCAGGAATGACATAGAGGGGTGATGGTATCTATAATGGATTATACCTATTAGGAGAACTCATTCCATTCACTACAAGCTCAAGGGGTTTGCCTATGCCAATTCAAAAGAGTGAATGCAGCCTGCTCAATATACTGTGGATCTATTTAATGTTTAAATACATGAAGAGCAATTGCAGTCATCAACTAATGCAATACTATGGTGCCAAGCCAGAATATGATAGAAAGCTTTGTTGCCTTTCATGCTAAATTCAATTAGTAACATGCTTTTTGGTAACTTAGTATCTCAGAATATCTCATTAGCATTGTATTTAATAAAATTGTGGTGTGTGGTGGGAATTTTCTTAAATACGTAACAAAAGGTTGTGCTGTGGCTTTGCTGCATCTGGAGAAAACAGATAGGATGGTCTGGAGAAAACACTAAGTGGAAAAATAATATGTAAAAACTACAAATAAAAAGCTGGTTAGCAGAGCTGGCACAATGCTGAATGAATGTGCAACCAATCTAAGCAAATTTGTTTCAAGAACATCAGCTAATCTATTTTTACATGAATAAAAGAAAAGTAATAAGTAAAACAGATGCTCTGAGACCTGTGGCTGATTGTTTTCTGAAAGACACTTGTTGAAATGGTCAAAAGCTTTCAACATTCTTTTCTGCATTTTGATTTTTCTGTGCATGCACTGCCTAATGAACATGAAGGCAGACAATAGTTATATTGTAAAAGAGATAAGTTTCGGATTAAAGTGGAATTATTGATATTTATTATAAAGGCAATTGCAGAGAACCCACATCTGACAATAAGTTCTGGTTTTACTAGCCAGATAATCACTTGCACAAAAATAAAGCCTGAGAAAATCTAGAGTTATAGATATAACGTACAGCAGAAAACAAATTGTTAAAACAGGACTTGGATTATGCAAGTGGTAAAACAAGAGAAAACATTACTGTGATTTTTTTTTTGTGCTGGAGAGACTTAAGGGTTGAAAAGGCTTGAAAAAGGGTTTGATAAGCTATTATTTTGATTAGCAGGTGGAAGTGTAATTTGCTTTTCCTTTAAAATACACAATACGACTACTGGGATGCCTACATATTACTCCTACAGTTTTTATGACATCTCATTCTATAGCCATACAGTGGTGCTTGAAAGTTTGTGAACCTTTCAGAATTTTCTATATTTCTGCATAAATATGACCTAAAACATCATCATATTTTCACACAAGTCCTAAAAGTAGATAAAGAGAACCCAGGTAAAACAGATAAAAAAAATTACACTTTGTCCTCTATTTATTGAGGAAAATGATCCAATATTACATATTAGTGAGTTGAAAAAGTATGTGTACCTCTAGGATTAGGAGTTAATTTGAAGGTGAAATTAGAGTCAGGTGTTTTCAATCAATGGAATCGCAATCAGGACAGGGATCTATCACAGAACAGGGAAGAACAGGGATCTATCAAAGTCTGCTCTTCACAGCACATGTTTGTGGAAGTGTATCATGGCACAAACAAAGAAGATTTCTGATTTTTGTCCATTCATTCAGAACAGCAATTGTGAGATCAGACACTGATGTCCAAATTGTCCTGGTATGAAGCATTAAGATTTTCCTTCACTGGAACTAAGAGGCCTTTTCCAAATGTTTGAAAACTCCATACAATAATTCCTCTTAGAACAAACTTTATAGTTGACACAATGAAGTCAGTCAGGTAACATTCTCCAAACATTTGCAAAACCTACAGTCGTCCATCAGACTGCCAAATCAAAGTGTGATTCATCACTTCACAGAGTACGTTTCCAGAGTCCAGTGGCGGTGTGATTTACACCACTCCATCAAACATTTGCCATAGTGCTTCATGACATAAGGATTGTATGAAGCTGCTCAGCCATGGAAATCCATGTCACGAAGCTCCCGGTGCACAGGTTTTGTGCTGATATTAATTCCAGAGGAGGTTTGAAATTCTGCAGTTATTTCTGTCAGCAGAATGTTGGTGACTTTCATGTACTTTTATGCAGCTGTATCTGTCACTTTGTGGCTGAGTTGCTGTGGTTCCTAAACACTTTTCACCAACCCACTTTTCAAAAATACTACTCTCAGTTGTTCGTGGAATATCTACGAGGGAAGAAATTTCACTAACTGACTTGTTGCAATGATGGCATCCTATTACAGTACTCAAATTCAGTGAGCTCTGTAGAACAACCCATTCTTTCACAATGTTTGTAAGGGCAGACTGCTAGGTGCTTGATTTTATACACCTGTGGCAATGGGACTCAATGAAACACCTGAATTCAATGATTAAGAGGTGTGTCCCATTTCTTTTGTCCATACAGTGTATCTGACAGTCTCCTAAAGTTGAGTTTTATTTATCAGTGTTAGACACAAAGAAATCGTAATGCCCCATTACCCAATGCAATACTTTTTGTTCTAATACCATAGAAGGGTAAGCAGGTTTCAGGTGTCCACCATAGTGTGTGTTGAGGTGTTCAGCAGAGCCCTCATCTGATCTGGCTGTGTGTCAGCATGGATTGGTTTTGATACATGGGCTTGTGTGTGTGTGTGTGTGTGTGTGTGTGTGTGTGTGTGTGTGTGTGTGTGTGTGTCATTCTGAAGAATATAAATGTGTCCACAAAGACAGAGAGATCTTACATTTTTCATTTTGTGAGAACATTCTGCTGGTACCTATAAGATTTTTTTTTTTTTTTTTTTTTTTTTTTACAAAAACTGCAACTTATATGTGAAAGTGAAAGAAACAAAAACACGAGCCAAAAGATTTCCTTTAGGTTACTGATGTTAAAGTTAGGGTTAGGTGTAGGCAGGGGCACCATATGAAGGGGGAAGTAAGGCCTATTGTAAGGGCCTGTGACTGACAACGGCTATAAAAATGTATCAGGGTGTAGCATTAACTGCAATGATATTATATCAATGTACAGTCCCCACAATGACAGAAAGACAAACTTGCTTGTGTGTAAGTTCATTTAGTAGTTTGAATTTCAAAGCAGGAAGGCAACAGTCTCAACACACAGCTTTTCACATAGAAGAGGCAAAGTGACTACCTTAGACACAGAGCTGCGTGTGGCCTCAATCAGGCCTGGGAGCATGAGCTTTCCTCTCTTTGCATTTCTTTCTCCTTTAGCTTTTCATCAAACACACCCCCGCCTTCAGCCTGAACACCACCGCTCACTTCCTCTGATGAAAAGCGAGAACTGACATGCTAGGGCTAAGCGCTAACCACCCAGCACTGTAGTTCACTATGATGAATGGAACTTATTTTAAATTGATCGTTTACACCTGTGTTTTGAGTTTAGACTAATGTTGGTGTGATGAGTTAATCCTCTTCAACTTTATGTATATATAGACTCCTTTATGAATTTCTTGGACGTTATGTAATGGTTTGCTAATGTGCGGTCAGTTAGTATATCAGATTTTTAAGGATTTAATATCTTATATATATTTTTCTATATATCAGTTTAGTTGAAATTGATTAATTAATTATTAATTTATTTCCTACCCACATAATCCAATTCAGGGTCACACTTTATAATTGCACATCTAGCATGTCTTTGGAATGTGGGAGGAAAACGGGGTATCTGGAGCAACACCTACATAGACACAGGGAGAACATGTAAACCCCAGACAGGGAGTCTGGACTGGGATGAACCGGGGATCTCTGGAGCTGTGAGGCAACAGTGCTTGTGTCACTTGCGCCACCCTTAATTAATTTGATGTGTTTAATTAATACATGCTGTTCTTCAACTTTAAATGGTGAAATAATAATCATACATTCTGAGTAACACAAATACACGTTATGAGCTAACTTTAGATTACCCGGATGTAAAAACTGAATTAATCAAAGCACTGTATTGGAACTCACAACGGCAAGTGGTTACTGCACTAAATTCCTCCTCTAATATGTCTGGTTATGGTATCAGTCATAAATAAGGTTGACAGGCTTTATATATTTCTCACTGAAAATAATACTCTTAACATTTGCCTTCAGAAGGGAAGAAGGGAAGAGAGGAAGATAGACGAATCCAGCAAGCCCTGACAGAAAGTAAAGTTGTGAGCATTGTTGGAATCAATTCCCGATTGCCTGGAGCCAAATCCAGCTGCCCACAAACTCTTCTGCACCAGTGGCTGGGTGCTTTGAAGGCACAGCGTGTCATTTCTTGCCTCCTGACATCTCTGGGAACATTCAGTTCTCTTGCTGTTTTTCTCACTCTCACACATTTGCATGCACAAACACCCATGTGATGGCTGGGGGGTCACTGGTCAGGATATCTAATTAGGCAAAAAGATTTCAATTGGCTGTTTAAACTTCTGCAAGCCAATGGTAGCAAATTATATTAAGTTTTGGCACATGCATTTGAATTTCGGTTCCACTGTGAATTTAATAACAATAAGAAAAATAATATATGTACACATTACAGACAACATATATAGACATCAGACTGCAGTGAAACTGAACGATGGTTTAGTTTTTAATTAAATTCAGTCAATTTTTTTTTGTCATATGATTTATTGTGTGAATATAAAATTTATATGATATTCCTCAGTTTTTAGAATTAGACATCTTTATGAAAGACGCCTTATTTACTTCCTGTTTCACTCGGGTATACAGTATATAAAATACAACTAAAATAAGAAAAAATTTTGTTGACCTTCATATTTGTGGGAATGGCCATAAAACTACCTCTCCAAAAATGGCAACGTCTACAGTTAGGACAAAAATTAAAAAGCTCCAATCAAGTGGAATTGTAACAAACGTCAAACAAAAGCAAAGACTCAACTCATATCGACCCATGCACAGTGATGGCAAAAGACAAAAATAACCCAAGGATAACTGTTGGAGATTTATGAATAAAGTGGCATTTTGGGGTCACAAAGCCTCCAAAACTACCATCAAAAGCCACGTCCATGCCAACAGATTATTTGGAAGGCTTGCCATTAAAAAGACTGTCCTGTCATCTAACCACAAATATATTGCTAAATTCTGCTGGGACGTTGACTGGAACCATATTCTTTGGTCAGATGAAATGAAAATTGAGCTTTCTAATCAAGTACAGTGGGGCAAAAAAGTATTTAGTCAGCCACTGACTGTGCAAGTTCTCCTACTTAGAAAGATGAGAGAGGGCTGTAATTGTTGTCATAGGTAAACTTCAACTATGAGAGAAAATGAGAAAAAAAAATCCAGGAAATCACATTGTAGGATTTTTAAAGAATTTAATTGTAAACCTGATCTGGGGCCCCACGCATGATCTCATCCCGGGGGTCAAAATGATCATGAGAATGGTGAGCAAAAATCCCAGAACTACATAAAGGGACCTGATGAATGACCTGCAGAGAGCTGGGACCAAGGTAACAAAGGCTACCATCAGTAACACACTATGCCGAGAGGGATTCACATCCTGCAGTGTCAGGCGTGTCCCCCTGCTTAAGCCAGTACATGTCCAGGCCCATCTGAAGTTATCCAGAGAGCACATGGATGATCCAGAAAAAGATTGGGAGAATATCATGTGGTACAATATCAGAACTTTTTGGTTAAAAACTCAACTCATCGTGTTTGGAGGAAGAAGAATGCTGAGTTGCATCCCAAGAACCTACTGTGAAGCATGGGGGTAGAAAGAATAAAGGAAGAATAAACGGGGCCATGTATCGTGAGATTTTAAGCCAAAACCTCCTTCCATCAGTGAGAACATTGAAGATGGAACATAGCCGGGTCTTCCAGCATGACAATGATCCCAAACACACCGCTCGGGCAACGAAGGAGTGGCTCCATAAAAAGTATTTCAAGTTCCTGAAGTGGCCTAGCCAGTCTCCAGACCTTAACTCCACAAAAAATTTGTGGAGGGAGTTGAAAGTCCGTGTTGCCCAGCAACAGCCCCAAAACATCACTGCTCTAGATGAGATCTGCATGGAGGAATGGGCCAAAATACCAGCAACAGTGTGTGCAAACCTGGTGAAGACTTACAGGAAACATTTGACCTCTGTCATTGCCAACAAAGGTTATGTTACAAGGTATTGAGTTGAACTTTTGTTATTGACCAGATACTTATTTTTCACCATAATTTACAATTAAATTCTTTAAAAAAAGCCTACAATGTGATTTCCTGGAATTTTTCCTCTCATTTTGTCTCTCATAGTTGAAGTGTACCTATGATGAAAATTACAGACCTCTCTCATCTAAATACTTTTTTTCCCCACTGTATATAATCGAGTATCAAAAACTAGTTTCAAAATAAGTTTCAAATAAGCAAGGAGGACATGCATGAAGTTAACCACCACTGTCACACGCAACCTGAAAACACAGAAGCCACACACAGAAAAAACAAAACCACAATCACTGAACAATCCAAGCATGAGTCATAACACTGAAAAGAACCTGATGCCCACCGTTAAGTATAGTGGAGGGGGTCTGTGATGTTGTGGGCCCTGGGAACCTTATTTAAAATCTGTATACCTCTTTCAAGAAACTAAAGATGGGTTGTCATTGGATCTTCCAGCAGGACAATCACCGAAAAAATATGTCCAGACCAACAAAAAATGGGTTACTGAACACAATTTCAAGCTTCTGCTATGTTATCTAAACATCATAGAAAACCTGTGGAGTGAACTGGAGGAGAATCCACAAGACAGGACATAGAACTCTGAACAATATGGAGAGTCTGTAAAGAGAAATGGTCCCAAATACCCTTCTCTATATTCTAAAACCTTGTAATATGCTATTGGAGAAGGCCAAGTGGTGTTTTACTGGCATATGGAGTTTGTACAGAGTATTAAATGTAGGGGTTCCAATAAATGTGACACATTAGTTTGTTACAACTAATGATTTCTTCATGAGGGTTTTTTCCCCCTCAGACTAAATTTACTTCAATCAAAGGTTTGATTTTAATATTTTTTTACTGTGATACGGACCTAATTCACCATAAGGTGAATCTCTTCTAACTCTGTTTACTCGTCTGTATCAGAGGTGCCAATAATTATAACTCTATTTGCACATTTCTGCATGCCCCCTGTGATTGGCTCTCTCAACAGCATGTAGGCAAATAAACTCACTGTACCAAGTGGGAAAGCACCACATGAGAGAAGTGACAGATAAATAAAAAAGTAAAAGTCATTAACTACTGATCCAAATGTATGCAATGATGACATTCAAACATAATGAGTATTAGTTTTATATAGTTCTACCAGGGTAAGAAGGGTTTCTGTGATAATGGGGCATCAGAACTGTAATATTGCATCTGGCATAACATGAAGTGTACTTCTCACCTATCACCTCTTATAAACTAAATAAAAATAAATCAAAAACAAGTTAGAATTAAGGATCAGTAAATAAGTTTTATTGCTGAACTCTGTCAAGTAAAATGCTAATAAATTTTTTTTTATTTTTTCATTAGATCTACATTTAAATTACTTTGACAATATACAAGTACTACAAAGCACAATTTAATTTTAGGGACTTAATCCTGTGATTACCAATTAATAAAGTATTAAGTACTAAATCTTACCTGCATTGAAAAAGTATTAGAAAAGTGTTTTAGTGGTTTAATGATATTTTATACTAAAAGTACATTTACGGACATGTAATGTTTTCAGTAAAATAACAATATAATAATTCTTTTTTAAAAGGAATCATTATTGGTAGAATTATTTAAATAAGGACATGATGTAATCTACCAGATAGCTTACAGCTATTACATGTAGAATAAAGACTTTTTTTTTTTCTTTTCGTTGTGTGTTGAAATGAACTTTAAACTGTATAGCAGGACTCTCAAAATCGTAGAGAATCTACACATTACACTGATTAATACACATTACATACTGTGTCAAGACCTTTACTGGAATGGATATTAATAGAATGTTAATATACTAATATACATTCATAAAAGACGTTAGTTTTAATATGATCACAGTGAATTTGCAGAACAATTCTGGCATCAACCAGCGCTAGCACAGGTGTCATTCATCTTTAACATTTATGTTCTGGCTCAACTCTGTGAGTGATGTCACAAAACCCTGAGTGAGTTAATGAGTGATGGCAAAAAGGTGAACGTGTTTTAACATGCGTTGGGCTTAAATTGATCTCACACTGTTATTACAGAAGAAGGAGTCATACTCTAAAAAAAATAAACTAATCAGCCTAGGAAATGCACCAGCTATTCGTATTACTGGGGAAGCAATTCTCAGTGAGATTGAAACGCTGAAGGATTTATTCATTTGGATTGGTCATTGGGAGCTTTTATTCAGAATATTAAAAGGTTGACCTGAAATGGCAAATATGGTTTGTCCAGCATTCTCTTTAAAATATTACAATTTTACCTGAGCAATTATGAGCACTATAGTGTAATGTTATACTCTTTGTGTTGCATAGTAAAGTCCACATATAACAAAGCATATTTGGTAAGAAAATAAATGCGTTAATGCTGGAGACTTGGTATTTAGCACTTAGTGGGATGTTCAAACAATGCAATCACATCACAGTGGCCTCTCCATATATCACAAAACACAAAATGTTTTGCCCAGACACAATTTTAAGCCGAGAGGTTAATTTCTCTTTCAAACGATTTTAGCATTTGATTTTATTCCATATATGCTTACATTTACACTTTCAAATCATCTTACCCTGTGAAAAATCTTAACTAATTCCCCATGAAAATGTAAATAATTTAAATCTAACTTTTTCCAGCTATATTTACACGTTACAATCGTCAAAATAAAAGGGAAACAACATTTAAGTAACCATTACAAACTTGCTCAGGTACCATCCACACACCAGACTAAATGGCCCCCATCTGCCATCAGCTGTAGTTATTTCACAGTAAAACTAGGTTGACCATACGTCCTCATTGTCCCAACAGCCAAAGGCAGACAGAGGACATGTGTTTTTTTTTTTGTTTTTTTTCCCTATGACCATGAGCATAAACATTTTAATGGACAAGATGGATCAAAGTGAATCACCAAACAGCACAAAACCCAAACTACACCATAAATAATGTGAAGCAAATTGATGGTAATATTATGTTGTGGGGTGTTTTGGGAACTGGGAAATTGGTCAAGATTAAAGGGAAAATGGATGCTCCTAAGTACACCCAAATTCTTGACGAAGACCTCCAGCTAATGAAAAAACACTACCAGAAACACAACACAGTTGCATAAGGATAGGACAGTGAATGTCCTTTAGTGGCCAAGTCACAGTGCTCTGCCCTATATCCAATACAAAATCTTTAGATATACGTGAAGAGAGCAGTCCGTTGGTGCTCAGCTTTAAATCTGACCGAAGTTGAATAGTTCTGTATAGAAGAATGGGCAAATATTCCCTAATCTAGGACATACCGTGCCATTATTTTGAGACAAGCCATGTAGACAACGGTGTTGCAGTCAAGTGAAATTCTGCCTTTATTTTTATAAGTATTTTAAGTGTCTATCACTTTGAGCCATTTGTAGCTGTCAGTGATTCAGTGATTCTCAGTTAGTGAAATTAAATAGGATTTATATAATATTAATAGTTATGTGAGAGTTTACGTATAGATAACCATCTCTACTTTCTACTTGTCTTTAATAAATATATACATACAGCTGTTTATCTCCATCTCTCTCTCTGTATGTATGTATGTATGTATGTATGTATGTATGTATGTATATATATATATATATATATATATATATATATATATATATATATATATATACACAAAGAGAGAGAGAGAGAGAGAAATATATAACTTTTGAATGTAAGGTCATTGTTGTAGCTTAAATACAGTAGAGGCCAAAATTCTGAAACTACTAGCAAAAATGCTTCTACTGTTTTACTTTACAAATATAATGACTCAAAGGACACCTCAAAGCCTTGCAACAACTACTTTTAAAACCGAAGAAGATCAAAGACTGCAGAGTGTCATGGACTTTCCTCCACAATCACCTGACCTAAAGCCCATTGAGCATTTATGGGAACACTTGAAGAAAGACAAAGTCAAGCATTCAGTAACATTACTAGAAGATCCTTGGAATGGGACTGTTGTGAAATCATGCTTGAAAAACATGGATCATCTGAGTTTGTACAAAATTGTGAAGTCTATGCCAGCTACACATGCCACGTACCCTATTAAATTCAGAAATCAAAATTTTCTCTCAAATTTGTATGCTGATCTATATAATATATAAATAAAACAACCATACGAAATTTGAGAAAAATGCAAAGCAGAAGAATTTTCATTAGTGGTCTCAAAACTGGCAAGTGCAGTGTGGCTTGTGGATTAATTAAATTGATGTTCTCTTAATCGACTATTATTACTACTCTAATATCGTAACATATCTTATCTTACTCAGTTGACTTGACTGTAGCAGCTTGGTTGCTTGGTTGTGATCTTGAACCCTCTGGCGCAGTAGAAATAACACAGAACAGAAAATGGGTCACAGAGTCTTGGATTAATTAACACAAGAAAACTCCCACTTTTAGGAGGTGTGCTGGTGCAACAGAGGCTAATGTTTTTCCAGCACTGTTTTCCACAAAGATAGGTTTGCACTCATCTTTGATAGTTAACCCTGCCTGACCTCGCTCTGACTCCCACACCACCGACTCCCTGCTTCTTATTAGGTCCTGTCCACCCAGCTGACAATCCCGCACACATGCAAGTGCGCGCAAGCACACGCGCACACACACACACACACACACACACACACAAAAGCAATCTCGTCAACTTATATGTATGCACGCACGCACAGAGAGAGAGAGAGAGAGAGAGAGAGAGAATAACAACGGTCATTTTAAAACTGTCAAAACCAACCACATTTTCTAAACTTCTCATTATAAACATTAAAACTTTTTTGCTTTTTGCTGGAAGCACATTCCAAGCCCATAGTCAGGGTACTGTTTTACAAGCATGTGCTAAACTACTTAATATACCGTACAGTTTTAGAGTGTATTCAGAACCACATCAAGGTGAATGGTCACACCTTGCAGGCAACAAATCTCTAAAATCCAATAACTCACCATGCTGATAATTGGGCATTAAACAGACAAGTGGAGAGGGATTTTAGGGTGCAGAGAAAATGGAAGCAACGGTTTGTAGATTAGTGTCTATAACATGCTGTCACTTCAGCTTGGTTATTTATAATAATAACATCCTGCTGAAATGTTACAAAGCTTTTTGTATACTGCAGCCATATATGATGTGAGATCCCACTATAAAGGTACTTTATAGAATCCTTCTCTGTGAGTGCTGTCTTGTCGGTCTGCAGGAGCCTGTGGGTGTGCTGACAGGGCGTGGACTCCTAGCATCATTTAAAGTCATTGTCCATTACAAATTGCCTCATATGGTGGAGGACATTGAATCAAGAGCATCCATGTGCAGAAGTGCTTGAATTTGATGTCTGCCATGGTGTCCATTTGTCAAGTATTCTCACAGAGAAACAATAACTAAGGCAAAGAGAGTAGCCTTAGGCTCAGCCGATGGGGCATCCTTACTAAAGAACACCATGCATCTACCACCTGCATCTCTGACTCCCAGTGGAGCTCTTTGTCCCCCCTGCTCGCGCTCTCTCTCTCTCTCTCTCTCTCTCTCTCTCTCTCTCTCTCTCTCTCTCTCTCTCTCTCTCTCTCTCTCTCTCTCTCTCTCTCTCTCTCACACACACACACACACACACACACACACACACACACACACACACACACACACACACACACACACACACACACTAGTTTGTCTTTCAATCAGTGTGGAGAATTTCCATTGACATACTACTGTATTACTGTAGCTAAGCTATGCTTCAGTTACAACTACAACTAACAAACAAGACCATATTGACATGCACATTTATTGTTCAACAACCATAAATTTTCCCCAAGATAATGTCAGTGAAGTCAATGAAAAGACATTTAAAGCTTTTTTTATTGTAGTTACTTTGTAGTTGGTGGAATGTATAACATTTTAAAATGAAAACTAATACTTTTGTTCCAAAATTATTCATGCAAAAATGATTATGGTGTGTTTGCTGTTGTAGAGTTCTGTGCAATTCACTATCACTTTACTTCTTATCAAGATCATTCTGACAGTATTTTTCACTCTTTGAACGCATATGTGCATTGTGTGTTAATTTGAGTAACTAGGCGTCAAGTAAATCAGCGATATCAGATTTTGCGTCCCTCAAGTAATTTCTACATTATTTGACAGTGACTGTGATATGACATTATACAGAAACAGATTTTAAATAAGTGTTTTGGAATGGTTTGTTTACTTCTTGACACCACCTCTCCTCCGTGTACCTGTACTTAAAACCCTGAATGTAATGTGGCTCGCGATGTTTGTCTAAATAGATAAAAGAATGACATCAGGGAATGCAGCTCAGACCAATGTGTTTTCAGGATGTTTTTCACAGAGACATAACAAATTACCTTTGATCATATACTTTAGTTTTAATCACATTGTTCTGCAGACCAATGTGACGAATAATAACATATTGGTTTTACTCAGATATGATTAGAATGTGCCCAGTCATTTTAGACTGAGTCACTATCAGAACTGCTAGTCTCTTTCTCTTCTGATTTTACACAAACTAGTAAAATTACCTACTTTGCGACTTCAGGTGACTAAAATTGATTTAGGTGATTGAGAGCACAAAAAAATTTATAAATTTAACTTACCTTGGCTATCAGCGTTTGGGCGTGCTATATATGATTGTTGGAATATGATTGTTGAATATCTTTGAATATCTTTTTTATGGCATTTAAGAATTTTATCCTAGCGTATAATATTGGTGAATATTCGACTATCGGCAGTGCAGTAAATATATCAGTAAAAAATATTTTTCAGTTAGTGGTTACTGCAATCTGCCTTGTTATAGCAAGCGTTAAGGTAAATTTAACAGTCCTTTAGACTGTAGGAGCACGAAAGATTTTTCAGCACAACACTGCCCCCTACAAGTCAAACTGTGTACTACCTTGAACAATTGAACTATTTTTTTTTTCTCGAGATGTTGTTGTTTCACATTTTGAAAATTCTTGTGTGCAGTCTCTTACATTTTCACATTTCACAATCACATTTTCATGTAAAAACAGTTCAATTATTCAATAAATTGATATTTGCAATATATACGTTTATACGTCAAAAACTCATGTTCTTGTGTATCTACCACATTTTTTTTATCACAGTACATATTATATAAGATATCTATATTTATTATTCAGGAAAACAAATACCTGAATTTTCAAATGACACTGCAATCAACAATGTTAATATTATTTAATATTATTTTCAGCCTCTTTATTTGGAAAATAATCATCCTAACAGCTTTTCAGGCACTGGTTGGCCTTTGGGAAGGTTAGCAATTTCCTGGTGGGCCGGTCTTGTGATGGCCATTTTTTTCCCAAAAAGGTATTATATAGCCAATATAAAGGCATTAATAGTTCGCCTTAGCTGCAGTGACAAGGCTGGTGCAAAATGTGAACAGGTCAAGCTAACTCAGATCCCTCAGAGTTTCATTTGTGGTTAGTGTTGTGGTCCGCTTGATTAGTGTATTGCATTAGTGAAAACAAAATATGTGTGCTTCATATTTTGCTTAAGAGTATGGGACGTGGAACAGCACAGGCTTCTCTTCGTGGACATTGGTTAACTGCTTGTGTGTAGCCTATAAAGCCTAAATGACTTGTGCAGATCAGTGATCTCCATCATCTTTTCGATTACTTAATAGAAATTATGTTTTGTTAATAAAAGAAATACAGCAAGTTATAATCTATTATTTTCTATTCTGATAAAACTTTGCTCTACTGTTCTATGTAAGATTTTTTATGAAGTGTCTTCATAAAATTTTCCTTCATCAT
This sequence comes from Ancistrus triradiatus, assembly GCA_025084515.1. Classification (NCBI taxonomy): domain Eukaryota; kingdom Metazoa; phylum Chordata; class Actinopteri; order Siluriformes; family Loricariidae; genus Ancistrus; species Ancistrus triradiatus. The sequence continues at coordinate 575,438 of JAJAGP010000109.1, read as the reverse complement.
GCTTTGATATGCAAATGATGACTAATAATTTTTCTTCTGTCTCTTCTCATTTGCTTTATGAAAAAAATACAGCAGATCCAAACAACAGCAACATTAAAAGATGAATACACTAGCCATAATTCAGTGTTACACAGCTGGGATCTGAGCTCTAAAGAAGCTGTGATGTGGACAGCAAGTGTTATGAGTTCACATTAGTGCTAAAACGGACCAGAAAGAGAAGCTAGTCTTCTTCAAAGTTTGCTTACAATGTGAATTTAAAAAAACAGCTAAGATCAGTTGCAGTTGGTTCACTTTCAAGTTCACTTCTAACATTCTAGCAAGATTAATAAAGTGGGGCTTTGCTGGCTGATGCCTCAAATTGTGCAAAGTTAATTTGCTTAAGCAAAGTTAATTATTTAAGCAAGTGTGCAGTTGATAATGAGCACAGTGGCGAAGAGGCAGAAACATCGAGATGAAGAGTGACTAAGGATCATGTGATTTGTCACGCTTACATGCCATGTTCTGTAATCTAGCTAAGTGAACTAACTAAAGAATAAAATGTTTGTGTTAATCTTGGGGTTTTCATGGTAGAGTCATGCCACAGGTTTGACCATTTCTCCCTAAAGTGTTTTTGAAAATGGTCATTAGCTTTGACTGTAGATGGGTAAAATAAACATGTAAATTTTATCATTTGTTTCTAGACTAATCATTAATTCTTTTTCACATTGCACCCTATAATTTGACAGTCTGCCCAGCAATAAAAATGATTTATTAAATACTTACAAACATGGGGAAGAAATAATATTAAAATATTTTAAAATTAGTTTAACCATTTTACATATTATTCATCAATTCATTGATTGTCTTACCCACTTAATCCTTGGTCAGCGTCGCAGGAAAGCCAGTGCCTAGCCGGCGACACTGGGCACAAGGCAGGAACAATCCTATCCAGGGTGCCAATCCATTGTAAGACACATAGACTCACACATTCATAAACACACTCAGAGCACTTTGGAAACAGCAATTAACTTAACACACATCTTTGGATTGTGGGAGGAAACCAGAGCACCCAGAGTAAACCCACGTGGATATAGGGAGGACAAGCAAACTCCACACAGACGGAACCCAGGTCAGATCGAACAGTGCACCACTATGCCACCCATTTTAGATATTAGCACATATTAACACAAACTATACAAATTAACATTGTGGACTATGTGTTTTACATTAAATATTTGCTGATCCAAACTAGCTGTACCAGTTGTGAAACCAGTTTTGCCATTCCACCCTGCAGTTACTGTTTGTGTTATTAGGATAGTCCTTGGTGTGTGTGTGTGTGTGTGTGTGTGTGTGTGTGTGTGTGTGTGTATATATATATATATATATATATATATATATATATATATATATATATATATATATATATATATACACTATCACTAGATACTAAACCTTAAATAAGATCATAAATTAATTTTTACTGGTAGATTTATTAGTTCTATTGATCTATTTGTCCTACAGTGGATCGACGCCCTGTCTAGGGATGCTCCTGCCTTGCGTTCTTTGCTGCCAGATAGGCTACCGACTTTCCAGCGACCCTGACCCTGATCAAAAGAAACAGTTTATACTTCAAATAAAGACATTCATAAAGCTGCTTAATATGGGACAAACATGTTATAAAAATGTTGTATTAACATTAAAATGAATTGTTGTTAATTAATTTAATCACACACTAAACCTATGAGATAAATTAACTTTTCACAAAAATATTGTAAGAAATCTTATAAATATCACATGTCACAAATACTGGTCTTACTAACATTCTGTATTTTGTGCACCCACCATTTGCCAAGATGGTACTCTCAAGCATTATACAACTGGAGAATACAGAGCAATAATTCTGAGACACTCCTCAAACCAGAATCTAGTGTCCTACGTCTTTTCTTCTAGATTCTCCTGTTCAGCTCACCCCACAAGTTTTGCATGGGGATTAAGTCAAGAGACAAGGATGGTCTTGTCGAGAATTTTTGTTGTGCCATTTTGTTTTGTGAATTTTTTGGATCACTGTGCCACTGGAAGATCCAACCACAACTTTGCTGAAGCTGCTTTGTCAAGGCAGTGAGATTTCCATTTAAAATCTCCTGGTACTTAAATCTGTGATGACATGTATAAAAATTGGTTCCCAGGACATTTGGACATATATCACATCACCATACTTAAAAGTGTGGACTTAACAGTTTTTGTCTTATCTAACCACAAAACCCAGTTCCAGTAAAAATTCCAAAAGTGTAATCCCAGACACTTTCTTTTGTGGATAGAAGTAAGAAAACACTGGCATTGGAATTAAAAAAAATTTTGGCATGCTTTCTAAAGTTCCTTTCCAGTTTTTTTGCCATGGAAATGGCAAATAATTGTAGATTGGAGACATGGTAACCTTAAAATGCAGTCTTTTGCAAATCTTCAACGGGAATCCTTTCTAGAAATGTTTGAATGCTTAATAATCCTGCTGCATGGGCCCAAAATGCACTTCCTCTTCCAGGCACATTAATTACAGTTTTGATTGTGTTAGATTTCTTAAGGATTGCCCCTTCAGTGTAAACGGACCTGATTCACGAAGGTCAAATTACTTGTTATTTCTTAATTTGTAAATTCTTTAATTTTATTGTCATTCAAATAAACATTAATCTCAATTATATTTTCAATATGGGCAAATTAATCACAAAACACTTTTCTTAGCTACCTTTACCATGCATTTCAAGAATTCTAAAGCAGACAGTAGGTACACTACTTATACAATTTTTAAATTCATGCTCATTACTGATGTGTGAAATCAATGATTGTAATCCACCAGTTTTTTTTTCCTTGTTGGCCTAACAATGTCATGCCAACAGGAGACAACACAGTAAGTACATTTTTAAAATATTGTGAGTAACCAGTGAAGTTACTTATTACTTACTTATTACCATTAAAATCACATTGAATATAATAGTTAATGGTAATAAGAATTATTTAAAGATCATTTCCATTCTTAAATTATGACACTGAAACCCCTGGTAAAAAAATGTTTACTATAACATTTTGGAATGATGTATATGTTGTTTTATTCATGTATACTTGATGTAAAAAAATGTAAGCATAGAAAGTATATGAACTATACTTTTATAATGTATGTTTGTGGAACGTGTATTCATTCAGTATTCAGTTTCAATAGATAAGTTAAATGCATAATAAATACATGCTTAGATGTTCTCAAGTTATACATCAAATATTGATTTGAACCATGGCAAAACTAACATATGAAATTGTATTAATATATCTATATGCTACGTGCAACCTGTGCAGCAGTTTTTCTGTTTTATAATTGTTCGTGTTTCCTTCTTCTTCTACCGCTGATTATTTGTGACTTGTATATTCCCACATCCTTGTGATGACTTGCAAAATAGCAATCATTCCAAATATTTTAAGCACCAGGTTAACTTTGCATAATGATATGCCATAACCTCTGACTCATACAGGAAAAAAAGAAAACAGCAATTAAGTGTTTGATTTAAAGGATCATAAAGGCCGACCGAACTCCACAGGCTCAGACAATGAAGAAGAAACTGAGCCAAGAGGAGAAATTCCTATCCCAGCTGCAGACCAAGCCTGATCGACATGCTAAATTCCAGAGCATGAATCTGGATGAGCCCCGAGGCTGACAAGGTGCAGCGATGGAGGAGTGCAGAGGTTCGATTTTCTTCTTTGATGCTCTGTGAATTCTTGACACCCTTGTGCTTGTATCTCTCTTTCGTGTTTGTGTGTGTGTGTGTGTGTGTGTGTGTGTGTGTGTGTGTGTGTGTGTGTGTGTGTGTGTGTGTGTGTGTGTGTGTGTGTGTGTGTGTGTGCGCGCATGTCTCTCTCTCTCTCTCTCTCTCTCTCTGTGTGTCTCTCTCTCTCTCTCTCTCTCTCTCTCTCTCTCTCTCTCTCTCTCTGTGTGTCTCTGTGTGTGTCTCCCTGTCCAGACGTATCTACCTCTCAGCTTGCCTTGTGCCAGGTATGATTCTCAGAGTCAGCATGGATGGACTGGAGGCAGGAGCTGGTGGCCTGAGGCTGGAGACTGAAGTGCACAGGGGTGATAGTAATAATGTGGGTTATTATGAGCCTCTCTCTCCCTGAATGAGGTTCAGTGCATCTCACACGCACTCAGGGTTCAGAGCAGGGTCAAAGGTTCTGTGCTTTCTGCCGTCAACCAACTTCGAGCCTGCAGGAGCCAGACTCTTAGATGACAGCCTGGAGAGAAGAAACTGAATCAAAGAGACCGAGAGTTACCACTTATTCTCTGTTTGAAAAAATTCCATGATCTTCTATAAGTTGGATTGTTTACCAAAACAATTGTGTTTCCTACTAAACTATGCAGACAAAAGACTGTTTAGAATGATCTGAACCAAAAGAGTATTTAAAACAGAACAGGAACTGATGTGGCTTCTCTGGATGGAGAGAAAAAAGGGCTTTAATGGGAATGAAACCCTGTTTATTGCTCCTTCAGCAGAATACCAAATGATGACAGAGAAAGAAAAGCAACTGGGAGATGCAGAGACTCCAGTTTAAAATATATTCCACTCTTTGAAATATATTAAATTCAGTGTGCAAAGTGCCAGCCATTCCATCTCTGAATATCATCAAAAGATGTCCATCATTCAATCAATAAAGTAGAATTTCACTGTCATTCAGTCAATATTATGGTAGACAGTAATTTGTAACACATTATATACGAGACATCTAGGTCATTTCTTCATGTCTGTATCAAAGATTATACTTGTGATATTTGTCTGAGGCCTGTAATAAAAATGACAGAAGAGGAAGAATGCACCTTTTCTGGCCTAACCTGTGACTGGGCATCTCTAGTCACTGTCCATTAGCTTTAACTGGCATTGCCCACACAATAGGCGCACTTTGTGCGATCATGTTGGAGACATGCTGCGGTAGGCATGGGGGCTGGTGAAAGGGCTTTGATCCTTAGCCGTATGCTCACTGGGGTGTACCATGTTGGAAAGCTGATCGTCTGATATTTCTTTCTTGGAGTGCTGGTGTGGTCAAAACTAGAGAGAAAAAGAGTGAGAGGGAAGAAATAGAGTTATTCCAAAACTCTGCTAATTTTGAAAAGGTGTACCATATGTGTACTTTAGTTAAAGGGTCAAGTTACCAAGCATGAGAAAGACACAACTTTCTTTATTATTTCAGTACTTAAAAAGAAAGGTCTCATGTGAGCAGATGCTGATGATATTTTTTGTTATTGGAAAAAGCAATGTGGTCTGAATCCATCTGTGTGTTGTTATATATGGGGAATGCATCACTTGTTATTTGTTCGTGTTGTACTTTTACTGCTATTCCTTTGTTGTGTGGTATGTGTGTGTATTTGTGTGTTTATGAGTGCACTTGTGGAGAGTTCCCATTCTGTGATACGGAGGCATGGCACACTCTCACACAGAAATTTTCTGTGTGTGCATGCATGAATGCCTGCGTGTGTTGGGCTGGGGTATAAGATGGTATGAGTTCAAATCCCACCTTATATGTCCTTTGAAATTGGTTTATATTTTTAAAAAATGTAGTTGAATAACTGTTCCAGACAAACCAGAGCTGAGGTTGTTTAAGCAAAACCTTAAATTAAGTTAATTCATTTGCATAGTTTCCAACTTTCATTATATTCTCTTCATACTGTACCTCTCAGTTGTCCAGGTCAAATACTGGCCTCTGAGAGCAGTCACTTCATTGACTGTTAATTGACATTTGAATATTTAAGCAAGAAAGTTTTACGAGGTCTCCCAAGGGGCCTTTTAGGGGCAATAATACTGTGTGCTCACTGTCCCATGATGTCATGAATGGTAGCAAAGGGAATCATCTCAGCTTGTATTACGTGCTAAATTATGGTGGACACTAAGAGGTGCTTCTTACAATGACCTCAAGAAATGGTTGGACAAAAGACTTCATTCTGGAGGAGGACAATGAGGGAGTTTAGAAAGGATACCTGAGACAAGAAGCACATTGAGAACCTGTCTTAGAGAACAGTTTGAGGTACTGGGATGGAACAATATACTGTACTGTATTTTTCAGTCTGTTACACATATAGTTGCAGTATATCACACATGAATTTTCAACAACTGCAAAAAAGGCTCTATTAACACCATTTAGTGCTTTGCATACATAAACAATGAGGTGATTAACCTGATGAAAGATGTCCTGAGCAATCATATAAAAGTATCATATTGAGAAGCAACTGGTGATTAAGGTGTAAAATATCCAAGTATACTTCTCAAAAAAATAAAGGGAACACTTAAAAAGCACAATATAATTCCAAGTGTTCCCTTTATTTTTTTGAGCAGTGTATTTAGACTGTCTATACAAGTGAAGCATTTAAGGCCAAAAAGTTATTTAAATAATATTTTTCATCATATTGATTGCACTGACAATGAACAGGATGACAGAGGTCCATATCAGTGCATTTAATTAATGTATCAGCTAGGCTCATTCAGGTAATTGTGGTCATGAACTGTGTCAGAATGATATATCTGGGTGCTTGGGTAATGACAGAAAAGTGCAGAATAGAAAGGAAGGAAAAAAAAGATTTTAATTTAGGAGGTATAGGAGGAAGAGAAACCTTAGAGTTTAGAAACCTTATCAGAAAATGTGTCGCCTCACAGCCCTGTCAAAAAATTTTCATGTGTAAATAAATGTCCTAATAATTGAAAGAAAGCAGAATATTTTAACATCTCTAGTATATAACATAATATGCTATATGTTCTTGTTGGTGCAAATTTCTGGAATAAAGGTGTTGCTAATTTAGTGGATATAAAAAGTCTACACATCTCTGTTAAAATATCAGGTTTTTTTTATGTAAACAAATCTGATCAAGATAAATAATTTCAGATTTATTTCCACCTTTAATGTGACCTATAGTCTGTACAATTCAATTGCAAAACAAACCAAAATCATTTAGAGAAATCAGGGGAAAAAGCAAATTTTAAAAATAAATAAATAACATGGTTGCAAAAGTCACTCACTAAAACTAATGTGGCTTCATAAGTCATACCCACCACCGTTTTTATTTAAAGTGATGCTGATTAACCCCATATAAAGTTCAGTTGTTCTTTTCCTGATATTTACTTATCAGCGCGTATGTGATGATGAAATCATGCCGCAGCACGATTCGCGCTCACACTATAAACGTACCATGCTGGAGTCCAGCAACATTAAAGGAGTTGCAGGAATTTCTGGCAAGTTCTGATTGTGTACTACATGTAACAACAATCTCTTGCAATAATTCCAAAGAAAAACATCCATGCCTGGCTAAATTTTTCAAAAACGTACTTCAGTTCTGCCAAAACCACATGGGAAATGTCTTATGGTCTGACAAGACCAAAGTTTTAACTTTTTTACATAATTTTAAAAGGCATGTTTGGTGCAAATAAGAACACTGCATATCACCAAATTAACACCATACTCACAGTGCATGGTGGTGGCAGCATTATGCTTTGGGGCTGTTTTCTTCAGCTGAAACTGGAACTTTAGTCAAGGTGGAGAGAATTATGAAAAGTTCCAAATATCAGTCAATTTTGGCAACAAACCTTCAAACCTGCTAAAAAGTTGAAAATGAAGAGGAATTTCAGAATTTCAGGAATGTTTCAGCTTGACAATAACCCAAATCATACCTCCACATCAACAAAGAAGAAGATCAAAGTTTTGGAATGGCCCGGCCTGTGCCCAGACCTGAATTCAATTGAAGATCTGTGTTTTGAATAGAAGAGGGTTGTGCACAGGTGATGCCCTTGCAATCTGACAGATTTGGAGCATTTTTGGAAGGAAGAGTGGGAAAAGATTGGCAAGTCAAGATGTGCCATGTTTATAGACTCCTACCCAAAACGGCTGAATGCTACCATAAAATCTAAATATGCACACAAACTAAAACTTTGTTGAAGCACGTTTTTATATCCCGATGTAAAACCCATTCTTCTGCGGCTTGAAAAGGTTGGGAGGGTACTGCACCACCCCCTACTGGAAAACCTTAAAATAATATTTAACTAATTGTTGTTTATTCATATTAGTAGGAAGTATTCTGTGTTAAATTCTTGAAATTCTTGAAAGTGGCCTTGACAATGCCATTAAATGCATCTAAAAATGTTCATTTGAATTGGTTCAAAATTAAATTTTAATTGTCAAGTGCATCAAGCGCATCTATAGCAGTACAACAATGTGTAATAGAACTGCAAAACTGCGGCATTCAGATATAATATGTGTTATGTGTTATGTCTATTACAGTGTTATGTCTATTGTATATGTTATTTAAAGTGAGGGAGGAGGGCTATCAGTTCCTGTTTGATACGACATAAAGGTCTCTCAAATAAAATACGCAGATATGGGTACTGCAAAACTGTGTGCACATCATGTATAATTGTTTTTTATGAATCTGAATAAAATTAGATAATATATAATACATACATATATAAATACAAACGTTAATAAAATTAACTAACAAACTTAAAGTAAATTAATTAAAGTACTTGTAACAGGGCAGTGGAAATTGTGTGCGTATATACAGTATTTATACGGGCGGCACGATGGCTTGGTGGGTAGCATCGCCGCCCCACAGCAAGAAGGTCCTGGGTTCAATCCCAGGGTGGAGCGGCCTGGGTCCTTTCTGTGTGAAGTCTGCATGTCCTCCCCATGTGTTTACGCCGGGTACTCTGGTTTCCTCCCACAGTCCAAAGACATGGAAGTTAGGTTAATTGATTACACAAAAATTGGCCTGGTTTGAGTGTGGTCTCTGGCGACAGACGGAGAGACACCTTCGCTGGAGTATTCTCGGTCGCATCGAGTGGCAGTGAGCGGACCCCGCATCCGGCGGGACAAGCGCCAGGAAAATGATGATGATGGTATACAGTATTTATACACTCACTGGACACTTTAGGTATACCTTGCTAGTACCGGGTTGGACCCCTTTTGCCTTCAGAAATGCCTGAATTCTTTGTGGCATAGATTCAATCAAGCTGGAAACATTTCTTAGAGATTTTGTTCCTGTGTGATGTTATAATATTGACAGATTTGCTGCACTTCCTTGATGTGAACCTCCCAACATTGCTCTATTGGATTGAAATCTGATGACTGTGGATGCCATTTGAGTACAGTGAGTCATTGTCATGTTCAAGAAACCAGTTTGGGATGATTTGAGCTTAGTGTGCTATCCTGCTGAAAGTAGCCATCAGAAGATGGGTACACTGTGCTCATAAAGGGATGGACAGAAACAATAATCATGTAGGCTGTGGTGTTTAAACAATGCTGCAACTGGTATTAAAGGGCCCAAAGTAAATATTCTAAACACCATTACACTAGCAGCAGCAGCCTGAACCGTTGATACAAGGCAGGGTGGATCCATAGTTTCACTTTGTTTACCCAAATTCTGACCCTATCATCTGAATATCATGGCAGAAATTGAGACTCAACAGATCATGCAGGCATTTATTTTTTTAATCTTCTATTATTCAAATTTAGTGAGCCATTGCAAATTGTAGCTTCAGTTATCTGTTAGCTGACAGGAGTGGGACCTGGTGTGGTCTTCTGTTTCAAAGTTTGATTTGTTGTGCATTCAGAGATGCCCTTCAGTTGTAATAAGTGGGTATTTGAGTTTATGTTGTCTTTCTATCAGCTCAAACCAGTCTGACCATTCTCTTCTGACCTCTGGCACAACAAGGCATTTCTCCCCAGAGTAATGCTGCTCACTGGATATTTTCTATTATCTGTACCGTTCTCTGTAAACCCTAGAGAAGGCACTGGGTGAAAATCCCAGTAGATCAGCACTTTCTTCAATACTCAGACCAGCCTGGCTAGCACCAACAACCATGCCATGTAACCATGGAAAGTCACTTAGACCACCTTCTTCCCCATTCTCATGCTCGGTTTGAACAACTGCTGAAGAACTGGGATCATCTACAGAATTATTCAGATCTATAACTATATTTTATTCAGATATATAGCAACAGGCCGTTATTGTTGTCTACTTTTGTACACATAATGTAATGTGCATTAATTAGTCATTTAGCATATGTTTTTATCAAGTGTGACTTAAAGTTGCATGACCGCCATGCCACCACAGTCCAGTCATTCATGTTCATATCTACATAACTCGATTTAGGATAGCAGGGATCCATAGCTTAACCAGCAGCACAGGTTGCAAGGTGAGAATATGCGCATCTCTCTCTCGCTCTCTCTCGCTCTCTCTCTCTCTCGCTCTCTCTCTCTCTCTCTCACACACACACACTCTTTCTGGGACAGTTTAGAGACAACAATTGACTAGGAGGAAGTCGAAGTAGCCAATGGAAATCATTTTAACCCCGTTCAATATTTGACATTGCTAAACAAGTGATAGACGTATATTTTCTTATTATTATTTAATTATTGTTCTTATTTCATGTGGACAACTGGGTAACACAAAATAAACATGATACATTTTCAACTTACACTGTTTACACACATCAGTGTTTTCTAAAGTCAGTTTAACTCAGGCTGTTTTAGCTGTATAAATGTCACGCCCGCTGACCGCCACCCGCTCATCACGCGCACCTGTCCCTCATTTCCCACGTCACGACCGCACAATATTTACCTCACGCTCAGGGCGGATCATTGATGTTCCACGTCGGTCGCGTCCCTACGCGCCTCGTCCTATCCAGGTATCGTGCCGTTTAGCATACTTCCGTGTTTTGTTTATTTACCACCTGTTTTGCGACCTCGGTCTAGTTTATGTTCCCTACCCGTTTCCGTATTCATTTCATACCCGTTTCCGGCTGCGGCTTGGTTTACGTTCACACCCGTTTTCGGTCCTCTTTCCTTTCCGTTCGCTTTGTCTCCTATTGTTGGTTGCTTAATAAATAAAACCCCTTCATTTTGAACCTGCGTTTGTCTCCTCGTTCCTCTCGCCTCCGGCGTTACAGAATAATCCGCCTAAAACATGGAGACGGCAGGTTCCCCTACCTCTCCGTTTTTCCTCGGCCATTTCAATGGCGATCCTGCCTCCTGCCGGCCGTTCGTTGAACGGTGCAGGTATTGTTTTGATGCCTTCCCCTTTGACTCCGAGTATGCCAAAGTCTCCTTTATAGTTCTCCACCTTGCCGAGGAAGCCCTAATCTGGGCCACCCAGCTTTGGCCGATGCTCAAGGCAGGAACTTCACAAGAGTTCCTGGAGATGCTGCAGTTTGGCTTTGGCTCCCCACGGGCTTGCATGGGCATCGAAGCCATGGGTTTTGAACCCGTTCGCCCTGTCCGGCCTGCCTTGGTTGGTAAAGTGCTGGATCATCAGCTTGCCACCAGCCGGTCTGCCTACGCTGATGATACCCGGCACTCTAGTCTTTGATAACCATGTCCGTACTCGCTCTAGTCTCGCCGTAGAACCTCTAGTTCTCGATGACCGCGTTCCTACTCGCTCTAGTCTCGCCACAGAACCTCTAGTTCTAGATAACCGTGTCCGTACTCGCTCTAGTCTCACCGCAGGACATCTAGTTCTAGATAACCGTGTCCGTACTCGCTCTAGTCTCGCCACAGAACCTCTAGTTCTGGATAACCGTGTCCGTACTCGCTCTAGTCTCGCCGTAGAACCTCTAGTTCTCGATGACCGCGTTCCTACTCGCTCTAGTCTCGCCGCAGAACCTCTAGTTCCAGATAACCGTGTCCCTACTCACTCTAGTCTCGCCGCAGAACCTCTAGTTCTAGATAGTTGTGATGCGTCCGCTCCTGCACCACGGACATTCGTGCCCGCTCCTGCACCACGGACATTCATGCAAGTGCATGCTACCAGGACGTCTGCAGTTCCGGTGGCTGCCTCCAGGGCGTCAGCAGTCCCAGAGGCCTTCCCAGAGGCCGTGCACATGTCAGAGGCCGTGCGCTTGTCTGAGGCCTTCCCAGAGGCCGTGCGCTTGTCTGAGGCCTTCCCAGAGGCCGTGCGCTTGTCTGAGGCCTTCCCAGAGGCCGTGCGCTTGTCTGAGGCCTTCCCAGAGGCCGTGCGCTTGTCTGAGGCCGTCTCTTCCACAGGGACCCGTCCAGAGAATGTCTCCTCCACGGAGATCCAGCATCCCGTCCACGGCCCTGCTCTCCAGCATCCCGTCCACGGCCCTGCTCTCCAGCATCCCGTCCACGGCCCTGCTCTCCAGCATCCCGTCCACGGCCCTGCTCTCCAGCATCCCGTCCACGGCCCTGCTCTCCAGCATCCCGTCCACGGCCCTGCTCTCAAGCCCCCAGTCGTCGGCTCCGCTCGCCTGCCTCCAGCCGCCGGCGACCTCGCTCTCCAAGCTCCAGCCATCGGCCTCCTCGCTCTCCAGGCTCCAGCCGTCGGCCTCCTCACTCGCCAGCCTCCAGCCGTCGTAGACGCTGCTCTCCTGCTTCACATCGGCGCCTCTGTTCTCCAGCCGACCGACTGCTGGCAGTCCCCTCCTGGGGTCCGCTCGGCGAGGAGACCGCCTGAATCGGAACTGTGCCCGGGGGTCCATCTTGGGAGTCCTAGCTCCGTCTCGGACTCTGTGGGGGGGGGGGCTCTGTCACGCCCGCTGGCCACCAGGCCAGCGTCACCCGCTCATCACGCGCACCTGTTCTTCATTTCCCACGTCACGACCGCACAATATTTAAGCCGCGCTCACCTCACGCTCAGGGCGGATTATTGATGTTCCATGTCGGTCGCGTCCCTACGCGCCGCGCCTCATCTCGCGTCCCTACGCGCCTCGCTGCCTATCGTGTCTCTACGCGCCTCGCTGCCTATCGTGTCTCTACGCGGCTCGCCGCCTATCACGTCCCTACGCGCCTCGTCCTATCCACGTACCGTGCCGTTTAGCGTACTTCCGTGTTTTGTTTAGTTACCACCTGTTTTGCGACCTCGGTCTAGTTTATGTTCCCTACCCGTTTCCGTACTCATTTCATACCCGTTTTCGGCTGCGGCTTAGTTTACGTTCACACCCGTTTTCGGTCCTCTTTCCTTTCCGTTTGCTTTGTCTCCTATTGTTGGTTGCTTAATAAATAAAACCCCTTTATTTTGAACCTGCGTTTGTCTCCTCGTTCCTCTCGCCTCCCGGCGTTACAATAAAAGACATAATATAACATTTTACATAACATTTTTGGATGATATTGAGGTCACAACTTTATAATCTTCAAAGACTTAAGGAGCCCTCTATTTTAAAGCCCCAACCTAACTTTAGCAGTGCAAGAACAAAGAAACATAAAGTAACTGATGCACAAACTTGGGTAACAATTTTGATTATAATAATTTTCTGAAGCTTAACTGGGCAGCACGATGGCTCACAGCAAGAAGGCCCTGGGTTCAGTCCAAGGGTGGAGCGGCCTGGGTCCTTTCTGTGTGGAGTCTGCATGTCTTCCCCATGTCCGCATGGGTTTACTCTGGTTTCCTTCCACAGTCCAAAGACATACATGTTTAGGTTACTGATTACGCTAAATTGGCATTGACTTGAGTGTGTATAAACACGACTAGTCGTGATGTATTAGTCTTGATGAGAATAATTTATGTCACTAGAATTACTGTCAATATGATAAAAGAAGTGAGCAAAAGGGACAAACAGGACAGATGGAAGAGTCATCAGGGTCACAGTGAGGGGTGAAAGAACAGCGATGTAGCCAGTACACCTGCACTGAGGCCCTTTCCACAGGTGGACCTGGGTGCTGACATCAATGTGTGGTTGATTTCTGAGAGTGAGTCGAGTTCTATGAGCCAGCTACTTTAGGTGAGTTTAGCCAAATGATAACTGACAAAAGCTGGAATGCCTATTACTAAAGAGCACTATACAAAAGGTTTATTACTCCACTTAAAGTACCATCTTTTATAAGCTGAATGATGTATTGGTTATCACTTCATGCCTAGTTATGTTTAATTAATTTCAACTGCAAAAATGCACTATTGTGTGATCCTTCATGATTTTTGTTTCTGTTTTGTTCACTCTATTTAGTAATGATTTATGAGAAATGTATATGAGACCTAAAACAAAACATCTAATATCATCACTTTCTATGTTTCCATTTATTCAGTTCTAAACGTCCCTGCGGCCTACCAGCCTAGTTGGTAGATGAGTCAGTATGCCTTTTAAAATGTATAAACAAAAAGGTTAATCCCAGAACAGAGAGTAAAGAGAAATAATTAAAACCTCCCATAATTAGATAATTAGATCATATTTTACAGCTGCTTGTTTGTTAGCCACTCCTTGTCATACTATGGCTGTACTATTCACTTAGATGGTAATGGCTGCCATGCCATTATACTTGTATATATTAATGTGGTTTTTAAAGTTTTAGTTGTCTGTAAGAGTTAAGTGTTGATTAATCATTACTCCTGTTTTTTTTTCTTTTGGGTTATCTTAAAGAGCTAATCACAGTAATACCTACCTACCACTGGCCACTGGGGAATTGACTGTTTATGAAATATTAAGGGTGTGTGGCAGCATGCACATGCAAATAGAGTGTCTTTTTACAAAGGCAGAGTACAGCCTAAATTTAATGCCTGCACAAGGGCCAGTTGTGACAACGTTCCATTTAAGTTAATCTACCGGTAATCTAGTTGTTCACTGCAGTATAAGAAATAGGACAAAACAACTACAGAATTTAGACACTGCATGAGTGAACGTACAAATAAATTTATATATTTTAACTTTAGCACAGCAGAGTGACACTAGGAAAATTACAATTCATGTTGCTGTAGGGGGGCTCAGTGGGTAGCACTGTTGCCTCACAACAAGAATTTCTTAGGTTCGATCCCAAGGTGGAGCGGCCTGGGATCCTTTATGTGTGGAGTCTGCATGTCCTCCCTGTATCTGCGTAGGTTTACTCCAGTTTAATCCCACGATCCACAGACACGCATTACGTTAGTTTATTACGCTAAATTGGCATTGGGTGCATATATATGACTAGTCTTGATGAAACCTGTGAGTGTCGCTGAAGTACCCATTGATGTTGATACCAATGTTAAATAAACCAAATAAAACAAACATGTTGCTGTATTTGGGAGGAGTGTTTTGATTTTATTTATTTACCATAATCAGCACCTGTGCTTTCCCTGCTTCAGAGAGCACATGCATCCACTGTTTTTTTTCACCACTTGTAGTGCGCTTAAATAGAAATACGCTATTTAGACTTCCAATTAGTTTTCAATAATAAGGTTGTTGGAGGGCAGCGGTGGCATGACATGCCAACTTTTAGTGGTGCTGATTGCCACATTAGTAATACCTGCTGGCTTGGGTATATAAGAGTACCCCGAGCCTAGTCAGGTGTTGCATTATTACTCCATTAAAGCATTTGTTCTGTATGCATGCTGTTGCATCCACCTACTCACTTGGCCACGTCGCCTCTCGGTCTGTTTCCTCAGTTTTAGTCCCCACAATCAGCGGTTTAGGACAGGGAGATTGGTAGACTACTTCCGTGTAGGAAAGCAGCCAATGTACGGACTAGGAGGTTCGGAGGTAAGCTAGGGTGTAGCAGACTAGGCTAGGGACAGATTCCTGACGCTGTTCGCTCCCTTTTCCTCACGTCCTTTTCTCTGTGTTGCTGCTTTGGACGCTCGGCAGTGGCAGCTCTCGCTGCTGGCAGGCACACCCCCCTCCGCTCCATTTCAAGCAGCTTGCCTCGCTCTGTGCACGTGCAGACCCCAGCATGCGTTGCATTATGCTAATAGCATATAGCACATAATAGTGTATAATAGCATATAGTCATGACAAACCATAACAAAGGGGACTATAATGAACTATGATGTGCTAATGTATTAATAATCTATAAGTTATAGAAAAATAGTTTACGTGCAGCCTGTTGTGGGTAATATAAATGTAGCACTGCATATCATGTATTATCTTTACAATTGTACAATTGTATCTTTACAATTGTATAATAATTTACAAAGTAAGAGACTTGAAGTTCTGCTGTCTATTACTTGCACTGAGAGTCAACTAATGAATAATGATTCTGGTATGCAAAAATAATTAACAACCAGTCAGAATTATCTGATATCTTTTCATACATGACTACATTTTTTAAGAAATGATGAGACTT
This sequence comes from Ancistrus triradiatus, assembly GCA_025084515.1. Lineage (NCBI taxonomy): Eukaryota > Metazoa > Chordata > Actinopteri > Siluriformes > Loricariidae > Ancistrus > Ancistrus triradiatus. The sequence goes on along the minus strand of JAJAGP010000109.1, from coordinate 559,406 downwards.
TCACTAATTTCCAGCATGTTGAGTTTTACATTCTATTCCATTGTATCAACCAGTGAACTGTTCCATCACTGATGATGGCTCTCTTTATGATGCCTGTGCATTACGCAGAATTCCTTCACTTCGTCCTAATTCCTTAATACACATGAGAGTCATGATTATAACCTCTCTTTCCGTCTCTTCTACTCCTCTCCTCTCTCTGTTGTTGGCCATCATTATAGCTTCTTTGTATACAAATAATATTATTCCACAATCTAAATGTATAAATGTATATTAATTCATAAGACAAATTCACCAATAGTAAAAATAGTAACAATAGTAATAGTAAATAGTAACACACACTCTCTCTCTCTCTCTCTCTCTCTCTCTCTCTCTCTCTCTCTCTCTCTCTCTCTCTCTCTCTGTGAGTCATTCTTGTAGTTATACACAAGAGAGATCATTGTGAGAGAAAGAAAATGTTGTTAATAATACAATAGTTAATAATACATTGCTGTCAGGTGTGTCTAATAATTGGTCTGTCTTTATCGCCAATACCAATCATGGGCAGCCAAGGGATTGTTCTGTGGCTATTGTGTCTATTGATTTGTCAACAGTTTCCCTGTACTGATTTTCTTTGGTATCTCTTTCCCATCCAAGTCATTTTAAATACTTGATGGGGGACTCTTGGCTTTCTCCACTCAGACATGTCATGCACTGTTCTGATCACTGTGTTGTGGTTCTCATGTGATACCACTCATGTGGTACAGCTTGTGATGCCAAGCTGATAACACATAATACTGTGCCAACATGTTTGTTTGTGTAAACTAATTCAGTTTTGTTTAACTGAATAGCTGACTTAAAGACTCACTGCGAATGAATAGCTATTATTAAAAAAAATCTGGCACTTATAGAATCAGTATTATAATGTGGCATAGTGATCCAAAGTCACTGTATTTATTGTAGGGAAATGGTAAAACTCACTCGACTGCAAATGCTTGCCGTTGAGCAGGAAAAAAAAAAGTTTAGAAAAACAAATAACAGAGATAGAACATTGAAGAAATTCCCATCTGCATGTGGTTTGCATTTCTCCAAATCCTTCCATGCATTCTCCTAGGCCCTCTTGCAGAGCTATTCTCTAATATGCTGAGAAAAAGTCACGGAAATCCAGGCTTAAATGCATCAAGAAGACTGGGTCATCGGGCAATGTGCATCAAAATCAAGTCCATCTTTTATTAAAGCATTAAAAACCTGTTCCCCTTTGGAATTTTTCAAAGTCTCCCTTCAGGGAAATTGTGTTGGAAATTAGGAAAGTAGGCTGAAGTAATGAACTGCATGCCATCTGTTGAAATATAAATGGTTTTAAGGACCGATTTATTGTTTGCTATTAGGTGGGTGCATATCAAGTGTATTTTACAATTAAATTATTTCAAACAAACAGATTAGCCAGAATGATTTTGATGACTAGCCATTCGTTGTTGCTGATGTTGTTGTTGTTTTATTTTGTTTTGTTTTTTGGATGGTTGGTTGCTTCTTTTACCCAGAAAATAGTCAAGTAGGGCCAAATTCAATAGTAATATGGGTAAACCAGATGGGTAGGGGCCATGTTATGGTGACTGCAGTAGCAAATAGCAAACTTGTCTTGAATCATTTTGGCAGTTGAATGTCTGGGATGTGACATTTGTTATTTCCTGCTTTTCATTCATATATTTATTGCATTTATTAGTAAAACAATTCAAATTTTGCTATACGAGTGAGCGACATAAGCTTCAACTGAATTAATTTGTTACATTTTAATAATTCCTTTATATTATTTTCATCATGTCTGTTCTGTCTTTTTGCTGCACTGCATTAATGCATTATTAACACATCCATTGTAGCAGGCCTGAATTGTATACAGTTTGTAACGCCCCGCAACCACCCCTGGATTCCACTCCACTTACCTCTGCTGATGGCAATCCGCACTACTAATTGCGGCTTCCTTGCGAAGTATTGACTCGGTTTCCCCGAGCGTACCTATCGCTCACTACTCCTCGTGGTTTCCCCGGATATCTTTCTCGTTTTGCTTTTCCAGCCGCTGTGCTTTGACTCGGTTCCTCCAAGCGCACCAAGCGCTCACCCTTTTCTCGTGGTTTCCCTAACACCCAGGATTACGGACTCTTTGCGTTACATGGTTTTGTTTGCTCTGGTTTATTTAAGTTCACCCGTTGGAATGAATCTGCACATGTCTCTCCCGTCCGTCCATCCGTTGCACATTTTATATTGTATTACATTCTAATACACTTTATATACGAGGCTTTTAGCCTGCTTGATGTCTGTGAGAGATTATGTTTGTTTTTAAAAGCTTTTATAATGTTTATTTTATTAAAAGCATCATGTCTCATCACAGTTATTCTATATGTCAGCAAGATAATAGTAAACATCAAAGCGTCAGATTAAAATGCAAATTATTATGGTCCAAGGTGTACTTCCATTTTTCATCAAATGACGTCAGTCACACTAAAATGCCACGCAAGAGTATATGCATCAATAAACGTGTTAGGGAGAATTGCATATTTGCAATATGCAGTATTTAAATCAAGTCCTGGTATGTATTTCTCATTGAGGTGACCCCTTGGTGTGTAAGCTGCATAGCGTGAACACAGCAATCACTGTAATGGATGCTATAGCTACTTATGTGTTCTAAGCCAGAAAAGACTCCTCACATACTGACAGGCTGAAAGTACCACAAAAGAGTTCCTACAGAAGGCTTACATGTTCCATGAAAAAACAGACTCCAGCACCAACACTAAGGCCATTAGTGACTGTAGCAAAAGCGCTAATTTAGTCACAAACTATAAACCGTTATCATTTAGGGCTCAAGAGAATACTGTAAAGCTGTGACTGTCACCCTTTACTATTTGTGTGATAAAGTATTCACCAATAAATTAAATTGTAATGGTAAAGGTATGATGGTGAAAGTGCAAAAATATTAGTTTTTCCTCCCTCCATGAATCTGAAAAGTTTGATGTCATAGAATATCAGCAAATGATGCTGTGCAGGAAGCAGATCTAAGAGTGATATTTATTTTGGGGCATAAGAGAGAAGGAAACGAAGAACATGATGTCCACTGAGAACTCTGACTACAGTGCAGTAACCAATTTTAAGAAAACACAGTTTTAATGTCAGCAACAACTAAGTCACCCAGACATGCTGGTCAATCTCTGTGCAGACTGGATGTAGGTATGAAGGATAGAGGGTCAGGTATGAAGAAGTATTAAAAGTAGGAAATGTTAAATCTATTTTGGGCAAGCTCAGCATCTAAATATTGAGATTAGATACAGAAAATCCATAGGGCAATCACTCAAAATATGGACTTGTGTACTAGTACTTGTTCAGTCCCAGCTGGATCACCTGGGTAAGACACTATGATTGACACAAATAAAGTATAAAACGTGACCAAGATCACCATACTTTGTGTCTAAAGCTATAAATAGACAAATGTTAACAATAAAAATAGTATTGTAACAATAAGATAGAAGACGTTTTTGGTCATTCCACAGCCCAGATACACAGTGTTACTTTTAAAGTTAAAGTTTGTGAACCCTTTAGAATATTCTATATTAGTGGTATATTGTTTATTATCATGCATCAAGACAACAACACTACGCACACAAGGTGTTCTACTGAGCAATGGTTAAAGAAGATTAAAGTTGCTATGACTTACTTAACTCAAAGTCTTTATTCCAATAGAAATGTTGTAAAGATCCTGAAGCAAGCAGTTTGTGTGGCAAAACCTATCACCATATCAGAGCTGTTCTGAACGGTGAACTGAGCTAAAATTCTTCCAAGGCAATGTGCCGAAATGATGTTACCAAAACATTTTGTTGCAGTTATTGCTGCACAGGAAGATTGCACCAGATACTGAAAGCAAAGGTTCACATGCTTTTGCCAATCACAGATATGTAATGTTGGATCAGTTTCCTCAATAAACAAATTACCAATTGTAATATTTGTGTGTCATTTGTTTAATTGGGTTCTCATTATATACAAGAACATAAACAAAAGCCAGTTAAGCAAATTAACTTTTAGGACTTGTTTAAGCAGAAATATAGAAAATTGGTTCAAAAAAAGGAATTACAAACTTCCATTTTCACAAGTTTCCACTGTGTACTGTCACGGGTTCCCCCAGTCCTCCACACCTTTTGCCCCTCCACGCCACTGTGGGGCAGTTTGCCCCCGCTACACAGTTTGTCTTCTGGAAGAAAAAGCTAGGGCCCTTGCACCAAGTGGACACAGCCAGTAAAGAATGTATTTAAGCAGAGCCATTGCTCCAGAACGGCACGGGGTATTGTTTGGTCAAGCACCTTCGGACTGTTGTGGCGTTTGGCGGCTTTCTGCCGCTTCCGTTTTCCGTGGTTTTGCTCACGCTATTTTCCCTAAGTGGATTTATGTTCATGCCTCGCGGTAAGCCCGATTTATGTTCTGTCTTGCTGTAGCCTGCTTGTGTTTATTGCCGTGCGGTAGCCAGTTTCTGTATGTTATTTTGATTTTGTTTAGTGTCGGTTGCTCCTTGGTTCCCTTTGTTATTTAATAAATAATGGTTATTTACATAGAACCTGCGCACGTCCCCGTTCCTCCCGTAATGGCCCATTGTGACAGAATACCCCGCCAAGCTAGGGAGACGGCAGGTTCTCACGCTGCCCTGATTGGGACAACATGAGCTGAGCTGCCAGAAAGATTTGACAGTAATCCCCGTCAATGCGGTGAATTTTTCCGGCAATGCTCAGCCTACTTACGCCAGTTTCCCCACTACACGGATTTTGACCACCTGGTTTTTTATAGCTGACACCTCATAGGGGAACTGCGCCACGTGGCGGATACAAACTGGCCTAAGCTGATATTGGGGACCACTGACCAGCTATTAGAGAAGTTGTGGGAGAGATAGGTCTCCCCTTGGAAAATAAGCTGGAGTCCTCCAATCGCCCACGCTTGCCCCCGTTTGCTGCTAATCTGCTGGATCTCCAGCTGACCAGCAGCTGGGAGGTACAGTCCAGGCATCAGTTAGCTCGTTATAGCCCTAAATTTGAGCACACTAGCCACATATCTGTGCACGCCGCGCCTGTTAGCTCCGTTGAAGAGCCGTTAGCCCCCTCGTGGCACAGTATCCGAGTCGCTAGTATCTGATAATCTGGTATTTAGGCTGCTTCGTTTTTGAGCATGCTAGCTCAGTAGCTGAGCAGTTAGCTTCCTGTAGCTCAGTACCTGAGCCTTGATAACCCGGTATTTAGGCAGGTTAGCCTCGTGGTGAACCCCCTAGCACCGTTTTTTAGCACCTTAGCTAGGTACCTGACAAGCTTTGTATCTAAACAGAGCTGCTTAGTATAGAGGTCCAAAGTGCAGCTTGACTCTGTCTGCCACACTCTCTAGTTCTGTAATCGGGCATGTTAGTCCCGATCCTGAATTAGTAAGTTCTGTATCCAAGCACGCCGTGCTTTCTGGTTCCGTAGACAAGCATGTTAGCTTTGATCCTGAGGTTGTGGATCCTGTGTCTGAATCATTAGCATCATATAATTCTGCATCTGCCTTCTGGTTTCGTAGTCGAGCATGTTAATGCTGTATATGAGTTTGCTGATCTCGTGTCTGAATTGTTACCTTCGTCTGGTGCTGTATCCGAGCGCACTGAGCTTTCTGGTTCCGAGGTCGAGCATGTTAGCTTTGATCCTGACTTAGTTCATCCTGTGTCTGAATTGTTAGCCTCATATAGTTCTGTATCTGAGCATGTCGTGCCTTCTGGTTTCGTATCCGACTATGTTGAAGCTGTATCTGAGTTTATTGATTCCTTGTCTGAATCGTTAGCCTCGTATAGTTTGGTATCCGAGTGCGCTGTGTCTTTTGGTTTCATGTCTGAGCATGTAAGCTCTGTACCTGAGTTCTTTAACTCCGTGTCCTCGCAGGCCACGCAACAAGGTCCCATATCTGAGTTTGTGGTAACTAGTAGTTTTGTACCTATTCACGCTAGCTCCGTTTTCGAGCACATCAGGCCACTTGATTCCGCACCTGTATCCGTCGTGCAACTTAGCCCTATACATGAAGCTGAAGTGACTATTAGTAAGTTGTCTGAGCAAGTTGCGGTCAGCAATTCCCGTGCCAGTGCTGAGGTCGGCAGTTTCAGTGTCAGCGCCGAGGTCGGCAGTTCCCGTGCCAGCACCCAGGTCGTCTGTTCCCGTGCCAGTGCCAAGGTCATCTGTTGCTGTTCCCGTGTCAGCGCCCAGGTCATCTGTTCCAGTTCCCGTGCCAGCACCCAGGTCGTCTGTTCCAGTCGCCGTGCCAAGGGTGCCTGTTCCAGTTCCAGTGCCTGCACCGAGGGCGTCCGTGCGAGAGACCGTGTGTTCCCGAGAGGCCTTGCCAGAGGCTGTGAGTTCCAGAAAGGCATTGCCAGAGGCTGTGAGTTCCCGAGAGGCCTTGCCAGAGGCTGTTAGTTTCAGAGAGGCCTTGCCAGAGGCCGTAAGTTCCCGAGAGGCCTTGCCAGATGCCGTGAGTTCCCGTGAGGTCTTGCCAGAGGCCGTGAGTTCCAGAGAGAGGAATATGTCACGGGTTCTCCCAGTCCTCCACACCTTATGCCCCTCCTCGCCGCTGGTGGCACTTTTGTCCGCACCGTTCGCGGTGCTCCGCCGGACATCGGAGCACCAGAAGAAAAAGCTAGGGCCCTTGCACCAAGTGGGGACAGCCAGTAGAGACTGTATTTAAACAGGGCCCTAACTCCAGAACAGCGCAGGGTATTGTTTGATCAAGCACCTTCGGACTGTTGCAGCGTTTGGTGGCTTTCTGCCGCTTCCGTTTTCCGTGGTTTTGCTTGTGCTACTTTCCCCTAAGTGGATTTATGTTCATGCCTTGCGGTAAGCCCGATTTATGTTATGTCTCGCTGTAGTCTGCTTTTGTTTATTGCCATGCGGTAGCCGGTTTCTGTTTGTTATTTTGACTATATGTTGTTTAGTTTCGGTTGCTCCTTGGTTCCCTTTGTTTAATAAATAATGGTTATTTACATAGAACTTGCACACATGCCTGTTCCTCCCGTAAGGGCCCGTCGTGACATGTACATACACACTCATTGCCAATAAAAATAACGCACCCAGATGGAAATCTTGGATTGCTGCAAAACTCGGCATGCAGTTATGTCTCAGGCAGATATGTAAATAATTATAGGTGTGGTCTGATTAGACACTGGGTCTTGCCACAAGAGGGCAATAATTGCTACCCCTGCTGCTCTAAGTCGCTCTGGTTATCTCTTGGTGAGAGAAAGCTGAATGCTAGACATGCCTCAGTGACAAACTCAAAGACATTTTGCCCTGTTGACAGACTTTGAGAGGGGGCGCATCATTGGACTGAGAGTAGCGGGATGGTCGTTCTGACAAACTGCCGACCATCTAGGCCATTCTGACTTAGCTGTTAGGTGTTGTGAGCAACGGTTCCGTGATGGCATCCATACATGGCGAACAGGCTCCAGACAGCCCAGACAGACCACCAGTAGAGAGGATCCACCAGTAAGCATGAGCAGCTCCCACAGTTTTGTTGTCCAACATCCAGATATAGGTAGACTTTCAATATACAACCCTGTCTCTGCTCGAACCATTTCCAGACACCTAGCAGAAGGAAATTTGTTGTCACTGTACCCATTACATGTCCTAGTATTGACAGCCACCCAACTTCACCTTCGTTTGCAGTGGTGTCGTGAACGAAAAACCTGTAGTACTATGAACTGGGACTGTATTGTCTTTAGCGACAAATCCAGGTTATGTTTGAGATACGACATCGGTCAGGTTAGAGTATGGAGGTCTTGTGGTGAGCGTGTGGTGAGCGTCTCAATCCTGTGGAGCAACACACTGCCTCAACTGCTAGTGTGATGATCCGGGGAGTCATTGCATAAGACATTTGGTCACCCCTAGTAGTGAAATGATGGACACTAACGGCTTTGCGATATGTGAAGGACATTTTGTGGCCACATGTTGCCTCTCATATTAGGGCTTCCAAGAGGCATTTTTCAGCAGGACAAATGCTTGCCCCCACACAGCAAGAGTTTTCCAGGAATGTCTGCGCCAGATTGCAACAGTTCCTTGGCCTGCCTAGTCACCAGATTTATTGACAATTGAGCATTTATCAGACCAGCTGGGATGCCAGCTTTGGCAAACTAAGAGTGTTGGAGGATCTACAGGCCCAGCTGTGGGCACGTGTGTCATAGAAACATGTCTAGCAGTCAACGATCTCTCACCAAGAGGTACACTACCAAAAAGTAGCTTCTGAGAGTCTGGAAGGAAGTAAAACACTAGGTCACTCTGACAGGCCTGGGAGCTCATTCCACCAATGAGGAAGCAAGACACTGAAACATCAACATGTGGTCTTACGGGCATGTTTTTTTTTTTCTTGGAGAAGAGTGTTCCATTTGCCCTAAAGCTGAAGACCTGAGTTTGTGTGCAGGTTCTGAGACATAAAATGTTAAATACCTTGAAGTAGAATCTTTTGAAACCTGGAATGCTAGAACAAGAGTTATAAATATGTAATATATCCTGGCTGCAACAGGAACCCAGTGAAGTGATCTCAGTAAGGCACATTTTGAACAAATTTTGGTAGGTTGTGAACTAGATAGACTAGAAGACTAGCAAGCAAGACATTGCTGTAATCAAGACTGGAAATGAGGAGAGTCTGTATGCAGATATGATCAGTTTTTGTGATATTAGGAGTATATACAGAATTGTTCTGATGTTGTGCAGAAGGAATCTGATGGTTGATGTAATGGGGTTAGAATACTCTGGGTTGCTTTCCAAAATCACACTAAAATTGTGTCCACGTTTTGTTTGTGTTTCAATTTATACACGTTTGTCTGTACTTATTATTTAGATATAAATTGAACCACACTTTCAAACAGAGATCCATGTTTCTTACAATCTATTTGTATGTGTACCCAATGTCTTGTAACTCCATATATAATGCAGTATTAATGAATACATTCATTAGTTTATAGCAAACCAGCATGTTGCAATGGCATGTAATCTGGGCTTCATTTTCATTAAATTCGAATGGACTAATTGTGCAAGTTTTCCACGAATTCTTTAATGCTATCGTTAAATACTTTTTTATCATTTGCATTAATAATATGAATGTTATATGAACTCTGTAGATTGGAATTTTGTATATGTAAAGTTTCTACTGAAAAATGAGAGAGAGGAACTACTCTGAAAAAGGATAGATAGTTCAGGCATTGTTTTTAAGTAATTTATTTTTAATTGGCTATTAAATGTATTTGTTTCTGTCCACACTTATTATTATTATATTTGTTATGCTTACTTCCATATGCCAGCACAACAGTAGGAACAACATAATAAGCAGAGTCTGAAAAGAGAACATGCAGACTGTTGTGTACATAATTATATAACTGTTGTTGTTTTTAATTTATGCAGATTCTATAGGAGGCTGGCACCACATCATTTTGTGCACCACATAGTATGAATTGTACATGTTTACGTGTTTTTTCTGTCTGTACTGCAGATTGCCAGCCAAAGTCAGAAACAGCTGTAAATGTTTAGAAACTCACAGCCTCCACAACTGAAGTGTGTGTAGTCAACAATTTGGGGCCTAGGTGGAAATCTTTTTACAGTGTAGATAAAAATCGTTTTATTGTTTAATTAAACAACATTATACTGTTTAATTATACCAGCATATAAATGTTTATAGTGGAAAATCTGAAAACACTAATTATAAAGAAATTTGACCAGTGAGTTTCCTGCTTTTCCATTTCTCCACAATCAAATTTCTACTATTATCACATTTCTGTTTATTCATAATGATAACACTGTCAACTGAAATAAACAAATTCAGTCTTTTGGCCATTTCTACCGTCACAAAACATTGCTTTACCATCTGTTAAATAACTGTCATACAAACTGTGCCAGCAACCATAGATTTGTGGCATTTGTAAGTACAGCCACTGATAGCTCACAAAAATGAATAATGAAACAAAGGTGGAAATGTGCCTGCATTCTGTGAACACTTCTGTGAATGGTTGTAGGCAGGAGAAACGAGATTTACTGTTGACAGAGACCCTCCAGGGGAGCCGTGTATGGCTTTGTACCAAACACCTTAACAATTAAAGAGGTGAGGAAGAAACTATCCAGAGTAGGCCTGTGCCAATATAAAACTTTAGTATTACAAAAATGTGCTTAAAAAATACATAAATAAAGATATAGATTTTTATAGTAAAATAGTACTGTTTTGCTATGTTATAACTTAAAGTTACAAAGAGAATACATTACAAATTAAATACAAAAATAAACAAATAAAGACAATGATTGATTTCAATTAAATAAACAATAAATAAATTCTGCAACTTTGTAGTTTAGCACTTCTCCACTCAGATCTCATTTTGTGGTACAAAACACATGGACAACTAAACATTATGTAGTTGCCATGGAGCACTACACCCACAGCAGCCCTGTGTCTCTTAGAAAAAGCTCTAGAAATGTGTTTATCTAGAATGCTGTAACACTTGCTAGGTTTTGCTTTGTATCATAAAATTAACAGATAAAAAGAGTGAGGAATCAACATTCATTTACATTTACATCTTTTAGCAGACACCCTTATCCAGAGCGACTTACAATTGATACAGTCTTACAATCCAAGCAATTGTGGGTTAAGGGCCTTGCTCAAGGACCCAACAGTGGCAGCTTGGCAGAGGTGGGATTTGAACCCTGGACCTTTTGGTCCATAGGCCAGTACCTTAACCACTAGGCAAAAAAATACTGCTGAGTACATGTATTTGGCAGCAAATAATTTACAAAATTTCATTTCATGCATAGTATCAAAACATTTTTCTTTTTAATCTTTCACGTCATGGATTTAGCTCATCAGTTAAATCCTTGAAGTGAGCAAATTAGCATTCTTCAGTTCAATATGAACAAATTCTAAATAGCTCCATGTAATCTCCCATTCAGCGTTTCAGTAAATGCCATGTTCATGTAACTATTGTATTACATAAATGTGACCAAAGTCATGAAAGTCAAAAATAGCAGAGCCGGTACATAGCAGAGACTAAAATGATTGACTATTTTTAGAATACTATTGATATTTTAATTCCATTACAAATGTATGTCATTTAGTTTTACTTATGGTACACGTCAAAACTAGACCTATGAAAGACCTAAATATGTTTGTAATTTAACCTCAGAGTGCAAGCACAATGTATAATGCATAATGATTTAAAGATTAATTAAATGGGACTTCTGTCTCGTTAGCATTTATTAAATGCTTGCGATCAATTTTTTGCATAGTGTAATTCAAAAAGTTTTTGACTATTGTTCATGATCCCTGGAGATTTAGCTTGCTAACTCTTCTCTCCAGCCTGATTTTTTTCACAAGTAGGGCACACTCTATATTGCCACATAGCAGACAAGTAAACGCAGCATTGTGACTGAACTCTGTCATACTTCAGTAATGATTATAGTGTGTCGATGATTTCATTACAGTGCTTATTTAATATTATTATATACTAAATTACTAAATAACAGCACATGCCTAATCTAGAAGACAGAAGAAACACATTGATATAGGCTCAACACCAATTTTATTTGCAGATACATTTCAAACAGCTTACTTGTCCCAGTTTTTTTGGCTGGCACATGTCTGGTGTGTCCATAAGGTTGTTATATAGGTAACCTGTGTTATGGAAATGTTTATAGAGACAAAAACTGGATGTAAAAAAACAAGATGCAATGCCAGATTCTCAAATTAGAAGTGAAAAAGTCTTTTTGGTCAGGAGCCCCACACTTTGCTGTACTGCATCTAGCACAATAAATGGAAATGCTTTCACAATCTGAATTTCAAAAACAATATTTACACCCTTTGTAGCTATTTAAACAAATTTGAACCTGCCTCCAACATATGCTTTTCAGACATGAAACAGACCTTCACTCTGTGAGGAAGTGTAGCCTTGTGCTAATGGTACAGATGTTCAAACATTACATCATCACGTTTATCTCTAAGCTGCCGGGTGAATGTCTGACCTTTCACTTATGCCATAAGAAGAAAATTAAATGTATTCCCTTTGGAAATCAATCGTTTGTTCAGATTATTTTGGCTACTAATATGACTTAAAGCATTCTCAAGCATCTAGCGTTTGACATACTGCATCAAAGCCCCTGCATTTGCATTTCATGCAACAAGAAAAGAAAACAAAAAGACCCTTTCTTCTCTAAAATACCATTACACCAACATAAGGTCAAAGGTCATCTTGGCCAGGTGCAGAGGTTAACCCACCCAACTCAGCTAAAGATTGCCCTTAGCAAGTTCATCCATAAGAAAAATCAACCATATCTCTAAGCGAGGTCAGGCCCGGTTAGATGGGTTGGCATGGTTTATGAGACAGATACTGAAGAGGGGCTTTGATACTCTTGGGGATGCACCTGAGTTCATTATCTGCTCCCCTTGTGCTGACCCCACATGATTAGATATTACTACTGCCCCAGGCTGTTGCACTATACAATCTCTCTCTCTCTCTCTCTCTCTCTCTCTCTCTCTCATCACTGTCCATCTTTCTACAAACTGAACCTATAATCTAAGAGCTTTTATGAGAGCTCACAGGAGCTTATTTACAAAATAACAATTTTCCATTTTTATAATTCCATGTTACTGCATTACCAGATCCTATTGCAAGAACCAGTGTCTTATTCCTTAAAGATTTATACCTTGATGAAAGATGATTAGGATCTTTCTTCCATATACACACAGGCACACAAACACAAGGGGCTAGAACAACACTCTGGGGATCCTAGATTTCTTTGACCAGGAAGCATGGAAAGGTCATAAGGAAGGCAGTCTCTCAAAGTTCGATCTTCAAGCTTTCAGACATTCAATGTTTGTCAGTTATAAAATATAACTACATTTCAGGGTATGGTCAGATTATGTTGCACTGCCTAAAGGAAAAATATAACAAAGATGGCATATATTAAATTCAATATTAATTAGTGATTAATGATATATAATGATATATAAAAAAAGAATATAATTGAAAATTCATGTCTAATTATTCCACCCACCCTTCATGTATCAGTCGCTTATGTCTAAATTATGCAACTTAATGTAAAATATTCTTTAAAATTGACTGTCCCCACATTTACCACTGCAGAGAGGTGTGTGAGGATTCATATGTTTACATTTCCTGGAACCTCCAACACAAACAGGACGTCTCAGTCTTGGGAGCAGACACTGTCTGGGCCTCATACTGGGGAACTTAGCGCATGAAGAAATATTTTCATAGGATTAACCCTGGCCATAGTATGCTATTCTCAGCAAAGGGTTAAGAGTTCAGGGAAGCAGAGGCAGGGAAGCTCACCGGGGTAACTTATTTATTGGAACATTATTGTAAAAACTGTACGTATTTGTGGCAAGACTTGAAAAGTTAAGAATTGCTTATTATGCAGTTTTTGTGTTGCATATTTATTATTGCCTCATGTTAATCAAATTACCAGGTACCTACCAATTGATAGGTAAAAAGGAAGAGTTGGGCCTCATCATTCTGTTTCCTCCATCAAACCTTAGGCGTTTTTCAGGAGATGTAATTTCACCCACTTAAGGATCATTAAAAAGAGATCATATTATATATCGCTGCTTGAGAGACATACTGAGAGAGAGACAGGCAAAATACAGAGGAGATTTGTTTGTCAGTCAAATTTTGACTGCCTTAATCTCTAGCTGTCTGCTGCAACAAGGGAGGGGGAAGCAAATGGGTTTGGGTATTTTTCTGCAAATCTTCTCATTAAACGTTGACAAAACAGCCAATTTTCTGTAATTTTTGCCATAGCCTTCTATCAGCACCTTATTTACTTAGAATGCTTAAGTAGCACCAAGGCTCGACCTTTGACATGTATCTCATCCCTGCCCTTCTCCCTCTAGTTCGGTGAAGGGACATAATAGTTGAGTCTTTCAGGTCAGGTGGATGAAGCTTGCAAGTTTAGGGCTCAAGGGACCATAAAGGAACCCTTGTGTTTTCTCTCATGGAGAGCAGGCAGAGGGATAAGAAATGTGCCTAATAGCGCAGGACTGGGCTTATCATCAGTTGCCATTACTGCTCCAATATCAATGAGGATGACAGACTTATCAGTGGCAAAAGGCCCACATGAAGCCATGGAATATCCCTCTCATTTTTGATCTCTGGTCCACTAAGCTGGCCTTTTCATTCAGGGCACCACCAGGCAGAATTAATCAATCTCTCTCCCTCTCTCTCTCTCTCTCTCTCTCTCTCTCTCTCTCTCTCTCTCACTCTTATTCTGCAGCAGGAAAAATGTCAGGGATCACTCATTATCACCCTTTGTCTCTGTAACCCTCTGTTGAGTTCATCCCTGGATTATTTTTAAGATTGTGCTTAATTTTTAAGTAACTGAGATGTCATCATGTCATGAAGCTTTATAGTACTATGATAGCTCTGAATATTCACAGGTAAACCCACTGCATTATCAGCAAAATTCTATGTACTGTATATAGTTTTTAAGTGCAGTATTTTTAATGAGCTGTTTAATGAGCTGATGCGCCAAGGATTTTCTCAATATACAGGTATTACACCAAATATTAGCAATATGTTACATATTCACATTCAAATAACTATATTAGTGACATTAAAGATCAACATAAGCTATTTTTATATATATTAAATAGCATGTATGGTATATCAAAATCAGTCAGAATATTATATGTATGCCTATATGTCTTAATTAAATATTGCCAGAAACTTTAGAAACTAGAAGCAAGAATGTTGAAGATTGAATCTGCACTTACATATTAAATAAAAAATGTAAAACATTAAAATAAAATAAAACACTTGTATGAATTTTTTTGGCTTTACCTACATCAAATCATAACCTAATTTTAGTTAGATTGTGTTTTTTGGTTATTGTTTATTTGTGCTAGCATGAGGTAATGTCAACTAAGAAGAATACAAAGCACTTCTGTAAGTCTTTCTGGATAAGGGCATCTGCTAAATAGTGTAAATGTAACACTATTCTTCAAGTTTACAGAATTAGTCATTTTTTAAATCATTATCTTTATTCATTTAATGTTTATGGTTGTGTCTTGAAATAGTTGGAGCAAACATGTCTATAGAACAGCGTTGTATCTTAAGATATTCATATGTGAAGAACAAAACTCAGAGCACTATATGCCCACTATATTGATAATCTGATTACCTTATGGTATGTTTCAAACGTAAATTCCTTCAATAGTAACCCTAGAAGCTTACAGAAGCATGCACCCACACACACAGCCATACACACCTGTACAATCCAAGCCTTTCATTGAGAGTCATGGCGAGGAGCAGGTACTGACAAACTCAAACACCTGCTATCGTGAAGTATGTTCTCCATCACTGGGCCTGGCCGTTATAGGACTGGGACTCTTTTGTTCTCCCTCTGTGCTGACAGCCAGGTATTTCTGGACCCCTCAAGCACGTACAAGAACAATGTTCAATTCATAGGTGTTGCTATAGGAAAATCGTATTAACTTTTGAAAAGCTTCTGCAATTTCAGTTATCAAAAACAATAAGCAATGGAAGTACTGGAAATTCAAAATTAAAAAGAAAATAAATTCCAACTTTATGATTATTTAATGGTTTGTAACATATTTTTCAACCTTGGAATTCCATCTCTTTTTAAATCTTTTGGCATGACATCTAAAGATCAGCTAGCACCGGGCAACCTCTCATGCACCAAAAGCAGCATTAAGCATTAACTCAGTAGCATTAAGCAGACTTCAGTAGCACTTTATTTACTGTAGCTACTAATCAAAAGCAATAAAAGTACAATGTTGTTGTCTTTTTGTCATTCCTCAAGTTACTGTGACCTTACCATCTACAAATAGGAAGCACATATACTTAGATTGTCCATTGGCATCAGCTGAATTTAATCAATTCTTTAGCTATCTGTTGTATTGTTTTGAAGTGATGTCTGCATTAAGTCATATTGACTTAATTTCCCCTCTTCTCTGTAGCATGCTCTACATCATCAAAGATACCAAAGCCCAGAGAAAGTCCAGAAGAATGGAAAAGGCAGACATATAAATATCTAGATTAAATTGACTGAAACAGAGGGAAATGTCATAAACAATGACTTAAAAGTCCACTCTGTTTTCTGTCTTCCCCAGAAATGTCAACAATTCTCAGGGATATAATTGGCCTTTGGGTCTGGAACAGGGGAGTTTGCTAATTCAGGTGCACAATAGGCAGCTCAGAAGCCTGGGCAAACTCACTTGGGTCCCTTGGCTCTTATCTCCCACTGCCAATCAGCCCCATTAGTTTACTGCGAAATTCTCATTTTGAAGAATTCTGAACAGTTCTGGATCAAGTGAATGGCTGTGATGGCAGACCAAGTCCCACTGTAAGAATGATTACAGTCTCAACAGGAACGCTTTGATTGAGAAAGTCTGTTCAGAATTTTATCTACATGCAATACCATCATCCTAGAGGACAACAAAATCACTTATGCGTGTACTTATTTGCCTTCTGTGTATTTATTTTATGAAGAATGTGTTCAGTAGGGGAAATGTGGCACAGGTTAGACAGAAGACTTGGAACTTGTGGTACTTGAAGCATGCTTGAGAGCACACAAGAAAATAATTTGTTTTTTCTTCCCATGCAGACTGGCCACACATTATATTAGATCAATATACATGTCTGTGGCCAAGTTACAGAGAGAATTAGAAGAAAGAGCTGACTAGAGAATGCACATAGGAAATCGCATTCAGCTCTTATAAGTCACAGGTCACACAAGACAAAGACAAGAAAGGAGAGGGAAATCAGAAAATGCCAGTAACTGGAGCTGTAATTATGTTTAAGAACTGTTTTAAGAAATAAAGCTTACAATAAAATTCCTAACAAATCCTTTTCTATTTTAAAGAAAGTAGCACTCAAACCAATGGCCAATTACTATTGTCAATAAGTATAAAGAGTGGATCAAACATGAAGAGGCTAGCCATGTTTGCAGTTTAAACATTTTTATTTGACTAAATTAATTATTTCTTACATCAATAAGTTTTTTTTTTATCATTTGCCTGTAGGCATTTGGTTCTCAATGTTGGTATATGTGTTACTGCTGGAATGGCAGTTCCTGAATGCCCTTCAAATCCTGGGTGGGGCTGCAACGTGAAGGTTGGGTGGTGTGTGGCCTGTCCAGGGTCTACATCTGCCTGTGACTAGGTTAGCAGGTTAGGCTCCAGACATACCCTGACCCTGTATGCGATCCAAATAAAGCCATCTGGCTGAGGTTTAGCACTGCGGGGCACTACATTAATGCTATTAGAATTGCGCTTAAAGTAAGCCTTTATAAAGTCTAATTTCCTTAAAGAGTGTATTGCCATTCCTATGGATTGCCTTCAGAAGCTTTTTCATCTTTTAATACCACCACAAAAGCCTACTTTCATTCGAGTTCATCTAGGTTTACTTCTGTTTAAAAAAGGCTTAAAGAAGTGTTTAAGCCCTTTGCATACGTTTTTTGTGTTAATAATACCACAAAGCAAAGCTCTACTAAAGGCATAGCATGTATTTGCTCATTTCAGTTCATTACACTGTGAAATCATCTACAATAAACTATTATTCTACTATAAAAAAAAAAGCTTTTATTCAATTTAAATTCACAGCCGACTGGCGTGCACAAAGGAATAATCAAGCCTACACTGCCCTCTGCTGTTCAAAGCACCGTAAACATTTTTACAGTAGGTATGAAAGGAGGTAAGTGAAAAATGTAACTGCCATGTTTGAGTCTTCTTTGAATTAGGTCTAACATTGTTGATTATATTTATGCAGGATGCTTTTTTATTTCACTAATTTACATAAACATTACAAGTCGTATTTGATTTGTGAAGCAAACATTTCTTTACAGCAAGTACACTAATAAAAGTTATTTTTTTACTTTTTTTACTTTACAGTTAACCACAAAAAGTCAATCAGTGAAACTGCACTTGAAAATGTTAAATCTTAATTGTATGTTTAACCTAACTAAATGCTGGTGCAAAAGACATGTAATAAACATGTAAAAATAGAACAAAAGGGAAAGGTACGTCGTAAGCGTAAAGTGCCCCTATTCACTATTACGCCTACGACGTGTCTCTGCTGCGCCAATGGCGTATGAGTCAGCGCATGTGCAAAGCATCAGATACCCGCGCGGAGAAATCTGTGAAGGATACTCAGGTTCTCCCGAGATTACGGGAGCATGAGTCCGAGCGGAACATCCGTGAACAGCATCTCACGGTTGTCCCTAAGCTTCCAGGAACATGAGGCTGACACGGGAAGGAAAGAGGATGAGACTTTAAATAAGCTCAGCGTTCCTTTCTGTACGCAATCGCGAGGGAAGCAAAGGAGAAGGATGGGGGTGACGTCGTGAGTGACGGAAAGGAGGGGCGAGTCACGCAGCTACGAGTGAGGCTCAAAACAGAGCCCAGGCTGACTGGTGTTAGTGCGATGGAATCACTGACCCTATGCTGGCCTCTAAGCCCTACTATACCAAGCCAGCCTCCTGACTGACCCCAACTGACAATCTACAAATTGCCAGTCGTACCTTTATTCCTAACCAAAAATTCAGAAAAAAAGAGCCGTGTGAAGGTTGTTAGCGATAGCATGAATGCTATGGCAAACGGATAAGCAGGAGCGGTGAGGGCTGGTGCAGAATCTGTAAGACGTATTAAAGCATGTCAAGAATATCAAGAAGTGTCAATGACGCGACAACCTGTGTCTGCTAATAGGTGGACTTATATAGCCCAAAACACAGGTGTCGCGAATTTGAGCGCAACGAGCTAAATAGGGGACTGGCATATGCGCCGAAAAATGAGTCAACGCTGACCTCTAGCAGCCCAAGCGTGACCCGTAATAATAAATGTACTTCACTCACCTTTCCTACTCACTTAAGACGATTCATGGTCACAAGGTTGACAGGCCATAGTCTGATGAACAGGGTGCATGGCAGGGAAACCCATACAGACACAGGGAGACATGCAAACTTCACACAGCTGAAGTCTGGGCCAGGAATCTCCAGGATCTCAGCATTAGCCACTGTACCACCGTGCCACCCAACAACTAGGAATGATTTTTATAATGTCCACAAGACCACACATGAATAGGTAGAAAACCTGACAACAAAAAATCAGTTAAAAAAACAAAAGCCGTCTTTGTTACATTTACTGACCTATATTTCGTTACACACAACATGAACCCAAGGTATTTCATGTTTTATCTGGTCAACTTCATTTAATTTGTTAATAAACATCCATTCCTGCATTTCTGCCCTGCAACACATGTAAAAAAAAAGTTTACACGGTCATTCCTTCTCATACCACTCAAAAGACATTTTTAAAAGACATTTAGGTGACATTTTGTCGAATTATACCCATTAAACCATTTTCAAGGTGTGCAATACTAGAGTTGGGGCATCAACCGTGGCACAGGGGTCAGTGCAACTGACCGAGCCGCAGGGGACAGAGCAAATGACCATGGCGCAGGGGTCAGAGGTAACAACTGTGGCACGGGGGTCGGCAGCAATGACCATGGCACGGGGGGTCGGCACAAATTACTGCAACACGGAGGTTGGCGGCAACGACTGTGGCGTAAAAGACTCTGGTACTGAGCTAACATGCAAGCTCAGGTATGGAGCTGGGCATCGCTAACTGCTCAGGTACAAAGCTAAGGGGCGCGGCGTGCTCAGGTACGGAGCTGGGAGGGCTTGTGAACGAGGGCGATGGCTGGAAGAAGGACCACACCTCCGACTTCCTTACTTTGGATGGAAGCTGTGCACCTGTGTGAATGGCCAGATCGCTCAGAACAGCCAGGGAGGAAGCAGGAAAAAATGGAAAAAATCATCAGATTTTCACACAAGTCTTGAAAGTAGATGAAGAGAACCAAGTTAAACAAATGAGACAGAAATATTATACTTTGTCATTTATTTATTGAGAAAAATGATCCAATATTACAAATTAGTGAGTGGCAAAAGCCTGTGAACCTCTAGGATTAGCAGTTAATTTGAAGGTGAAATAAAAGTCAGGTGTTTTCAATAAATGGGATGACAATCAGGTGTCAGTGGGCACCCTGTTTTATTTAAAGGACAAGGATCTATTAAAGTCTGCTCTTCACAACACGTTTGTGGGAGCAGAAGAGTTGTTGATGCTCATCAGGCTGGAAAAGGTTACAAAACCATCTCTAAAGAGTTTGGACTCCACCAATCCACAGTCAAACAGATTGTGTACAAATGTAGAAAATTCAAGACCATTGTTACCATCCCCAGGAGTGGTTGACCAAAAAAGATCACTCCAAGAGCAAGGCGTGTAATAGTTGGCGAGGTCACAAAGGACTCCAGGGGAACTTCTAAGCAACTGAAGGCCTCTCTCACATTTACTAATGTTAATGTTCATGAGTCCACCATCACAACACTGAACAACAATGGTGTGCATGGCAGGGTTGCAAGGAGAAAGCCACTGCTCTCTAAAAAGAATATTGCTGCTCGTCTGCAGTTTGTTAAAGATCAAGTGAACAAGCCAGGAGGCTATTGGAAGAATGTTCTGTGGACAGGTGAAACCAAAATAGAACTTTTTGGTTTAAATGCAAAGCGTTATGTTTGGAGAAAGGAAAATACTGCATTCCAGCATAAGAACCTTATCCCATCTGTGAAACATGGTGATGGTAGCATCATGATTTTGCTGCATCTGGGCGATGGCGGTATGCCATCATTGATCGAACAATGAATTCTGAATTATATCAGAAAATTCTAAAGGAAAATGTCAGGACATCTGTCCATGAACTGAATCTCAAGAGAAGGTGGGTCATGCAGCAGGAATATGACCCTAAGCACACAAGTCGTTCTACCAAGAATGGTTAAAGAAGAATAAAGTTAATGTTCTGGAATGGCCAAGTCAAAGTCCTGACATTAATCCATTCGAAATGTTGTGGAAGGACCTGAAGCTAGCAGTTAATATGAGGAAACCCACCAACATCCCAGAGTTGAAGCTGTTCTGTACAGAGGAATGGGTTAAACTTCCTCCAACGTTTAGTTGCAGAGCTTCTGTGAGTGCGTGCCGCAAAAAAAACTCAAATAAATGCCCGTTTAGGTGCGGCATGTACACGGGGAATGAAGAGGACGAGACTCTAAAGGCTCAGCGTCCTCTTCAGAGCGCGATCACAGAGGGAGAAAAATAATCCCTCAATCGTGAAGGAGGAGGGGGCAACTTCGTGAGAGGGAGAAAGGCAAAACCGAAAAAATATATAAAAATAAAACAAACACTGACCCTACACTATAGCTAAGACCCTACCTTACCGGGCTATCGCGCCATGTAGGGAAAAATACTGGCTACTAGCATTCAAAGCATGACCTGTAATAGTAACCCCCCCCCCCCTCCCCCGAGCGATCAAGAACCTCCCCGAGCCTGATGAACAGCCGTGCTGCAAACAGAGAGACCCTGGTACGCGGAACCAACCCTGAAGCAGGGCCCAGCAAGGAGGCCGGGGCAACACACACCAGGCACAAGGCTGGATGCTGGCTTGAGGATAGCCACCAGCAGCTCAGGGGTGGAACTCGGGGCAGGTGGCTCAAGACCGGATTTAGACTCGGGGCCAGCCATAGGCAGCTCAGGGGCAGAACTCGGTGCAGGCAGCTCTGGGGTGGGGCTCAGGACAACGAGACCCGAGAAAAAGGTCGGCGCGAATCGCCTGGCAGGGCATATGGAAGAAAACGATCGTGGCACAAACGGTCGTGGCACAGGGATCGGCCTGAGTGACCATGGCGCAGGGGTCGAGGGAGATAACCGGTGCGCAAAGGGTTCAAGTACGGAGCTAGGGGCGCTAAATGCTCAGGTGCGAAACTTACTTGCTCAGTTACGGAGCTAGACGGCACTAATTGCTCAGGAATGGAGCTTACTTACTCATGTTTGGCGCTTTCAGTCACGCCGTGCTCAGGTACGGAGCTAGGGGGCGCTAATTGCTCAGGAACAGAGCTTACAGGCATGGCATGCTGAGATACGAGGCTAGTATGAGCTGGACACGAGGACGGGGGCAAGCTGGAGGTGGAACCGCCCCGCCATAGAAGGCGGGTGTCTGCACGGATGGCTAAATCGCACAGTTCTGCCAGGGAGGCCGGGTCCGGAAAAAAGAACAGCTCATTTCTGACCTCCTGACTAATACCAAGCTCAAAAATGTCCATGAGGGCCATTAAAACCGGTAGTTACAGCCCACTCACAGAACTCCCGCACGTACTCTGCAGCTGGCCTAGACCCCTGAGAGATACCAAAATTACCGGACAGCGCTAATGACTTGGTGAAGGAATGTCCTGGCCGGTACGACAATGACAAGGTGCAGGTGATGGCCATCCTCTCCCTAGTATAGTATTTAATGCGGGCTTCAGCCAGTATGGCTAGGTCAAACAGATTGTCGAGGGAAGAGGGGGGTGGGTGGAAAAGCAATTCAATGTCCACCCTCCCCTGATCAAAACCCAGTCTAAGACTTTCTCTCCTTTCGAATTCCATGCCGTCACTGTTACATTCCCTGTTAACCTTCATATCATTGTTGTCTACCAACCACCTGGCCCTCTAGGTGAGTTTATCAAAGAACTGGATGGCCTTCTGAGTTTCTTCCCTTCAGACAAGTCTTCCCTGATTCTGCTTGGTGACTTCAATCTCCCATCTGACAAGCTCCAGTCTTCCAGTCTCCTTCTCCTCCTGTCGTCTTTCAACCTGTCCTTTAACAACAGTCCTCCAACACACAAGGGAGGCAACGTTCTCGACCTTGTGTTCTGCTGACCCTCCCTAGAAACAGAGATCATTGTCACTCCACTGCACCTCTCAGACCACCACTTTGTTTCCTTCTCTCTTGTTGTCCCTCTGCATCGTGTACCCAACCCTTTATATACTTCAACAACTTGTCACAATCTCCACTCCATCTCCCCTTCCTCACTATCTTCTAATGTTCTATCTACTTTACCACACCTGGATTTTTTTTCTGCTCTTCCACTGGAATCTGCCACCAGCACATTTATCTCTTCTCTCTCTTCATCTGTTGATCTGTTATGCCCTCTCTCCTCCAGACCAAGACAATCTTCTTGTCCAGCCTACTGGCTGTCAGATGTGCTGCGTGGGTCTCCAAGAGAGCTTAGATCTGCTATAGAAAAAGGAAGAAGTCCAAGCTTGATGCAGATCTTCAGCACTATCGTGCACTCTTTTCCACATTCTCATCGGATGTGACTGCCACCAAGACAGCCTTCTACAGAAGAAAGCTGGAAGAATCCGCTTCTGATCCACACAAACTCCACACAGTCTTCTCATCACTCCTCAACCCACCACCTCCTGATCAGTCATCCTCCTTAACTGCTGAAGATTTTGCCACTTTCTTTGAAGAAAAGATAATCAAGATCTGCCAGTCATTTGCACCTGCCACTATCCCCAGTACAAATGTGCAGCCATGCAACACCCTGACCAGTTTTTCTCCTCTTTTCACAGATGATGTACTTCAACTTCTCTCATCCAGCAACGCTACCACATGTTAAATAGACCCCATCCCATCACCAGTGCTACAAAAGATTGTCTTCTTCCCTTCATCTCCTCCATCATCAGCAACTCCCTGACATCTGGTCATGTTCCTTCTGCCTTCAAGAGTGCCAGAGTCATTTCTATCTTGAAGAAACCTACACTCGATGTCTCAGACATCAACAACTACAGACCAGTATCACTTCTTTCCTGCCTCTCAAAAATACTTGAACGTGCTGTGTATAACCAGTTGTCAACATTTTTCACACAGAATGACCTACAGGATCACAAATAGTCTGGTTTCAAAGCAGCTTACTCCACAGAAACTGCACTGGTGGCTGTCTCTGGGAAACCTCATGCTGCTAGAGCATCCAGACATTCATCAGTTTTGATCCTTCTTGAGCTCTCGGCTGCCTTTGACACAGTTGACCATAAGATTCTCCTTTCAGTCCTCTCCAGTCTTGGAATCACAGGCTTATCCTGGCAGTGGCTTGCATCCTACCTGGAGGGACGATCTTATCAGGTATCATGGAAAGGTTCCGTATCTGCACCACGTGCTCTTACAACTGGAGTTCCACAAGGCTCAGTTCTGGAACCTCTTCTTTTGTATCTCTACACCCATTCTCTTGGTGAAGTCATAACCTCTTATGGCTTCTCCTATCACTGTTATGCTGATGATACTTAGCTCATTTTCTCTTTTGATCCAACAGATGTGCAGGTCTTCACACGTATCTCTACATGTTTGGAGAGCATCTCATCATGGATGTCAGCTCTTCATCTGAAGCTAAACCACAGCAAAACAGAACTGCTTTTCATTCCTGCAGAGGGGTCCCCTTATCAAGATCTTGCCATCTCCCAGGTGAACTCCTCCATCACATCTGAGAACGCAAGAAACCTTGGAGTTATCTTTGATAACCAACTGAGCTTCTCTGCTCATATTTCCAAACTGACCAAGTCATGCAGGTACCTTTTCTACAATATCAGGAGAATCCGACCCTTCCTCTCCAGAGAAGCCACCCAAGTGCTTGTCCAGTCTCTTGTTATAACAAAACTAGATTACTGCAATGCTCTTCTGGCTGGTCTTCCAATGCGTACAATCAGACCCCTGCAACTGATTCAGAATGCAGCGGCTCGTCTGATTTTCAGTCTACACAAGTTTTCTCATGTCACCCCAGCATGATGTATAACATTCAGTTATACAATGGTGTAAAAAAAAAGTTAGGAAATAGTGGACATTTTATTTTCAGTTTAACAATATTGAGATGTTTCTTCAGTTTTATGTGTTTAGTTATATTACCTCTCAATATTACTTCTCATATCTCAATGTTGTTCAAATAAAGATCAAATGTCCACTTGTTAAATAAGGTTTTCATTGGGTGTATTAATTTTTTCACATGACTATTTGGCATGATGAATACCACAGATGAGTTAAAAGTCAAAATATTGCAAAAATATTTTTTAATGTTAAAAATAGGTCAACTCTTTATGACCACCTGTCTGTTGACTGATTTAAATGTGAAAACTGGAGTGAGAGCATTGTCATTTCATGACTTGTCTTGAGACTTGCTTGACTATAGCAAGGACTTGACTTCTGTTACTTGAAACTTCGGACTTGCACGTATATGATTTACTTCCTTCTCCTATACAATAGTATGGGGTTGTCATTGTCACATCTTTCATTTCAAAATTAGCTATACATTCTCTATTTGGGACAGGTCAGGACTAGAAGTAGGCCAGTCCAATACCCATTCCCCTTCTTCCCTACCCATGTCTTGTTGAGAAATGCATGAATTTCCATGGAAAATATGTTGTCTTGATTAAGGCAGCATATACTGCTCTAAAATCTCAATGTTCTTTTGTACACTAATGCTGTCATGACAGAATTCTAAATGACCTTTACCAAGAACACTGACACAAACCCCATTCCTTGACAGATGCTACCTTTTGGTCCTTTTCGTCATCGTGGAGTGGAGCACATGGTGTCCATTACTTCCAAAAAATACCACTGAGATGATGTATCTCCAAGCCCAGAGAAGTCGTTGCCACTTCTGAACATGGTTAACATAATGCTTCATTTTTACACAGTAAAGTTTTAAGTATCATTTGTGAATGAAACTCTGTATTGTAGTGCTTGACAAAGGTTTGCCAAAGTAATCTCTTGTCCATGTGGTTATATCAGCTATTGAATGAATGATGGTTCTTGATTTAGTGCCGTCTGAGAGATCAGAGATCACACCTCTTCAGTGTAAGCTTGTTCCCTTGCCGTTTAGGCACTAAAATTAGTCATAGATTAGAAACTGCTAGTATTTCTACATCCGTGCCAACCTCCTCCACCTCCGTACTTTCTAGAGTCTGCTGTTATGTCACAGAAGTACATGTTGAATTCCAGGGCACAGGTCACAATATCTGGCACAGTTATGTCTAGCCAGATCTCAGGTGAAAGCCAGCATGCAGCAATATAATATGACAATAATACAATCCGAATGATAAAAAAGTTGGAGCAGTATGGAAAATGCAAATAAAAAAACATTGACTTTTATTTAATTGCAGTATGAATCCAAGATATTTCGGGTGAATCCCATTTCAGGGGCTGACGGTCTACTCTGCATTGGATTTCCTGTTTGCGTCACAGAACCACCCGCCTGCACCGTATCACAAAACAGCAATAATTGTTATAACAATGGAGCCAGAAATTTTGAGTTTAGTTTATATGCTGTTTTTGGTTTTTCATATATTGGAGGAGACGCTTCACTGCAGGCGCTGGCATTCATTTTCCCTCAAGCAATTTAATAAAGGCCTCCATCTGCTCCTTGCTCCCTAAAACAAAACCAAAAATGTTGTGCTTTTGCTTTTTTAACATTTACCTGTTCGAGTTTTTAAATCCTTACATTTAAATAACCTATATTCCTCAGCAAATCGTTCCAATATCGCTAAGTTCCCTTCATGTGCAACACACCTCGGGATATTGTAGGTCGCGAAGGATACATCAGATGTATCCTTCGTTTTCAGGGAAAAGAAGGCTGCATTTGTTGGCCGCATACAAAGGAGCCTTCGGAATGGGACAGCCTAGGCGCGCCGCTATGACGCAATCGGTTTTCAAATGCAGCCTTCGAAGGATGTAGCCCCTGAAAGGGATTCACCCTTCATGTTTGTGAATTGAAGTTGACCAAAAAAAAAGCATGAAATATCTTGGTTTTTTGCTGTTTGGTTAATAATTAATAGAAAGACAGATAAATAGATGTACAAGTAGCTGGGCAATGCGAATAGATAACTATCACTATCAGCACCGCTATTTCTCACCTGCTTCAACAAATAACAATGTATGTTTCTGGATGGTCCCCATCCTTACTAGTTCCCTTTATAGATATCACTATATCTATAGTGACCTCACCTAACTTGTCCACCTAGGTTGCTGCTCTAGAACTGCTTGTAGCTGAAGGTCTCTGAATGTCAATCAGCTGTACAAAAAGTTGACTTCTTCAGTGCCTATGCAACTAGCCTATCCCTTCACTTGAGACTTGATTTACCTTTCAAAGCTGAAATCTTCAGTTTTCTCATTCTCCCAGAACTCCCCCAGAATTTCTGATCAGGAAGCAGGTAACAGGTGTGCTTATTTATACAAACTGGACATTTCTTCCTTGTTCATTGTTTGGACTTCAAATTTTGTTTTTTATCTATAATTTCATGCTTTTACTGTGCTCAGGCCTTGTAAACTTCATATAATTGTGATCTATCAACTGGTTGTCCACTTGGCAATATTATCCATGAACTTGATTCCAAAATTGTTTCATTTGCAGAGGATGGCACTTTTATGGTTCTACTTGCGTGACTTCAAAATCCTTACAGAAGGCATCACATCCATGGTCATCCACCATCTTGGTTCTTTTGCCGTGACTCACACACCATCACCATAAAGTCACAGAGCAGGCAGCAACTTTGATGCCATCTTCAGAACTCTGCAACATTCAACTTTGCAGTAACTAATTTTCAAATTTCAGATTACATTTTTGTCTTCTTCCCTTCCTCTGCTTCTCATCACCACCTCTGCTCCCTCTGCTGCGATCAGAAGAAACATGAAAATTCTCTAATTCTTTTTCCTCTGTAAAGGTGCTCACATCACTGCCATCTTCAGACACCTTCTCCGAACTTCCTGCTGACATATCCGCTGATAATCTCTAAGTCTAATCTCTAACCCCCTCCCTCCTCTCATTTTCATGCTTACAAAACCAATGTCATACAGCACTGGGCTAACTGACAATCTGTGGTTTCATAGTTCAATCCTTACCAGTCCCAAGAATAAATGGTGAAAAAACAACTCATTAACAGACCTGGCTGAGTATCAAGCACTGCTTGTATCTTTCTTTTCTTCTGTCAATTCAAGCAAAACAACATTTATTTACTCCAATCAACTCAATCATTTCAAATCCAAGGAAACTGGACTCAGCCTTTTTTTCTTTCAGACACAGTCACACTAGACTTTCGTGAGTGAAATTTCACCAATGAAATTTCACAAATTTCATTTTGCACTGCAGACGCTAAGGCAAATAAATTTTGCAAGTGAAACTTGAGAGGGGGTTAAAGCCCTGGAGTGTCAGTGGCTTTTTCACAAGACATGACAGTTACTGCAGTGGCTTGGCTGGCATGCCAATGCAAAGGCCAGTGGCACGTGCCACTGTCACAAGCGCCCCCTAGCGGTGCATGGCAGTTATCGCAGTGGCTTGGCTTACATGACAGTGGCAAAGTGACAGTGTCACAAGCGCCCCCAGTGTCACATGACACTCATTACAGTCCCACTGAGTACATGAAAGTGTGGAGGCAGAATCTAATATAGTGTAACGTGTTTAAGTTACGTATAGCATTCATGTCCAGAAATAGCGATCATTATTTAGACCTGGGCAGCCTTTTTAGGCATCTTGCAGAACATGCTTCGTTTTGAAATTTTATTTTACATTTTTCACAGCTACACAAAGTCTTTATTAGTGAGGTCTTGGTTTTGCATTTGTATTTATTTCAATTTGAATATATATATATATATATATATATATATATATATATATATATATATATATATATATGTGTGTATATATATATATATATATAGTTTTTTTCTTTGTCTTGCATTTGTAAATATGTTTATATTAGTATAGTCTTATCAGTTATTTGTCTTTCTGGGAAGTTTATTAAAAACGACATTGTGTACATTGTGGCCCTTTTTTTGTTGAAGGGTGGATTTGCCCAGAGCACCACGACCTAGAACAACCACCAGAGAAACATGCAATTTATTGTCTTCACAAAGAACTTTTTTTTATTAACAAATATCAAATATAAAAATAATTTTATAATTTTATAAAATTACAGAACTGAAAGATCAATTTGCTATACATTTACTGTATGTTTTCAATGAACTAGTATAAACAGGGACATCCAGTGTTTACACATTTGCAGACTGATCAAAACATTTATGTTATTACTTATTAATTATTAAATTAAATTAATGGAATCAATTTAAATGCTTAATACAAATGGCTATGTATTTTTCATTCCATGACAAACAAATTCTATTTCATTACATAAAAAAATCAATGGATATCATACCTTGAGTGTGACATGCCTACCGGGCATGAAAATGTTTAAGACTGAGCTTGCTGAAAACGATTTTAATCATAATACTTAATATAATCTTTTATGTACAATTTACAGAATAAAATCGGATTTTACCATTCCATTACTCCAAATTCTTACAGTGAATATGTCTGAAATCATTAGTACCAGAATCAGTAATAGTCAAGAATATAGTAGAGTGATTTAATAACAATTTGATTTGCTTACTTTATTGAACTTCAAAAAGTGAGGTATATTGAATTGAAAAGACATTTTACATATGTTTGCCATCCCATTACTTCATATTCCTAAAATAAAACACTTGAAAATTATAACAAGCACATGAGAAAGTGTTGAAAAAAATAGTGGTGTGATTTGATACAAATTTGATTTGTTTATTTTACAGAAGGTTAAAATTATCCATTTGCATAATTTTGCCATCTCATTTCTTCATATTGCAAAAGTAAAAACAAGTCATGACTATGTAGTTGTGATTTTTTTTTTTAATATAGTGAATTTAACTGAAACGAATATTTAAAATTTGTAATAAAACTCTTTCTGGTACTTTTCTTACTTACTTATATTATGTCTATTAAGCTGGAAAACTTAATGCTCATTTTAAATGAACTTAGTTGTTAGTAGGCTATAATATTAAGATTAAGCTATTAAGCTTCAGATTACCTTTCAATACATGAAAAAATGTAATAATCTTTTTTATAGCTATGCAACAACACTTAATCAACCACTATATATAGTCATACATACTATATTGTGTATATATAATAATAATAATAATAATAATAATAATAATAATAATAATAATAATCATCATCATCATCATCATCAGCAGCAGCAGCAGCAGCAGCTGCAGCAGTGACAGCAGCAGCACAATAGTTATAAAAGTTAAACATATAGGCTACAAACACTGAAAGCGAGTGAAATGGTATAAAGCAAAGATTTTACTGAATAGCATAATTATAAACATTCGGAAATTAAAATAAACATATCAAATGCACAACACAAAGTATTTACAAAATAGTTCAGTAAATCATAGTTCTACAATACACTATTTCACCATTCAGGTTTATGTGAAGACATCTAACTGTATTCTAAATTCTAAATGATCCTAAAACATAGAGTTATATAAAAATAAACCCCATATTTTTCTGAAATTATCTAAAAGAAATGAAGGGAGTCTGCATGTTAAGTGGTTTAAGTTATGTGTTTTAAAAGTGTACTGCATACGAGCCATGTAAGCCTTGCCACTATACTGATCGTCGCATGACGCATAGGGGCGGTTACCCACCGTCACGTACCACTGTCATGCAAGCCAAGCCACTGCGATAACTGGCATGCACCGATAGGGGGTGTTTTTCATAATGTCGCATGCCATAATGTCGCTGAGCATTGCCATGTAAACCAAGCCACTGCGATAACTGTCATGTACCGCTAGGTGGCGCTTGTGACAGTGGCACGTGCCATTGGCCTTTGCATTGCCATGTAAACCAAGCCACTGCGATGACTGTCATGTACCGCTAGGTGGCGCTTGTGACAGTGGCACGTGCCATAGGCCTTTGCATTGGCATTTCAGCCAAGCCACTGCAGTAACACCCTTCAACCCTTTAGGAAGACAAAAAAGGGCCACATTTTACACAATGTAATTTTTAATAAACTGCCTAGAAAGACAAAAAAAATGACAAAACTATACTAATATAGACATATATACAAATGCAAGACAAAGAAAAAAACTATATATATATATATACACTGCCCGAAAAATAAAGGGAACACTCACATAACACATCCTAGATCTGAATGAATGAAATATTCTCATTGAATACCTTATTCAGTACAAAGCTGAATGTGCTGACAACAAAATCACACAAAAATCATCAATGGAAATCAAATTTATTTACCAATTGAGGCCTGGATTTGGAGTCACACACAAAATTAAAGTGGAAAAACACACTACAGGCTGATCAAAATGAGGCTCAAAATGAGGCTCAGTATTGTGTGTGGCCTCCACATGCCTGTATGACCTCCCTACAACGCCTGGCCATGCTCCTGATGAGGTGGCGGATGGTCTCCTGAGGGATCTTCTCCCAGACCTGGACTAAAGCATCCACCAACTCCTGGAAGTCTGTGGTTCAACGTGACGTTGGTGGATGGAGCGAGACATGATGTCCCAGATGTGCTCAATCAGATTCAGGTCTGGGGAATGGGCGGGCCAGTCCACGGTGTTGGGCTGTGAGCACAACCCCCATCTGTGGACGTCGGGCCCTCATACCATCCTCATGGAGTCGGTTTCTAACCGTTTGTGCAGGCACATGCACATTTGTGGCCTGCTGTATGTCTTTTTGCAGGGCTCTGGCAGTGCTCCTCCTATTCCTCCTTGCACAAAGGCGGAGGTAGGTCCTGCTGCTGGGTTGTTGCCCTCCTATGGCCTCCTCCACGTCTCCTGGTGTACTGGCCTGTCTCCTGGTAGTACCTCCAGCCTCTGGACACTACGCTGACAGACACAGCAAACCTTCTTGCCACAGCTCGCATTGATGTGCCATCATGGATGAGCTGCACTACCTGAGCCACTTGTGTGGGTTGTAGAGTCCGTCTCATGCTACCACGAGTGTGAAAGCACCACCAACATTCAAAAGTGACCAAAACATCAGCCAGAAAGCATAGGTACTGAAAAGTGGTCTGTGGTTCCCCACCTGCAGAAACCACTCCGTTATTGAGTGTGTCTTGCTACTTGCCAATAATTTCCACCTGTTGTCTATTCCTTTGCACAACAGCATGTGACATTGATTGTCAATCAGTGTTGCTTCCTAAGTGGACAAATTGATTTTAAGAGAAGTTTGATTTACTTGGAGTTATATATTTGTTGTTTAAGTGTTTGTGTTTGGAGCAGTGGGTGTATATGATATATTATATATATATATATATATATATATATATATATATATATATATATATATAAATAAATGAGACAAATTCAAATAAATACAGATGCAAAAACCAAGACCTCACTAATAAAGACTTTTAAATTATTAAACTACTGCAATGCAATGAACAAACACAAAATAATTGAGTGAGTTTGTGTAGCTGTGAAAAATTTAAAATAATTTTAGGCAAGATGCCTAAAAAGGCTGCCCAGGTCTAAATAATGATCGGTATTTCTGGACATGAATGCTATACGTAACTTAAACATGTTACACTGTATTAGATTCTGCCTCCACACTTTTATGTAGTCAGTGGGACTGTAATGAGTGTCATGTGACACTGGGGGCGCTTGTGACACTGTCACTTTGCCACTGTCATGCAAGCCAAGCCACTTCGATAACTGGCATGCACCGCTAGGGGGTGTTTTTCATAATGTCGCATGCCACTGTCCAGTGGCACGTGTCACTCGCCTTTGCATTGGTATGCCAGCCAAGCCACTGCAGTAAGTGTCATGTAGAAAAAGCCAGTGGCATGTGAATACACTCCACGGCTTTAACTGCTGCTGTGAAACTTTGAGGTAAGTTCAGCTTTGGTGAAATTCAAACTCAAATTTGCACCCTCTACCAATATCGCTACTGCTTTATCCATGGTGACACAACGGGGTGGGGCTTAGAATAGTAGTATTGTAGTGGCAAAAAGTAGGAAATGCTTATTGTTTCCTTGTGTCAGCACGTTTTGTTACGTAGGATCCTAAGAACCTATACTGAATTACTGGAGGAACCCAAAATGTAGACCAACAGACAGCCAGCCAACGACATAATAGAATGAAAATAATTTATTAATCAGATACTTAGAGTCAACCAGGGTAATAGTGCGAGATATGTGGGAACATAATTCCCAGTGGATGTTGAGTCCAGAAAGCCGGAAACAGAAAGCAACGGGAGAAGTGACCAAACAAGAGTGCAGCAGAGCTGTGAGCTTGATTCCACAGGAACCCAGGTTCTAGCAAGCATTGGTCAGTCCAGAGTGCAGGCCTGGCAGCTGAGGGATGAACCAGAGACTAGGGAGGAACAGAGCCGGCTGTGAGTACCAGGAAAACCGAAAAACAAAGCGGCATGAGAGTCGAGAGATACAAAAGAGTCCAGAACAGCAATAAGCTAACCGCTAATGCTAAACATGGCGAAGCAACAGGGCTTTAGGCTAAGGCAAAGCTAATACTAATGCTACGTAGCGTAACAGCACGAGAGAGCCAGGTACCGGGTAACCAATGGGGATAAATTCTGGAGGTCAATCGGCGACTATACAGTGGGGCACAAAAGTATTTAGTCAGCCACTGATTGTGAAAGTTCTCCTACTTAGAAAGATGAGAGAGGTCTGTAATTTTCATCATAGGTACACTTCAACTATGAGAGACAGAATGAGGGGGAAAAATCCAGAAAATCACATTGTAGGATTTTTAAAGAATTTAGTTGTAAATCATGGTGGAAAATAAGTATTTGGTCAAAAACAAAAGTTCAACTCAATACTTTGTAACATGATCTTTGTTGGCAATGACAGACGTCAAACGTTTCCTGTAAGTCTCCACCAGGTTTGCACAGACTGTGGCTGGTATTTTGGCAGATTCCTCCATGCAGATCTCCTCTAGAGCAGTGATGTTTTGGGGCTGTCGCTGGGCAACACGGACTTTCAACTCCCTCCACAAATTTTCTATGGGGTTGACGTCTGGAGACTGGCTAGGCCACTCCAGGACCTTGAAATGCTTTTTATGGAGCAATTCCTTCGTTGGCCGAGAGGTGTCTTTGGGATCATTGTCATGCTGGAAGACGCAGCCACGTTTCATCTTCAACGCTCTCACCGATGGAAGGAGGTTTTGGCTTAAACTCTCACAATACATGGCCCCGTTCATTCTTCTCTTAACACGGATCATTCGTCCTGTCCCCTTAGCATAAAAACAGCCCCAAAGCATGATGTTTCCACCCCCATGCTTCACAGCATTCTATTTCCTCCAGTTGAGTTTTTACCAAAACGTTCTATTTTGGTTTCATCTGACCACATGATATTCTCCCAATCCTCTTCTGGATCATCCATATGCTCTCTGGCAAACTTCAGACAGGCCTGGACATGTTCTGGCTTAAGCAGGGGGACACGCCTGGCACTGCAGAATCTGAGTCCCTCTCGGCGTAGTGTGTTACTGATGGTAGCCTTTGTTACTTTGGTCTCAGCTCTCTGCAGGTCATTCATCAGGTCCCTCCGTGTAGTTCTGGGATTTGCTCACCGTTCTCATGATCATTTTGACCCCATGGGATGAGACCAGCCCCAGATCGAGGGAGATTATCAATGGTCTTGTATGTCTTCCATTTTCTTACAATTGCTCCCACAGTTGATTTATTCACACCAACCTGCTTGCCTATTGTAGATTCACTCTTCCCAGCCTGGTGCAGGTCTACCATTTTCTTCCTGGTGTCCTTCGACAGCTCTTTGGCCATGGTTGAGTTTGGAGTCTGACTGTTTGAGGCCGTGGACAGGTGTCTTTTATACAGGTAACGAGGTCAAACAGGTGCCATTAATACAGGTAACGAGTGGAAGACAGAAGAGCTTCTTAAAGCAGAAGTTACAGGTCTATGAGAGCCAGAAATCTTGCTTGTTTATGGGTGACCAAATACTTATTTTCCACCATAATTTACAATTGAATTCTTTAAAAATCCTACAATGTGATATCCTGGATTTTTTTTCTCATTTTGTCTCTCATAGTTGGAGTGTACCTCTGATGAAAATTACAGACCTCTCTCATCTTTCTAAGTAGGAGAACTTGAACAATCAGTGGCTGACAAGGGTCTTGCAGTAGGCTCTCCACACTTGAGAAATAAACTGGGTCCCCTGCTCTGACATAATTTCCAAAGGAATGCCATGGATCTTGATCACCTGGTCGAACAACATCTCCAAGGCCAAAGTTAGCTTGGGCAGGGTGATAAGATGAACTGCCTTGGAGAAACTATCTACCATTGTGAGGATAACAGTGTTGTCGTCGGACTCGGGGAGACTCATGATGAAGTCGGCAGCGATATGCGACCATGGACATCCAGGAGTGTGCCATTAGTGATACCATTAAGGCCCCAGTAATCAGTACAGGGTCGGATAGTCCCATCCTTCTTGGCAACAAAAAAGAAACCAACCCCAAAAAAAGAAGAGGAGGACCAGATGAGACAGGCCACCAGGCACTCAGCGAGTGAGAGCCCCTGAGAGCTCTCGGCCCATGAGAGCTGGTAGAGCCGGCTGGTGGGTAAAGGGGCACCAGGGACCAGGTTGATAGTGCAGTCGTAGGGCCTGTGAGGTGGTAATCCCTTGGCGCAGTCCTTGCTGAAGACCTGGCCCAGGTCATGGTCATGCCAGGGTACCTTGAAGAGGTCCGTAGTGTCTTCAGACTGAGAAGTGAGAGCCTTGGAGAGCCTTGGAAGCTGGGACGGCCAACAGGAGGCAGTTTTGATGGCAGAAGTCACCCCAGCCGGTGATCCTTCCCTCCCTTCAGTTGATAGTCGGGCTGTGGAAGGACAACCAGGGATGACCAAGAACCAGAGGGGTCTTTGGGGAGTGAATGACTGCAAACAAGATAGCCTCATGATGGTTCCCAGACAACACTAGAGGGATGGAGAGCGTACGGTGAGTAGGGCTGCAACAACGAATCGATAAAATCGATAATAATCGAAGTGTTGACAACAAATTTCATTATCGATTCGTTGTGTCACATGATTTATATGTCCCTCCCCTTGTCATATCCGCTTACGTTACTTGCGGCACTTCGTCAACGCGGGGAAAATATACGAGCGATTGAACGGAGCGAGGCGGAACATTCAAAGTAAGTTACCATTAAGAATAGGGTTGCCAACCGTCCCGTATTGTCCGGGACATCACTATTTATGGGCAATTTTAATTAGCACCAGTCCTGTATTCCGGTCACAGCCTCATTGGCCAATAACATGCCAAACGGATACAAACTCCCAGGTGTAGTAGGTACGTTAGTGACAGACCAGTGTGTGTGCTGTGGGCGGAGCCTTATGCTGTCAGAATGAGCAGTGAATCTGTGAAGAAAAAAGACTTTGCAACTACCTGTATAAAAAAGAGTGGGAACCGCAGTAAAGTTGGCTTGCGGTTGCAATTCGAAGCTTTTTTCATCTTGCATTCCGTGATGAAGTCACTTTAAACTGTGATTAATGCTACATTTGGCTTGCGAATTTGATTTGTGAATTCAGGTGACGTCATCATCTAAGCCGAAATTATTTGGTATTACATTTTAGGGCTTTATTTTCAAAAGCTTATAACTTCTAAAGGTGACCATTAGATTACTGACAACTTCAGTAAAGTGACCAGGCTGATTTGTGAAACTTTTCACAGTCTTACTTCTGTCTGTACATAACTTGTATAAACCGTGAGGATGGAAAATGATAACACGCGAAATAATTAAGCCTTTAATTTAACTCGCCATAAAACCGTCCAAGCAGGTCATATAACTTCAAAAACTGATAATATAGAGAATCAGCACAGGTTAAAGTTACCCTCCATCAGTTCTGAAAACTATCACAGATATAATTCTGTCTAATAGGCAGTTATTTACATACTGTGTATTATGTGTAGGCATGTTCTGATTTGTGAAAGCTTTCACAGATATAACTTTGTCTTATAAATTGTTGTAATGATAGTATTTATTACTTTTAGGCATAATCTGATTTGTTAAAACTTTCACATATATAAATTTGTCTAATAAATATTTATGATGATGTTATTTATTATTTTTAGGCATAATCTGATTTATTAAAGTGTTCACAGATAAAATTTAGTATAAAAAGCATTTATTTATATAATATTTATGACTTTTAGGCATTTTCAGATTTGTGAAAGCTTTCACAATTCATTTTTTGAAAATGCGTAAAATTAATAAATATTATATAAAAATAAATAAATAAATATATATATATATATATATATATATATATATATATATATATATATATATATATATGTGTGCGTATGCGTATTACTTGACGATCGAACACTGGGTGGCCACGTCAGTTATTGACGAGTAAACCGAATGCGCCACTCAACCACTGAGGAAAAACAAACAAAAACTAATGCTGCTATGCGGAAGGCGTACGAGATCGCACATGCGCAGAGTTGCCGAAGCCCTATCGCAGAGCATCCGTGAAAACGTGCCACGGGAACTTACGGGAGCATGGCCTGGACATGGGGAGAAAGAGGACGAGGCTGATTTACCAACACAGTATCCTCTCTAAGCACGATTGCGAGGGAAACGTTTCTGCCTCCGATGGCAAAGGAGTAAGGATGATGGCGCGAGAGGAAGGAGGCATGCACTTCGCCAGCGAGGAAAGAAAGTTAACTGGAGAGAGCTAGTATAGCTTGCCCTAAGCTGACAACTAGGCCCTACTGGTTACCGGGTAGCCTGCCTGTGACAGGCGATCTACAAACTGCCAGCCTACCTCTGTACCTAGGAAACGAGCACATATATATATATATATATATATATATATATATATATATATATATATATATATATATCTATATATATATATATTGATTGAATGATTAATTGACCGATTGACTTCGAAATCTGTGTCCGAGTTCCACACTTCTTTTGAAGCGCGAGTACAGCAATCACGTGATTGCGTGGCAAACGAAGCTTCACACGTCACTGATCACATGATAATAGGAAAACGAATCAAGGCTCGATACAATGCTTCTAAACTGACTGCGTTATTTATGTTGACACAAGCTTGGGGCTTTGGTGTCAACGACAAATACCATGTATGTATGGAATGAAGGTGTCTGTGTTGTTTGTAATGTACACTGTATGCAGTGAAGTGGTGTTTGGGTACGCGTGCGTGAAAACTGTGCACATGCGCAGTGCAGTTCAGGCAGGATCCGCAGATCGGGTAGAACAGCCGCAGCAGCTGGGAAAGAGGAGGTGGAGGCGGAGGCCTGGCTGGAGCTAAGTGAAGTCGCTCCGGGGGGAATGGACAGCGTTTGAGTCGGAGTCGGTAAGGTACATGATGTCCTTGTTGGTTTAATCAATGTAAGTAGTTACCGTGTGGCTGTGTCTGATTTAGAAGTTTTATTTATCTCGGTTTTCTTTCTGTCATTCCTTAACAGTTTAGCTTAGGCTAACGCCTTAACTAGCAAAGTTTGCCCGCTAACGTTAGTTGAAAGCTAACCAAGTAGACCAAAAAGGCATCAGTTTGAGTTAACGAGCAAACAGCTGGCTTATTAAAAGTGAATATCATAAATTTACCGTATATGTTAATCTGGGTAGCTATCCTTATACGTTTTGTATCCAAAACGTTTGCTTTCCACAAACGGTAGTTAGCGACTTCGTTTCTGTCTTTAGCTAACGTTAGGTTCTCGATTGTTGCTTTAGCGAATAGCAAACTCATAATCTAAATGGACAAGCCTGTAATTTCCCCAATGATGAGCTGATTTGGTCATTAGTGACAAACAACTGTTAATTACTGTTAAAACTGAATTGGGGTGTGAATTACAGACTTTGTACACGTTTTTTTTTTACACCAACGTCAGTGTGACGACAGAGCAGCTTGGCCAATATCGTTAAACGCCAAGAGAAGCCCAGGTTGATAAATGTTGACCTGTCAGTTGAAATCTATAAGCCAGTGCTCACTCCCAGATTCGCTATTAGTAACACCGGAAGGCATACACTGCGGAGAACCGCATTACGGTAATCTATGTAATTTGTTTATCTCCAAAATGTAAGAACAAAATATTAAGCTTTTAGTTGTAATAATAACATTTCTGGCTAGAATATTAGCCTAAGAAGTAAGAAAATGCACTACTGACACTTATGGCACCATTTGCTCGTCTCTGCAGTCAATTGGAGGAAAAGCAGGAAAGAGGGAAATTAATAGCCGCCTTGTGCACGAAGATAAAATTGTGGTTTAAATGTTTGATATAAAACTCAAACTAACACGTTTGGGTGTCCAAAAATCTTATGAAATCTTATTTCTTGTTTTGTTCTGTTTTTTTCTTTTTCTTTTTTCTTTAAAGATGAGTCATTAATCAGTAATATGTCACAGTCCATTAGGATTATATTTTGGCGTGATCTCACTTGGTTGCTTTTGGTCTCACGTTAAAAACAGACTGACTGGGAAATATTTTCAGCTACTATTCATCTATTTGAAGTCTTTACCATTGAGTGGAACAACATTGATTTAGCAATTTTCATGTTGGCCCATTGTTTTGCTCTGTATACTGTATATTTTGTTGTGTTAGAATCATAAAAAATGTTTTAGCTTCTACATGTCCTTGTGATGACAGCAGCTGAACCAGTGGTTGGAGATGCTGGGGAAAAAGTTTCACATGAATTATGAGCACTTATGTTTTTAGTTTGCAATAGTGATGCACCAAAATAATAATGCTTTGCCAAATGGATATTTTGAATATGATGAGCCAACAAAAGTGAAACCAATAGATTTATGTTTAACCAAAATTGATGCCTTGCTTGAACAGTAATTACAGATCACTTGTCTAATGTCTGTGTGTCACATGTTACGTTTTGGTGCTTGATTTTATGTCTGTTTCTTGCCTGCTGCCTCTGCTTCCGGTGTTTAGGATTCAGTCCCAGATTTTCTGAGACACATTCCCTAATCACATCCTCTGCTATTTAAACACCTGGGCTAAAGTAATGCCTTTTGTATTTTAGTTCAGGCCTTTGTTCTGCATGATCAGTTTGTTTGATATCTGTGTTCATCTCTGCTCTCTAGCTCAGCCTGACTTTTACCTTTGTTTCAGTCGAGAATTTTCTTTTGGTGGTTGAAATTTTAATCTCCTGTTTTTACCCGTCACATTTCACATAAAGGCCATTCTCCACTCCTTGACACTGTGTGGCATGCTTATAGTCTAAACAATAAGCCACACAGTAGGGGTAACCTCAGGGTAACCTAAATGATTAAAATGTCTCTAAATGTGTTTAGTGAGAGTTCTACCTATCTCTTAAGGCAGGTGTCTCATTAAACACATTTTATTTCGTATGGCAATCTGTTTCAACAACCTGATACCAATGTATTCTTTAGTCCAGCTACCATTTATCTCTGACAGATGTGCCATTAAACCATTAGCAGCCCAGAATGAACAGTGTCTTAAGACATACATTTGTGTCATTTAGCAGACACACTTATCCAGAGTGTTACAAC
This sequence comes from Ancistrus triradiatus, assembly GCA_025084515.1. Lineage (NCBI taxonomy): Eukaryota > Metazoa > Chordata > Actinopteri > Siluriformes > Loricariidae > Ancistrus > Ancistrus triradiatus. Next base: position 519,177 of record JAJAGP010000109.1, on the reverse strand, counting down.
TGATACAATGTTACAATCCAAGCAGTTGTGAGTTAAGGGTCTTGCTCAAGAACCCAACAGTGGCCACTTAGCAGTGGAGGGATTTGAACCCCTCACCTTCCGGTTCACAGTTCAGTACCTTAACCATTAGGCTACCACAGTTTGTGTCCACAGGACATGTACCATCCTTGTTTGTTTAGCAACACACAGAAGAGCTGAAGACTTCATTACAACACTGCAAAATCGACCCTACACAGTCAACAATTTTTCTTGAAATATGCAAAGATAATATTGTCACATTTGGTGATAACACAGAGCCTGCTGAAAAATTTGAAAATGGAGCACTCCAAAGAGTATGCGGAATGCTAGATAGCTAAGGAGTGAGGGTAGTAAACACATCATATGAGAAAAAAAGATGATGTTCGACAGACATCACTAATGCTGTGACATTTTACCTGGCCAAGAATGTGATACTGACCAAATTGTTATAAATGAGAGTCTAAAGCTTTATATTCATTGGATTTTCATTATCAAGTCGCAAAGGTTTTTAACAATGTAATTCCTCAGAAGTAAGAAAAATGCAGAGAGATGACAGAATACAACTAATAAATATACATTGGGGCAAATATGTATTTAGTTAGCCACTTATTGTGCAAGTTCTCCTACTTAGAAAGTTGAGAGAGGTCTGTAGTTTTCATCATAGGTACACTTCAACTATGAAAGACAAAATGAGAAGTAAAAATCCAGGAAATCACATTGTAGGATTTTTAAAGAATTTCATTGTAAATCATGGTGGAAAATAAGTATTTGGTCAGTAACAAAAGTTCAACTCAATACTTTAACATAACCTTTGTTGGCAATGATGGAGGTCAAGCGTTTTCTGTAAGTCTTCACCAGGTTTGCACACACTGTAGCTGGTATTTTGGCCCATTCCTTCATGCAGATCTCCTCTAGAGCAATGATGTTTTGGGGCTGTCGCTGGGCAACACAGACTTTCAACTCCCTCCACAACTTTTCTATAGGGCTGAGGTTTGGAGACTGGCTAGGCCACTCCAGGACCTTGAAATGCTTTTTACGGAGCCACTCCTCCATTACCCGAGCAGTGTGTTTGGAAACATTGTCATGCTGGAAGACCCAGCCACGTTCCATCTTCAGTGCAGTCACTGATGGAAAGAGGTTTTGGCTTAAAATCTCGCGATACATGGCCCTGTTCATTCTTCCTTTAACACGGATCAGTCGTCCTGTTCCCTTTGCAGAAAACCAGCCCCAAAGCATGATGTTTCCACCCCCAGGCTTCGCAGTAGGTATGGTGTTCTTGGGATGCAACTCAGCATTCTTCGTCCTTCAAACACAATGAGTTGAGTTTTTACCAAAAAGTTCTTTTTTGGTTTCATCTGACGATATGATATTCTCCCAATCTTTTCCCTGGTCATCCATATGCTCTATGGCAAACTTCAGACGGGCCTGGACATGTACTGGCTTAAGCAGGGGAACACGCCTGCCACTGCAGGATCTGAGTCCCTCTCTCATAGTGTGTTACTGATGGTAGCCTTTGTTACTTTGGTCCCAGCTCTCTGTAGGTCATTCACCAGTTCCCTGCGTGTAGTTCTGGGATTTTTGCTCACTGTTCTCATGATCGTTTTGACCCCATGGGATGAGATCTTGTGTGGGGCCCCAGATCGAGGGAGATTATTAATGTTCTTGTATGTCTTTCATTTTTTTACAATTGCTCCCACAGTTGATTTATTCACACCAACCTGCTTGCCTATTGTAGGTTCACTCTTCCCAGCCTGGTGCAGGTCTACCATTTTCTTCCTGGTGTTCTTCGACAGCTTTTTGGTCTTGGCCATGGTTGAGTTTGGAGTCTGACTGTTTGAGGCTGTGGACAGGTGTCTTTTTTACAGATAACAAGGTCAAACGGGTGCATTAATACAGGTAACGAGTGGAGGACAGAAGAGCTCCTTAAAGTAGAAGTTACAGGTCTGTGAGAGCCAGAAGTCTTGCTTGTTTGTGGGTGACCAAAATATGTTTTTTCCACCATGATTTACAATTAAATAAAAAAAATCCTACAATGTTATTTCCTGGATTTTTTTCTCATTTTGTCTCTCATAGTTGAAGTGTACATATGTTAAATTCCAGATCTCTCTCATCTTTCTAAGTAGGAGAACTTTCACAGTCAGTGACTGACTAAATACTTTTTTGCCCCACTGTACATTTTTCGTCACTTTTTGTTTCTACTAGTGCTTAATAGTTTATCTGGATATATGTTCATCATGATGAAAATTTTTGCCAGATCTCCCACCTTTGCCATACAGTGATGTGAAAATAACACTTTATTTATCCCAAGGACATTGCAGCCTCACAGTCAAACATATTGCACAAGTACAGGTGTAGAAGAAAAGGGAGTTATGAAAATATATTCACATTTGTAATTTGTTTAAGAGCAAAATGTATCTATACTTATAGGTGTACAACAGTGCAAAATGGTGCATATGAGTGCTTAATAAACAAAACTGTAAACGGTGTGCTGTATAGTGGTGCAATTCAGACAGCAGGAGATGAGAAACATTCCTACAGTAAGGAGACTTGTTGTAAAGTCTCATTGCCATGGGAGTGAAAGGTCTCTCAATGCAGTCTTTAGCACAGCACAGCACAGTTGTATCAGTCTTCCACTGAATGTGCTTCTCTTTCTCCATTTTTATATACAGGGGATGTGATGGGTTAGCCATAAGGGCAAGTAGCTAATTAAGACTTTGCTGTATTGCTAACTTGACTTTTGAGAGTGCCAGCCTTCCTGATCAAGGTGTCTCCTTTGTATTGCTGATGTTGAGCTGCAGTTGGTTCAGTTCACACCAGTTGACAAAATTCTGCATTCTTGTAGTCTCTAGCTTTCACCCTCCTGTCCATTCCTGAGACAACCGCAGAAGCCATGTCATCTGAGAATTTCTTCAGATGGCATGTGTTCCAAGTTGTACCTGAAATCAGGTGTACAGGTTGAACAGAAACAGAGATAACACACACTTGAGGAGCCCCTGTGCTTCACATTGGCATTTCTGAGACAGCCCCACAGCTGCACAACATGTGGCTGACCAGTAAGATGGTCCATTGTCCAAATATTCATCCACCCTCATCTGCTGAAGCTTCTCCTCTGGTAACACAGGCTGTGTGGTGTTGAATGCAATGAAGAGGTAAAGAAATTTCAAAAAGTGGTCACAGTGCTGCCAGTTGTGTTCAGGTGGGAGTATGATTTGTCCAGTAGTTACATAACCACATCATCAGCTCCAATGCCATCCTGATATGCAAACTGCAGGGTGTGCTGGTTTGATCAATGGTCTCAAGTGAACCAGCATCTAAAGTGGTGCTTGAAAGTTTGTGAAACATTTAGAATTTTCTATATTTCTGCATAAATGTGACTTAAAACATTATCAGAGTTTCACCCAAGTCCTAAAAGTAGATAAAGAGAACCCAGTAATGCAAATGAGACAAAAATATTATACTTGCTTATTTATTTATTGAGGAAAATGATCCAATATTACATTTTAGTGAGTGGCAAAAGTATGTGAACCTTTGCTTTTACTGTCTGGTGTGACCCCCCTGTGCAGCAATAACTGCAGCCTTTCCTGTTGATCAATCCTGCACACCGACTTCGAGGAATTTTATCTCATTCCTCTGTACAGAACAGCTTCAACTCAGGGATGTTGGTGGGTTTCCTCACTAACTGCTCACTTCAAGTCCTTCCACAACATTTAGATTGGATTAAGGTCAGGTCTTTGGCTTGGCCATTCCAGAACATTAACCTTATTCTTCTTTAACCATTCTTTGGTAGAACGACTTGTGCTTAGGGTTGTTGTCTTGCTGCATGACCCACCTTCTCTTGAGATTCAGTTCATGGACAGATTTTCCTTCTCTGATATAATTAAGAATTCATTGTTCCATCAATGATGGCAAGCCATCCTGACCCAGGTGCAGCAAAACAGGCCCAAACCATATTACCATCACCATGTTTCACAGATGGGATAAGGTTCTTATGCTGGAAGCAGTGTTTTCCTTTCTCCAAATATGACGCTTTTCTTTCAAACCAAAAAGTTATATTTTGGTCTCATCTGTCCACAAAACATTTTTCCTATAGCCTTCTGGCTTGTCCACATGATCTTTAGCAAACTGCAGACAAGCAGCAATATTCTTTTTAGAGAGCTGTTACTTTCTACTTGCAACCCTGCCATGCACCCTTGTATTTCAGTGTTCTTCTGATGGTGGACTCACGGACATTAACATTAGCCAATGTGAGGGAGGCCTTCAGTTCTTAGAAGTTACCCTGGGGTTCTTTGTGACTATTACACGCCTTGCTTTTGGAGTAATCGTTAATGGGCGACCACTCCTGGGGAGGGTAATAATGGTATTGAATTTCCTTCATTTGTACACAATCTGTGTATATTGTGGATTCCTATGTGGATTGGTGGAGTCCAAACTCTTTAGAGATGGTTTTGTAACCTTTTCCATTCAGATCATCAACATATTTATTTATTTATTTTTTTTTTTTTTTCCCCATCTGAGGTCCTCAGAAATCACCTTTTTGTGCCATGATACACTTCCACAGAGATGTTGTGAAGAGCAGACTTTGATAGATACCTGTTCTTTAAGTAAAACAGGGTGCCCACTCTCACATGATTGTCATCCCATTGATTGAAAACACCTGACTCTAATTTCACCTTCAAATTAACTGCTAATCCTAGAGATTCACATACTTTTGCCACTCACTAATATTTAATATTGGATCATGTTACTGAATAAATAATTACCAAGTATAATATTTTTGGTTCATTTGTTTAACTGGGTTCTCTTTATCTACTTATGTGACTTCTGTGAAAATCTGATGATGTTTTAGAAAACTTAAATTCTGAGGGGGTCACAAAAAAATTCTGAGATTTTTTTTTTTTTTTTTTCTTCTGACAGGGGCGCTTACTTGGCTGTAGATTTATTTCCTTTGGCTCAATACCATCCAGTCATGTTGCTTTGTGCTGCTTGAGTTTCTTCAGCTTTTCCGTCACCTAGTCAGCAATGAAGAGCTTCTTGTCTGATCTGAAGTGAGGTGGTGGAGTGAACCGTCCATGGCAGGTGAGGTGTGACAACTCCGAGTGGAGGAGGCAGTGGCTTTGAATGGTGGTGGCTATTGTGCTGAGGTTTAATGATTCGGGGCTGCAGTAGACCGGGTACAACAGGTCAGGAAGAGAGTCATTGTCAAATCTTAAAAACTGGTTTAACTTGTTCGTCCAGTCACGGTTCCCTTCTGCAGATGTACTGGAGATTCGTTGGTTAAAGTCTGTGTTGTCTTTTCAGGCCTTTCCACACATCATGTGCATTCTTCTGCTCCAGTTTGTTTTCCAGCTTAATCGTGTTCTCATCATATTTTGAGCTCTTTTTGTACCCTCATTATCTTTGTCCCCTGTACTGAAACCTCTTGTTCTCATTTAAGTTAGGTGTAACCATGTAATGTAATTCAGAACAAGATTAAATGTTGTCCTATGCTTCAGTCTTTCCCGTTTATCAACATTCTCTCTTAAATCTCAAATTCTATCTAAAATCTTCAGTGCTTCTACAGTACTTACTCAAATTGCACAGAGAAAATTAAAGTGATTTATTATTTTGGAAAGAATTTATGTACATCAGAATCATCAAATTTTATTCATACAAGGAAATTGCAATACATGTGCAAAACAAGTGTGCGTGTGCGAAATAAGCTGAACTTAAGCTGAAAGGGAACACATCATCCAGGTGCCCCAGTGCTAACTGGGTTCTTGATAAGTGTCTGTTATAATGGAGCCCTATCTTACCTGCTGTTCCAACCCTGTGAGGAGCTTGTATATCCACATCCAGGTTTGGGAGGATACACAAAGTTGGATGAGTTTGTGATGAAACAGTTCCGCAATGATTGTGTTGAATGCTGAACAGAAATAGAATTATTTATTTATTTTTATTTATTTTTATTTAAAAAAAAAAAAACTGTACAAAAGTTTTTCACTGACCAACCAGTTGTATAGTGTTTATGTGGAAGTCTTCTGCATTAATGTATTAGTAGAAAACATGTCTTATATTTATTTTGCAAAAATAAACTTAACCGAAGAAACCTAAAGCAAATCACTGGTGTGGTCACCCTTGGCTTTTAAACCAGATCAGTTATCTTGGGTACACTGGTGTGGTGTGATTTTAGAAGTTACTCAACTGGTATGTTTTCCCAAACATCTTCGAGAATCTGCCACAATTCTTCTGAAGACTTTGGTTAATTGCTTCTGTCTCTTCATGTGATCCCATACTGCCTCGATGTTGAGATCAGTGCTCTGTGCTGGCAATAACATTTACGGTACCACTCTCTGTGCTGCTTATTGCTGGAGGTAATTCTTTACGATTTTGGCCGTGCGTTTTGGGTCTTTATCATGCTGGAGAACTAATCTGGGACCAATGAGATGTCTTCCTGATGGTATAATCTGTCTGTACTTCTCAGCAGTTAAGGGATCAATTTGTGACAGAAATCACCAGAAATGGAGCAAGAGGAACCTCCACCGTACTTTGCTGTTGACTGCAGACACTGATTCATTGTTCCATCAATGATGACAAGCCATGCTGGCCTGGATGCTGCAAAACGGGCCCAAACCATGATACTACCACCAGCATGTTTCATAGATGGGATAAAGTTATGCTGAAATGTAGTGTTTTCTTGTGAAGTGTTTTTTTTTGTTTTTTTTTTAACTTAGAGCAGTGGCTTTCTCCTTGCAACCCTGCCATGCACACCATTGTTGTTCAGCGGTCTTCTGATGGTAGACTCATGAATATTAACATTAGCCAATGTGAGAGAGGCCTTGAGTTGCTTAGCAGTTACCCTGGGGTTCTTTGTGTACAACTTGAGGAAAATCAAGACCACTGTTACCTTCCCAGGAGTGGTCGACCAACAAGTCGTGGTCACAATCTGTCTGACTGTGGATTGGTGGAGTCCAAACTCTTTAGATATGGTTTTGTAACCTTTTCCAGCCTGATGAGCATCAACTCTTTCTGAGGTCCTCAGAAATCTCCTTTGTTCTGAAGAAAACATGTTGTGAAGAGCAGACTTTGATAGATCCCTGTTCTTTAAATAAAACAGGGTGCCCACTCACACCTGATTTGTCATCCCATTGATTGAAAACACTAATACACTAAGACTCTAATTTCACCACTGTACTTTGTGGCTCTCTTGTAGTTTCATTTTGGTCACGCTGAGACACAGCCCACTTATACCTTAAAATGTATGTATTGTTAATGCAAAACACTGATTTTCGATTGATCGTGCTGTACGCATGAGAAGATTTTTACGGAGACAGCTGACACCATATTCCGTGCCTCGTCGAGATTGGTGATCACGTGTGCCTTGCCAGTGAACCGAGTACACCTCTTCAAGCGTTCCAGGGTGCCATGCGGTGCATGTAGCGATCACATTAGTCAAATGAATCACATTTTAGGCATCAAACGCACCCGGGCACAGAACAGTTTGCCTAGTCTGAGTATGCCCTTAGATGGAGTGTCAAAGCTCATTGTCAGTTGAGCTTTGTCAGTTCATTCTTTTACAGACGTATAGATTCCCCCCCCACCCCCTTTGTATCGTTTGTCCTTTTCTTCATCGTACTCATTACAGGTTTTCTACATTTTAGTTACTACCTGTAGACTAGATGATGAACTATGAAATGGTCAGAGATTGGGGTGTAACAATACACTCTGCTCATGATTCGATTCATGATACTGAGTTCACTACTTGATTTGACAAAAGACATTGCTTTTTTTATTTCTGTTTTGTAAACATTGGACATTTTCTTGTGTAAGTATTTTAACAGTAAAACTTTAGTCCCTTGCAATTAGAGCGGAGTGGTATGGCAAAAAATATATCACTGTATTTTGGTTTCACGGTATTTTTGTCTGGGTGGGGAGATTGGTGGGGCGGGGGAGATAATGGGTGTAAAAGATATCAGGAGTAAATAGAAAAATAATTAGAGCTCAGTGTATAAACAGATGTGATTTGTAACGTAATGGGACCTTCACACAGTGCGCTATGCTTTTTGTTTCAACACTCCCTGCCAATTTGCTTTCTTTAATTTCCCGTCTCTTATTGTGTCATGGAGTTTGACATGTCTTTCACATCGTCAACTTAAAAAAAACACAAGCTAAGATTAGTGCAGGAAGCTATAGTTTGTTTCTTGTGGGCATGAACAGACTAGAATGCATTTAGATAAACAAGAAAACTGTTACATACAGTCACTAAAGTTTTCACCATCATTCCCCAGTCTTTCAGCTATATTCTGACTTTTATTTATTTTTTTATTTTTTTAAATATCCATGTTCTTATCGTCAGCATGTTGCTTGTCATAAAAACTTTCGTCCTCTGCTACTTGCAGGATGAGCTGTTCTACCTGACAACAGAGCTTTAATGGTACAGCCAGTACATTTAATACAGCCATAGTTTCTGGTTCTGTTTGAAGGATGGCATTAATATACATGCACTGCAGGGTTTTTCAATTACTGTCAGTTTAGTACACCAGCCTACACTGATACTGAAGCATAGACACCCACTAAGTGATCATTGCTGTAAAGGTGAAAGCTGGATAGATAACGTACTCCCCAAGGAATTGATTCACTGAACAATGTTTCTGTGACGCAAACTACAGCCATCCTTATTTGTCCTATTTAGCACCTTGTCCATTTTATTTCCAGTCGAGCAGTACTTCTCCATATGGATGCTAAACAGTCATGCTGTTAGAATCTAACCAGAGCCCTAGTGCCCATACCATGTCTGCATCTCCTATAGAGTGCAGCTGCACAGGTGACATAGAATGTCAATCTTCTAGACTGAGAACTGTCATAATACTTGGTGGCATTAGCTACCCAGGTGCAAGTTCAAGTAGGCTAACTATCAACAGTAGAGTGCACTGAACTGAAGTTACCAACTATGGTGCCATCTTGGCATTTCCTGCCATATCCCCATATATGGGCCTATTGCAAAATTATATGTTAAAGCTAACTGTATGGAATGTCGAAATATCCTGGCAATAAAGGTTTTGATAGTGTTTGTAATTTGCTTTGCTCTTTGAGCGGGGTGAAAGCGTAGACAGTGCTTGCTTGTGTCTGAGCTTGTGTTATGTGCACACCACAAATTGTCTGGGTAGTGCTGTACTTCCTCTTTCAGTTCTGCTTTGTGTTTGTTCGTCAACAATCAAATCAAAGTTGTCAAATAACATACAAAAAATGTATTTTTGACTTTTGTTTATCAATGCTGAATTGTCAATGTCTGCATCACTATGCATCAAAATGTGTTTATTTTTTTTTGTTTTTAATTATTATTTTTTTAACTCCCACCACTAGTGAGAATAGAACTGGATCTGTCCATTTGATAAAGAACTGATTGTCATGCTTCAAGATGATGTAAAATGGCTAATATACACACACTACCTCACCATAGCTGAGATTTGTATTAATGTGTCAGGTTTGTTTTTATTCCAATTACCGTATTTTTCGGACCACAAGGCGCACTTAAAATCCTTTAACTTTCTCAAAAATTGACAGGGTGCCTTAAAATGCGGTGCGCCTAATGTCTGAATTAATTCCGGTTGTGCTTTCTGACCTAGAACCGATTGTAGATGGTACACGGCGCTCATAAATCTGTCAAAATGTTTTAGCACGGTCTTGGTAAGTTACATTTACAGCATTTAGCAGGCGCCCTTATCCAGAGCGACTTACAATTGGTACAGTCTTACGATCCAAGCAATTGTGGGTTAAGGGCCTTGCTCAAGGACCCAACAGTTAGTTTAGTTTAGTTAATGTTGCTTTTCGCATCAATTACTTCATCGGTTACATCAACAGACATGTTTATATCGAAAGTATTCATACTCAGATGGGCACAATTTGGTGTAACCAATTAACAAATGCAGGTCTTTGGACTTTGTGAGGAAACTGGAGTACCCAGACCATGAGTCCAAACAAAAATATCAATAACCCACCTTTTACCACCTTTGCTGGCATTGCATCCTCAAAATGCAGTTGCTCATAGTCGAGCCCATCCTTCCCATTAGCGAAGAGAGTGCGTGCAAACTTGATTGAGCAAGATTTCAGCTTATGGGTGTTAATGGAAATGTCCAAAATGTACTCAGTACTCCTGATCATTAAGCCATTTGTCCTGTTCATGGACTACTTTGATTTTTTGCCCATTATGTTGCTTAGCAACAAAGGTTTACCGTTAAGGAGCCACAGAGTGTAGAGGAAGAACTCTGCCTGTTCGGTTTAATCATATTGTCTTTGTTGTCATTTTACAAAATCAATAAAACATTAGAGGCTGTTATTTTATCACCGGTAAAGGGTTTTTTTAGGCACTGTGCATCATGTTTGGTCGTGGAGGCATTGTCGTTATAGCATGAATGGACTCATCCCTCCCCAGGCCTGACTGTCTCACATGCATTCATACTGCGCCAATTTCGAGCAACCAGTTAACCTAATGCATGTCTTTGGAGTACGAGTAAACCCATGCAAACACAGGAAGGATATGCGAACTCCACACAGGAGGAGTCCAAGGTCAGGCTTTAACCTTGATCTCTGTATCTGAGGCGACCACTAACCACTTGTGCCACCTTGCCACACATGACATCCTTTACTGCTGATAAAATGAACCTAATGCACAGCCTCTCACAGCATATTGCTTTAGAACACTATTGACCACTGAGGATAACTGTGACCTTAACATTTACTCACGTTAGCAAACAAGTTACCAACAAGCTTTCTGTAATGAACATCTACAGGATGTCTATAAAGTAAGTCCCATTTTAACATTGTGAAAATGTGCATTGATGTTGTTGCAGCAGCCCCCAGGACACACGTTGAATCAATGTAATCAGGATAGGACCTTGTCTCCTTGTGTTTCATATATAAGGAAACAGCCTGTCATGTAGGTTGGTGAATAATACATTTGGGACTTACTTTATAGATACTCTGTATTATATAAAGTACTGCTATGCTGACTGCTACGTGGTTAAATTGTGCTGATGGATTGTGTAATGAGGCAGTTGAAGGCTCTAATAAATGTTAAATGAAGCTGGTAACAAAGAACTAGCCATAACATGGGTAACCAGCATTACAATGTCTATTTCTGCCAGAGCGCCCACCCCTAACTTGGGTTTACAATCGGTATTCCTCGTTTTGTGTGTAATGTTAGCAGATTTTGAGGGTCCATGACTGTGCCTTGCTCGCCTACCTCAGTTTTGATGTGGCTTTTGATGCCTGTGTTCAGTGATCCTTTGGTGTGTTGCTGCTGTTTCAGTACTGGTCGCCAAATGCTTGAGCCTCGCTATACGAAGTTACAGCTTTCCTAAAAATTATTTAAATGGCAAATATTAAAAACTGGTGACTCTATATTATTATTATTGCATATCTTGATATAGATAGATAGATGGATAGATATACAGATACACAGTGCTTTGAAAAAGTGTAAGTGTTTGCCCCCTTCCTGATTTCCTATTTTTTGCATGTTTGTCACACTTAAGTGTTTCGGGAAACATCAAACCAATTTAAATATTAGTCAAAGACAACACAAGTAAACACAAAATGCAGTTTTTAAATGAAGGTGTTTATTATTAAGGGAGAAAAATCAAAACCTACATGGCCCTGTGTGAAAAAGTGATTGGCCCCTAAACTTAACTGGTTGGGCCACCCTTAGCAGCAACAACTGCATCCAAGCATTTGCGATAACCTGCAATGAGACTTTTTCAGGGTTGTGGAGGAATTTTGGCCCACTCGTCTGAGGGTTTTCAAGCATGAACGACCTTTTAAAGGTCATGCCACAGCATCTCAATAGAATTCAGGTCAGGACTTTGACTAGGCCACTCTAAAGCCTTCATTTTGTTTTCCGTCAGCCATTCAGAGGTGGACTTGCTGGTGTGTTTTGGATCATTGTCCTGCTGCAGAACCCAAGGTTATTTCAACTTGAGGTCACGAACAGATGGCCACTGACCTTAACTGAGGCAAGTGAGGCCTGCAGTTCTTTGGATGTTTTTGGTGACCTCTTGGATGAGTCATCCCTGCTCTCTTGGAGTAATTTTGGTCAGCCGGCCACTCCTGGGAAGGTTCACCACTGTTCCATGTCTTCGCCATTTGTGAGTAATTCCTTTCACTGTGGTTCGCTGGAGTCCCAAAGCTTTAGAAATGGCTTTATAACCTTTTCCAGGCAATTAGATCTTAATTACTTTCTTTCTCAATTGTTCCTGAATTTCTTTGGATCTCTGCATGATGTGTAGCTTTTAAGGATCTTTTGGTGTACCGTATTTTCCGGGCTATAAAGCGCACCGGGTTATAAGGAGCAATATCAATGATCGACTGCTAACGGATCTATTTTCATACATAAAGCGCACCGGGTTATAAGACGGATTAAATGAAACAAAACTCTTAAGTTCCCTCGGAAGCTCAGTTTGGTCTTCTTTACCTGGCACAGGGTGTCTTCTTGCTTCCTCCACTTCCGTACCATTTGATTCGTTAATGTTGAATTCTCCCGCAGCTGCTCTATGTCCATGTTGTACTGCGTGACTGATAGCGTTGAGTTTGAAATCCGCTTCGAAAATAAATGAATGAATGCACATACCGTGCTGCGCACCATGGTTGCCATAAGCTTCGTAACCTACCAAGACCGTGCTAAAACATTGACAGATTTATGAGCGCCATGTACCATCTACAATCGGTTGTAGATCAGAAAGCACAACCAGAATTAATTCATACATTAGACGCACCGCATTTTAAGGCGCACTGTCGATTTTTGAGAATAATTAAAGGATTTTAAGTGCGCCTTATGGTCCGAAAAATACAGTACTTCACTTTCAGAGAGGTCCTATTTAAGTGATGTCCTGATTGAGAACAGGTGTGGCAATAATCAGGCCTGGGTGTGGCTAGACGGTGAACTCAGGTGTGATGAACCATAGTTATGTTTGAACAAGGGGGGCAATCACTCAGGGCCACGGGGGTTTGGATTTTTCTCCGTTAATGATAAACACCTTCATTTAAAACTGCATTTTGTTTACTTGTGTTTTCTTTGACTAATATTTATATTGGTTTGATGTTTCGAAACACTTGTGTGTGACAAACATGCAAAAAAAAAAAAGGAAATCAGGAAGGGGGCAAACACTTTTTCACACGCTTGTGTTGGGTGAGGCTTTGTGTCTCGTTGTGGCTGCGTTTTATGTACTTGCATGCATGTGCATGCATGTGCATGCATGTGTGGATTTCTCTGTTTAGGTCACAGCCTAGCAAGTGTTTCTCGTTGTAAGAGCATGCGTATGCATGAATACCATGGGAAATGTTCTTTGCTCTTTTATGTTTCCTCTAATGCTTCACCTATAACTACTACAAACACAGAAAGGATACTTGCAGGTAGGAGGGAAGTCGAAAGAGTAGAAAATATGGACAGCTTCATCATCATTTGCATCCTCGGTTGAAATGGACCAAAAAAAAAAGTTTAATTATCTTAATCTTATACTAAACTAACAGAAATCAAACCCTGAATTAAATTATTAAACAACATTTTTTAAATGAAACACATTACATAATTATCTGCAGAACTTGGATTTAGAACTTTGTGCAACCTCAGTTTGCCATCATAAAAGCACCGAGTACTCAGTGGTCCTTGATGATATTGAAGAATACAGAGCAAGCAATCTGAAACCACTACTGAATACAGAATCTCTCCAGATTAGGGCTGGACAACAGAAAGATGTACAGTGGGGCAACAAGGTATTTAGTCAGCCACCTATTGTGCAAGTTCTCCTACTTAGAAAGATGAGAAAGGTCTGTAATTTTCATCATAGGTACGCTTCAAGTATGAGAGACAAAACGAGAGAAAAAAATCCAGGAAATCACACCATAGGATTTTTAAAGAATTTAATTGTAAATCATGGTGGAAAATAAGTATTTGGTCACCCACAAACAAGCAAGATGTCTGGCTCTCACAGACCTGTAACAACAACTTTAAGAAGCCTGCTCTGTTCTCCAATTGTTACCTGTATTAATGGCTTGTTTGACCTTGTTATCTGTATAAAAGACACCTGTCCACAGCCTCAAATTGTCAGACTCCAAACTCAACCATGACCAAGACCAAAGAGCTGTCGAAGGACACCAGGAAGAAAACTGTAGATCTGCACCAGGCTGGGAAGAGTGAATCTGCAATAGGCAAGCAGATTGGTGTGAATACATCAACTGTGGGAGCAATTGTAAGAAAATGGAAGGACCTACAAGACCACTCAATCTCCCTCAATCTGGGGCCCCACACAGGATCTCATCCTGTGGGGTCAAAATGATTATGAGAACATTGAGCAAATATCCCAGAACTACACAGAGGGACCTGATGAATGACCTGCAGAGAGCTGGGACCAAAGTAACAAAGGCTACCATCAGTAACACAGTACGCCGAGAGGGACTTGGATATGCATGCCAGGTGTGTCCCCCTACTTAAGCCAGTGTGTGTCCAGACCCATCTGAAGTTTGCCAGAGAGCATATGGATAATGATGATGAGAAGAGGATTGGGAGAATATCATGTGGTCAGATGAAACCAAATTAGAACTTTTTGGTAAAAATTCAACTCGTGTTTGGAGGAAAAAGAATGCTGAGTTGCATCCCAAGAACACCATACCTACTGTAGCACATGGGGGTGGAAACATCATGCTGTGGGGCTGTTTTTCTGCAAAGGGGACAGGACGACTGATCTGTGTTAAGGGAAGAATGAACGGGGCCATGTATCGTGAGATTTTAAGCCAAAACCTCCTTCCATCAGTGAGAGCATTAAAGATGGAACATGGCTGGGTCTTCCAGCATGACCATGTGTTCCCAAACACATCACTCGGGAAACGAAGGAGTGGCTTCGTAAAAAGGATTTCAAGGTCCTGGAGTGACCTAGCCAGTCTCCAGACCTCAACCCCATAAAAAGTTTGTGGAGGGAGTTGAAAGCCTGTGTTGCCCAGCGACAGCCCCAAAACATCACTGCTCTAGAGGAGATCTGCAAAATACCAGCTACAGTGTGTGCAAACCTGGTGAAGACTAGCAGGAAACGTTTGACCTCTGTCATTGCCAACAAAGGTTATGTTACAAACAATTTAGTTGAACTTTTGTTATTGACCAAATACTTATTTTCCACCATAATTTAAAATTAAATTCTTTAAAAATCCTACAATGTGATTTCCTGGATTTTTTTTTTCTGTGATAAAAATTACAGACACCTCATCTTTCTAAGTAGAAGAACTTGCACAGTCTGGCTGAGTAAATACTTTTTTGTCTCACTGTATTTGGCTGCTTGCTGTGTTTAACCTTACATTCACATTAGGGCTGCAACAACGAATCGATTAAAATCGATTATTGATTATTAAAAGTGTCGACAACGAATTTCATTATCGATTTGTTGTGTCACATGATTTATGTGTCCCTCGTCTTATCATATCCGCTTACGTTACTTGCGGCACTTCATCAACGCTGGAAAAAAAAATATGAGCGATTGAACAGAGCGAAGCGGAGCCGACGCGGAATCTTCAAAATAAGTTAGCGTTACGAATTAAATAAATTCTCTAAATGAAACATGACCGACGCAAAGAAGAAAGTTTGGCTTAAGTCCTCAAAAGTGTAGGAACATGTGTAACATGCAAGCTTTGCAAAAGTGATCTGACTGGTGCTGATGCAGACCTCGAAACGAAACAAAAACATGTTGCAGTCACCAATGAGGATGATCGGAGCTCAGCAACAGCGTAAGTCACCACAAAATCCCGAGTTTGTTCCGTTTTGAAGTGAGGAAACATAACGGCGCACTCATGCTATGCGAACCGGAATAGCACGGTTGATTCTGGTTAGCTGGGTAATGATAGTGATGGAGTTAAGGGGCAGATATCCTATATTGGCCAGGCTAGCCAAGTCCTCTTTATGCATTCCTGCTACTTCAACACTGTCTGAGCGTTTATTTTCTGCGGCAGGAAATATAGTCTCTAAAAATGGCGCCAGCTTTAGCCAGGAGCATGTTGACATGCTAACATTTTTGGCTTGCAATGCAAAGTTCCTAAAGAAAGAGCGTGAATGAGTTGTATGTAGTGTTTGCATCAGAGATTCACTTATTTTTCTTTATTATTTAATTTGTTATTTTAATTTATTATTATTCATTTATTGTAAGCACTTATTTGCTCTGTTATTTAATGTTATATTTCTGACATGGAAAGTTTTTCTTTTTTTTTTTTTTTTTTTTAACCCGATTAATCGATTATTAAGATAATCGTTAGCTGCAGCCCTAATTCACATTATAGAGTGGCAAGTCACCGATGCCACTTAAGGTTTGGCATGTATTTTAGTGATCCTAAAAAACTATATAAAGGTAGAGTAGTTGTACAACAACCACTGCTGAAGAAATGGATAGGGCGATGGCAGAGATTCTTTGTGATTTATTATGCTCACTGATAGGGGTGCAATACTTAATCAGTTTAGTCATCAAGAATCAGCTACAAAATAAGTTGCCAGCTAATTTAATAGTCGATTAGTCGGTGACATAATCTCGTGTTTCTCCCTCTAGCTTACTCGAATTAACAAAAGAGCGATGGCAGCCATAAGGACAATTTCACTCAAGCTAAATATAATTTGATAACTCAGCAATTCATAATCCGAATAATCAAGTATTCATGTCAGTGAACAACAGATTTGCTTATCAAAATACATGGTTGTAGCAGCCCTACTCGCTGCATGTTATTGCTGAGCAAACTCTACATGAGTAAATGACTGGGATTTGTTCCTTTACCATGTCATACTTGTGTGTGTGTGTGTGTTGTTACTGACACTTGCACACAGTATCAGTATCAACAATAGCAAGATACCATGAAGCGGTTACTGACGCACATGTGCGCCACTAGAAGCTAGTAGCATGTCCATGGTGTGGGGTTATTTCTCACTTGAGACGAGCAGTAGCAAAATGCCTGTTGCAAAATCTGTAACGACAGCATTTCGAGGGATGGCTGAAATGTAAATATAACCAACAATTAAATAGCTTAGTAAAATTATGCTTCCCTACTTATGCTTGTTACTGCATTATGACTTTTTTTTATTTTTTATTTTTCTTGGCTCAAGCTTTTCAAACTCAACCAGTAAACACTATTATTTCAAGCGTATTATATTTTACTTGGGATACAGAACACTGCCTTTACCAAAATAAAGGTACACCAATCTATAAAAAAGTGGAACGTTATAAATATGAGGACTTCTAGGCACCTATTGAGTAGTTAAGTTCAATAGAGTTGGTATCAGCATGTGTCAGCAGATATTTGAATATCAGGTATCAGTATCGGAAGGGTAAAAAGTGACATCGGTGCATCCCTACTTCTTTGCATCAAAATGGAGAAATTTTCATTACAAGAATGTTTTGCTTCTCTGTCAATTGTTGCACTAGTCGTGGGTTCTTGGCATGTTTTAGTATAGAAATGAATGGTTACTAGTCATTTTCTTGTGTGAACAAATGGTAATACATTGATTTAAATCCTTAAGGTAATTAACATTTCTATCCTTTTTTTAAATAGAAAAGAGTATAGAAATCTGGACTGTAAACTTTGATTATTTTAAACAAATAACTAATATGGTTTACAGCTTACAATAAGTTACTTTATTAATCCAGCGATAGGTGTAGGGTCCAATACATGACCAAACCAGACTGTGTAGCAAATATGCTAAAGCTTGAAGCTTTATTGCGCTGCACAGTGGTGCAAGTGTCTAGCACTGTTACCTCACAGCTCCAAAGATTCCCTGTTCATGTTCTTCCTGTTTGTGTATTTATTTATTTATTTATTTATTTTTTGAGGGGAGCGTACTCTGATTTCTTTCCACATTTCAAAGACGTGTTATGTTTATTGAGCCCTATAAATTACTCCAGTGTTTGTTTGACAAGTGCTGTTGTAACCTTTCTACTGTCATGGATATAGCCACGGATGCTGACATGATGCTAATAAATGAAATTATTGGTCTGGCTGCTGATGTAATTGTAAACTCCTTGATGGTTTCCTTCTTCAAGTGTTTGCAAAAGGTCGGCATTGCTTTATTTCATTGCCGTGGTTCTAAATAATTTTACCCCTCATACAGTGAATTAAAATGTTGGGATTAGACCTGGATGCAGAAGTTTCAAGTTGTAAGCAATTGCCTAAGATAACCACCTAGCACTTATGTGATACAACAAGCAACGCGGCGGTGTCCTACTACAACAACAGAAAACACCAAGCATCCATTGCAAATGGTATTGACGAACCCTAAGAACTGTCAGACACTCAAATAACCTCTTAAGATACCATAGCTCCCACCTAACAAGCACTTGGAATGTCTTGGCAGTCTTCTAGCAACCACCTCATAGTGCACCTAAATTAACAAATAAAGTGTCTGGGGTAATACTACTGCTAACCTAGCAACACATCTGTCTCTCCTGGAAGTATTTCTCCCCTTTTTATCTGTCGTTCTTTTTTTCCCTCTCATTATTTTTGCTTCACCTCTCTTTTATCATTCAAATTATCTTCAAATAATCTTCATTTCCCCAACACATTGGAACTCTGCACAGACAAACAGTGGCAACAGAATGACTGTCATGGACAAACGGTGGCAATAGTGTCGCTATGCATGACTGGTGCCTGTGTGGAGTTTGCCTGTTCTTTCTCTAACTGCGTAAATTTCCTCTGGCTACCCAAAGTCCATTGTTGTGGCACGTGGTTAGCACAGTTGCCTCACAGCTCTGAGATCTACAATTCAGGGACTCCTGTGTGGAATTTGCATGTCCTCCATGTTAGGGTTTGGTATCAACACCAAAATCCCAAGTACCTGGAATAACTAAATAAATCCAATATCTGTACATTTTATTGACAACTGCTGATGCAGTATACAAAATTGGAATCAGAATTTTTACTGAATCCATTTTCTAAATGTTAAGAGTTGCAGCTTGTAAGGAATCTCAGCATTTGGCAGTGTGTTTATGTGGTTATGTCAGACTGTTTTCTTTGACCAGCATGCCTAATTGAACTTTCCAGTTAATGAGCAACATGAATACGATGTCTACATTCATTTTACAATATTCAAATTTGATTGTAAGCTCTGGGATACAAACATTCTGATATTGATATCAATGTCACATCAAGTATTATGATTCCAATGCTGAGACTATACTATTGTATGTGAAAGTTTTAAAAAATGTTATTTAATTAGTAAATGTGTATGGTAATTTAGAGTAATGTTGCTAAACGAATAAACACTGCTTAAATAAAATGATCAGAATTTTAACCAAAATTTAAACTTAAAATTGACTGTTACCGTATTTTTTCGGACCATAAGGCGCACTTAAAATCCTTTAATTTTCTCAAAAATCGACAGTGCACCATTAAATGCGGTGCGTCTAATGTATGAATTAATTCTGGTTGAGCCTTCTGACCTAGAACCGATTGTAGATGGTACACGGCGCTCATAAATCTGTCAAAATGTTTTAGCACGGTCTTTGGTAGGTTACGAAGCTTAAGGCAAACGTAGTGTGCAGCATAGCGGGGTAATACGGTATGTGCTTCACCATTACGGTGTGTGCATTCATTCATTTATTTTCGAAGCGGATTTCAAACACAACGCTATCGGTCACGCAATACAACATGGAAATGGAGCAGCTGCGAGAGAATTCAACATTAACGAATCAATGATACGGAAGAGTAGGAAGCAAGAAGACGCCCTGCGCCAGGTAAAGAAGCCCAAACTGAGTTTCCGAGGGAACTTAAGAGTTTTGTTTCATTTCATGCGCCTTATAACCCGGTGCGCTTTATGTATGAAAATATACCCGTTAGCAGCCGATCGTTGATATTGCGTCTTATAATCCGGTGCGCTTTATGGTCCGGAAAATACGGTACATGAATAGAGGCGATAGTCAAATCCCCTAATTCTGAATTTGCCTGGTTTTAACATTTGGTTCAGGTAACACATTTTTTTGGATAACAAGGACACACATCATTGTTCCTTTGATTGTGAATGTATTTATTTATTTATTTTAATTAGACAAATCCGGAGCCATATATATGTGCATCCAACTTTCTGGAGCTTAGTCAAGTACGTTTGCCCCTTGGGTCCACCAAAATCAGAATGTACATGTCGTACATTCTCTGGAATCTTGTCAAATGTAGGTTCAACAGAGTACAAGTGCAGACAGATTCTATTACTATATATACACACAAACGTCAATCAAAATTTCAAATGTGTATAAAAAGATTTTATCTTTGCTATGTCAGTCTATCACTCATTTATTTTATATCACAAATCATTTATTCTACTTGGTGGTTGTCTTGTCTTTACATCAGTAAGTTGTTGTAACCCTTTTTATCTCGACCAATTCATTTAATGGAGTTGATCAAGTTTTATTTCAGAAAATTGATTTTGAAGCTTGCCCAGCTCTGTCAAATCCAAGTTCAGATTTTTTTATTCCAGACATCAGGATCAGTCTTTCAAGTTCTTAAGTCAATTTTTGTAGTTTTGTAGCTCTTTGGCAGCTTGACTTAAACTAATCTAGAGTTAAAGAGGCAGAAACCGGTTCAACTTGCACTTGACATCTGTTGAACGTGCAAACACATGCCCTTTTCTTGAAAATCCAGTACAAATTATTCACAGAAATCTGCCTGTAGAGTGCAATTATACAACGATTAGGAATTTTGTGGTACACCTGCGCACTGTAACAAAGGATGGTACAGAATTTGTACCAGTAAATGCGTGGCAACATGAGCAGCATACTACTCTTTCAGCCATCCAACATCTGGCTAGGTCTTTAGGCGCTTATAATTTTGTTATGCCACATCACAACATGAACTGCAGTGCTATGTTATGGTGTTTATTTGTCAAGGAAGGGATGAATTGTTGTTTGTCCAGGACGAAGAATTTGTTGGGAGGAGAGTTTTGTTTGAACAAAACCTTAATCTAATTTATGTAATCCAGGTCCTGGGTTCTTTCCATGTGGAGTCTGCATGTCCTCCCCGCGTTCATGTGGGTTTACTCTGGGTACTCCGGTTTTCTCCCACAGTCCAAAGACGTGTGGTAGTTTAATTGATTTGTGTGTGTGTGTGTGTGTGTGTGTGTGTGTGTGTGTGTGTGTGTGTGTGTGTGTGTGTGTGTGTGTGTGTGTGTGTGTGTGTGTATATGTATGTATGTATGTATGTATGTGTGTATATATATATATATATATATATATATATATGTGTATATATATATATATATATATATATATGTGTATATATATATATATATATATATGTGTATATATATATATATATATATATATGTGTATATATATATATATATATGTGTATGTGTGTGTGTGTGTGTGTGTCTGGTCTTGATGTAACCTTTCTATATTTTCTTTATTTCTGCATAAATATGACCTAAAACATCAGCAGATTTTCACACAAGTCCTAAAAATAGATAGAGAAAGCAGTTAAACAAATGAGACAAAAAAATATAATACCTGGTCATTTATTTGAGGAAAAGGATCCAATATTACATATTAGTGAGTGGCAGAAGTATGTGAACCTCTATGATTAGCAGTTAATTTGAAGGTGAAATTAGTTGGGGTTTTTTTCAATCAATGTGATGACAATCAGGTGAGTGGGCACCCTGTTTTATTTAAAGAAATATTAAAGGATTTTATAGGTTTTATAGGTATTTTATTTATATCAAAAGATATTTAAATGATCTATCAAAGTCTGCTCTTCACCACGTTTGTGGAAGTGTATCATGGCACGAACAAAAGAGATTTCTGAGAACCTCAAAAGTTGTTGATACTCATCGGGCTGGAAAAGGTTACAAAACCCTCTCTAAAAAGTTTGGACTCTACCAATCCACTGTCAGACCGATTGTGTACAAATGGAGGAAATTCAAGACCATTGTTACCCTCCCCAGGAGAGATCGACCAACAAAGATCACTCCAAGAGCAAGGTGTATAAAAGTTGGCGATGTCACAAACAACCACATTGTAACTTCTAAGCAAGTGAATGCCTCTCTCACATTGGCTAATGTTAATGTTCGTGAGTCCCCCATCAGAAGAACACTGAACAACAATGGTGTGCATGGCAGGTTTGCAAGGAGATAGCCGCTGCTCTCCAAAAAGAACATTGCTGCTTGTCTGCAGTTTGCTAAAGATCACATGGACAAGCCAGAAGGCTGTTGGAAGAATGTTTTGTGGATGGATGAGAAGCGTTATGTATGGAGAAAGGAAAACACTGCATTTCAGCATAAGAACCTTATCCCATCTGTGAAACATGGTGGTGGTAGTATCATGGTTTGGGCCTGTGTTGCTGCATCTGGCTCAGGACAGCTTGCCATCATTGATGAATGAATTCTGAATTGTATCAGAGAATTCTAAAGGAAAATGTCATGACATCTGTCCATGAACTGAATCTTAAGAGAATGTGGGTCATGCAGCAAGACAACGACCCAAACACACAAGTCGTTCTACCAAAGAATGGTTAAAGAAGAATAAAGTTAATGTTTTGGAATGGCCAAGTCAGAGTCCTGACTTTAATCCAATCAAAATGTTGTGGAAGGACCTGAAGCGAGCAGTTAATGTGAGGAAACCCACCAACATCCCAGAGCTGAAGCTGTTCTGTACAGAGGAATGGGCTAAAATTCCTCCAAGCTGGTGTGCAGGACTGATCAACAGTTATAGGAATGTTTAGTTGCAGTTATTGCTGCACAGGGGGTCACACCAAATACAGAGAGCAAAGGTTCACATACTTTTACCACTCACTAATATGTAATATTGGATCATTTTCCTCAATAAGTAATTGACCTAGTATAATATTTTTGTCTCATTTGTTTAACTGGGTTCTCTTTATTTACTTTTAGGACTTGTGTGAAAAACTGGTGACGTTTTAGGTCATGTTTATGCAGAAATATATAAAATTCTAAGGGTTTCCCAAGCTTAAAGCACCACTGTAAATATTTTAAAGGTGAATCATTAAAAAAAAAATCCCCAACTTAAAGTAGTGGCTGTGTAATAGAGAAAGTAAAAGCATTTCCACACGCACAATCTGACAAACTTGCAGGATCAGTACTATACAGCTATGCAGTTCACCTCCCAGGGAATTCGGTGGAATAACAACCTCACATTCACATTTACAGCATTAAGCAGACGCCCTTATCCAGAGTGACTTACAATTGGTACAATCTTACAATCAAGGGTCTTGCTCAAGGACCTAACAGTGCAGCTTGGCAGAGTTGGGATTTGAACCCTGGACCTTCTCGTCCATAGTCCAGTACCTTAACCAGTAGGACATTAGTTCTTGCTTAGTCCTCCTCCTAACTAGGCAAAACCCAAGTTGAGTGGTGTTTGCCAAAAAGCTCAAATTTTGTTCCATCTTACCAGAAAACACTTTGTTCCAAGTCCCGGCAACATTTAGCAAACTCCAGGAGCTTAATGTTAGTGGCTAGATGACAGGAAAGGCTTATTCCTAACAGGCCTTTGAAATGGATCTGTTGGCTTGGAGATGTGCGTGGGGGCAAAATAAACTTGGGTCCTTGTCCTGTCAAGTTTGTTGCAGTTCTACTTAATTAGAACTATTTTAAATTACTGCCCTAAATTTGGAAATGGGCGTTTCAGGCAAGTAGCTTTTTTTAAACATCTATTTCCTGCGTTATGAAGATCAACACACTTTCTCTTATTTTCTCTGAAGAAATGCTAAGAATTTGACCTCTGTGTCTCACGTACCCCTAGTAGAACAGGAAGTCATATGAAGTTTGCTTAAGAGTTGACACTTTGATCAACTTGAAGTAAAACATTTAAGGATATTCTTCTCAGAAGTTACTTCTGTTTGAGCTTGGATTTTCCTCCTGTTCTCAGTGCGAGTTCAACCTAATTCACCCAAAGGTGAATTTCTTATAATGCTGGTGGCAGTAATTGTAAAGGGTACTGTGTCAATGTTTCAGTATGCATATTCAGTACTTTTTCTTATGCAATTACAGTTAAGGTATATATTGGAATGATGTACAGTGGGCAAAAAGGTATTTAGTCAGCCATTGATTGTGCAAGTTCTCCTACTTAGAAAGTTGAGAGAGGTCTATAATTTTCGTCATAGGTACACTTCCAACTATGAGAGACAAAATGAGGGAAAAAAAATCCAGGAAATCACACTGTAGGATTTTTAAAGACTTTAATTGTAAATTATGGTGGAAAATAAGTATTTGGTCAATAACAAAAGTTCAACTCAATACTTTGTAACATAACCTTTGTTGGCAATGACAGAGGTCAAATGTTTCCTGTAAGTCTTCACCAGGTTTGCACACACTGTAGCTGGTATTTTGGCCCATTCCTCCATGCAGATCTCCTCTAGAGTAGTGATGTTTTGGGGTTGTCACTGAACAACACGGACTTTCAACTCCCTACACAAATTTTCTTTAGGGTTGAGGTCTGGAGACTGCCTAGGCCACTTGAAATGCTTTTTACGGAGCCACTCCTTTGTTGCCCGAGCGGTGTGTTTGGGATCATTGTCATGCTGTAAGACCCAGCCACGTTCCATCTTCAGTCTCACTTATGGAAGGAGGTTTGGCTTAAAATCTCACGATACATGGCCCCGTTCATTTTTCCCTTGACACAGATCAGTAGTCTTGTCCCCTTTGCAGAAAAACAGCCCCACAGCATGAGGTTTCCACCCTCATACTTCACAGTAGGTATGGTGTTCTTGGGATGCAACACCGCATTCTTTTTCTTCCAAACACGAAGAGTTGAGATTTTACCAAAAAGTTCTATTTTGGTTTCATCTGACCACATGATATTCTCCCAATCCTCTTCTGGATCATCCATTTCAGACAGGCCTGGACATGTACCAGCTTAAGCAGGGGGACACGCCTGGCACTGCAGGATCTGAGTACCTCCCAGATTGAAGTCTGACTGTTTGAGGCTGTGGTCAGGTGTCTTTTATACAGACAACTAGGTCAAACAGGTAAACAGGTAACGAGTGGAGAACAGATCTTCTTAGAAAAGAAGTTACAGGTCTGTGAGAGCCAGAAATCGTTTGTGGGTGATCAAATACTTATTTTCCACCATGATATACAATTAAATTCTTTAAAAATCCTACAATGTGACTTCTTGGATTTTTTTCCCCTCATTTTGTCTCATAGTTGAAGTGACCTATGCATGCATGTATTGATGCATACGCACGAGAAAGACAGTGACCTTAGAACCCACATTATTGAAACTGTGTCCGTTACCCGCATCTGTCCTAAACGTATAACATAAGCACAAATGGCTCCCAAAGAAATAACAACCTTAGACTAAAGCTAGGATTACTTAACATTAGATCACGTACAAACAAAGCGGTGATTGTAAATGAAATGATCACTTATAAACACTTACATGCTTTCTGTCTTACTGAAACTTAGATTAGATTGATGAATATTTAGCCTTAAATGAAGCCTCACCACCTGGATACAGTCATGTTAATCGCCCTCGTTCTAATGGTCGGGG
Organism: Ancistrus triradiatus; assembly: GCA_025084515.1. Classification (NCBI taxonomy): domain Eukaryota; kingdom Metazoa; phylum Chordata; class Actinopteri; order Siluriformes; family Loricariidae; genus Ancistrus; species Ancistrus triradiatus. Next base: position 493,681 of record JAJAGP010000109.1, on the reverse strand, counting down.
GGGAGGCATAGCCACTATTTTTGACAAAGAGCTAGGTGTTGCAACTAAATCCCATTACAAGGCAAATTCTTTTGAAATACTGATTCTTAATGTTCTTAATGCTCCATCGTTATGGAAGTCAAAACCACACTCTTTTCAGCTTATCACTATTTACCGCTCTCCTGGTCCCTATTCAGAATTTCTTCAGGAATTTGCTAACTTTCTTTCCTGCTTACTACTGTCAACAGATAAGGCTTTAATTGTAGGTGATTTCAATATTCACTTTGACAATGAGCAGGATTCACTTAAACTTGCTTTCGAGTCCATCTTAGAATTCATGGGTATCACTCAGAATGTGATGGGACCAACCATTGAAATCATACTTTAGATCTAATATTAACATTTGGTATCAATATAGATAACCTTGATGTTTTCCCGCAAAGTGATTCGATTTCAGATCACTATCTTTTAGTATTTGAGCTATCTCTAATAAATAAAATCCTTCTGCCTCATTATCACACCAAGCACACTATCACATCTGCTACTCCAGCTGTGTTTATTAAAAACCTACCAGACTTGAAATTTAATACACTTACGGAGATCAATCATCTTGAGTGTGTAAATGACCAATTGGAATGTGTGCTTTCCTCAACCCTGGACACTATTGCTCCTGCTAGAGTCAAACGCATTAGGGAAAAACGGCTAGCACCATGGTATAATGACCACACCCGTAACTTAAAGCAAAGAGCACGGCATCTAGAGCGCAAGTGGAGACATGGTAAATTGGAGGTGTTTAAGATTGCTTGGAGGGACAGCATGGCAGAGTATAAGCATGCCCTCACTAAAGCTAAAGCTGCATACTTCTCCTCAATCATAGAGAAAAATAAGAATAATCCAAGGTTTCTCTTTAATACAGTTTCCAAATTAAAAATAAACCCCACAGAAAGTGACTCTCCCATTGTGTAATATTAACAGTAATGATTCCATGACTTTCTTTAATGATAAGATAGAAAACATTAGGCATCAAACTCGATGCTCATCACATCACCAAACTATTCAGCCACCTTCCAGATGCAGCACTAGTGAAGACATCTGTTTAATGAGCTGTAAATCAAGATTATAATCTTTTACCCCAATTACTAATACTGAACTATCTGCACTGATCAGCTCGTCTAAGTCATCAACATGTTTATTAGATCCAATTCCTACACGTTTACTCAAACAAGTAATACCTAGTATTATAGAGCCAGTGTTAGTTATTTTAAATTCATCCCTTACCTTTGGTTATGTGCCCAAATCCTTTAAGTCTGCCGTTATCAAACCACTGATTAAAAAAGCCAATCTTGACCCTTGTGTGATATCTAATTATAGACCAATTTCAAGTCTACCATTTCTGTCAAAAATCTTAGAAAAAAAAGCTGTCTATCAGCAGCTCTGCAGTACCCTCCACCTGGCTTCAGGCTCTATCTTAGTACTGAAAACAGCATTAATTGGGGTTCAGGTACTAATGACTTGTTGATTATCCTCAGATACGGGATGTGTTTTTCTTTTCTTGTTCTGTTAGATTTAAGTGCAGCATTTGACACTATAGATCATGATGTTTTACTAAACAGACTAGAAAATACGGAAATACTGTGGGTATTGAGGATTTAGCACTTTTTCGGACCGGTGCCATTTTTTTTATATAAAATAAACTAAGGTCTAAGCTCTCAAAAAGTGAATTATGGCGTGCCTCAGGGGTCAGTGCTTGGCCCGCTTTTATTCTCTCTGTACATGCTGCCACTAGGCTCAGTTATTCGTAAACATGGCATTAGTTTCCACTGCTATGCAGATGATACACAGCTGTACATATCAGCCAAACCTAATGACAGCCTTACAATCAACAAAATCGAGGACTGTGTAAAGGAAATAAAAGATTGGATGTTATTTAATTTTTTCTTACTGAACTCGGATAAAACTGAGGTTCTATTAGTGGGACCCAAGGCTGTGAGACAGGTTGGTTACATCTATCCTAAATCTAGATGGCTGTCCAGTATTGCCCAGTCCATCTGTAAGAAAACTTAGGGGTCACATTTTGATTCAGATCGCTCCTTTGATGCGCACATTAGCAGCATCACTCGAATTGCTTTCTTTCAATTACGTAATATCGCAGAACTTAGAAATATCCTCCCTCTCAATGATGCAGAGAAACTTGTTCATGCGTTTATAACCTCAAGGTTGGATTACTATAACGTCTGTCTTACTGGATGCTCTAGTAAATCTATAAATAAACTTCAGTTAGTTCAGAATGCAGCCGCCCGAGTGCTAACTCGAACTAGAAAATTTGATCATATCACTCCTGTTCTATCATCACTACACTGGTTACCAGTCAAATTCCGCATCGATTACAAAATACTTCTTATAACTTATAAAGCTCTACATGACCTGGCCCCACATTATCTGAGTGAACTCTTAGTTTTACAATCTAACTCGTCTACTTTGTTCACAGGGTACAGGACTTCTTTTAGTTCCTAGAATTAAAAAAGTCATAGCAGGGGGAAAGGCTTTCTCATACATGGCCCCCCAACTATGGAATAAACTTCCCAGTTTTGTCTGAGATTCAGACACTCTCCAAAATTTTAAGACTAGGCTAAAGACATACATGTTTGCTCAGGCTTTTGACTAGATTTAGATCGGGATACATGGCTTGGGTCACTGGGGCCGGAGTCTGTAGTCATGTCTGGCCTGCCTGCCTTGTCCATTAGCCAGGAGTGTCGGGTTGGTGGTCTGGCTGAGCTGGGCTTCGGTCCTCTTGATCTTGACTCGTGCATCCTTGCTTTAGACTAAGGGCAGAGCTGGGGGTTCACAGTCAAAGAGTCTTATGGTGATCAGAGACGTTGGGTTGCTGTCTTCTGCCTCCCGTGGGGTTGCCGATGTCTCGCGATCCCTCTTGGCTGTGTTACCTACCAGTTCTCCTCTTTCTAGCTATGCTGCTATAGCTAATGCTGCCGGGGTCTCATGCTACACAAGGCATCAGTGATTGTTAATAGACACTGTGCTGTTAATCAATAACTAATTACTTTTTCTGTTTTCTCTCCGAGCTGTGTTCCGGTACCAGTTCCTGCCCCACACATGATGTTCATTCGCTGCAGCTTCACTCAAGCTTCTTCCGTCATCAGCTCCAGCCCCATCATACCCAGGCCACTTAATGCCGATGTGCATATTTCACATTTTATTTGAACTATGACTCCATGACTTTAGTTTCGTTCTTAGATTTATCATCTACACCGCCCAAGGAGGTTGGGTCCTTTTTTGAGTCTTGGTCCTTTCAAGGACCCTTCCTATAACACTCCGGGAGTTTTTCCTTGTCACTGTCGCCCTAGGCTTGCTCAATTTGGGATTGGACGTAGTTATTAGGAAATAATCTAAACTTGTAAAGTTGCTTTGAGACAATGCTCCATTGTAAAAAGCGCTATATAAATAGATCTGACTTGACTTGACCTAAACGGAGAAATCCACACATGCATGAACATGCATGCAAGTACACAAAACGCAGCCACAACTAGACACACAGCCTGACCCAACACACGCGCGCACACACGCACACAGTGGTGTGAAAGTGTTTGCCCCCTTCCTGATTTTCTTTTTTGTTTTTTTGCATGTTTGTCACACTTAAGTGTTTCGGAACATCAAACCAATTTAAATATTAGTCAAAGACAACACAAGGAAACACAAAATGCAGTTTTTAAATGAAGGTGTTTATTATTAACGGAGGAAAAAAATCCAAACTTACATGGCCCTGTGTGAAAAAGTGATTACGCGCTTGTTAAAACATAACTATGATTCGTCACACCTGAGTTCACTGACTAAATACTTTTTTGTCCCAATGTATATTGCTTGAGCAGCTTTGCTTCATTTCCATTCAGTTGAAAAGAAGTCTTGACGCCTGTTTGTTTTGTTTTTTTTTGTCTGAATTTGTGCTCTTCTATGGGTTGGAGGTTTAGAGAACTGTCCCAACACTTGTTAGTTCATTTACTCCCTAGGTAAGTTTTTACATCTGGTCTGTTAGTGTATGTTTGTCTGTCCGCCCATTGACGTTATGGCAAGCTTGGCGTAGTAAGAATCACAAACTATGACATGCTGTATAAATAATTATTGTGATTAAGATTTTGGCTACTGTTCACCTCTGGTTTCTATAGAATTTTTTTTTTTTCAATATTGTTTATTTTATTATGTAATGTAGCATATGAAGTACAAAACCTAATTCATGTAAAATATTTGGACTTTACTGATCATCATCATAGGCAAAAGAACGATAAATCCTTGGTCCACTTTCTGTTTTTGCATTACCTTTCAAAGAAATGCGTGTTAATTTTAGACTGTCATGCAGTACTGTTCAAAAGTCTTAGGCCACCATTAGAGTAGACATACCATTGTTTAAGGAATGGTATAATGAAAACTTATAATTTCTCAGTCTCTATTAGAATACAGGTGGAAATGGTTTTTTGTGTGCCCTCCCCTTATTCATGAGAAATAGCAGCATCTGGCAGATTCATCAGGATGGCAAGTCTGAAAACGTTTTATCAGTCATGGACTTTTTGGAAGGGAAACAGTCAAGAAACCACTTTTCAGAAGGAGAATAGGATGAAAAAATATGATGAAGCTCACCAACTTTAGAATGAAGTTTGGAAAAGTAGTATTAATGTATTAATTAATAATATTAATCCAAAATTGGAATTTTTGGTTCCAGTTGTTGACAATGTTTTATACCATTGCTGCAAACTACAAATCCAATGGTGACCTAAGACTTTTGCACAGTAATGTTGTTGTGCAATGGGCTTGCCTTAATGCTGCAGTTGTTGTTGTTGTTGTTGTTGTGTTTTTTTTTGTTGTTGTTTGTTTGTTTTTACTATGTCAAATCATGATGATGATGATGATGATGAAGAAGAGGATGATGATGATGATGATGATGATCATTGTGTGAACATGTAATACCTGGAGTGACTTTGTGTAGCTGAATAAAGGAGACAAATTGCAGCCTGTGCCACATATCAGAAAAGTGAGACAAACTGTAATCTATTTTTTCTGCCCTTACTGTAGGTTTTCTTCATCCAGGGAACACAAGAGTGAGACATGGACGACGAAGGAGGCTTCGTAGAGTTTGATGTGCCTGAGTTCAGCAATGCTGTCATGAAGCAGCTTAATGAGCTGCGGCTCCAGGGTAAGCTCTGTGACATCATTGTACATATCCAGGGACAGCCATTCCGTGCACACAAGGCCGTGCTGGCTGCAAGTTCACCATACTTTCGTGACCACTCGGCTCTGGGGAGCATGAGTGGCCTCTCTCTCTCCGTGATCAAGAGCCCTGCAGTGTTTGAGCAGTTACTATCCTTCTGCTACACAGGCCATATGGAGCTGCATATACGTGATGTTGTCAGCTTCCTTACAGCTGCGAGCTTCCTACAAATGCAAGCTGTCATCGATAGGTGCACACAGATTCTGGAGGGCCTTCACTCCAAGATCACTCTGCCATTGCCAGGTGTTGCAGAACCTGATGAAGACCTGGATTCAAGGGCTGAACGCAATGGTGCAAAAGAAGCAGGTATTTTCCTAAACCCTACTCAGATCTCCCCACCCTTCTATCTAAAAAAAAGTCAACGGGGAGAGACACGCAAAGTGGGAAGGGCACTTGCGCACTTAACAGAGGAAGGACAGTCCGATCGAGGGAGCAGTGATTGTGCTTCAGAGCAGGAGGTGTCCATTGAAGCTGAACCAGAACAAGGGTACTTAAGTGATAGGAATGGGCAAGAAACTGACATTCATGTCAAGCTAGAGAAACCAGATCGTCCCAGCTATTCTGATAGCTCATCCGCAGGTGATGAAGGGCTCCATATGGAACTGGTGGATGGCGAGCAAGTGCTAGCTGTGACTATAGGATCATCAGGGCCAGTAATGCCCCCTGCTCGGTACACTTATCCAGCACTTCCTTCATCCTGCTTTGTTAGCGTCAGTCCGTCCAGTCCCTCTCAGTCGAATCTCAGTGGATTCCAAGGTGGCCGTGCTAGATCTAAACGACCTTTGCCAGTCCAGACTGATGTAATGTCTCAACTTAAGCCAAGCACCGATGATGGAGAGGGAACAGCAACTGGAGCAGTTTTTGAGAACGACGTTAGGGAACGCGGTCTTCGTGGCCAGTGGTACCCATTCAATGAACGCCTTGTGTGCATCTACTGTGGCAAATCTTTTAACCAGAAGGGCAGTCTGGACCGCCACATGCGCCTCCACATGGGTATTACGCCCTTTGTCTGCAAGTTCTGTGGCAAGAAGTACACACGCAAAGACCAGCTAGAGTATCATATCCGTGGCCACACAGATAACAAGCCCTTTCACTGCCAGATCTGTGGCAAGTGTTTCCCCTTCCAGGGCACCCTTAACCAGCATTTGCGCAAAAAGCACATGTGTTCCAGCGCCGACCTAAGCAACCACACAGGCTCACATGGAGAAGTGGCAGACAGCCATCGGGGGACTGCGCCCGAGGGTGCTTGCAGGTCACCATACACTGAGGATGCACCAGCTAAAGCAGTCAGTGAGAAAAGTTTCAAGTGCAGTTCCACAGAAGCCATGGATCCAGATGTGATGAATTAAGGAATCAAATTTGAATGGGTTGTTCTGTCATGTGCAGGCTTTAAAGGTTCAAAAAGAGAGTGAATTTTTAGACTGCCTTGCACATTTTCTACTTGTGCGCTTTATGATTTGCTTATCTAATATGAGAGCGTGAGTGAGAGAGATCATTTAAATGCATTTTTCAATGGGCAGGAGCCATACATACTGGAAAGAGAAGTGTATGGGACATTGCAGTTGTTAAGGCCTTCAAGATTCTTAAATGTTTTATAGACAATTATTTTCATGTTTTTAAACATGGAGAAATACAGGCATGTTGCAATAGTGAATAATGTGAAAGCTCAGATAAGATGCTTGTCATAATCATGCTTTTACCTGACTTGTTTTGCACAGTTGGCCTCAAGTGGGCTGATCGCTAACAAGGAATGGTTTAACCTACCAGTGCAAAAGCTCTGTTGTGACGCATCTGTTTAATACCTCATAAAACATAAATACTCATAACAAGACAGTGTTTTAAACATTTCCTCAACTTCAACCTGGTTCTACCTCAGTCAAGAACCTGAAGGGAAAGCATCTCAAAAAGCTACATTTGTTCACAATGTTCAGTTGCTTTATGTAGCAAAATCCTGGCACAAAATATCATCACTCACTACATGAAGCCTTGGTACCATAATTAAATATTCCTTTCAGATTGTATGATATTTGATTACTTTGATTTGACACAGATGTTATGTATGTTTTTGGTAAAAGGTGCCTGTAAAGTGTTGAGGTTTAGGTTGGGGTATAGCCTACCTGCAGTTGGAGAACTGAAAATAGAGGATTTCTTACAAAATCCTGTATTTTATATGTATTTAGCGATTGTGCCTTTGGTGGAAAGTAAATATCAAACAATTATGTAAGCACATCTTGTTCTGTGTCTTTAGAGATTATTAATATAAACAATTTCTGTGACTATTTTAAATTATATCCAGCATAGCTGATATAGATTCTTAATCTTTATTTTGCCATTTCATATTTTATTTACAACATACATCTAGGCATGGAGTGCTCCTTACAAGCTTACAAGCCTGTAGCACAGAAGTATAATCTGTTACCCATGTATATTGTCACTACAGAACACCATCTCCTCAAATGTAAACAAATGTAGAATTCATTGTAGGCCAGAGTAACATTTAACAGTAATATTAATATTAGTAATAATACTAATATTAGAGTATACAGTCAATGATCAAAAGAACACGATAAATTAAATGTACTTCAGTAGTCAATCGAAGTAGTAAATTAAGTCTTGCGAAAATGGCTCTATGAAAATTCAATGAACATGTTTTAATAGGTAACATTTTTATGTCTGCAATTTATTACTGAAGTACAATAGCTTCCTGGATGCAGTGGATTCCTCTGCATATCTACAGGTAGGCTATATGCAATTTGCAATCATTTCTTAGTGGAATTAGGAGTCTCTTTGGAAAGCACAGTTGGTGCTTATTTGTACTATCCATATTTGGAGCCCTGCTTAAATGCAACCCATTTTCTGTTCATGAGTTTCCAAACCTGGATGAAAAGTATTTAATGATTGACATGTATTTGGAAAATGTTTTGGTGCATATTTCCTGTAAACAAATTGGCACAATTCTTACAAAGGAAATGTTTTTCAGTTTGTGCTGGCTTTAAATATTTTGCTAGTAATTGTAGTGTTACAAGTTGACACAGTCTGTTGTCTGGAGAGAAGCTGTAAATGATAAATGGGATGTATACATTGTTTATATGGATCACATTTGTAAGAGGATACATGGTGGATTGTAACTTTTGTAGGCTGTGGAAAGGGAGACAACATGAACAGGAATAATGGGGATGGGTTTTTAAAAGGTTTTGGTGATGCTACTCAGCAAAATTTAGAACAATCCTGCTTGGCGGAAGTGCAAACTAAATTACAGCCTAGGTATTCTGACAGTACAGCTTAGTGTGTCAAGTGTCATTTAGTTAAAGAAAATGTATTTTAAGAAAATAAAACCCTTTCAAAAATCTTGAAACGTCGCACTTTTTGGCAACCCTGAATTTAGTACAGGTATGCACTGCATAACATCCATTCAGACAGTGTCAGTGCGTATATACGGCTGTGGTTCAATAAGCATATTATCCTTATTATTAAGGTAGCCAGCCTACTTAACCCATATATTACCTTACTAAATACATTAGCTACTGTAGTGCAGCAGTAACGACATGCGCAACAGCACAGCCACTGGTGTCAAGTTTTATTACAAACAAAGATAATTAAACTATATGGATATTAAATCCATGTGGTGGCAACATGAGCAGACTGACTTCTGCATGACGTTTGGTTGGTGCTGTGCTCCTTATCACCCAGATGATGATGAGAGCAGGTTTTAACATTCAGGTGATTTGTGTGTGCTGGATTAGTTTCTATTTGAGAATTACTTTTTGTAGCAGAAAGCTCATGTAGCATGGGTGGTCTGGGCAACGATAAGAACTGCATCTTTGCAAAGCAGCACACTAGCATTAAATGCGCATCCACGTGCACACAATTTGTGCAGAATGTTATCTCTTCTCTTCTAAAATTCGATGTGCAAGGAGGAGCCAAGTCCGTGCACTGCATGCTCCGCTAATGTGAAAATACATTACCTCTCTCATTAATAAAAAACAAAATCGGTGTTAATGTTGATATTAAATAAGTAGATGTATGGGAATGCACAGTATTTTGTCTATTTAGTCACTTTTGCCAATATAATGGCACTATTCTGTATTAAATACTGCTTTGCAAATTGGAGAACACTCATCAAGGAGTATGAAACTTGTCAATACAAAATTCCTTGGGATCCTTCTGAGTCCTTGACTTCTATTTACTCATGTTGAGCATTAGGATGTCCATGTCAGAAGCTCGTATGCATTTTTTCATGCTAAGAGTTCGAACTGATCAAAGACCAGAAAGATTCGTTTAATTTTAACTCTCATGATGTATCCCAACATGGTTCCCATGGCCTTTGGATGACCATTTCTTATGCCAAACCTGCCTTGAGTGTTTATCTGAAAGTTTCTGCCCAAAACCCCTCATCTGGCCTAGGAACCCAATCCAGTGAGAGTTCTGGTAGTGTCCAACCCCAGACACTCATTTGTGACTATATGAAGGGAATGGGATTCTGCTGTCACACCTTCTAGATCTAATTGTAACTTTTCTTTCTAATCATGCCTCAATGTGTGTGAGAACAAAGTATACTTGTGTGCTCTTCCAGACAGGTCTGTTACAGCTCCAATTATTTTAACTTGAAAATGGATGTGGCTGGTTTCACAAGTATACATATTCATAGTCATTGTGTAACTTGATCATTGTAATTGTACTCTTTTAGATTAAGGGAATTCTGCCTCCATCACCTCACTATGCCCCAGTAAAACTGGAACATTGACCTGCAGTTTGTTTCATACAGATTTAAGGATGCCAAAAAGTGACGTGGTTTTGTTAAAACTTTTTTTTTTCTTATAGTCTTTTAGTTTTAAAGGTTAGATTTCTCTAATATTCTCATTGTGGGATTAAGCTAATTAACCACAGACATTTTTCATATTTTCCGCAACCCTTGGTAAGGGTGCCAACAATTCTTAGTCTGACTATGTGGTTTGCACATAATGTGCTATTAAGCTCTTTTGTTTATGCTTATTCAGTTGGCTGATCATTTGGGCTTAAAATTTCATAATATAATTATGTAGATCTAAAATAGTTTCAACTGGTAGGTTTTCCTATCTTGGATTATGTCCAACTAAATATGAATAATTGCAGTGATGAGATTGTGGGAAAAATATGATTATCTTTGGTATTTAGGGAGCTTTAGAATAAACTGCAGTGCATTAAGGTTTGTGAAAGTGACGAGTGTAGGCACGCAAGTGTAGCACACCCAAGAATTTAACATATTTATTGGCAGAGAGCCATCGTTATTTGATATAAACTGATAATAGCTTTTATTTATTTACTGACCAAGTTTAGGTTTGAATGCTGTAGTGCTGTAGTCCAAAAGTTCAGGGTCATATACATAGGGTTTTTTTTTTTTTTTTTTTACTTGATCTGCTGCAGGAAGTTATTCTCGTGACAATCTATAGCAGTGTTTGTATGTTTTGTAAAGCAGTGATTCACAATGTTCTGAATATTTAGCCTTCAAAACTGTCTGCCATGTTAGCAGTTTGCATCAGTCATTCTGTAGTTCTCTGACACATTTCTTCTATATGACTCAGGGGCTCTTATGCCTGCATAAAATACAAATACAACTTGGGCTATCGTTATTAAAAATACAGAAATTTCTCTGTTGAATGTTTTTAGAATATTCATTTGGAAATCTATAGCACTTACTCTAAAGTGATGGTTGAAGTTTAGCTCTGTGTTTGTAAAATGTTAGTAAATCAGTGTGAGCTCAAATCTGGCTGGTGTGCAGTCATACCGCAACCCGTTGTATCAGATCATAGTGGTAATTTTTTTATCAAGCTGTGATAGACTATAAGGCATTATAAGACAATTCAAACAGTTCATTTAACACAGTGGTACTTGGACTCAAGTAACTTGGGAGCCAAATGGCTTTTTTTTGTTGTTTTTTTTGAGCACTCCAATACGTTGCATGTAGTTTATGAATTAAGAAATAATAATAATTTTAATTACTTTTCAGCTGTCTGTCTGAGATTCTCGCAAATATGAATAGTTTGTGTTGTAAAGGAATGTCAGATGTTTAGACGGTCCTTTTGTCCCCGTCTCACATGGGTTCATTCTTTCAGTAGTTTGCTCTTAATCTTATGTGAAGCGCTTGTAACTTTTTAAGTTTTAAGATGAAACTTTCTTTGTTGTACAGTATTTTGCGTTCCAACTTCCTGTTTGTCTTTCGCATTATGGGATGTGATATGAATAACAGACACAATTTTACCTGTATTCACTAGAATAGATCCAGTGCTTACTGTTTGCCATGCATTCAAAAAGCTTTCAGCACACTAGCTACTTAAAGAGAATTATATTAAATAAATTACTGAGCCATTTTTAATGAGAAATAGCATGAAACAAGACTACCACTGAAATAAGTATACCACTGGTAATTTTTTTCACTCTTCCTTGGGGAGAGGTTGGTTGGGCAGTAAACATTACAGATAATTGGAATCAAAATTCTAGACATGCAGTATAATAGTTTACAAGTTAAAAGCAGGATTGTCTCAAACTGTACTTGTAGGGAGAAAGAATAGCATGCCCAACTGTTTGTTAGACCATATTAAATAAAGCCAGTTTATCTATTGAATAGTTAACTGTGTCTGCAAACCAAACTGAAGATCTATACCATTTTTAGGTGCGTGTACACCGCATAGTTAAGTGTGTAATCCAAGTCCCAGACTCTATCACATAAATGAAACTATATCGCAGTTCTGAGAGAAGGCGCTACCAAAGTGTATTTTCTATTTTATTTTTTTCAACCATTTGGTTTTTCTTTAACTGTGTTTGAACAAAAGAGAAATGATAAAACACGATTTAAGCCATAAACTTGAGGTGATAATCGTTAAAAGACAGTATGTTGTGTTTCTCTAAGAATTAATATAATTATTTTGTATACGTGAACTGTTATTGACTATCTTGGGTGGATGATTGAATCTGTGCCTTGAGAAGAGAAATGTTAATTTTATGTGAAACACCACTTCCAAAAGTCATCTTCAGGGTTGATGTTTGTTAGTGCATGTTAATTTTGGTCATATGTACAAAGATTTTCAAATAATATACATGTATGCTTATTAATCCACTCTTGTCAGGTTTTTAAAACACTTAAGCCTGTTGCTTTTAATGTATAATCACAGATTAAAATTTCATAAAGTTGATGGCCTAAATACTGAGGTGGTGTTGACAAATGTAATTATGCAGTTTTGACATGAAAAGATTATAGCAAGTTGTGAAGAAGTAGGACAATCAGCTTCAAACACTGGAAGCTACCTCTTAAAATATTGAACTGTTAATTATAATTTTGATAAATTCCTTGAAGAATGACCCTTTTGATTGTGCCAAATAGTCTGCGGTTTATCATTAAAAGTGCATGCTAGACCACTTGTGTAAATTGTACTGCATGGCAGTCACCACTTGTATAATGAAAAATGCATATGGGGTTTCTGTTTTTCTTTTTTCTTTATTTTACTTGAAAGTGTAATTTTAATGTTTTGTCTGGAATGTACGCAAGATGAACATTCTTGATATGATTGCAACATATTCTACATGAGGGGATTAGCTTACCGTATCTTATTCCTCTTTAAAGGGACTCAAATATAAGCCCTCAAATATTTCATTTCTAGGGTGGTTTTAACTGTTTAATGGTGCTTTTAGACTGGACAGATGTATTTATTGATTTTATATGAAAATGTATACATAAAGGATATTGAGTTATTTTAAGAATACTAATGCTATTATGAACCTACCAATTTACATTGACATGCGTGTAGGATACATGTTCACCTTTGAATTCACTCTTCCATGTTTAAACACAGAAGGCTAGGCATTCAGTATGGGCTGTGTACAGGAATCAAAAATAATTGTTTACAGGGATGACTGAGAGACTACGTTATGAATTTGCAGCTTGTCCTTTTCTCAAAGCTGTCTTATTTCAGGTAGTTTATGAACACTGATATTATAAAGTCTTCCGTTGCTTCTCCGCTTCCAACACTTTTCCACTGTGTAATATGCAAAAGCAATATCTTTTTTTTACAAACAGTTTGGTACATCTTTTTGCCTCAAATTGTAGAAGCGTCATGTCTGAGTAAGTGCTTCAAAATGTCAGTTAGCCAAGTTAAATGTATGAGTCTATAATATAGACTGCTGTGAACATTTGGCTAAGAAAAATGCTTCAGACTTTGGCATTTTGTGGTAGAGTCCACAGGTCGTGTGTAATGAGTGAAGGCTGTGACTCTCTGAGCCTCATGCATATTATGTTAGGGTATCTGTCTTCATTTGTACTCCATCCATCTGCCAACTGAATGAAGCTGGTCAAACTCTGTATGTTTCAAAAAATGAAAGGGTTTCTAGAAGGAATATGGTGCTTCCCTGAGAGCCAAAGATCTCCATATCCTCACACACAGGGACTGCAGATCAAATGTAAGACAATCATATCCTGAATGTGCCATACTGAATTATGTCTTTGGTGGACTTCTGATGTTGAACATTCTCGTAAATTCAGTATGCTGCTGCTGTTCTTATATATTCTATGATAATGGCAAAAGGTGCAACTCAGGGTTTATTAGTGTTCATCTATGGCTACTTTGAAAATGCATTTTGTATGTTAGTCACACATCAGGTTAAGGAAGACCGTCTTCAGTCATCAGTTCCCAAAATAATCTGCCTCATGGGTGTCCAAAACGCCCACCTTTTTTTGTTTGTGCTTTTCTGTATACTTGAGATGAACACAGTGTTAGCCTTGAGGAAATGCTGGAGATCTTTGAGCTTTTGCATTGGAAGTATTTCTTATAACTCACTGTAATCCTCTATATTTACAACCTCATATACCGTACTGTGAACCTCAAACAGAAAACTGTTTTATACATTCATGAAGTACAATAAAGCTATCTGGTGCCGATGCTGTAATGGTTAACTTGTCATTTCTGCCTTTCATAGCATGAATTAATACTATATTTATTCAAATAATATTTTGCTCATGATCTGTGCTGCTTGATTTTATTTGTTGTAAAGAGCTTGTAAATTGCTTTTTTTATGATGAATAATATCAATAGATGCGAAAATAAAGTTTATACAATAAAGCTGATTTGACAAATTTGTTGTTTGGACATCTTTGTTTAATTAAAATAATATTGGAGATAATAAATATACATACATACACAAATAGATAGAGATTTTATATATATATATATATATATATATATATATATATATATATATATATATATATATATATATATATATATATGTATGAGAGAGAGAGGTGTTTCTATAGATTGAATCTCATTTTACACTTGAACATGCCTTTAAATACTACATGATATTGTCCTTAGTGTTCGTTCAAAATAAGGCGGCTTAATAATTCAACTTGAAGATATTCTTTGATTGATATAATCCAGGAAGGCTGGGCAGTTTAAGTATGCACAAATTTTAGCTAATATTAGCTGCTTCTTCTGGGGGAAAGGCCTGTTCCCCTGTCTTTACAGATACTGATAACCTTGAATTTTTTGGCATTGTGAAAAAGGATATTTGTGTGGTGTGCAGAATAGTCTACAGTCCTACATGCACATTGCGAACTTGCAATGTTCACGGTGCTGCCCCACAAGTATGCTAGACATTATAGAAGAGAATAGAATAGATTTATTGTCGCTGAGTAAACAGTTACAAACAATGTTTAAGCAGTGAAATTGGGTTTAGCATCCTCTCCACGGCAGCAGTAGTACAAAACGGAATAATTAAGAATTTACAAATCTAACAAAATTTTACGAAATAGTATTTACAAGAAATGTATACATACATATAAAACAATGAAGCCCTGCTGTTGCAAGAATTATGTGTATACACATGTAAGTGTATATACATACACGTATATGTACACGTATATACATATATATATACACGTGTGTGTGTGTGTATATGTGTGTATATATATATATATATATATATATATATATATATATATATATATATATACCCTCACTGGAGGATTAGTGGAACACATTTTGTACAATATATGGAAATTTCATTTCCAGTGTTTCAGAAACACTGTGATTTGAAGCAAGATGTTGCATTATAATTATTGCAACAGCAGGGCTTCATTGTTTTCTCAAACTGCGTGACTGCCCAAATCCAAATATCGCTGATTAGAATGACGCATGTTCCCATTACAAATTAGACTGACTTGCTGAGATGCTGTTTGCTTTGCGGCAATTACCATAAATTCATTTCATATGGAGAAGGATAACATCAGGCAGACTGGTAACAACCTTAATTCTAGTAAAGGAACTTTCCTAAATTGCTTTTATCCCTTAACATCCCTGAACCAGTACCACATTCTGTAGACAAATGATACTGCTGCTGATTTATGTTTCTCTCCTCACAAATCATTAGGTCAACCAACCATACCGTAGTATTTTAGTAAGTGACACAAAATTTTGCTTGCTGCAGATGTTAGGGTTGGAAATTCTGACTTGGTTCCTCCATGATCTCGAGACTCTTAATTGTAAGAAATCCTGATGTGGATGAGATGACTGACAAAACAAGTGGAATTTTGACCGGGGTGTTTTAACAAATGTGAAATACATTATGCCCCTATCACTCAGACATCAGACATTAGACATCATTACCTTCTGCTGTTACAGCTATCAGTGATCCAGTCCAGCATATCTTCCTTTTGTCTTTGAGGGCATTCCACACAATGAAACATGCAAGTTTAAGGTTTAAATCTCAGCTGTGGCAAGCTGCCATTGTTGAGCGCTTGTGGTAGGTTCTTAAGCATTATGGTTAAGCCTGTGCCCTGGCCCAACTTCTTAAAAATTTGCGATATGCAAGGGAAGGGATTTTGTTACTCTGGTGTGTGCTCTGTGTCAATATAAAAATAATATAATGTTCAAAATATTGCTTCTTAAATTTGTGCGAATAATTATTTTGTGCGCTGCCAAGTAGTGATGCATTCATTCTGATCAGAGGTGCAGAGCCTATCTCAGAATCAGCAAGTGCAAGGCAGGACTGGGTTTCCATTCAATACAGGCCAATACACATTCACTGACTCATCCACTAACGTTCAATACAATAAGTTCAACAGATACAGACTGCGGCTTGCGTAAACGCAAAGTTTTGACGTCTAGAAAAAAATCCATAATGCAACTACAAACCAGAAAAAGTTGTGATAGTATGGACAATGTTAAATTAAGTGTTTCTTACATTTACTTTCTTTTTTTTACTTTTTATTTCATTGGAGACAGTATGAACTCATTGAGCTGGCATCTCAGCTGGTCCCATAAATGCAAGATTGGTGATAAATCTGGTGACAGCAACACTTCCTTGGCCTGCCCAATCAGGCGGAGGCATTCCTGGGAGACCCATGATGTGCTTGGGCGAGTATTATCCTGCTGAAAAATCTGTCTCAACGAAAATGAGATGAAGACTAATTTAAAAATTAATGAGAAACGACAACAACTACGACGAAATGAACTGACACTTTTGTCAACGAATAAAAACAAGATGAAAATGTTTGGCAGCGACAACATCGAGGAGGGGTATTTCAGAAAGCAGGTTTAACAATCCCTGAGTTCAAATCTGAACTCTGGGTTGACCAATCCTGAACTGTCCAACTCAGAGTTTTTGGTTTCAGAACGGGGAATAACATTTAGTTCTATGGCGTCAAAATAGGGCCAAAAGAATTCGTAACCAATAAATGACATTTTGTAACTAAGAAAACTATTATTAATATTGAGAGTTATAAAATCAGGTCTGTAAACAGAATATTTCTGTATTTAATCGTCCATTTTGTGTTTTATATTGTTGAATAATCGGTTTTCGCTTTCGCTGCGCCTTCTCTCAGTTGCGCTTCTCTCGGTCTCGCTTTCGCCTCAAAAAGTTTCTCGCTTTGGACTTTTGGCCCCGATTTTACGGGTGGGCGGGATCTAGTCAGTCATTGGCTGCTGGAGTCAAGCACCGCCCACCCAGCTCATTCTACATACCCCCCTACGTCAGCGAAAGCGCGCCAGTCTCTTTCCCCGATTGGAAAATACGGGCCGAAGAACAGATAAGATGTGTGTTTGTGTTTTCTCATATCAGTTAGTTTTAATGAATGTCTGTTAGTAATGCACAGTTCCTCATAGAGGCTTAGAGCCAGACTGCTAACTGGTTAATTTAATTAGTGTTAACGTCACCCAGCTCAATCGCTGTGTGGAGTTTGAAGTAGACCTGTTGTGGAGTTTTGGAAAGATAACCACCTTGTTGTATGTTGTAATTATTACTGAATACTTTAGATTAATAAGGTTATTTCACTCTTTCAATCTTGGTTAACTACTAGAGTATCTGATGCCTAACCAGACCAGATTTAAGGCCAGGCTCTGGTGGAGTTTTGTTTTGGAACTCATCTGATTCTATTGTAACTCAGTACACATGTATGTACCATTGGGACCGTATCTCTGTACAGGAGGTCTGTGGTGGAAATCTGATGTTTAGAAAAGTTAAGGACTATGGTGAAAATTTAGATCTGTATAACTGTTAACATCATAATGTATACTATAAGTATATATATATATATATATATATATATATATATATATATATATATATATATATATATATATATATGTGTGTGTGTGTGTGTGTTGTGTGTGTGTGTGTGTGTGTGTGTATATATATATATATATATACATATATATATATATATTATATATATATATATATATATTATATATATACACACAGGTGTTGTAAATAACATTTATATCATGGAAAATATTTAAAAACATGATAAGGTTAAGTTGGAATGAGTGTTTTGTTGTAGCATAAGCTTGAAAAACTATGCATCATGATTACAAGTGTGTGAATTTCAAAAGCTACATTTTCATCACTGCTCTGCTTTAAAACCTGATTGGACTCTTAGGATATTGTAGTATAGAACCAAGTGGAATAAGTGATGGGAGTTAGATTTAGTTGAATAAACTTATTAAGCTCAGTTTTTATAACAGTATACATCAAGGTGCTTATCTTTCTAAAAACTCAAGATTGTTCTACATTAAATCTACTTCAAACTTGGGTAGGTGAACATTTATCTGATATTCTAGCAAAGAGTGAAGTTGGAATATAAAGATGTATAATACATTTTTTCCCACAGAATAGATACAGCAAACTAGTAGTTCCTAGAACTAAAAAAGTTCAGTCAGCAGGGGGGAAGGCTTTCTCATACATGGCCCCCCAACTATATAATAAACTTCCCCCCACTTTCGTTCGAGGGGACTCAGACACTCTCCAAAATTTAAGTCTAGGCTAAAGACATACTTATTTGCACAGGGGTTTGGCATGGCTTGGGTCACTGGGGCCGAAGTCTGGAGCTCATGTCTGGCCTGCCTGTCTGTCCGTTAGCGGGGGGGAGTGTATGGTGGGCGGTCTGGGCTTGAACTGGGCTTCGGGTCCTCGTGATCTTGACTCGTGCATCCTTGCCTTAGACTAAGGGCAGAGCTGGGGGTTCATAGTCAAAGAGTCTTATGGTGATCAGAGACGTTGGGTTGCTGTCTTCTGCCTCTCGTGGGGTTGCCGAGGTCTCATGTGATCCCTCTTGGCTGTGTTACCTACCAGTTCTCCTCTTTCTAGCTATGCTGCTATAGCTAATGCTGCCGGGGTCTCATGCTACACATGGCATCAGTGATTATTAATAGACTCTGTGCTCTTAATCAATAACTAATTACATTTTCTGTTTTCTCTCCGAGCTGTGTTCCGGTACCAGTTCCTGTCCCACACATGATGTTCCGTCATCAGCTCCAGCCCCATCATGTTTTTTGCTGATCCAATCCAATTTGCTGACCCCTTGCCCTGATCCTGAGCCTGACCTGCAGCAATGTTATAACTTGGCTCACTGCAGGACATGAGCCAGGGTAGAGATGAGCATTGGGGATCTCAATGGCTGGTGATCAGACAATGTCCCACTCATCCAGTGACCAATCCTAATATAAATCCTGACCACATCACTGATACAGGAGATGGAAGAGCAGTGAGAGACACAATCTGCTAACATCATTACTGATTAGCCTATCACCTCCCCAGTGTAAAAAAAAAAAAAATATATGTCTGCCTTTTTATTAAGTTTTCTTTATTTCCTGCAAGTACAAATGCAGTACAGAGGTTAATATCTTGTTCTTCAAACAAGTAAAATCATCCACCTGTGGGCACCTCATCCACCTTTATCTGATGTTCTAGCAGTTGTATTTCCATTATTGTCTTTTATATATGCAGACTTATGTGATCCATTTCAAAATTTAAATTTTCAGTTTGTTTCTAAAAGTACACCTTTTACGGGGAGCTACAGGAACACAAAAAATGACACTGAATATCACAGTGCCAGGTCTAAGTCATGGGCCAATTCTGAATCACATCTTACTGAGATACATTGTTCTGTGCAGGTGGATGGACCTTCTTCCCGATCGTAATTTCCAGCAGCACTCTGTATGATCAACTGTTAGATGATATTTTCAAGATGTAAACCTCAGTAGGCCTCTCTGTATCTTCCCTCTCTGTGGCAGCTGACAAGGTTTCCTCATTACCTTCCAGCAATACAAATGAACAATTTTCTGTGGAGTACTGAAAGTACAAACACCTGCATGGATCTCTGTTACGGCTCCACCAGATTACACCAACAGTAACTGGTAGAGAATGAGGAAGACTAGACAGTTAATTTATAATTTTAACTAATTTTACTAATATTTCTAATTTAAACAAGACAATGTACCTAATTGAACTTTTGTTTCTACAACAGTGTGCATCACAGTTTTTCAAATATGTAACTCTGAGTCAGATGAGCTTCCTCCAGGGATGCCTTCACCAACAGGTCACCCAGTGTTTTGAATGAGGGCCATCTCTTCAGCCTCTGTCAGCCTTTTTCTATTGGTCAAATTTGATCATATCCAACATTGAGCAAATTAGGAGACTTATATGTATAAATGCATGTAGGTGTTGCTTTCAATTAGATAATATGAAATACTGTTGGAATGGCTGAACAATTTACTTTTTTCTCTCTTAGGGAATTTCACTAGCTACTTACACATGTGACATAACCACTGAGTATTATTTATTATGTAGGGTAGCTAAACAACATCACGATTGCATGTAATGATATTATAGCTTACCTGTTTTAACTATAGTTTGTGTTTTATCTTCAGTTCCTGATAAGTAGCTACATTTTGTACTTGTTGGGTTGCACCTGCATAAATATTAACATGCGCACGCACACGTAAAATAAAATAAATGGAACACTCGGAATAAAACATTTTTCAGTTATTACTGACATTTACTCGGGCAGCATTTCTTTTTTTGCCACGCCAGCTCACGTAATTTGGCTACTGTATTATTTTTTTCCTAAATATATGCTCAAATTATATATACGCACCTATTTCTAACTCCACTGGGTTGAAGTGCGAGGATTGAGCCCGTTTTTTCTCTTCCCTTACCGTGCTGATCCGTGTTATCTGCGTTCCATTGATGAGGTCTTTGTATCTCCTCGTGCACGAGCTTTACTCGGGGTTAAAGTAAGTTGGCTGAACTAACCGTTATCCCCCGTTCTGAAACCGAAAACTCTGAGTTGGCCAGTTCAGGATTGGTCAACTCAGAGTTCAGATTTGATCTCAGGGATTGTTAAACCTGCTTTCTGAAATACCCCCGACATCTGTAGGCATGTCATCCTGATACTACGGTCAAGCTATCCGCATCTGAACGGTTCAAGCTCCTATTTTAGCGGTATTACGGTAGTGCGTTGCCAACTCACAAAAGTTCATGATGTTCAAGCCAATGTTTCAGCGAATAAAATACGGATTAACATATGTTTCCAATTCGCGACGTGGATACATTTTACTTTGTCTAAAAAGTGTTCATACTATCTTTAAGGAGTATTCTGGTAACATAACTCCGCTTTATACTGTAATTATGAATAAATGCATATAGATCATGCATATAGCCGATCTCCCGATCTTACATGTTAATAAAGTTCATAATATATCACTTATTCTAACTTGATTCTATTCTACAATATCTCATGAGTGTTCACATCGAGTTGTGGAAAATGAGTTTTTGGTGACCACTTTGTGTACTGTTATTATCGATGCATGCATAGAGTTTATATCTTAATTAGATCTTATATCATATTATAATATGGTATTCTATGATATCTACTTAATGTCCACACCAAGTCTGAAGCAGATCTATGGTGGAAATTTTGAGTCTTAACCACTTTAATGTATACTGTTATTGTCTGTGAGTGCATGTAGTTTCATTTCGTCCAAGTGCTTATAATGACTTAAATAATTAAAGGGAAATGTTATCATTTACGCATTGCAACCTTTACATTTCATATTTTAGTCAACTGAAGATTTAGTTGACTATAATATTATCATAATTAGTCGACTAAACTAAAAACAGTTCAGATGACTAAAAATAAATTACATTTTAGTCAAAAAACTATGACTAAAATTAAATCAAATCTTGCTGTCAAATTTAACACTGGTCTGGGCTGCCCGGAGCCTGTTCCGTATGTGTGCGTGCCATCACAGAAGCAGTGCTCCCAGCATTTCAGCAGCAGTTAAAGCCGAGGAGTGTACTGTACCGTGACGTTTCACATGCCACTGGCTTTTTCTACATGACAGTGGCACGTGCCACTGTGGCTTCATTGGCATGTCAATGAAAAGGCCAGTGGCACGTGCCACTGCCACAAGTGCCCCTAGCGGTACATGACAGTTACTGCACTGGCTTCATTGGCATGCCGATGCAAAGACTTACAAGACAGTGGCACGTGACGGTGCGTAACCGCCCCTATGTGTTATGTGGCGAGCAATATAGTGGCAAGGCTTACATGGCTCATATGCACTACACTTTTAAAACATATAATTTAAACCACTTAACATGCAGACTCCCTGAATGTATTTTAGATAATTTCAGCAAAATATGAGGTTTATTTTTATATAACTCTATGTTTTAGGATCATTTACAATTTAGAATACAGTTAGATGTCTTCACATAAACCTGAATGGTGAAATAGTGTATTGTAGAACTATGATTTACTGAACGATTTTGTAAATACTTTGTGTTGTGCATTTGATGTTTATTTTAGTTTCCGAATGTTTATAATTATGCTATTCAATAAAGGCTTTGCTTTAAGCCATTTCACTTGCTCTCAGTGATTGTAGCGTATATGTTTAAGTTTTATAACTATTGTGCTGCTGCTGTCACTGCTGCAGCTGCTGATTATTATTATTATTATATATACACAATATAGTATGTATGACTATATATAGTGGTTGATTAAATGTTGTTGCATAGCCATAAAAAAGATGATTTACATTTTTTCATGTATTGAAAGGTAATCTGAAGCTATCTTAATATTACAGCCTACTAACGACTAAGCTCATTTAAAATGAGCATTGAATTTTCCAGCTTAATAGACATAATATAAGTAAATAAGAAAAGTACCAGAAAGAGTGTTATTAAAAATTAAAAATATGTTTCAGTTAAATTCACTATATAAAAAAAAAAATCACAACTACATAGTCATGACTTGTTTTTACTTTTGCAATATGAAGAAATTAGATGGCAAAATTATGCAAATGGAAATTTTAACCTTCTGTAAAATAAACAAATCAAATTTCTATCAAATCACAACACTATTTTTTTCAGTACTTTCTTGTGTGCTTCCTATAATTTTTAAAGTGTTTTATTGTAGGAATTTGAAGTAATGGGATGGCAAACATATATCAAATGTCTTTTCAATTCTATATACCTCACTTTTTGAAGTCCAATAAAGTAAGCAAATCAAATTGTTATCAAATCACTCCACTATATTCTTGAATATTACTGATTCTGGTACTCATGATTTCAGACATATTTACTGTAAGAATTTGGAGTAATGGAATGGTAAAATCATATTTTATTCTGCAAATTGTTCATAAAATATTATATAAAGTATTATGATTAAAATAGTTTTAGTCTTAAACATTCTCATGCCAGGTAGGCATGTCACACTCAAGGTATGATATCCATTGATTTTTTTATGTAATGAAACAGAATTTGTTTGTCATGGAATGAAAAATACACAGCCCTTTGTTGTTTTATACCACTTAGAAAATGTCATCATAAATGCATGTATAAGGAGGAGTTTTAATTTATAATACCTATTTATGAATCCTCTTGAATGTTTTGTAATCTGTACCTAACAATCAGCATTATCAATTTGGTATGAAAAACGTATTTTCATGTTATTTTTTGCTAGTAAGCAAAGCTTTTCTAGTATTACAATTAAATAATAGATATACAGATCACTTTATTAATCCCAGAAGGAAAGTCAAGAGTTGTGCTGCTTTACAGTGAATAAAATCTGTTTAGATTTGATGGATTATGTGGTCACTGGAAGCTTGTCTTCTGTAGTTTAACATGTTGTGTAATATAGCTTTTATCATGTATAAAAATAGTATATAAAAAATAAAGTTAGGAGATTTAAATGAAAACATTGATTTTTTTATTTTTAATAACAAGAGTAGATCTGACTGTCCAACATTTTTATATTATCCTGCACACAGGCCTAGGTTGTAACACATCTCTGTAGCTACTAAAAGCGCGAGCAGCTTTCCGCCGGTTACCGTAAAATAGGTTTTAGATGACGCCACAAACTTCAGTGTAAGTAGCGCGACAGAAGTTTTTTCTGAGTGCAGATGGTGTGACGGCGGTGAAGAATGGCTGGTAGGTGATAGCTACTTCACTTATGATATCAACATGCGTATCTTCCAGCATTTAGTTCTTCCAATTGCTTAACAGTCTGTATTGTCACTCATTATGGGAGTAGGAAATATACCTACTAATATAATATAATGATTATAATAATAACTGAATGCATTTATTAAAACAAGTGGTATTAATGGAGCTGATAAATTAGTAGATAAATTTGTAGAGTTGTCAAAACATGACCCACGTTTTTTTGATAAACAGCACAAACAAAACAAAACGAACAACTCTGAATAAGTTTTTGCCGTTTACCTCACCCCGAATCCACAACAACATGTGGACAGGTCGAGAGTACGTTAAATGGGTCCACAAGTCAAAACTGCAGCATGATAAATAAGCACAAACTGATGAGACAGTATGTAAAACCAAATTAACCATGCATTTCTGAATTCGTCAAGCAAGTGCCATTTTTGTAATCATAGTCTATTAACTGTTCATTTTGTTTGTGTTTATTTGTTTGACTGTTGCATCAAACATGCTGTACGTGATCAGTTTTATTGTTTATTGCTGTCCTACTCATTATGGTGTCAATGTTTTATTGTATATATATAAACTAATTTTTCATATTATAGGCCAACAAATGTTCTGGTGTCCCTAGCCCATGTAATATTTAAATGTTGTTATATTGAATTAAATAGTGTCTAGAGCATCACAGGTGAAACTCCTGACGAAATAAACACCTCAGAAGAGAATTGCTGCTACTGCTGGACACCTACAGAAGCAACTTTGCAGCATATTAGAATAAAACACTTAAAACATGCCATCCATTACATGGATCAAAACATTGGTAAGTTTGTTTTCTATTTAGTGTGTGTGTGTGTGTGTGTGTGTGTGTGTGTGTGTAGTGATTTTGAGCTATAACAAATCTTACTACATTTTTCTTCTAAACAGGAAGATTTACAATTCCTTGCTTTTGCCATTCATCAAAACGTTGTGTTTAAGACACTTTCATTGATTAACAAAATAAAAAATGCTCTGAGCCTGGGTAATGACTGTCAAGACCTGAATCTGGTGTTTGATGTCCTGCTTCCAGAGGTAAGCACATTATTAACACATGCATAAAGTTATGAAGCTGTACTGTTTCTGATGTCATATTATCTTTTAAGGTGACTATCACAATAATCTCAGGACACAAGGGACTCTGCCGATATGCAGCAGAAATATCGCTGTCCACTGGAGATTGTTGTTTTATTTCATTATTTAATTGTACTTATTTATATTTTGGCTTATATAAATAAAAAAAATTCTATTTTTTCATATAATTTTTTAAATAATTTTTCTATTTGATATTTGCTAATAAAAAAAGTTCTTTGTGAAAACAATAAATTGCATGTTTCTCTGGTAGCAATCACCACCAACAACATGAGAAAATATTCCAACATATTTGAAAGTGCAGCTACAGTCTTGTGGAAATCATGTAATATACTGTTTTATGCTAGTTAGTGAGCCACAACAAGCAGTGGTGGTTCTAGGTTGTGGTGCTCTGGGCAAACCCACCCTTCAACCCTTTACGAAGACAAAAAAGGGCCACAGTTTTACACAATGTAATTTTCAATAAATTACATTGTGTAAATAAATATGTATATAAATAAATGAGAAAAATTCAAATAAATACAAATGCAAAACCAAGAACACACTAATAAAGACTTTTAAATTATTAAACTACTACAATAAAATGAACAAACTAAATAATTGTGAGTGAGTTTGTGTAGCTGTGAAAAAAGTAAAATAAAATTTCAAAGCGAATCATGTTCTGCAAGATGCCTAAAAAGGCTGGCCAGGTCTAAATAATGGTCGGTATTTCTGGAAATGAATGCTATACGTAACTTAAACACGTTACACTATATTAGATTCTGCCTGCGCACTTTCATGTAGTCAGTGGGGCTGTAATGAGTGTCATGTGACACTGGGGGCGCTAGTGACACTGTCACTTTGCCACTGTCATGCAAGCCAAGCCACTGCAGTAACTGTCATGCACCGCTAGGGGGCGCTTGTGACAGTGGCACGTGCCACTGGCCTTTCCATTGACATGCCAATGAAGCCATTGCAGTAACTGTCATGTACCGCTAGGGGCGCTTGTGGCAGTGGCACGTGCCACTGGCCGTCCATTGGCATGCCAATGAAACCATTGCAGTAACTGTCATGTACCGCTAGGGCATGTGCCACTGTCATGTAGGAAAAGCCAGTGGCATGTGAAACGTCACGGTACAGTACACTCCTCGGCTTTAACCCCCTCTCACCCAGTGTCTACTCAGACCACACCTTTAAATTATTTACATATCTGCCTGAGATGGAACTGCATGCTGAGTTTAGCAGCAATGCGATATTTCTCTCTTGGTGCCTAATTTTATTTATTTATTTTTTGTCGAGTATATTTCATGTTTTGTCTGGTCAATTTCATTTCATTTGTTAATAAACATGCATTCCTGCATTTTAGGCCGGTGCATGACACAATCCAAAAAAAAGTTGGGATATTAAAGCACTTACCACTTGGTAATGCTGTCATTCCTTCTCACAACACTTAAAATAAGTTTTGGTGCCAAAGTACCAAGTGATGAAGTGTTTAAGATGTTCTTTTGTACCGTTTTTCTTGCAAACACGTCTAAATGTGTGTAACAGAACATTATTTTCTTTGTCACATTTTTTATTTTGAAAATTCTCCACACATTCTCTATTGGTGACAGGTCAGAACTGCAAGCAGGCTTAAGGCTTTTTGCACAGCAAAGTGAAGCGGCATTTGTGACCGTGACTCTGTATTTTAGTGCTTGACAAAGGTTTGATAAAGCAATTCCTTGACCATACGTTTGTCAGCTATTGATGAATGGCGGTTCTTGAGGCAGTGCCATCTGAGGGATCAGTGATCACGTGTTCATCTTAGGCTTGTGCCCTTTTCACTGATGCACTGAAATTCTTCTTAATGATATTATACACCGTAGAGGGGGAAATGGACAAATCCCTTACAATCTTTCTTTGAGTTGAAATGTTGTTTTTAAACATTTCAATAATTTTCTCACATATCTGTTGACAAACTGGAGATCCTTTGTTTATCTTTGCTCCTCAAAGACTCAGCCTTTAGTGGCTACTGCATTTGTACCAAATAGTGATTACAATCGCCTGTTGAAATCATGTCATCTCATTTTTTATTGTTGTTTTTTTTTATGTCAGTACTAGCCTTAACTTGGCCAATTCCAGTTTTTTTGTAATGTGTTACAGGCCTGGAGTGCAAGAATTGATGTTTATTAACAAATTAAATTAAGTTGAGCAGACAAAACATGGAATCTTGCGTTCATTTTCTCTGCAATTAAATAAAAGTCAAGTAAATAAGAGACAATGTGCACTTATTTATTTATTTGTTTGTTTATTTTTTTATTATCCATTTTCCTTAATGTCCCAACTGTGAACATGCATGGGGTGGATTGAGGTCCAACTCTGCCTTTTTGCAATCATAGGCCTCTTGGCGTATGATTTTACTTGGTGACTTTAACATGCATGTCAGTACTAACTTCTTACACACTACTGAGTTTTTTTCTTTGTTGAATTTTTTTACTCAGCATATTTAATTTCCCACCCATTAACATGGTTAAACTTTGGATTTATGTTCAAATGGATTTAATAAAATGTATTTGGTTTCCCTGTTAGCTTCTCAGATTGCAAGGTCACTGAATATAAATTTGGTACCTTAACTAGAAGACTGTAAAGTTCCTTCTTGGCTGGTCAATCTTGGAAAAGTGGTTGTAGAGATGATTTCCAGAGAACAGCCACTGGAAAAGTCTACCGTTTGGATGAGTGGGGTCCCTGGAGATCTTTTCTACTCTGTTCCTTCACTGCCTAGTGTACAATGGTGCTTGAAAGTTTCTGGACCCTTTAGAATTTTCCATATTTCTGCATAAATATGACCTAAAACATCATCAGATTTTCACACAAGTACTAAAAGTAGATAAAGAGAACCCAGTTAAACAAATGAGACAAAAATATTATACTTGGTCATTTATTTATTGAGGAAAATGATCCAATTTTACATATTAGTGAGTGGCTAAAGTATGTGAACCCTTGCTTTCAGTATCTGGTGTGACACTCTTATGCAGCAATAACTGCAACTAAACGTTTCCTGTAACTGTTGATCAGTCCTGCACAATTTTAGCCCATTCTGCTGTACAGAAACTCTGGGATGTTGGTGGGTTTCTTCACATTAACTGCTTGCTTCAGGTCCTTCCACAACATTTCGATCGGATTAAGGTCAGGACTTTGACTTGGCCATACCAAAACTTGTGTGCTTAGGGTTATTGTATTGCTCCATGACCCACTTCTCTTGAGATTCAGTTCATGGACAGATGTCCTGACATTTTCCTTTAGAATTCTCTGATATAATTTAGAATTCATTGTTCCATCAATGATGGCAAGCTGTCCAGATGCAGCAAAAAGGCCCAAACCATGATACTACCTCCACCATGATTCACAGATGGGATAAGGTTCTTATGCTGGAATGCAGTGTTTTCCTTTATCCAAACATAACCCTTTTCTTTTAAACCAAAAAGTTCTCATTCGTCCACAAAACATTCTTCCAATAGCCTTCTGGCTTGTCCACGTGATCTTTAACAAACTGCAGACGAGCAGCAATGTTCTTTTTGGAGAGCAGTGGCTTTCTCCTTGCAACCCTGCCATGCACACCATTGTTGTTCAGTGTTCTTCTGATGGGGGATTCATGAACCTTAACATTAGCCAATGTGAGAGAGGCCTTCAGTTGCATAGAAGTTACCCTAGGGTACTTTGTGACCTCGCCTATTATTACACGCCATGCTCTTGGAGTGATCTGTGTTGGTCCTCCTGGGGAGAGTAACAGTGGTTTTGATTTTCCTCCATTTGTACACAATCTGTCTGACTGTGGATTGGTGGAGTCCAAACTCTTTAGAGATTGTTTTGTAAACTTTTCCATCCTGATGAGCATCAACAACTCTTTTTCTGAGGTTGTCAGAAAACTCCTTTGTTCGTGCCATGATACACTTTGACAAACGTGTTGTGAAGAGCAGACTTTGATAGATCCCTGGGGGGTATTTCAGAAAGCAGGTTTAGTGAAAACTCAGAGTAAGTTGACTCAGAGTTTACGGATACTCTAGGTTTCCGGTTTCACAAAGCAAGTTCAGAGTAACTTGGAGTCAGTTACTCCGGCAACATACTCCGTGAAGCTAACCTGCTCGCTAGCAGGTTTACTTAAACCAACCCTGAGTTCATCCTCCTCTCTACCTGAAGCCGGTAGACTGAGGTAGTGTGAGAAATGGCGTGTCCCTTTCTCGAAGAGCCAGTTGACATTGAAGCACAAATACTACGGAGAAATCTCCGTCGGGAGAGGCTGATCAGACCCCGCTGTAATGTTTCCTCGTTCCCTGATGATATCTGTGTGAACCTTAGCGTTTCTCAGCACAGTCGATCATTTCTATTAACAATCTTCTCTGCTGTCAATCACTCATATGACACTCTGTGGACACGCCCCGAGTTGGGAGCAAATTCTTTGTGTTATGCTCCAGGTCGGGCTGTCTCTTGCATTAAAACGGTTACTATAAACCTTTGTGGTGAGCCTAAGCCTGATCAAAGAAGAATCCCACAGAATTTCAGATATCAGTCTAAACAACAAGAAATTTATTTAGTATGAAGCTTTGAGACTTGAATCAGTTAATATGATTCCATTATTAATATGATTTTAAGGTTTCCAACTGTGATTATCTGCATAGATGGCACTCTCTGCTAGGAGATTAAGGAGATTAAGTGAATATGAAGTTTTAATGTGCAGGTAGGCCTAAATAATATCAATTTTGCATTACAAATGAAATACAAATCACAATACAGCCACTGCAGTTAATTACTGTTCTGCAGTGTGAAGATCATATGTGATACAGCCCACATCATCAGCAACATGGAAGCAAAGTGGCCTGGGTCTGTGACTTGTAAAGTTTTCATGAGTGTACAGTGAGTGCTGGATTTGCGCATGATGAATATATACAGTACATATAACCATATCCTCTCATAATCAATATTTAGTTCTATTTGCCACTGATAATTTAAGCTGTATCCATGTATTATCTATCATAGGAGAGTTTGGTAATTACAGACAGAAGGTACCCCTGCCAGCCATATTTGCTGACCCCTTGCGCTGATCCTGGAGCCTTGGGGCCCACGGCAATATTATAACTTGGCTCACTTTGCAGGGACATGAGCACAGGGTAGGAGATGACCATTGGGGAAGATCTCACTGACTGTGACCAATCCTGAAATAAATCCTGACCACATCCACTGATGCACGAGATGCAAGAGTAGTGAGAGGACACAATCTGCTACCATCATTACTGATTAGGCTATCAACCTCCCCAGTGTCAAATAAAAACAATATGTCTGCCTTTTTATTATGTCTTTATTTCCTGCAAGTACAAATGCAGTACAGAGGTTAATATCTTGCTCTTCAAACAAGTAAAATCATCCACCTGTGGGCACCTCATCCACCTTTAACTGATGTTCCAGCAGTTGTATTTCCATTATTGTTTTTTATATATGCAGACTTATGTGATCCATTTCTAAATTAGATTTTTCAATTTGTTCCTAAAAATACACCTTTTATGGGGAGCTACAGGAACACCAAAATTGACATTGAATATCACAGTGCCAGGTCTAAGTCATGGGCCAATTCTGAATCACATCTTACTGAGATACATTGTTCTGTGGAGGTGGATGGACCTTCCTCTAGATTGTAAT
Source organism: Ancistrus triradiatus (assembly GCA_025084515.1). Lineage (NCBI taxonomy): Eukaryota > Metazoa > Chordata > Actinopteri > Siluriformes > Loricariidae > Ancistrus > Ancistrus triradiatus. The sequence continues at coordinate 462,906 of JAJAGP010000109.1, read as the reverse complement.
TTCCAGCAGCACTCTGTATGATCAACTGTTAGCCGTGATTTTCAAGATGTAAACCTCAGTAGGGCCTCCCTGTATCTTCCCTCTCTGTGGCAGCTGACAAGGTTTCTTTATTACCTTCCTGCAATACAAATGAACAATTTTCTGTGGAGTACTGAAAGTACAAACACCTGCATGGAGCTCTGTTATGGGTCCACCAGATTACACCAACAGTAACTGGTAGAAAATTGAGAAGACTAGACAGTTAAATTATAGCTTTAACTAATTTTACTGATTTGAACAGGACAATGTACCTAACTGAACTTTTGTTTCTACAAGAGTGTGCATCACAGTTTTTCAAATATGTAACTTTGAGCCACCATGAAATATGAAGAATCTGGAAAGAAAACAGCAGTCAAAGAATTGTACTGCTACAAGAAAATCTGTGTGCCAAGTTGTGTCTAGTAATGGATGGGTGGCATCACTGATCCCACAGTGGCAAAGTGATGAATATACATAAGTTTATATCCTTAATTTGAATGACTTCCCTCATATGTAGGCCACTGGGTCCTGGGGGGTGGCTGGGTCAGATGAGCTTCCTCCAGGGATGCCTTCAGCAACAGGTCACCCAGTGTTTTGAATGAGGGCCATCTCTTCAGCCTCTGTGAAAGGAGGATCCCCACCTGTTTTTTAGCCCTCAATCTTTTTCTATTGGCTATAATGGAGGTCAAATTTGAACACATCCAACATTGAACAAATTGGGAGACTTGTATGTATAAAGGCAGGTAGGTGTTGCTTTCAAATAAATAATATGAAATACTGTCAGTGTTGGAATGGCTGAACAATTTACTCTTTTTCTCTCTTAGGAAATTTCACTAGCTACTTACACATGTGACATAACCACTGAGTATTATTTATTATGTAGGGTAGCTAAACAACAACACAATTGCATGTAATGATATTATACCTTACCTGTTTGAACTATAGTTTGTGTTTTATCTTCAGTTCCTGATAAGTAGCTACATTTTGTGCTTGTTGGGTTGCACCTGAATACATATTAACATGCGTACGCACACACACGTAAAATAAAATAAGTGGAACACTCGGAATAAAACTTTTTTTCAGTTATTACTCACGCCATTGACTCGGGCAGTATTTTTTTTGCCACGCCAGCTCACGTTATTTTGCTACTGTATTATTTTTTTCCCTAAATATATGCTGAAATTATATATACGCAACTCCATTGGGTTGAAGTGCGAGGATCGAGCCCGGTTTTCTCTCCCGTTGCCGTGCTGATCCGTGTTATCTGCGTTCCATTGATGAGGGCTTTCTGTCTCCTCGTGCACGAGCTTTACTCGGGGTTAAAGTAACTAGGAGTTGACGGAACTAGCCGTTATCCCCTGTTCTGAAACCGAAAAGTCGGAGTTGGCCAGTTCAGGATTGGTCAACCCAGAGTTCAGATTTGAACTCAGGGATTGTTAAACCTGCTTTCTGAAATACCCCCCTGTTCTTTAAATAAAACAGGATGCCCACTCACAACTGATTGAAAACACCTGACTCCAATTTCACCTTCAAATTAACTGCTATTCCTAGAGGTTCACATACTTTTGCCACTCACTAATTTGTAATATAGGATCAATTTCCTCAATAAGTAAATGACCAAATATAATATTTTTGTGTCATTTGTTTAACTGGGTTCTCTTTATCTATTTTTAGGACTTGTGTGAAAATCTGATGATGTTTTAGGTCATATTTATGCAGAAATATAGAAAAAAAATTCTAAAGGGTTCACAAATTTTCAAGCACCACTGTAGATGACCTGCCTATTGGGCAGTGTCAACCTGGTAATTCACTCAGCAAAACACAGCACCCGATACAGGTGTTTCATTCCTCAGGGCTACACTTACCCTAACAGGTGGAGATGCTCCTAGAGAGAATGCTTTCTGTATTGGTGTTGTAAATGAATGTGAGGATAGCTGGAGAAATGTAAACTTTTCTCAGTTGTCTGAGGAAATTGTGTTAGCTGTATTGTGTAGTGATCATGTCAGGTTGTTGCTGATGAGTAAGTGAAGTTAATGCTGCTCACTTTCCACAGGAGACCAGTTGTTTCTTTTGTTTGTTTGTTTTTGGCCTCTCATCAATGGGATGGTCTTCCTTCTAGGTACCTCATGATATGTTTACTAGTTTCAGTATGATTGATCCCCTTAGTTTCAAAAATAATTAACTCTCTCTCTACTATGTTTGACCCTGCCCCTACCCAGTTCTAACTGCCTGTGTATTTCTTCTACTATTTGGCATTGCTCTTAAATTGCCTGCCTGCATCTGTTCAAGCTGTACCTTGATTCAACATGCCTTACAAATTATAGTTCAAATACCAAACTCCTTTTTTAGCTAAAGTAAGGGAAAAGGTGGCTGTGGCTCCAGTTTCTTGAAGTCAACACTTTCTATTGGCCTTCCAGACAGGTTTCTGTACTCCACATAGCACTGAATATGCTTTATTAAGAGTCACAAATAACCTACTAACCTGAATTTGGTTCTCAACGTATTTTGACTAGAAAAACTTGTCTCGGTTCTTGTCGTTTGCTCAATACTCTGTGCACTTGCTTAAACTTGTATCTTGAGTCAAGCCGTGTCACTCGTTTCAGCCGAAACTCTATTCATGATTCACGAGCCAAGATTCAGGTTAACAATAGTCCTCAGAGAAGACCTCCACTATTTTTATCATGTTTTTCTTTATTTTTACATCTACAGTACTGTATTCTTTGTGCAAATAAGTCTCCATGGGTCCTAAAAAGTTTAGTTTATAAGCGCCAACTGACAGCAAAACAGGATTTGAATGCTCCAGAACACAGGCTGTAGTTAGCTTAGCTGCTATGCTAGCACCCAAAGTTCACCAGTAGAGTAAGTGTTGCTTTTACTTTTCATTTTCAATCCATTACTCACTAATCACATTAGATTTTTTAACACTTCATTATGAAATAAGCTTTGTGTTAATGGTTTTGGCCAATTGTAGATTAATGTGAGTGTTTTAAACATTTCATATCTTTACTTATCATAGTATATCTCCACTATTATACAATATAGACCACTCAACCAAACTCAGTTCATGTTACATTTAACTTATGATGGATTTGTTGGAACATATCCCCATCATAAATCAGGGAGCACCGGTACAATACAACTCCATTAATGAATATAATGCCTTATACAGTGTGGATTTTCTGTGGGTCTGGAAAGGATTGATTCAGTGTACAATATTCATTATGGGAAAAATTTGCTCGGTACTCGTCGTTTCGGTTATCGACAAGCATTCTTGGACAAATGAACGACGAGAACCTCAAGTACAGCATCAACAACAGCATCAGCTTGCTTTTGATAATATTTCACAGACAGACAGCACTTTTGTTACTATTGGTAAACATAGGTCATTCACTACATCTGTTATTACCCAAGAAGTATGCCATGGTCCCATTCTTGGTCCCCTCTTTATTTATGTTACCCCATGGACAAATTATCCATATCCACAATCTGAGTTTCCAGAGGTATGCCAACTACATACAGAAACTGTATATGTCAGTACAACAAAAGCTAACAGTACAACACTGCTACCTTTCTACCCCAGTCTCTGGTAGCATGTAACTCTGGATGAATAGCAATTTCCTACAATAAAATACAGACATAATCAAGCTGCTGTTATTACAGCCTAAGAACCACATCCCTAAAATATCTAACATCACTATCAACACTGATGATGTTTCAAAGAGCCCTTTCGCTAGCTGCAAGAAATTTGAAATACTGTTTAAGTCTGCATCTTTGAGCTTTACATTTAGCCATTAATCCAAACTCCAATTGTTCATCTTGGTAATACTATCTGTCTCTGGCTATTACTCACTCTGAGTAATGCCAAAACATTGATTCACATACAACAACAACAACAACAACAACAAAACCACTCTTCTGACCCCTATTCTTAATCAGCTGAACTGGATAGTAGCATCTCATATTGAGTACAAAGTATTGCTCATTACTTTTAAAGCCCTTCATGGTCTGCACCCAACATATCTTACTGAGTTCCTCCATCCCTACAGCCCCCTCTCACACCATCTTCTTCTGATGGCAGACTACACCTGTCCCCTGTATTAGACTCTTCGAATGGTTGCTGGTATTTCAGTGCTGTAGCACCTACGCTGTGGATTTCTTCAAGTAGACCCCATTTCAGAAGACTTTTCTGTTTATAAAAAAAATACTGTTATTCTTCTTTCAGGTTATCTGGATGTGGTACAAACTGGTGTTGTAACAAGTACATCACATAAATAAATCACACAAATCATGTATTGCTATGATCCTCACCAGGAGAAGGGAATAGTAACTGAGACAAATAATGTATCTTTATAGTCTGTGATGTGGACAATACATGTTTTCTGAAGGTTTAATATATCTATTTGAAGCATAAAAAGGTGTTGTTTTTTGAAGAATGCTGATTTAAAACTGGCACTTTAAGCATAATGTTAAGCATGACAAGTGGGATAAGAATGTATGTGTAACGCCGAACTAGGAGTGAGGAGGCAAACGCAGCCACTGGATACAACGAACACTTTTAATACAGACACAGAACACACTGGATACAGATGGGACGAACGAGGAAGAAGCATGGTGGAGAGGAAGGGAACCAAGTCAATCGGTGAGTGCTGACGGCAGAATGAGGCTATAAATAGGGTGGAGAACAATAGAGCCACACGGGAACAGGTGTAGGTGATTAGTAGGCGGGGGACGATGATCGCTCCAGAACGCGAATGTTGCGACCCGGGCTGCCGGTGGGCGTGACAGTAAAAAGTGACAGTGACGGTCCGCGTGCCTCTTGTAGCGGCGGATGGCACGGTCGATCCGCTGATGCACCTGACACCAGATGTCCTCGCTGCGACGAAACCAGTCGTCAACGGCTGGTGCGTCAGAGGGTGCAGCATCCCAGGGGACGAACGGAGGTTGGAATCCCAGGACGCACTGGAACGGAGTGAGACCAGTGGCGGAGTGACGGAGCGAGTGTGCGCCCACGGGTGAAACCGGCTCCAGTCCAGCGGGTTGTGTAAGCAGTAGCAACGAAGGAACTTCTTTACCTCTTGATTGGAGCGCTCGCACTGGCCGTTGGACTCCGGGTGGTACCCAGAAGAGAGGCTTACCGTGGCTCCCAGTTTATCAAGGAAAGCACGCCAGACCGCAGAGGTGAACTGAGGACCCCGGTCCGAGAGAACGTCCTCCGGGATGCCAAAAAGGCGGAACACCTGCTCGAATAGCACCTCCGCTGTCTGCAGAGCAGAGGGGATCTTGGCCAAGGGAACGAAGCGCATGGCACGAGAGAACCGGTCGATAATGGAGAGGAATGCGATGTATCCTTGTGACTGAGGGAGGTCAGCGATGAAATCGACGGCGATGTGTGACCAGGGGCGGTGCGGTATGGGCAACGGATGGAGCTGTCCGGAGGGTAGAGTGCGGGGAATCTTGCATTGGGCACAGATGCTGCATGAACTGTGAACATCCCTGCGCATGTTGCTCCACCAATAGCAAGCCGCCAGAAGTTGATGGGTGCGGGTCTCCCCGGGGTGGCCAGAGCAGAGGGAAACGTGCGCCCAGGTGATGATACGGTCACGGAACTCCGTGGGAACGAACTTCTTGCCCGCCGGGCAACCGGGGGGTACACGTGTTCGAGCGAGGTTGTCGTCCAGTTCCCGTTCGAAATCCATCTGTACAGCGCCGACAATACAGGACTCCGGAATGACAGGAGCAGGAGGTTACGGAGAAACAGGGTCTGGGTCGTGGCTACGAGAAAGGGCGTCCGCCTTGGTGTTTTTCGAGCCAGGCCGGTATGTAATAGTAAAGGAGAAGCGGGAGAAGAAGAGGGACCAACGTGCCTGGCGAGCGTTGAGGCGTTTCGCAGAGCGCAGGTATTCGAAGTTCTTATGGTCGGTGAGAACGGTAAAAAGGGTGGTTCGAACCCTCCAACCAATGTCTCCATGCCTCCAGGGCCAACTTGATGGCCAGCAGTTCGCGATCCCCGACGTCATAGTTGCGCTCGGTGGGAGACAGCTTGTGCGAATAAAAAGCGACCGGGTGCATTTTCGGAGGATCGCCCAGGCATTGAGAGAGAACGGCACCCACTCCCACTGAAGACGCATCCACCTCCAGGACAAATGATCGGTCCGGGTCGGGGTGGCCCAGAATGGGAGCGCTGGTGAAAGCGGATTTCAGGGCTGCGAAGGCTTCTTCTGCCTCCAGATTCCAGCGAAGGGATCGGGGTTTGCCTTGCAGAAGCGTGGTGAGGGGTGCCACCATCCGGCTGAAATTACGTATGAAACGACGGTAAAAGTTGGCAAAGCCCAGGAAGCGTTGAAGATCCTTAATGGAATCCGGCTTGGGCCAGGAGAGGACCGCCGAGACCTTGTTATCGTCCATGGCTACGCCGGATGGGGAGATGACGTAGCCCAGGTAGTGAACGGACTGTGTATGAAACTCGCATTTCTCAGCTTTTACACGAAGGTGATGGGTCCGCAGCCTTTCCAAAACCAGTCGGACTTGAGCAATGTGTGTGGGCAAATCTGGCGAGAAGATCAGAATGTCATCCAGATAAACCAACAGGAACCAACCCAGCATGTCTCGGAGGACGTCGTTGATAAACGCCTGGAAAACTGAAGGACCGTTGGCCAGGCCAAAGGGCATCACCAGGTATTCATAATGGCCCGAACTTGTACTGAAGGCGGTTTTCCACTCGTCGCCCTCTTTAACACGGATTAAGTTGTAGGCATTCCGAAGATCCAGCTTTGTATACCAACATGCGGATCGGAGTTGCTCCAAGGCCGAGGGCACGAGCGGAAGCGGGTAGGCATACCTTTTAGTGATGAGATTGAGTTCGCGGTAATCGATGCATGGCCGCAGCCCCGAATCCCGCTTGGGAACAAAGAAAAACCTCGCCGAGACAGGAGAGGTGGACGGTCGAATGAAACTGAGATCGAGATACTCCGTGACATAATCCTTCATGGCCTTCTCTTCGGCAGGTGAGAGAGGATACAGCCGAGCCTTGGGTAGAGGGGCATCAGGCAACAGGTCGATGGCGCAGTCGTAGGGACGATGAGGTGGAAGAGGAGCCGATGACCCTTCTCCGAAGACACCCAAGAGGTCCTGGTATTGGCTGGGCACATTGGGGGGAAGAGTGGAAGAAGCTGAGACCGGGAGTGTGTTGAGCTGGAGAGCCGGACGATGCAGACAATGTCTTTGACACCACGGTGACCAACGGATGAGTTCCCGAGCGGACCAGGAGATGAGGGGGTCATGACGGTGAAGCCAAGGAAGTCCCAGGATGACGGGATGAGCCAGGGAGGCCACGGGGAAAAAGGTGATCGTTTCCTCATGGATAGCGCTGGTGAAGAAGTGTAGAGGAGCAGTGATGCGAGTGATCAGGCCAGAGCCGAGTGGTTGACCATCAGCAGCAGTGACACGCCGGCCCGCGGGAAGAGGAGTGCAGGGAATCTTCCATTTGCTGACTAGGTGATCCGCGATAAAGTTCCCCTGAGCACCGGAGTCGATCAGGGCTGTGAGAGGAATCTCAGCGTGAGAGGTTTGCAATAGAACTGGTAATGTGAAGGACGGTAAGGGAGAGAGTCGACTCACCCGGGGTGTGCGTGTTGAAGTCCTGGCACTCCTGCCAGCAGAGGGAGCCAGATCACAGTCAGGACGTAGGTGACGATCAGAACCGCAGTAACAACACAATCCCAGTTGAAAACGACGCTGACGCTCCTCGGAAGAGAGGCGGGTGCCTGCGAGTTCCATGGCCTCAGGGGAAGGCGAAGGATCCCGTCTGGGGAGAGTAGACACACTACGTGAAGCGGTGCGTGGTCGGGACGTGAGAAGTTGGTCTAGACGAACCGTGAGGGTGATGAGTTCTTCCAGAGTGAGGTCAAGGTCGCGTCCAGCCAGCTCTCTCTTGAGATCAGGACGCAAACCCTGGAGGAAGTTAGAAAGGAGAGCCGGAGTATTCCAGCCACTCTGGGCTGCCAGCGTGCAAAACTCCAGCGCAAACTCGGCAGCGGACCGACGGCCCTGGCGGATGTGGAGCAATAATTCTCCGCTGGAACGGCCTTCCCGAGGATGCTGAAAGACGGACCGAAAGGCTGTCACAAAACTAGCATAATCCCGGACCTCCGGACCTTGTTGAGACCAGATGGCGGTGGCCCAGTCCAAAGCAATATGAGTGAGGAGGGAGATAACCAGGGCGATGCGGGCGGAGTCAGAGTCAGGGGGCGAGTGAGTAAAGTAGAGGTCGCACTGGAGCAAAAAGCCCTCACAACAATCCAGGTCTCCTCCGTATTTCTCAGGAAGAGAAAGCCTGTAAGCAGAAAGCTGAGGCGGGATCCGCGGAGGACTGGGGGGGAGCGAAACAGAGGCGGCGGAGACCACAGCGGCGGGGGACGGCGGAAGCTGTGACACACGCTGGGTGAGCTCGTTGACTGAGGGGACTATGAGCGCTGGTTCTCAGCCAAGTATGTAACAGCTTGAGCAACCTCCTGAAGCTGAGCACGAAGGTCGGCGAGTTGTTGTTCGACCATAGGAGTGGGGACGAGGCCAGCACCAGTAGCCGCTGTCTCCATGTCGACCAATTGAACTGTAACGCCGAACTAGGAGTGAGGAGACAAACGCAGCCACTGGATACAACGAACACTTTTAATACAGACACAGAACACACTGGATACAGATGGGACGAACGAGGAAGAAGGAGCATGGAGGAGAGGAAGGGAACCAAGTCAATCGGTGAGTGCTGACGGCAGAATGAGGCTATAAATAGGGTGGAGAACAATAGAGTCACACGGGAACAGGTGTAGGTGATTAGTAGGCGGGGGACGATGATCGCTCCAGAACGCGAATGTTGCGACCCGGGCTGCCGGTGGGCGTGACAGTATGCAGTATGAAGTACGTTTAAAGTCCATAATTTGGCTCTGTAGTGCAGCAGGTCCACTGTTCGAATCGCAGCCCTGCCAAGCTGTAAATATTGTACACAACTGTGCACAAGGGGGGTACCTACACAGTATCCTGCAGGTGGTTTTAATGTTAAGGGTGATCTGTGTAAGATCAGTTGTATGTTGCTACTGAGAAATTCTGTAAATGTAAATAATGCGATTCAATACAGGCGTTATTCAATACTGCCTTACGCTGCAATGCTTCATTTGCTCACCTGTTGACGCTGTTTACACTTGAACAAAAATCTCTAGTGTTTTTCAGTGTAGCACATTGTTACACATGAAGGTTAATTCATTAATTAATTCATTCATCAGTATAAAGTCCGTTTTACTGAAATTCCTGAAAGATAGAGCTACGTCCTATTAAAAAAGGTTTCTTCTAAGTCCATGTACTTACTGATCAAAGATCTAGATATACATAAAATACTTGAATGAAAATGCAGTAAGCTCTATAGACAAAGTGTTAACTGTGTAACAGTGTTTATCGTTTTTCTATCTACAAACCCATTTCCACAAAAAGTTGGGATGCTGCGCAAAATGTAGATATAAACAGGATGCAAATGTTGAAACTGAGCACTTGTTTTTTGAAAAATATACACGAATTTTGAATTAAATTTCATGTTTCAAACAAGTTGGAATGGGGCAACAAAAAACTGGTAAAGTAGTGTAATCCTGAAAAAAAAAACCTGGTAGAAGACCTCAAAATTAACTAACAATTCAGTGACATGATTCTTTGTAAAATGAGTATTCCAGAGAGGCTGAGACTTTCAGAAATAAAGGTGGGGAAAGGTTCACCATTCTGTGAAAGACTGCACAGGTAAATAATGCAACAATTTTAGAATAACATTTCTCAAAATAAAATAAAGAACTTCATCTACGGTACATAATATCATTAAAAGGTTCCAAGAATCCAGAGAAATCACTGTATACAAGGGACAAATCTGAAAACCAATACTGGGTGCCCGTGATCTTCGGACCCTCAGGCGGCATTGCATTAAAAACATACACAATTCTGTAGTGGAAATCACTGTGTGGGCTGTGGTACAAAAGTCACTGTCTGTGAACAGTTTGCCACTGCATCCACAAATGTAAGGTAAAACTCACCACACAAAGAAGAAACCATATATAAACATGATCCAGATATGACGTCACTTTTTGTAGGATCAGGATAATTTAAGATGGACTGAGATGGAAAAGTGTCCTGTGGTCCAGTGATGCAAAATTTTGAAAGTTTTAAAGGTTTCTGTAACTCACAGACATGGCGTCAACCATGCTAAAGCAAAGCGGGACCACCCAGCTTGTTATTACCGCACAGTTCAAAAGCTAGCATCTATGATGGTATTGAGATGCATTAATGCACATGTCATGGGTGACTTCAACATCTGTGAAGGCACCATTAATGCTGAATGATATACAGTGGGGCAAAAAAGTATTTAGTTAGCTACTGATTGTGCAAGTTCTCCTACTTAGAAAGATGAGAGACATCTGTCATTTTCATTATAGGTACACTTCAACTATGAGAGACAATATGAGAAGAACAATCCAGGAAATCACACTGTAGGATTTTTAAAGAATTTAATTGTAAATCATGGTGGCAAATAAGTATTTGGTCATCCACAAACAAGCTAGATTTCTGGCTCTCACAGACCTGTAACTTCTTATTTAAGAAGCTCTTCTGTCCTCCACTCGTTACCTGTATTAATGGCACCTGTTTGTCCTCATTATCTGTATAAAAGACACCTGTCTACAGCCTCAAACAGTCAGACTCCAAACTCAACCATGGCCCAGACCAAAGAGCTGTCGAAAAACACCAGGAAGAAAATTGTAGACCTGCAGCAGGCTGAGAAGAGTGAATCTACAATAGTAAGCAGGTTGGTGTGAATAAATCAACTGTGGGAGCAATTGTAAGACATACAAGACCATTGAAAATCTCCCTTGATCTGGGGCCCCATGCAAGATCTCATGCTGTGGGGTCAAAATGAGATGAGATGAGATGAGATAAGATGAGATAAGACTTTATTGTCCCGAGGGAAATTTGTCTTGGGCACATACAATACAGTGCCTGCTATATAAAAAACATAAATATAACAATAAAAACACATAACCACCAATTCAAATCCATGACATTCAACCATACATTACGAAGGATTACTTCTAGCACACATTGCATTTAAAGCTTTAATGGACAGTGGAACAAAAGAGTTCTTTAAACGATTGAGCCTGTACTGGGGCATTCTAAAACGTCTACCTGACGAAAGAAGCTGATACTCAGAATAGAGAACATGAGTGGAGTCTAAAACTATTTTTTGGGTCTGCCTAATGACTGTTTCATCAAAGACAGACTGAAGTGTAGGGTACTGCGTGACTCCAATGATCTTCATTGCCCTCTGTATAAGTCAGGTGATCTGGGTTCTCAACTTCACATTAAGGTTACCAAACCATGTTGAGATGCCATACCGCAAAATGCTCTCAATTACAGCATGATAAAAGAGAAGCAACACTTTCTGACTAACACCAACCCTCAACCTACGAAGAAAGTGTAATGGCTGTTGTACCCTTACGCAAACACTTTCTACCTGGACACTCCACATTAGTTTATTATCCATATGTATGCCCAGATATCTATAAGAACTCACCTGGGCTATACTCTGATCATGTATAACTAATGGTCTGTGATCTCCAATAGATTTTAGGGTCAAAGACCATTTCCTCCGTTTTCTTGGTGTTGAGAGTAAGAAAGTGTTTTTCACACCACAAAACAAAATTCTGGATCTCCTGTTTGTAACCAGCTACGTCTGATATATCAGACATAAGGCCCATGATTGCTGTATCATCTGAAAATTTAAACATGTAATTATTCACCGTACTACATGTACATTCATTGGTGTACATGGTGAACAGGACTGGGGAGCTAACGCATTCCTGAGGAACCCCAGTGCTAATAGTCAGTGGAGCAGACAAAGTCCTATTTATCCTGACCTGTTGAATTCGGTTAGTTAAAAAAGAATAGTACCACTTAACAATAGATGAACTAACATTCATCTGCTGCATTTTTTCCAAAAGAAGATGAGGCTGCAATGTATTAAAAGCTGAACTAAAATCAATAAAAAGCAATCTTGCCTAGGCCCTAGGATTCTCTAGATGTTTGCATACTAGATGTACTATAGTGTTACTTGCATTCTCAGTACCTCTTTTTATGTCTATAAGCAAACTGATATGGATCTAGCTGTATGCCTACTTCCAACTGGAGTTTATTCGCCATAAGACTTTCCAGACACTTCATTACCACTGAAGTTAACGCAACGGGTCTGAAATCATTGTTATCTTGTGGACAAGATTTTTTAGGGGCAGGAATAGTTACTGCCTTCTTCCATAGTGTTGGCATGGTGTGAGAGCACAAAGACCTCTGAAAAATAGGACCCCAAGCAGGTGTCAGTTCATCTGCACAAGTTCTTAGTGAAAAGGCTGAGATACCATCTGGACCTGTGGCTTTATTAACATTAATTACCTTAAAATATTTATTAACAGATTCATAATCTATCTTCAGCCTATCACCATCATCAATTACCATACTCTGAAGCACCATATCACATTCATGAGAGAAATCATTAAAATCAAACCTTTTATAAAAAACATTCAACTCATTTGCCCTGGCCAATTCATCTACAGCATATACAGATTTAGTCTTGGAATTCAAATTAGTAATTGATTTAATCAGATCCCAAAGTTTTTTAGAATTCATAGTCTGGAGGTTTTTTCCATATTCTCCCGAGAGTTTTCTCTTGCGTCTTTAAGCCTCTGATTCAACTCCTTTAGCACAGTCTTTAATTGAAAGTAATCATTATTTTTAAAAGCCTGCTTCTTTCTATTAATGCAGCCCTTCACTTCCTTTGTGATATACGGTTTATTATTTGGGTTGACCTTTATCTTTCGCTTTGGAATCACAGTGTCAACACAGAATTTTATATAATCTGTGGTGGCTTCTGTGGCATTATCCAAATTAGTCTCCTTTGAAAACATATCCCAATCCGTGCATAGAAAGCATCCCCTTAGTGTTTCAATACTGTTTTCCGTCCACACGTTGATACATTTGACCAAGGGTTTGCTGCTTTTTAAGACTGTCTTATATTTATGAATCAAGTGAATATTGTTATGATCAGAAATTGATCAGGGAGGTTTAGCTACGGCCTTATATGCTTGTTTTACAGTACCATAACACTTATCGAGAATCCTGTTCTTCCTTGTATCACATTTAATATAATGTTCAAACCCTGGTAAAGCAATATTCAAATTGCATTCATTAAAATCTCCCAAAATAAAAAAAGGTGCATTTGGGGTTCGCTGTAAATGTTCATAAACACAGTCTGCCACGTGCAACGCAGCTCTCGAAGCATTTCTATTAGGAGGCACATAGACAGAGCAAATGAAAATATTACCAAACTCTCTGGGCAAGTAAAATGGCCTAAGGCTCACACATAACAGCTCTACATCAGGATTACAAATTTTCTCCCGAACTGTGTAGTTTCTACACCACTTATCATTTATATACAAACACAGTCCTCCCCCTTTGCTTTTTCCCCGACAGTTCGTCTCTATCCGAGCAAATGAGGGAGAACCCCTCTATTTCAACAAGGCAATCAGGAATCTCGGAGTGTAACCAAGTCTCAGAAAAGACCATAACACACGACTCACGATATTCATAGCATCCTCTTGTTAAAAGTCGAAGTTCATCCATCTTACTTCTTAATGACCTAACGTTACTCAGAATCCCAGAAGTTGAATCTGTTCATCTGGACATAGATTTTGTTGGAGAAACGTTTCGTCACTCATCTAAGTGACTTCTTCAGTCTCAACTGTTGGAAAGCTACCTCATCAGGTCAGGACTCTGCAGTTTACACCCACCTACAGGCCAGTGGCCACTCTTTCAAGGATGAAGACGTGCAGATCCTTGATAGGGAGGAACGATGGTGTGAACGCGGAGTAAAAGAAGTCATTTTTGTAAAAAGGGAACGTCCATCCCTGAACCGAGGAGGAGGCCTCAGAGTACACCTCTCACAATCTTACAACGGAGCCATCGCTGCCCTTCCCCAATCCTGTGTGAATGGCACACGTAGCCATTGTCGTTAATGGCTATGTCAATCTGCATATTAAACTGATCACCGGTCCCATTGTTATGCAATAGTGCTGGTACCAGTCGTTATGCGAACTTGCTGTATATAAGATTGGGGAAGTTTTCCAACTGCTGAGACTGAAGAAGTCACTTAGATGAGTGACGAAACGTTTCTCCAACAAAATCTTTGTCCAGATGAACAGATTCAACTTCTGGGATTTTCTTACCTGGATCATTGAGCATGCATCATGACGTTACTCAGAATCATAGAAGGCAGGGGCGGTCGATTTCCTCATCTCCGCAACCGTCGTGGTACTCCTCCTCTACGGCCTCTTTTCCTTCGTCGCTGCTAGTATGAAACTCTAATGTCCTCCGGCAAACTTTCAATAAATAATCCGAAGGAATTAACTGTGTCTCCATGACAGCGTATAGACAGTAGCGCTTCCCTAGAGTAGACTACCATCTTGCTACTTGTGAAAGCCGAAACGGATTCACAGGTGGTTAAAAATCCACACAGGAACATTAGTGCCAGCAACGAAAGCACCAGAACACGTCCCATCATTTAAACTCGTACTTTGTTCACAAGGACTAAACACATCAACAACAAACAACAACAATCAACAACAAACAACAATAAACAATCAACTACCAGCAGCACTAGTTTGTGTCGTGTCACCACAGTGCAGCGACACAATGATCATGAAAACGTTCAGCAAAAATCCCAGAACTACACGAAGGGACCTGATGAATGACCTGCAGAGAGCTGGGACCAACGTAACAAGGTTACCATCAGTAACACACTACACCGAGAGGGACTCAGATCCTGCAGTGCCAGGCGTGTCCCCCTGCTTAAGCCAGTACATGTCCAGGCCCATCTGAAGTTTGCCAGAGAGCAGATGGATGATCCAGAAGAGGATTGGGAGAATATCATGTGGTCAGATGAAACTAAAATAGAAGTTTTTGGTAAAAACTCAACTGGAGGAAAAAGTATGCTGAATCGCATCCCAAGAACAGCATACCTACTATGAAGCATGGGGGTGGAAACATCATGCTTTGGGGCAGTTTTCCTGCAGAGGGGACAGGACGACTAATTCGTGTTAAGGGAAGAATGAACGGGGCCATGTATCGTGAGATTTTAAGCCAAATCCTTTCATCAGTGACAGTATTGGAGTTGGAACGTGGCTGGGTCTTCCAGCATGACAATGATCCCAAACACACTGCTCGAGCAACGAAGGAGTGGCTCTGTAAAAAGCATTTCAAGGTCCTGGAGTGGCCTAGCCAGTCTCCAGACCTCAACCCCATAGAAAATGTGTGGAGGGAGTTGAAAGTCCGTGTTGCCCCAAAACATCACTGCTCTAGAGGAGATCTGCATGGAGGAATGGGCCAAAATACCAGCTACAGTTTGTGCAAACCTGGTGAATACTTACAGGAAACGTTTGACCTCTGTCATTGCCAACAAAGGTTACGTTACAAAGTATTGAGTTGAACTTTTGTTATTGACCAAATACTTATTTTCCACCATAATTTACAATTAAATTCTTTAAAAATCCTTCAATGTGATTTCCTGGATTTTTTTACCTCATTTTGTCTCTCATAGTTGAAGTGTACCTATGATGAAAATTACAGACCTAAGTAGGAGAACTTGCACAATCAGTGGCTGACTAAATACTTTTTTGCCCCACTGTACATACTTTCGTTGGATTATGATTGATTGGTTTACGATATTTCAATTTTAAAGCTGGTAATACACTGATAATACACAAATACAAATTCAGCAGAAAATCTTATTCTGAATTTTGAATTTTGATTTTTCACTAGCCTAGCAGTATGCAGTACAATACTGTTCCGTAGATGCTGGGCATCCAGGCAGCAGCCACATGACTGAGCTGAGCTGCAGTGCCCTCAGTCCGGCAATGGACTAACATTTTGCTTATGTTTTTCACTTTCAATAAATTTTATTCAATAACTTATGCAAGATATTCAACACTTTATTATAAAATAAGCGTTGTGTTAATGATTTTACCCAACTGTAGGTTAATGTTTTTAACATGTTTAAAGTAGGCTAGATTATGATATACAATACTGTGCAAACTCTTAGGCCAGCATTATATTAGATACTGTTTTAGCAATGGTATAATGACCATATATAATTATTTATCAGTCAGTTGAAATGAATTGAAAGAAACAGGGTGAAGAGGCTAAGATATGCTAAAGCTCAAAAATATTGGAATGGAGATCAGTGGAAAAGTGGGGACTGTGGTAGCCTAGCGGTTAAGGTACTGGACTATGAACCAAAAGGTCCAGGGTTCAAATCCCACCTCTGCCAAGCTGCCACTGTTGGGTCCTTGAGCAAGGCCCTTAACCCACAATTGCTTGGATTGTAAGACTGTATCAATTGTAAGTCGCTCTGGATAAGGGCGTCTGCTAAATGCTGTAAATGTAAATGAAAAGAGTATTATGGAGTGATGAATCCAAGTTAAAAATTTTTGGGTCCAATTGTCAACAATATGTTGTATGGTCATTATACCATTGCTAAAACTAATCTAATGGTGCCAGTGATGAATTCAGTATATATAAAACTACTCGGTTTGTGATACAGTCACTTTACAATGGGTTTATCAGAACATAACCCCACCATAAATCGGGGAGTGACTGTATAGGTTTTGAAGCAACATATGCCGGCATCCAAACTAAATCCTTTTCAGTGAAGGTCTTGCTTACTTCAGAAAGTGAATGCTAAACCATATTCTGCACGTTAAAACAGCATGGCTCTTTTTAAAGAGTCCGGGTGCTAAACTTGCCTACCTACAGGTCAGACCTGTCAGCCACTGAAAACATCTGGCACATTATGAAACGAAATAATATGAAAAAGGAGACCCCAAACTCTGTAGCAACTGAAAGCCTATATAAAGCAAGAATGGAAAACTTCACATTCAAAAGCACAGCATTTGGTCGCCTCAGTTCCCATGCTTACAGTGTTGCTAAAAGAAGACATGTAACGCAGTGGAAAACATGCAACTGTCCCAACATTTTTGAAACACAGTGCTGGTATCAAAAAACAAACAAACAAACAAACAAAAAAATACCCCATAAAGCAATAGCATATATTGTTGATGTAATATTTCAATCAAATAATCAAATATAGAGTTTAAATTGTGCTCACACCGTTGCATTCTGTTTTTATTTACATTTTTGACAGTGTCTCAACTTTTTTGGTAAAGAGGCTGTATTACACATATGTAATATTCATTAATATAGTGTTAAATGAGAGACGAAATTAAACATAGATTTTTCATTAGTATAAATTACGTTTTCTCAAAACGTTAAAAATGCTCACCGTGCCGAGTGAAGAGCGAAATATTTACACGTACCTGCGCGCGACTCTACTGACCTAAATCAAGATTGGTGGCTATACACAGAGGCGGTGCTTAGCAGCACCCTGCAGGAACGCCATTCGTCCGTAGCGCTGTCCATCAAAAGCGGATCTTACCTGATACTAGCTGGTGTCTATAGCCATATTTTGGTGAGTGACCCTTCTCTGTAGAGAAAACGCGCCATAGATTGTGTACACGCTGTTGTATAGGAAAAATTTTATATGCGGAAAGGGACAAACGCAGAATTTAAGCGTTATTTCACAGCGATTAAATTTGCTTCTCATGGCTTCTGCTCGACATTGGGATTACTTTGAACAGACGCGGTGCTCCGATATACGACAATATACAGTGGTTTAAAGAAGCCTGATGAATATGCGGAGACTGGCTGAAAACTGTGCCAGTCTTTAACTTCAGCGGGTAAGGTTTGAAAATTACAACCGATCAAACACATATTATACGTTGAAAAGCGCGTATGACTGCGAGAGGGTGCCGCTTCCACGCCAGTCCTTGTTGCGCCTGCGCCATTGCACTGAAAACATCCTTCAGTTCTAAGGGATGCTGCTGGGTATGAGTGCTTTTTGGATAACCAGATGGCTCTTCATCAGTGAGTCGATTTCCTTCTTTTGTGATGATTTATGATCAGGTTAATCAGGCTTATTTTGTAAGATTTCCCTATTTTTTCCTGATAGCTTACCATCATTCTGTCAGTCAGCTGTTTACTATCTGCAGACTATAACTGGCTGTTGGCAATCTTTGTCTCCATAATTGCATGATCCACGTAGTGTTTGCAATCGGTCACATATTTAAGCCACTATAAACGTATCTACGAACACTCAATCAACCGACTGTTTATGACATTAGCGATGTTTAGATTTGTTAGAAAAATAAGCGCTCGTTTCCTGGTTGAATAGCGATCCTGAAAGATTGTTGATGATAGGCTAACATAGAAACTATGCAGGATATAGAAGTCTCAGGAAAGTACCTGCTCTCACGCCTTTCTTCCACTTTCATATTTAACTCGCGCGTGCACTGTCATCTGCATTCTTCACACACAGCTGCCATCGTTTAGCTACTATACGTGTGGTAGACATTTACCTAACGTTTGATACCAAATTTTTTTTGAGAGTGGAATAGAAATCCTTAATGTTTATGTGCCAGGACATACCATAATCTTACTATACAAAATGAAGTATTTACAGTATTTCCTGGTAACTACTACATGCATTCATTTTGTAGGTTTTAAAACATATTTTGCTAAAAATACTGTTTAAAACAAATGCACATCACGCAGTAGCCTGCATAAATAAAATTCACATTATACCTGTACGTTTTATCCATTGCTTTCGTAATCTTCCACACATCTAGTGCTGGGTGGTATACCGGTTCAACCGTACACCGGTGTTAATTTCCCCTCCGGTATGCATTTTTCATATACACTGCACCTACATACCGGTGCAGAGCAGAAATACAACTCTAACAAATAGACAGCAAATTATATAATATTTTTCGTCACTATGAGCGCTGCTGATTTCTGAGTTGAGCTACACCAACATACAGCATGTTGGGTAAAGCTTGCTAGCCAGGTAGCATAACGTACACCACAGCCTAGAAACAGTGTGTTAGCTGGGAAAGGCTCTGTCAGAGTAAAAAAAGAGAATACAGAAATATATTATAAAATTGAGATCGGAGATGCAAAAGAAGAACCCCATTATGAACGCAGTAACTCTCGAGACTAGAGTAATGATTAAATCACTGAATTTGGGGTATGTCAAAAATACTTCAGCCAAAAATAGGCATCTCTCTCTTTTAAGCTCTGTTTTTAAGAAGTAGATTGCACAATAAAATCTGTTTTCATTCGGCAATTGTTTCATGCATTCTGATTTGTGTAAGCCCTGTAGTAATCAAAGCCTTCATTATTTACATACATAATGGATTCGGCTGGTTTTGGCGTTGATCGACTTCAGTGACCTCATATAACTGATTCTGTGCCGGTTAACCACACGAGCAGCACAGTTATTTTACATTTACATTTACATTTACATTTACAGCATTTGGCAGACGCCCTTATCCAGAGTGACTTACAATTGGTACAGTCTTACAATCCAAGCAATTGTGGGTTAAGGGTCTTGCTCAAGGACCCAACAGTGGCAGCTTGGCAGAGGTGGGATTTGAACCCTGGACCTTCTGGTCCACAGTCCAGTACCTTACCCGCTAGGCTACCACAGTCCCACAGTCCCATTTTACTAACTTTAATTTATAATTCAGTTCAGGTCAGTTCATAATTCAAAGTTTCAGGCACTCGAGAGTTTGTTGAAGAGACATGTTTAAGGGTTTGTTTGCTGAGATAATGAGAAGGAAGTGTTATAGGTTTTGGCTGTGTTTTGAATGCTACTTAGCAAGTCAACTAGTAGGTCTCCCTAAATACTGCATTACTGATGATGGACTAGGGCAAGTCAACTAGATTGTCTCCCTAAATACCGCATTACTGATGATGGACTAGGGATACTACTAAAGGGTTAGTTATCCATTTTGAACACAACCATGTCTCTGGCATGGAAACTTTTGCAGCGTGCTGTTTAGATTACATACATGGTGAAAATACGCTGTGAAGGATCAACTCTGGAAACGATCGGAATAACATATTTACTAAGACGTTTAAAACGGTATCACCTCACCACCCCACTGAATATGCTGAGTTAGACAAAGCATCTAATTGAATGCCCGGACCCAGGGCTTCCCAGCAGCATATTAACCAGAGCATCACATTCCCTCCCACATTTCTTCCATAGACACAATAGTTCAACTTAACGATGGGAATCCGATAATACAAATAAAAATGTTTTTGTTTGTTACTTTCAATACATTACTCAATAAATTACACAAGATAGTCGACACTTTATTATAAATTAAGCTTTGTGTTAATCATTTTGCCCAACTGTAGGTTAATGTAGATGTTTCAAGCATGGTTAGGGTAGGCTACAGTATGATAGTGTATATCTAAAGTTTCTTGGTTTATGATGCATTCAGCTTATGGTGGGTTTTTCAGATTGTAACCCCATCGTAAATCAGGGAGCATCTGTAGAGTCTTCTGGCTATGTGGACCAGAGGGGATAGGCTTTGTTGCTCCCACATATCAGTGACACCTAGGTGTCAACACTCTCTTGCCGGTTTGTGCTCCTCGCACCACTGTTGTTCCTCACTGCTGACTGGGAGCAACCTACAATCCTGTGTTGTGGTAGTATGAGGTGATCAGACAAAACAGTGCTGCTGAGGTTTTTGAGCACTGTGCCCACTCAGTGTCCTTTCTATTAGATAGACCCACCGTGGTGGTCGTCCTTGTAAATACAATGTCAGAGTAGCTCATCTGTTGCTGCATGGTTTGTGTTAGTCATTCTCAAGTTCTTCACAGGAAATTGTGTACAGGATTCTGTTGGTTGGATATTTTTGGTTTGCTGGACAATTTACAGTTTAGCAGTGACACTGAGGTGTTGACTCAGTAGAGCCTATCAGCACAGGTGTGTCTGATCCACTTGTACTAGCGCAACACATGCTAACATGCCAACAAATATAGAATTTTCTATATTTCTGCATAAATGTGAGCTAAAACATTCGATTTTTACAAATGTTGAAAGTTTTGTTTTTTTATGCTTTTAGTTGTTTAGAAGTTACCCTGGGTTCTTTTGATACCTTGAGGACTAATATACACCTTTCTTTGATCTTTGTTGGTCGACCGAGTAACAGTGGTCTCAGTTTGTGCAGTCTGTCTGACTATGGATTGTTGGAGTCCAGACTCCTTAGATATGGTTTTGTAATCTTTTCCAGCCCAATGAGCATCAACAACTCTCTCTCTCAGAAACATTTTTAGTCTGTACCATGATACATTTCCAACAAATTGTTTTGAATTTCAAACTCTGGTGGATCCCTGTTCTTTACATTTACATAATTTAGCTCTTATCTAGAGTAGCTTACAACTGATACATTCTTACAATCTAAGCAATTGTTGGTTAAGGGTCTTGGTCAAGGACCCAACAAAGGCATTTTGGCAGAGGTGGGATGTGAACCCTGGACTTTCTGCTCCAGAGTTTAGTACCTTAACAACTAGGCTATCACAGTCCCAGTCCATACTTCCACAGTCTTTACATAAGCAGTGTGCCCACGCATGACTGATTGTCATCCCATTGACTGAAAACATAAGACGTTAATTTCACCTTCTGCTAATCCTAGAGTTTCACATGCTTTTGAAACTCACAGATATGCAATGTTGGATTGGCCAAGTATAATATTTTTGTCTCATTTACTTAATTGGCTTGTCATCTAATTTTAGGACTTATGGAAGTCTGATGATGTTTTAGGTTTTATATATGATATACTTATATTCTTCTGTAATTAATGGTAATTTGAAAATACCGGTTTAAAAACTTGAATGTCATTACAAGTAAGTGTATCACTACAGGTGATTGTATAGGTAGTGTTGTAAATGGTTTCTTACATCTACCTTTGCCCTCCACTCTGGTGCCTCAGTGTTATGCTGACGTATAAAGAAGGTAGGGTTTTAAAAATTAAAGGCAGTGGTAGGAATTTTCCCCATATGAAAACATTGAAATAGGGCTCTCTCTATCCAAGTATTTGCAACATGAACTGTTGACCAGTCCTGCACACCGGCTTGAAGGAATTTTAGCCCATTCCTCCGTACAGAACAACTTCAACTCTGGGATGTTGGTGGGTTTCCTCACATTAACTGCTCGCTTCAGGTCCTTCCACAACATTTCGATTCGATTAGGGTCAGGACTTTTACTTGGCCATTCCAAAACATTAACTTTATTCTTCTTTAACCATTCTTTGGTAGAACGACTTGTGAGCTCAGGGTCGATGTTTTGCTGCATGACCCATCTTTTCTTGAGATCCAGTTCATGGACAGGTGTCCTGACATTTTCCTTTAGAATTCTCTGATAGAATTCAGAATTCATTGTTCCATCAATGATGGCAAGCCATCCTGGCCCAGATGCAGCAAAACAGGTCCAAACCATGACACTACCACCACCATGTTTCACAGATGGGATAAGGTTCTTATGCTGGAATGCAGTGTTTTCCTTTCTCCAAACATAATACTTTTCATTTAAACCAAATAGTTCTATTTTGGTCTCATCTGTTGACAAAACATTCTTCCAATAGCCTTCTGTCTTGTTTGCTTTCAAAATTTCTTTTTGGAGAGCAGTGGCTTTCTCCTTGCAACCCTGCCATGCACACCATTGTTGTTCAGTGTTCTTCTGATGGTGGACTCATGAACATTACACACCTCACCAACTATTACATGCCTTGCTCTTGGAGTGATCTTTGTTGGTCGACCACTCCTGGGGAGGGTAACAATGGTCTTGAATTCCCTCCATTTGTACACAATCTGTCTGACTGTGGATTGATGGAGTCCAAACTCTTTAGAGATGGTTTTGTAACCTTTTCCAGCCTGATGAGCACCAATAACTCTTATTCTGAGGTCCTCAGAAATCTCCTTTGTTCGTGCCATGATACACTTCCACAAACATGTGTTGTGAAGAGCAGACTTTGTTAGATCCCTGTTCTTTAAATAAAACAGGGTGCCCACTCACTCCTGATTGTCATCACATAGATTGAGAAAACCTGACTCTAATTTCACCTTCAAATTAACTGCTAATCCTAGAGCTTCACATACTTTTGCCACTCACTAATATGTAATCTTGGATAATTATATAAATGACCAAGTATAATATTTTTGTCTCATTTGTTTAACTGGGTTATCTTTATCTACTTTTAGGACTTGTGTGAAAATCTGATGTAGTAGTTCATGTATATGCAAAAATAGAAAATTATAAATGGTTCACAAACTTTCCGGCACCACTGTACTTACTGTCTGATATGTTTTTCAATATGAAGGACATTTTAAGACACTGGTTGACTTACAAGGTAGATAATATGGTCATGTGTAGATTCTACTGTTCTCCATATGTGCTGTACTATGTTCAAATATGTTACTGAGTTGTGTGTAAATTTGAGATTAGATGCTTCAGCTTGGGACATGCATTTTCTGTGATGAAAAACCAGCATGTTTTGTAGTTCTGTTAAGATACAACCCCAAATTAGAAACAGTTAGAACAGTATGGAAAAATGCGAAAAAAAAACAAAAAAACACACACACGGAAGTTTTCTCTACGTTTCCTTTTGACTTTTATTTCATTGCAGTCAGCGTAAACCCAAGGCATTTCATGTTTTTTTTATTTTTTATTTTTTATTTTTTCTGGTCAACTTCATTTCATTTGTTAATAATTATCCATTAGTGCATTTCAGACTTGCAACACGTTCCAAAAAAAAAGTTGGAGCGGGGCTATTTAGAATTAGAAATGAGGTAAAATAATAAAATAAATAATGATGTGATTTCAAACAGGTAATGTCAACAGGTGATTATAATATATTTACAAATCATCAAATGTCTAAGAAAGTTATTTGAAATGTTTAAAAACAATGTTCCTCAAAGAAATATTGAATATCGTAATACATATTTTTTTGGAAGAAATGGACAGTGTGTGCTCCAGACCAACGACGAAAAGGACCATCCAGACTGTTATCAGCAACAAGTCCAAAATTCAGGCTCTGTCATGGTATGGGGTTTTGTCAGTGCCCTTGGCAAAGGTCATTTACACTTCTGTGATGGCAGCAGTAAAAAGTAGAATGAGATTTTAGAGCAACAAATGCTGCTTTCAAGATGACATCTTTTCCAGGGATGTGTTTTTCAGCAAGACAAATGCTGAAATGCTGCAATGTTAAGAATGAACTATGTAAATCCCTTCCGGACTTTCATTGAGGAACATCTTTACTCCTCAATGACTCAACCTTTTGTGGATACTGCTTTTGTACCAAATCATGATTATAATAACCTGTTACCATTACCTCTGAAATCACATAATTTATTTTTTTTTTTTTACATCATTACTACCAAAACCTGAACTATCTTGGGTTTGTACTGTCTGCAATAAAATAAAAGTCAAAGGAAATATAAGGAGCCCTGCATATATTTTTATTTGCATTTTCCATACCATCCCAACTTTTTCTGATTTGAGGTTGTACAGTGGGGCAAAAAAAGTATTTAGTCAGCCACTGATTGTGTAAGTTCTCCTACTTAGAAAGATGAGAGAGGTCTGTAATTTTCATCATAGGTACACTTCAACTATGAGAGATAAAATGAGAAAAAAAATCCAGGAAATCACATTGTAGGATTTTTAAAGAATTTAATTGTAAATCATGGTGGAAAATAAGTATTTCAATCAATTAATTTGTTCAACTCAATACTTTGTAACATAACCTTTGTTGGCAATGACAGAGGTCAAACGTTTCCTGTAAGTCTTCACCAGGTTTGCACACACTGTAGCTGGTATTTTGGCCCATTCCTCCATGCAGATCTCCTCTAGAGCAGTGATGTTTTGGGGCTGTCCAAACATGGACTTTCAACTCCCTCCACAAATTTTCTATGGAGTTGAAGTCTGGAGACTGGCTAGGCCACTCCAGGACCTTGAAATGCTTTTTACGGAGCCACTCCTTTGTTGCCCGAGCGGTGTGTTCATTGTCATGTCATTGTCATTGGGATCATTGTCATGCTGCAAGACCCAGCCACGTTCCATCTCTTCAATGCTTTCTCACTGATGGAAGGAGGTTTTGGCTTAAAATCTCACGATACATGGCCCCGTTCATTCTTCCCTTAATACGGATCAGTCGTCCTGTCCCCTTTGCAGAAAAACAGCCCCAAAGCATGATGTTTCCACCCCCATGCTTCACAGTAGGCATGCTGTTTTTCTTCCCCCAAAATACGATGATTTGAGTTTTTACCAAAAGGTTCTATTTTGGTTTCATCTGACCACATGATATTCTCCCAATCCTCTGCTGGATTATCCATATGCTCTCTGACAAACTTCAGACGGACCTGGACATGTACTGGCTTAAGCAGGGGGGCACGCCTGGCACTGCAGGATCTGAGTCCCTCTTGACGTACTGTGTTGCTGATGGTAGCCTTTGTTACTTTGGTCTCAGCTCTCTGCAGGTCATTCATCAGGTCCCTCCGTGTATTTCTGGGATTTTTGCTCACTGTTCTCATGATCATTTTGACCCCATGGGATGAGTTCCTGCGTGGGGCCCCAGATCGAGGGAGATTATCAATGGTCTAGTATGTCTTCCATTTTCTTACACTTGCTCCCACAGTTGATTTATTCACACCAACCTGGTTGCTTATTGTAGATTCACTCTTCCCAGCCTGGTGCAGGTCTACAATTTTCTTCCTGGTGTTCCCATGGTTGAGTCCCATGGTTGAGTTTGGAGTCTGACTGTTTGAGGCTGTGGACAGGTGTCTTTTAACAAGTGGAGGACAGAAGAGCTTCCTAAAGAAGTTACAGGTCTGTGAGAGCCAGAAATCTTGCTTGTTAGTGTTTGAAAAAAAAACTTATTTTCCACCATGATTTACAATTAAATTCTTAAATCTTACAATGTGATTTTTTTTCTCTCATTTTGTCTCTCGTTGTTGAAGTGTATCTATGATAAACATTAGATGTCTCTCATCGTTCTAAATAAGAGACTTGCACAATCAGTGCCAGATTAAATACTTTTTTGCCCCACTGTGTGTGTGTGTATATATATGATATATAGATATATAAAATACATAGGGGTGGTAGCATCGCCGCTTCACAGCAAGAAGGTTCTGGGTTCAATCCCAGGGTGGAGTGGCCTGGGTCCTTTGTGTGTGGAGTCTGCATGTCCTTTCATGTCCGCATGAGTTTACGCCAGGTACGCCGGTTTCCTCCCACAGTCCAAAGACATGCATGTTAGGTTAATTGATTACACTAAATTGGCCTGGTTTGAGTGTGGTCTCTGGCGACAGATGGAGCGATGCGTCGGCTAGAGTATTCTCGGTCACATCTAATGGCAGTGGGCAGACCTTCATCCGGCGGGACAAGCGGATGGAAAATGATGATGATGAGATATATATATATATATATATATATATATATATATATATATATAAAACACATAACACATATACACTGGGACAAAAAACTTTAGTCAGCCACTGATTGTGCAAGTTCTCCTACTTAAAAGGTGAGAGAGGTCTGTAATTTTCATCATAGGTACACTTCAACTATGAGAGAAAATTAGAAAAAAAAAATTCAGAA
Source organism: Ancistrus triradiatus (assembly GCA_025084515.1). Classification (NCBI taxonomy): domain Eukaryota; kingdom Metazoa; phylum Chordata; class Actinopteri; order Siluriformes; family Loricariidae; genus Ancistrus; species Ancistrus triradiatus. Next base: position 436,259 of record JAJAGP010000109.1, on the reverse strand, counting down.
AATCACATTTTAGGATTTTTAAAGAATTTAATTGTAAATCATGGTGGAAAATAAGTATTTGGTCTGCCACAAACAAGCAAGATTTCTGGCTCTCACAGACCTGTAATTTCTTCTTTAAGAAGCTCTTCTGTCCTCCACTTGTTACCTGTATTAATGGCACCTGTTTGACCTCGTTATCTGTATAAAAGACACCTGTCCACAGCCTCAAACAGTCAGACTCCAAACTCAACCATGGCCAAGACCAAAGAGCTGTTGAAGGACACCAGCAAGAAAATTGTAGACCTGCACCAGGCTGGGAAGAGTAATCTACAATAGGCATAACGCAGGTTGTTGTGAATAAATCAACTGTGGGAGCAATTGTAAGACATAAGACCATTGATAATCTCAGTCGATCTGGGGCTCCACGCAAGATTCTCATCCCGTGGGGTCAAAATGATCATGAGAACGGTGAGAAAAATCCCAGAAACTACACGGAGGGACCTGATGAATGACTTGCAGAGACTGGGGACCAAAGTAACAAAGGCTAACATCAGTAACACAGGTATGCCGAGAGGGACTCAGATCCTGCGTCAGTGCCAGGTGTGTCCCCCTGCTTAAGCCAGTACATGTCCAGGCCCATCTGAAAGTTGTCAGAGAGCATATGGATGATCCAGAAGAGGAGTGAGAGGAATATCATGTGGGTCAGATGAAACCACAAAATAGAACTTTTTGGTAAAAACTCAACTGGAGGAAAATGGATGCTGAGTCGCATCCAAAGAACACCATACCTACATTGAAGCATGGTGGTGGAAACATCATGCTTTGGGGCTGTTTTTCTGCATAGGGGACAGGACGACTGTTCCATGTTAAGGGAAGAATGAACGGGGACATGTAAGATTTTAAGCCAAAACCTCCTTCCATCAGTGAGAGCATTGAAGATGGAACGTGGCTGGGTCTTGCAGCATGACAATGATCCCAAACACACCGCTTGGGCAACGAAGGAGTGGCTCCGTAAAAAGCATTTCAAGGTCCTGGAGTGGCCTAGCCAGTCTCCAGACCTCAATCCCATAGAAAATGTGTGGAGGGAGTTGAAAGTCCATGTTGCCCCAAAACATCACTGCTCTAGAGGAGATCTGCATGGAGGAATTGGCCAAAATACCAGCTACACTTTGCGCAAACCTGGTGAAGACTTACAGGAAACGTTTGACCTCTGTCATTGCCAACAAAGGTTATGTTACCAATTATTGAGTTGAACCAAATTTATTTTTTCCAAATACTTATTTTCCACCACAGTTTACAATGTGATTTATTGGATTTTTTGTTCTCATTTTGTCTCTCATAGTTGAAATGTGCCTATGATGAAAATTACAGACCTCTCTCATCTTTCTAAGTAGGAGAACTTGCACAATCAGTGATTGACTAAATACTTTTTTGCCCCACTGTATCAAATGATATGTAAGATTATCGTCATCACATTTTTTTCCTCATATAGCCCTACTTACAAGATACTTAAGAACACTGTATAACCGACAGACATAACATAAAAACACTAACACCAGCAAGTTAAAAGAACAATAAAACATGTCATGGAACATAAAACAACAAATGCATAATGTCCCGACTGGGAAAATATTGATCACACATCTTCAAAAAACTTTTCTAGTTCTAAATTTGTATAAGTGTGGGAAAGACATTGTATCTGAACTGGGGAAAACTGGGGGCCATGGTACTATCAAAGCATTGGAGCGAATGTGCAAGCTAAAATCTTCTCCCCCAACCTAAAACTAAATGTGACCTTCGTTTCCTTGTGAAGGTTTCCGTGGTAAACCATCATACTACTGATGCTTTTGTAAGAACTTCTTAAATGTGGTTTTAGGTCTCACAAATCTGTTACAGCAGAATACTCATTTTGTCTCCTTCATGCCAAGCATCATTTGATGCCGCTTGGATGCTATTGAGTAGTTCCCCTGTTCTCACAGCACCAGCCCTTAATACATCATTTTAATCTGGGTATTGGTGCCAGTGGTGTTGGCTCCGGGGCAATGCTGTAGCCTTAGTGCTGAAGCTCCTTCCTTAGGATGATAACTAAGTTTAAAATTTGGGTTTTGCTTGCTTACTTAATTTTGAATGCTTCTGATTGTGTCTGTCTGGATCATCCTTTGCTGTTTCACCTTTTCCTTGTGATGGTTTTTTGCTTGTGACTTTAATGGCTTGTCAAATTTATGCACTATTTAAAAAAATACTACTCAACACTTTAGGTGTTTTCCAGCAGAAACTTTATTTTCTTTTGTCTTTTTCTCTCTTAGTATTTTGAATGTCAGTCTAAGCTCATATCCCTTATGAATACAATACTTAAGAAGAGTTATAGCTGACCCATATTGCCAGTTTGCCTGTTCTGTGATTACTGCATTTGTTTCCACCTGTTAAGTAAATGTGTGGTAGTTGAGAAGGCCTTTTTTTGCTCTCTTGCAACATTTTCTCCACTTGAACTTCTTTTATGTGTGTAATTTGCTTAATGAGCCTGTTCTTCTCTTTTAATGCCTTGTCAAGTTGTTTTAAAATGTTTCTCTTAGAATACAGTGGGGCAAAAAATAATTTAGTCAGCCACTGATTGTGTAAGTTTTCCTACTTAGAAAGATGAGAGAGGTCTGTAATTTTCATCATAGGTACACTTCGACTATGAGAGACAAAATACAAAAACTATGAGGAAAAAAATCCAGGAAATCACGTTGTAGTATTTTTAAAGAATTTAATTGTAAATTATGGTGGAAAAGAAGTATTTGGTCACCCACAAACAAGCAAGATTTCTGGCTCTCACAGACCTGTAACCTCTTCTTTAAGAAGCTCTTCTGTCCTCCACTCATTACCTGTATTAATGGCACCTGTTTGACCTTGTTATCTGTATAAAAGACACCTGTCCACAGCCTCAAACAGTCAGACTCTAAACTCAACCATGGCCAAGACCAAAGAGTTGTCGAAGGACACCAGGAAGAAAATTGTAGACCTGCACCAGACTGGGAAGAGTGAATCTACAATAGGCAAGCAGGTTGGTGTAAATAAATCAACTGTGGGAGCAATTGTAAGACATACAAGACCATTGATAATCTCTCTGGATCTGGAGCCCCACGCAAGATCTCATCCCGTGGGGTCAAAACGATCATGAGAACGGTGAGCAAAAATCCCAGAACTACACGAAAGTTCTCTTTCTGAGTAGGAGAACTTGCACAATCAGTGGCTGACTAAATATTTCTTTGCCCCACTGTACATGTAGGGCTATCTGGTGGGATATTAAGCTAGCCTTCTTGTAGCCCTTGCTGTGCTCTTTTCTTGCACTCTTCTTCCTTCTTACATCACCTTTCTCTTTAATCAAAATAAATCGTGCTTTATTTTGCCTTCCACTATATTTTTTATATAGTATTTGAGAAAGGATAGGCTCTATCTTTGCCTGTTCTTTCTCAAATACTCCTCTTTCAGCTCACATTACTTACTAATTTCTTGTCTTGATAATCCCTATTCTTTTTCCTTTGCTCTTCCAGTGACAACATTGTTCTAGTCATTCTAGCTCGAAGTCCAGAAGAAGAATGAGGGCTTATGTAGATTTAACAGTTAACTCTGATAAATAAGAGGATGGATAGAATGGATAGAGTTTATTATAAGGTTAAGTCGAATTCACACAAATTTCTGCTTGTTCGATAAAGCCATATTTTCATAAATAAATGTAAATTAATGGGGGTGGGGGGAAATTGATTCTTAGATACATTGTGATGTGGATATGGATGATTTGGCATCAGTTAACAAAAGTTAAAAATCTATTATTTATAGTAAATGTTAATTGATAACGTAATGTTGATAACAGAATGCAAAGCTGAAGTGCAGTGCAACCCAGACAGCCTGTCTTGTGCACATAACACAGGCTCAACAGACATGAACAAGCGCTATTTAAGCTTCCACCCAGCTCAAAAATACCTAAAGGAATCTCAAACTTTATCAAAATTTTTACTGCCAGTTATTTTGTGTACAGTATTACATTCCTATGTTATTTCAATGCTAGAATTTTTCTTATTTTTAATCATTTCTCTCTTTGGAGTATAGTAATTTGCATTGAACTAGTAATTTACATAGAACAGATATCCAAAACAGTAAATAGCACAAATTAATTTAGAAATAAATGTAGCACAGTAGAATGTAGTGTTTCCATTATTTGGTCAGGAACCTGTAGATCTGCACCTACTGACTGTAAAAAGCTGCATCCAGATAGTTGCCATCCAGATACACATGTTTTTGTGAGCCAAGACTCAGGATAATATTAAACACGTTGATTTTATCGGAACCTTAAGACAGGTAATCCTGACCCCCTTCCACCAAATGGTCGAGATGAGACAAGCTTGGCCCAACTCTCTTAAGACTTTACATGATTTTATTTAGACCCGGGAAATTTTTCTGCTACTGGGAAATCGCATGACAAGTCATTTGGTGTAAGGTTGGCATTACTTACACAGCGATCTCCACAATCTACAATGAGACCAAAAGTGAGTTCAAGGAATCACTGTCAGAAAAAATAAATCCTGTATAGAAAAAAAGATGGATCAAGATGCATTGGTAATTGATTATTAATCAAATTGTAGCCCTCATAATCATAACTGAATCAAAACCTGAGGTGCCTATCGATTCCCACCCGTACAGTTTATATATGTAAATGATTATGACTAATTATATGGTAAAAATTTAATTGTGGTGTTTATTGGTAAAATACACACAATTAATTCATGTTAATTAATTATGAACCTGTAATGCCTTTTATTAATTGTAGAACTACTTATCAACATGATTTAATGTTCTAATGATATATTTTTTTTCTTGTTGTATCTAACCCATGAATTCACTTTTATAGGATGCAATAATAATTTTTAATCGACATGCATCCAATACTATCTCTGTGGCAAAGAGAAGAGTCAAGATGTTTCAGCTCATAACACTGAGCTAATCACATCTGACTGAAATTAGTTAAGTTCTAAGATCAATCAATTTTATAAGCATGTTTTTCAGAGTGGAGAGGATTTGTGCCACTGATACTAACACAAAGACTTCATAGACCGTGGGAGGGGCTTGACGGGCTCAGCTGTGTAGAAATTTGTTGGATGATATGAAAGATGTGGGATGATAGGAGCTTGAGTTTTGTTTTGAAGGGAGTTTATTCTGGTGCTAATATTAGCCAGTCAAATTGACAGAAATACTTCATCATTGCAACTCTCGTGCTACGCTTTAATCATACCTTTGATTATTGACCTATAAGGGTTATGAATAAAAATAATAAAAAGCATATACTTGTCACTTGTTCGAACATTAGGGGTTTTGTGTCTACACACAGCTGTGGTCAAAAGTTTACATATATTATAATATATTATATATATTACAATATATACATTATATTGGGTATTTTATGGCAGTATTATGCTTTCCATTGTTTCTGCTGTAGAGCTTTTACTGAGGCAGAATTATTGGACAACATATATTTGTTACAAACAACATTCACAAAATTGGTGCACAAATTTTTACATAGTATGGGTGTTTCATAATTACACATAGAGGGTCAAACTTGTACATACAGCACACTCAACATCAATAAATGACCCTTGGAAAATTTTAGACACATTTGGTGGGAAATTCTGATTGGATTTTGACCACTCTTTTTGGAATACTGAAGCCAGATTTGTTTAGTTTCTGGATTAACCCGTCTTTTAAGAACATTTCTATAACTTTCTATGACTTACAGTGGTGTGAAAAAGTGTTTGCCCCCTTCCTGATTTTATATTTTTTGCATGTTTGTCACACTTAAGTGTTTCGGAACATCAAACCAATTTAAATATTAGTCAAAGATAACAAAAGTAAACACAAAATACAGTTTTTAAATGAAGGTGCTTATTATTAAGGGAGAAAAAAAAATCAAAACCTACATGGCCCTGTGTGAAAAAGTGATTGTTCCCTTGTTAAAACATAACTATGGTTTGTCACACCTGAGTTCACTGTCTCTAGCCACACCCAGGGCTGATTATTGCCACACCTGTTCTCAATCTGGACATCACTTGAATACGACCTGCCTGACAAAGTGAAGTACACATCATGGCGAGATAAATGAAATTCATGAACATTTGAGAAAGAAAGTAATTGAGATCTATCAGTCTGGAAAAGGTTAAAAGCCATTTATAAAACTTTGGGACCCCAGCGAACCACAGTGAGAGCCATTATCCACAAATGGCGAAGGCATGGAACAGTGGTGAACCTTCCCAGGAATGGCTGGCCGACCAAAATTATCCCAAGAGCGCAGCGATGACTCATCCAAGGGGTCACAACAACATCCAAAGAACTGCAGGCCTCACTTGCTTCAGTTAAGGTCAGTGTTCATGCCTCCACCATAAGAAAGAGACTGGGCAAAAATGGCCTGCATGGCAGAGTTCCAAGACGAAAACCACTGCTGAGCAAAAAGAACATCATAAAAGCTCGTCTCAATTTTTCCAGAACACATCTTAATGATCCCCACGACTTTTGGGAAAACATTCTGTGGACTGACGAGACAAAAGTTGAACTCTTTAGAAGGTGTGTGTCCCATTACATCTGGTGTAAAAGTAACACAGTATTTCAGAAAAAGAACATTATCCCAACAGTAAAATATGGTGGTGGTAGTGTGAAGGTCTGGGGCTGTTTTGCTGTGAACTATGAATTCTGCTGTCTGCCAAAAAAACCTGAAGGGGAATGTCCGGCCATTTGTTTGTGACCTCAAGCTGAAACGAACTTGGGTTCTGCAGCAAGACAATGATCCAAAACACATCAGCAAGTCCACCTCTGAATGGCTGAGGAAAAACAAAATGAAGACTTTGGAGTGGCCTAGTCAAAGTCCTGACTTGAATCCTATTGAGATGCTGTGGCATGACCTTGAAAAGGCCGTTCATGCTCGAAAACCCTCCAATGTGGCTGAATTACAACAATTCTGCAAAGATGAGTGGGCCAAAATTCCTCCACAATGCTGTAAGAGACTCATTGCAAGTTATTGCCAACGCTTGGTTGCAGTTGTTGCTGCTAAGGGTGATCCAACCAGTTACTAGGTTTAGGGGGCAATTACTTTTTCACACAGGGCCATGTAGGTTTGAAGTTTTTTCTCCCTTAATAATAAACACCTTCATTTAAAAACTGCATTTTGTGTTTTCTTGTGTTGTCTTTGAATAATATTTAAATTGGTTTGATGTTCCGAAACACTTAAGTGTGACAAACATGCAAACAAATACGAAATCAGGAAGGGGGCAAACAGTTTTTCACACCACTGTATACACACTCATTCCCAAAAAAAAGTAAAGCACCCAGATAGAAATGTCAGATTGCTGCAGTTACTCAGCAGGCAGATATGTAAATGGTTACAGGCGTGGCCTGATTTGACACTGAGTCTTGCCACAGGATGCATGCTTCTTCTGCTGCTCTATAAAACGTTTATCAGAGGCAATTTTTGGGTAGTGTACCTCTTGCTATGATATTATTGACTGGGCCAGTAGGGCCTCCATGCTCATAGATCATCTCCCCAGATCATCACATCATCAGATGTTGCACTTGTCACTCCACAGCAAAGGCAACAGTGAAACACTCACCACGAGGCCTCTATACCTGAACCAGACTGTCGTTGAATGAGTGTAACTGAAACGGATGAACATCATGTGTGGGGCAGGAACTGGTTCAGGAACACAGCTCGGAGGGAAAACAGAAAATGAAATTAGTTATTGATTAAGAGCACAGTGTCTATTAACAATCACTGATTCCATGTGTAGCATTAGCTATAGCAGCATAGCTAGAAAGAGGAGAACCGGAAGGTAACACAGCCAAGAGGGATCACAAGAGACATCGGCAACCCCATGTTTCTGATCACCATAGGACTCTAACTATGAACCCCCAGTTCTGCCTTTAGTCTAAGGCAAGGATGCATAAGTCAGGATCAAGAGGACTGAAGCCTAGTTCAGCCAGACCGCCCACCAGACACTCCCGGCTAATGGACAAGGCAGGCAGGCCAGACATGACTCCAGACTCCGGCCCCAGTGACCCAAGCCATGCATCTCGATCTAAATCTAGTCAAAAGCCTGCGTAAATAAGTATCTCTTTAGCCTACACTTAAAAATTTGAAGAGTGTCTGAGTCTCAAACTAAAGTGGGAAGTTTATTCCATAGTTGGGGGGCCATGTATGATAAAGACTTTCCCATGGCTGTGACTTTTTTAGTTCTAGGAACTAAAAGAAGTCCTGTACCCTGCGAACGAAGTAGACGTTCTGGATTGTAAAACTCATAGAGTTCACTCAGATAATGTGTGGCCAGGCCATGTAGAGCTTTATAAGTTATAAGAGGTATTTTGTAATCAATACGGAATTAACTGGTAACCAGTGTAGTGATGACAGAGCAGGAGTGATCTGATTAAATTTTCTAGTTCGAGTTAGCACTCAAGCAGCTGCATTTTGAACTAATTGAAGTTTGTAGCCTAGTGTCATCATGTACAGAGACAATAGATGCGGGCCAAGCGCTGACCCCTGAGGCACACCATACTTCACTTCAGTCAAGTAGGATTTCAACCAAGAAAGTGCCAATCCCTTAACACCTACAGTATTTTCTAGTCTGTTTAGTAAAACATCATGATCTATAGTGTCAAATGCTGCACTTAAATCGAACAGAACAAGAAAAGAAACACATCCCTTATCTGTCGACATTAACAAGTCATTTAGTACCCTAATTAATGCTGTTTCAGTACTATGATGGGGCCTGAAGCCAGACTGAAATGTTTCATAAATACCATTCCTTTGGAGGTAACTACAGAGCTGCTGATAGACAGTTTTTTCTAAGATTTTGGACAGAAATGGTAGACTTGAAATTGGTCTATAATTAGATATCACACAAGGGTCAAGATTGGCTTTTTTAATCAGTGGTTTGATAACGGCAGACTTAAAGGATTTGGGCACATAGCCAAAGGTAAGGGATGAATTTAAAATAACTAACAGTGTCTCTATAATACTAGGTATTACTTGTTTGAGTAAACGTGTATGAATTGGATCTAATAAACATGTTGATAGCTTAGACGAGCTGATCAGTGCGGATAGTTCAGTATTAGTAATTTGGTTAAAGGATTCAAATCTTGATTTACAGCTCATTAAACAGATGTCATCACTAGTGCTGCATCTAGAAGGTTGCTGAATAGTTTGGTGATGTGATGAGCATCGAGTTTTATGCCATTGTTTTCTATCTTATCATTAAAGAAAATCATGAAATCATTACTGTTAAACTTGCACAGAACATGAGAGTCACTTTCTGTAGGGTTTTCTGTTTCTGTATTAAAGAGAAATCTTGGATTATTCTTATTTTTCTCTATGACTGAGGAGAAATATGCAGCTTTAGCTTTAATGAGGGTATGCTTATACTCTGCCATGCTGTCCCTCCAAGCAATCTTAAATATCTCCAATTTACTATGTCTCCACTTGCGCTCTAGGCGCTGCGTTCTTTGCTTTAAGGTACGGGTGTGGTCATTATACCATGGTGCTAGCCTTTTTTCCCTAATGTGTTTGACCCTAACAGGAGCAATCGTGTCCAGGGTTGAGTGAAACACGCATTCTGATCGGACTCCTTAGGTGTGTTAAATTTTAAGTATGGTAGGTTTTTAATAAATGCAGCTGGAGTAGCAGATGTGATAGTGCGCTTGGTGTGATAATGAGGCAGAAAGATTTTATTTGAGATAGCTCAAATACTAAAAGATAGTGATCTGAAATCAAATCACTTTTTGTGGGAAAACATCAAGGTTATCTATATTGATAAGTCAGGTATAAACTGCCTGCCTGTCTGTTATGGCTTCCCTTGGCTGCAGGAGTAGAGCTTGTATTAACATTATGAGTATTAGTGTATTGTAGTGGTTCTCTGCAAACAGAATCTCCAATGAAGGTGTAGTTGTGTTCTAGACAAGACTAGAGTACAAATGCATATTGTAGATGAAATTACATGTTTTACATTTAAGTTGTTTAAATGTACACCATTAAACTTTAAAATACAGCGTGTCTTATTGTATTGTGTGTTTATGCAAGTAACTGGAGGTTTAAAAATCAAGTGAAACTACATTATCATCATGGCAGTCTCACTACTCTACTATAAGTTGTTCTATACTCCCAAAAATGTGGTCAGTGGTGGACTTAATAGTTCTTTCTGTTGCAACACAGTGTATTTAGGCTGACCATTATGTAAAAATGTACATTTAACTGAACTGAACACATTGTATGAGTATTTTGACATGTATGAGCATTTTCTTGATATCTTCGCTATGATCTCCCCTATTTTTTTTTTTGTAAAGATGCTTTATGACAATGCTGTTTGTTAAAAATGCAATATAGATAAACTGAAACAGTGGCAAAAATCAGCAGTAGACCACATTCTGCCACATTTAGATTAAAACAAGAAAATCTTAAACTTGGCGGATGTTCAGTGTATGTTAAATGAAATGCATGAAAAAATGTGATCACCATAAACAGATAAACAAATTATTGTTCAGTACTTTATACTGTGAGTTAGCGCAGGAAAAGTTAATAACACATTACGCAGTCAACAAGCAAATTGCTCAATGTAGAGCAGATGCAGTGGGATACATTTATGGTCGGCAATAACGAAGCTTTTCCTGTTGAAGTCTTCCCTCTGCTGGATATGTTGAGCATTACAAATTTGACATTCATAAAGGCATGTTTATAGTGCATCGTGCTAACCCCACAAGATCTGACATTTTTGGCATGGTGGGGACATCTTGCTGTTTTTTTTATATACAGAAACTGCTACTTTCATTTGAATCAAACCAAAAATATATGCTTTAGGTTACTGAGGTCAGGGATATGTGTAGATGTAGCATTGTGGTGTGTGCATATGGCCAGCAATGGTTTGGCACCCTGTCAAGTGTTAGAACCCACCTTGTGCTCCATGCTCTTGGTTAGGCTCTGGCTCCCTGTGACCCTGAGATGGATTAAGCCAGTATGTAAATGAGTGTGTGTTTGAACAAAAAAAAAAAAAAAAAAAAAATCAAAGTTATATGTGTGTGTGTGCGCGTGCGAGAGAGAGAGAGAGAGAGAGAGAGAGAGTGAGTGTGTGTGTGTGTGTGTGTGTGTGTGAGTGAGTGAGTGAAGTGCATGAAGCAGAAAAGGATCCTTAGTTGGCAGTCAGTTTTTCAAAGCCAACTCATTCAGCTGTACAGAATTGGAATGTTGAAGGTTTGTCTCTATCTGAGCCATAATTAGAGGTTGAATGGCTTGAGGTGCAGTGCAGTCTTTGACCATTGTGGGTTGGTGAGTAGGGTGTCCTGTCCAAGAACATTATAGCCCGCTGAAATGAATCCAATCCAGTCATTCAGGCAGTAACTAATGAGGTTCTGGCTGCAATAAAATAATCTGTCCAGTTATAAGTGATGGACTAATTTTAACATACACTGCCTGGCCAAAAACCTCTCACACTGTAATATTTTGTTGGACCACATTTAGACTTGAACCTTATGCACCATCATGACACTTATTTCCACCCAGTGTTACATTCATTTTGTCAGAGATCTTGTATTGGTGACTGGAGAGTCAAACCATTTCTTTTCCTACGTCTAAAGTCTTCTCCAGCACATCACAAATACTTTCAAGGCAAAGTCAAAGTGAACTTTATTGTTATTCAGACTATAGAGCAGGGAGTATACATCTGAATGAAACTGCATTTCTCCAGTCTCCGATGTGCAAGAATAACAAGAATATGCAAAAGGGTTTAGAGTATTTCAATAGGGTTTATGAGGTCAGGACTTTGTGATGGCCAAATTCATGTGTTAAAATTATTCTTCTGTACATTCAGGTAGTCAGCTGAATTCACGTAACATTGATGAGCCTAGACCTGAAACAAGCTCAAATCATAATGCTGCCTCCAGATTCTTGTACAGTGGGAACAATGCATGATGGGTGCATCTGCTGGATAACGCGCTTCCCTTCTTAACTACCTCTCTGGAGTAGGGTAAATCTGGACTCATTAGACCTAATGAACATTTTGCATTGCACCAGAGGCCAACCTTTATGCTCACTAGAAAATTGAAGCCTTTTTTCCCCTGATTAGCTTCACTAACAAGTGTTTTTCTTATGGCCTCACAGCTGTTTAATCCCAGTCCTGTGAGTTCTTGTAGCACTGTGCAAGTTAAAATGTTTGTATTTTCTCAGTTAAACATAGCCTTGAGTTCTGCTGTAGGGTTTTTACCATTCAAATTCACCAATGTTTTTGAAACACATTCATAACTGCAGTAAATATATAGTCAGTAAATACTAAGTCTCTTAAGTCTTTGCATATTTGAATCCATAAGGGTACATTTTTGTGAAGTGTATATGAATGCAACATTCATGCTCAGATTAGTTTTTTTTTTTTTGTGAATTGAGTTAATGTGAATTCTTTTTACATGAATTCAGATAATCAGCTGTTAATTTAAGCTTTTACGCTAATTTACTTCACCTAAAACTGTGATGTATTAAAAGGCTGATGCAATTTAAAGTCAAATAACACTTTCTTTCAGGGATGGCTGAGTGGTCGAGCATGTCAGAGACCAGCTGAGGTCTGCTCTGAGATTTACCTAGCTGAGAGCATGTACAGGAGGAATGGACTTCCTGTTAGTGTCAGCATCACCTCTGCCTCCAAGGTATCGCCACACATCAAGCTAAGCTATAGAAAGCTGTTTGTACAAACTCTGTGTCTTATATGTTTTGTTTGTGTACGCATTCATGTATGTACAATGGTCCTTGAAGTTTGTGAACCCTTTAGAATTTTCTATATTTATGCATGAATATGACCTAAAACAACATCAGATTTTCACACAAAACCTAAAAGTAGATAAAGAGAACCCAGCTAAACAAATGAGACAAAAATACAGTGGGGCAAAAAAGTATTTACTCGGTCACTGATTGTGCAAGTTCTCCGACTTAGAAAGATGAGAGAGGTCTGTAATTTTCATCATAGGTACACTTCAACTATGAGAGACAAAATGAGAAAAAAATATTTTTTGTAAATTAACTGTAAATCAAGGTGGAAATAAGTATATGGTCACCCACAAACAAGCAAGATTTTTGGCTCTCACAGACCTTCTTCTTTAAGAAGCTCTTCTGTCCTCCACTCGTTACCTGTATTAATGGCACCTGTTTGACCTTGTTATCTGTATAAAAGACACCTGTCTACAGCCTCAAACAGTCAAGACTCCAAACTCAACCATGGCCAAGACCAAAGAGCTGTCGAAGGACACCAGGAAGAAAATTGTAGACCTGCACCAGGCTGGGAAGAGTGAATCTACAATAGGCAAGCAGGTTGGTATGAATAAATAAACTGTGGGAGCAATTGTAAGACATACAAGACCATTGATAATCTCCCTCGATCTGGGACTCCACACAAGATCTCATCCCGTGGGTTCAAAATCATCATGAGAACGGTGAGCAAAAATCCCAGAACTACACGGAGGGACCTGATGAATGACCTGCAGAGAGCTGGGACCAAAGTAGCAAAGTTACCATCAGTAACACAGTATGCCGAGAGGGACTCGGATCCTGCAGTGCCAGGTGTGTCCTCCTGCTTAAGCCAGTACATGTCCAGGCCCATCTGAAGTTTGCCAGAGAGCATATGGATGATCCAGAAGAAGGGAAGAATGAACGGGGCTATGTATCGTGAGATTTTAAGCCAAAACCTCCTTCCATCAGTGAGAGCATTGAAGATGGAACGTGACTGGGTCTTCCAGCATGACAATGATCCCAAACACACCACTCGGGCAATGAAGGAGTGGCTTCGTAAAAAGCATTTCAAGGTCCTGGATTGACCTAGCCAGTCTCCAGACCTCAACCCCATTTGAAAATTTGTGGAGGGAGTTGAAAGTCCATGTTGCCCAGTGACAGCCCCAAAACATGACTGCTCTAGAGGAGATCTGCATGGAGGAATGGGCCAAAATACCAGCTACAGTGTGTGCAAACCTGGTGAAGACTTACAGGAAACGTTTGACCTCTGTCATTGCCAGCAAAGATTATGTTAGAAAGTATTGAGTTGAACCAAATTTATTGACCAAAAACTTATTTTTCACCATAATTTACAATTAAATCCTTTAAAAATCCTACGATGTGATTTCTTGGAATTTTTTTTCTCATTTTATCTCTCACAGCTGAAGTGTACCTATGATGAAAATTACAGATCTCTCTCATCTTTCTAAGTAGGAGAACTTGCACAATCAGTGACTGACTAAATATTTTTTTGCCCCACTGTATTATACTTGGTCATTTATTTATTGAGGAAAATGATCCAATATTCCATATTAGTGAGTGGCAAAAGTATGTGAACCTCTAGGATTAGCAGGTAATTTGAAGGTGAAAATAGAGTTAGGTGTTTTCAATCAATGGGATGACAATCAGGTGTGAGTGGGCACCCTGTTTTATTTATAGAACAGGGATCTATCAAAGTCTGCTCTTCATAACACGTTTGTGGAAGTGTATCATGGCATGAACAAAGAAGATTTCTGAGGACCTCAGAAAAAGAGTTGTTGATGCTAATCAGGCTGGAAAATGTTACAAAACCATCTCTAAACAATCTATATATTGTCTGTAGTAGAGTCTATAATGAAAATAACCAATTTTTTCCTAGTGTAGGGAAAAAGTACCTAAATTGTAGATCCAATCAAGTTAATCGGTTGTAATATTGGAAAAGGATATGTAGTGCACCTTACAAATAGCACATAACAGTTATGAAGATGAAGCAATTCGAAATCTGCATAAACCCACACATGTAAGTGCACAACTCCAAACCTGGAGGGCTAGAATTATGTGATTCCCTTGCCCTGTCAATCCCACTAAACCTAGTAATTAACTGAACATCACCAAAGTGACAAAAGCTCTATTCCTGCTTAAATGGGGAGTCCAGGTTTACAGAAATGAAATTTAACAGAAGAGGTTTTATTATTGTATTGGTGGTGAACTGGTTACTAAAATCATGTAAGCACTCTACTGTTATAGCTGTTTCTGTTGTGAGATGCAAAACTGTTAATCATTTGAGTATGACAGATAAAGCAGGAAATGGCAATTCCCTGAGGGCCTTGTTCAAAGGTGAAGGTTGGGTGGTGCATTTACAGAACTGTGCGATAGACTGGCACCTTGTCCAGGATATATTGTGCCCAATGCATTCTGGGTTAAACTTCAGACTTTCAGACCCTAACCAGGATAAATAAAATGGGCTGCTTTTGCCTCGCAGCTCATGCAAGATCTGGTTTTGAGGGTCAGCAGCTGCATATGTAGAGTTTGCATGTTGTCCCTGTGATTGCATGACCTTCGTCTGGGTACTCCAGTTTCCTCCCGCATTCCAAAACATAGTTTAGCTCAATTGGCATCTCTAAAATGTCCGTGGGTGAGTGAGTGGGTGAGTGAGTGGGTGAGTGAGTGGGTGAGTGAGTGGGTGAGTGAGTGGGTGAGTGAGTGGGTGAGTGAGTGAGTGGGTGAGTGAGTGGGTGAGTGAGTGGGTGAGTGAGTGGGTGAGTGAGTGGGTGCTAGTGTTAGCACCCTGCAATGAACTGGCACCCTATTCAGGTGGATTAAATGGGTATTCACAGTGATCCACATTGTATCTTGGTTTAAGATTAAAGCTGCATCTTCTGTCTTTATTCAGTTTGCTTCATCAGTTATTCACTCTCATATGAAAGCCTTAAAAGAGTAAGGAAAACAACTTTAAAACTGTGCCCTCAAATCAAATTTCCGCTTAAAAAAATATAAGCCTGAAGTACGGCTGGGTGGTGTACCAGTTCAGCTGGTACACCAGTGTTAATTTCCCGTATGGTATGCATTTTTCATATACTGCCATACCGGTGCAGAGCAGAAACACAGCTCTAACAAACTGGCAGCAAATTATATAATATTTTTCGCCGCTACTAGTGCTGCCGAGTTCTGAGTAGAACTACATCACCGAACAGCATGCTGGGTAAAGCTCACTAACCAGGTAGCGTAAAATACACCACAGCCTAGAAACAGTCTGTTAACAGCTGGGAAAGGCTCAATCAGGTTAAAGAAGAGAACACAGAAATGCATTATAAAGTGAGGTCAACGATACAAAGAAAAGCCACATTATGAACACAGTAACTTTCGAGTAACTCACCGAATTTAGGGTATGTCTTACCGGGAGGAAAAATACATCAGCCAGATTGCACAATAAATTCTGTTTACATTCGGAAACGGTTTCAGGCATTCTGATTTGTGTAATTTTGTGGGGCAAAGTAAAAGTAATGAAAGATTTCATTACAAACATGTATAAAATGGATTCGGCCTGTTTTAGCGTGATTGGCTCATAAAGCCGATTCTGTTCCAGTCAACCACACATGAACAGCACAGTGCTTTTCCTAACTTTAATTCATAACTCAGTTCAGGTCAGTTCATAAATCAAAGTTTCAGGCACTCGATGGTTTGTTTAAGAGACATGTTTAAGGGTTTGTTTGCTGACGTGATGAGGAGGAAGCATTATAAGTGTTTTGAGTGCTATTAGCAAGTCAGCTGGATAGTCTCCCTAAATACCGCATTACTGATTGATGGACTAGGGACACTACTAAGGGCTTTGTTATCCAATGTGAACAGAACCATGTCTCCGGCATGGAAACGTTTGCAGCGTGCTGTTTGAAATACATACATGGCGGAAAAAAGCTGTGAAGGATCGACTCCGAAAACGATCAGAATAATGGATTTAATAATGCGTTTAAAACAGCATCACCCCACTGAATATGCAGAGTTTGACAAAGCAAACAAAGTCAAAGAGGCTAAAGCTAAAGCTAGCAACAGCGCAGAGCCAGGCACAAGCCAGCAGCCCCTGCTATCTTTTTTAACGGAGCATTCAGTGAATCTCTAATAAATAAACAAATGCAAACCTCCATACCACCCCCAGCCCTAGTCTGAAGCATCCATTTTTACAGACCTGCCTGACATGAAGTTTAGAAAGACTAACCATAATTACTATCTGACTATGTTGTTTTGCTGCATTAAGCTTTTTTTTCTAGTGGTTTTATTGTTTATATTAGGAGAAGACAGTTAACAAGTTATCATAAAAACATTGTGGTTTTAAAACATTCACCTGTCTTTTTAAAGCTATATTCAGCTGTCCTCATAATGAGTTTGTGTGTAAAGAACACACTAACCATGAAAATTGTGTTGACCTTCTTTTTCTGATATTGTTTTGTGCATTTGACAGTAGATTGTTTATGAGAAGTTAAGTGTGTTAGCGATATGGTGTTGCTAGAGCATATAGATTGCTGTAAAAAAAAAAAAAACTCCACCCTTTATACCCTTTAGTGACAATAATTGATCTAACGCATGTCTTGGAACATGGGAGGAAACGGATGAAGACATGGGGGAAAATCTTCAAACTCAAGTGCAATACTTGTTTGCATAAAATATGAAACAATATTAATTTCTAATCCCCCATGTCTTGTAAAAAACATAAATAAAACATATTTACATTACATTTTATAAGTAAATCAGATAGATATAGGGGTTTTTAATGGCAATTTTTATTAGCCCCCATTATGTCATGCATTACCGTTCCAGCACATCCCAACAGTAGGGAATATTTTGACAGGGATCAAATTTTACAGTGTATTCAGAATTGTGTTTTTCCTCCTCCTAATATAGTGTTACACCAATATTAAAAGCAAAGTGGAACTTTGACTCAGGAGCATATAACTTTTTTATTAAAAAATATTTTTCACCATAACTTTAAACTTTCTGAAGACTCAGTTTGTTCAATATTTTAAGAAGATTAGAGGCATTTCCGCTTCTGTTATGTATTTGAACATGTCTGTGATTAATAAAAACATTGCTTATTCATTGTCAAGAGTGTGGAGGACGGAGATAAGTGTGCATTGTCAGGAGTGTGCCCACTGTCATACTCTCTCACACTCACTATCAAACCTCTCACACACACACTCGTACTCTCTCACACTCACTATCAAGTTCTTAGGCATTCTTGATAATGAATGTAAGAGAGTTTGATAGTGAGTGTGAGTGAGTTTTATAGTGAATGTAAAGTTTGATGGTCGAGTTTTCTGATTGGCCTAGAGAGTTGTCGTTTTAATAAGCTGTTTTTGATTCGCTTATAGACAATTATGCCCTGCCCCCTCCATGTATGGTTAATTTCCTAACAAGTGGAAATCCCTATAGCTTGCGTTAAATGGAATCAAGAGCTCAGACGCAGATTAATGAGGCTATTGGCCTCCTAACAAACATATTAAATTCACCTAATGACATAAACACTATGGCTACAGCGGCAATAACTAGCAGCCAATGCAACTGTTGATGAGGAGATGCGTCGTTTACCGCGGTCACGCGCTAAACCCCGGAACCCCAAACAGTGATGTGTGTATATAGAAGCAATTTTACACTTCACATAAGTTTGCCATCCCATTATTCCACATTCCTACAATACAAATGGCTGAAACTCATTTCATGAGTACAAGAGTAAGTGTTTTTCAAGGCTGTGGAAGAATGATTTCCAATTTTCTCTCCGAGCTGTGTTCCGGTACCAGTTCCTGCCCCACACATGATGTTCAGCCACTTCAGCTTCACTCAAGCTGCTTCCGTCATTAGCTCCAGTCCCACCATACCTATGCCACCAGAGGTGGCAGTAACCCTCACCCTCATCCGGCTGGCTGGGGTCGAAGTGCCGCCAACGACTTTCCTGCTTAGACTCAGGATCCTAGAGTGACTCTGTGTATCGGACTACTTAATACCAATGTGCATATTTCACATTTTATTTGAACTTTGACTACATGACTTCAGTTTCATTGTTAGATTTATCATCTATGCCGCCCAAGGAGGTTGAGTCCCTTTTTGAGTCTTGGTCCTCCCAAGGTTTCTTCCTCATAACACTTAGGGAGTTTTTCCTTTCCACTGTCGCCCTAGGCTTGCTCAATTTGGGATTGGAAGTAGATATGAGGAGATAATCTAAAATTGTAAAGTTGCTTTGAGACAATGCTCCATTGTAAAAAAGTGCCATATAAATAAATAAATAAATAAATCTGACAATTGTAACAGTTGATTTGCTTATTTTATGGAACTTTAAATATCATATGCATATGTTTGCCATCTCATTTAGAAATATTTAGAAAATGACTTTAAAAATATATTTGGATTTAACTGAAACTAGTTTTTTTTTTATTTCCAACATTTTTTAGATCGTTCTACATACAGATCGTAAAAGATTGTCCTTATTGTACATTTTTTGTATATTATATCTCTAAGTTATGTTTATTAGGCTGTAAAACTAATTAATTTTCCAGTTTCAATCTCTGAAGTGAAAGCACGGACAGCTTTCTCCCCAACGCTACTTCGCATCTGGATACCGTAAAAGAGCGTTTAGACGCGCACTAAAACTCTAAACATATGGCGCGACCGAACTTTAGCGAAGTGCAGATGGCGTGACCACAATAAACGACACATCTCCTCATCAACAGTTGCATTGGCTGCTGGTTATTGCCTCTGTCGCCATAGTGTTTATGTCATTAGGTGAATTTAATATGTTTGTTAGGAGGCCAATAGCCTCATTAATCTGAGCTCTTGGTTCCATTTAACACAAGCTACAGGGATTTCCACTTGTTAGGAAAATAACCATACATGGAGGGGGCGGGACAAAACTGAATATAAGCGAATCCAAAACTGCTTATTAAAACGACAACTCTAGGCCAGTCAGAAAACTCGACCATCAAACTCTCTTACAATCACTATCAAACTTACACTCGCTATCAAACTCTTTCACACTCACTATCAAACTGTCTTACATTCACTATCAAGAATGCCTAAGAGTTTGACAATGAGTGTGAGAGAGTATGACAGTGTGTGTGAGAGGTTTGATAGTGAGTGTGAGACAGTATGACAGTGTGTGTGAGAGGTTTGATAGTGAGTGTGAGACAGTATGACAGTGCGTGTGAGAGGTTTGATGGTGAGTGTGAGACAGTATGACAGTGCGTGTGAGAGGTTTGATGGTGAGTATGAGAGAGTATGATAGTGTGTGAGAGGTAAGTTTGAGTAATGGTCTAAACGGCCTCTCATAGAGAAGTGTCCAATCACACTTTTAGACTTTGCATATCATATGTACATGTTGTAAATCATATACATTTCATGTGTGTCTGTTTTTGCAGGACAGCAGTAGCTCTGAATCTCTGCATTGGCAGAGTTTGGACACTGCCAAGAGCTATGATGCAGTGGTGTTTGATGTGCTTAAAGTGACACCTGAGGAGTTTGCTGTAAGTATTTCAATGTGTAACATTTGTAATTCATATAAAACTGCAACTTTTTATTGAACAAAACAAAACAGTGACAAATCACCATTGCAATGGAATTATTGCAAGTGACATGTATTATGTATCTTATTTTTTACTGTGTAACATGGCAGTGCTCTAACATGCCTCATTCATTTTTCCTTGTTGGAGCCTAGTGTTGATACTGAGAATTGCAACTTCGAAATGATACTTTGAAAAATATTGAAAGTTGTTACCATTTTCGATACCAAAGAGAGATGCTGTTGTTATTTAATTTATGAAGCTTTATTTTTAGTTGAAAACATATTCAAATATATGATGTACTCTTTACTATTGTTAATCTATTATTTTATTAATTATGTTATTTTCAGAATACATCATATTGTATTTACAGTGCGGCAAAAAAATATTTAGTCAGCCACTGTTAGTGCAAGTTCTCCTACTTAGAAAGATGAGAGAGGTCTGTAATTTTCATCATTGTTATGCGGGAGTGTAAGCCCGCACCAAAATTACACTACGGGTGGAACCCCAGATGCAGATCAGAAGTCAGACACAGGACCACGACGTACCAAAGGAAGATTTATTGAATAAATAAACAGGTGTGACTATGGTGTGTGCGTGGTACGTGAAATGTTGAGTCCAGGAGGTTGGCAACCCAGAAATAAACGGGAAGGACGGATACGACGGCGGCTGTGCGTGCTTGCTTCCACGGGTCCGGGTAGAGTGCAGGTCAGAAGCGGTCCAGAAGGAGCGGGGGAACAGCCGAAGTGACCACGGGAACTGGGGAAGAAAAAAAGTACCAACTGATAAATGCACAAAAACAAAATAAATACGGCTAGGGAGCCGGAAAACAACTAGTAGGGATAAATATCTGGTGAACTGGAGCAGAAAAATGATACTGAGCAAAAGGGCAAAAATGAAGCAGCGTGAGAGCTGTGAAAAAACATTAAAAAGGCTGAATGGTAGCAGGCAACACAAGCTAAAGCTAAAGCTAACGCTAACGTAATGCAATACAATAGTGCTAGCTAGAGGAAGGCTAGGCTAACAGTAGCAAACAACGAGACCAGGTACCGGCTAGAAGCGGAGACTATCTGGCGGCGTCTTGGCGATCGATCAGCAAATCAGCAGAGAAGAGGCGGATGAGAAGATGAGCTTCAGGTGTGGAGAGGGAGGGGGAGCGCAGAGTAACGGCCAATCGATCGCTGTGGAAGCAAACATACACATAAGCACGCCACACTCGAAGAACGTAAACAACCGGAGGTAAGGGAGCGTCAACAAATGATAAAAACGGGAAAAAACGGAGCGCGGACAGGGCGAACTCTAACAGTACCCCCCCCCCCCCAAAAAACCGCCCCATGGCGGTCAACGGGGACAGCCAGGGTTGGCCCTGTGAAAATCGCGAATGAGGGCATTATCTAAAATAGCGGAACAAGATACCCACGATCGTTCCTCGGGCCCGTAGCCCTCCCAGTCGACCAGGTACTGGAGGCCCCTGCCACGGCGCCGGATGGTCGGCCGGAGGGCTCAGGTCCGAGGAGACGACCGGCTTGAGCTGCGAGACGTGAAAAGTGGGATGAATGCGCATATGTTTAGGAAGAATAAGGCGAACAGAAGAGGGATTAATCACCTTGTCTATGACGAACGGACCAATAAAACGGGGTGCCAACTTCCTGGACTCGACGTGGAGCGGAATGTTGCGGGCCGAGAGCCAGACGCGTTGGCCGGGAATGAAGACAGGAGCCGGGCGATGGCGGCGGTTGGCGGAGCGCTGAGCCACGCTACGGGCCTTGAGGAGAGCTGTTCTGGTGGCCCTCCAGGTCTTCCGGCAGCGACGCAGGTGATGAGTGACCGACGGGACCGCCACCTCCACCTCCAGGTCCGGGAAGAGAGGGGGTTGGTAGCCTAATGACGCTTCGAAAGGAGAAAGGCCCGTGGCGGAGTTGGAGAGAGTATTGTGGGCGCATTCCGCCCATGCTAGCTGGACGCTCCACCTCCTTGGGTCCTTAGCCGTGAGGCAGCACAGAGTAGCCTCGATCTCCTGATTAGCTCGCTCGGCCTGCCCGTTAGATTGTGGGTGGAAACCTGACGTGAGGCTCACTTTGGCTCCTAGGGCCCGACAGAATGCCTTCCACACCTGTGAGACGAACTGGGGACCCCTGTCGGATAAAATGTCGACCGGAATGCCGTGGACCTTGAACACCTGGTCGAATAGCAATGTAGCCATCTCCGAGGATGTGGGGAGCTTAGGGAGAGCCAGGAGCCGCACTGCCTTAGAGAACCGGTCTACGACCGTGAGGATAATAGTGTTACCCTCCGACTCAGGGAGCCCCGTGATGAAGTCGGCCGAGATGTGGGACCATGGCCGGCCAGGTGTGGGCAGAGGTTGGAGGAGGCCTGCCGGGGGTTGGTGAGAAGTGTCCGCATCCAGTGTGGGCCACCAAAAGTGGCGTCGGTGGAGCCCTAGGGTCCGATGGTAGCCAGGGTGGACTGCAAACCGGGAGTCATGGGCCCATTGTAAGGCTACAGGACGGGCCGACGCGGGCACGAAGAGACGGTTGGGAGGGCCGCCACCGGGATCCGGTTCTGTTACCTGTGCCTCTTGAATGGCGCGCTGGACCTCCCAGGTGAGGCGGACGATGAGACGATCGGGAGGCAGGATAGCTTCCACCGGCTTGTCGCGGTCTTCGAGGGCGAACTGCCGGGACAGGGCATCAGGTTTGGTATTACGGGATCCTGGGCGGTAGGTGAGTGTAAAATTGAACCTCCCGAAGAACAGGGCCCACCTGGCCTGTCTGGCATTGTTTGGCCGACTGGATATAGGCCAGATTGCGGTGGTCGGTCCAAACAACGAAAGGCTGTTCTGTGCCCTCAAGGCAGTGACGCCACTCCTCCAGTGCTACTTTTACCACCTGGAGCTCCCGGTTGCCCACGTCATAGTTACGTTCTGCTGGTGAGAGGCGTTTGGAAAAAAAAGCACAGGGATGCAGTCGGTGGTCCGAGGCTACGCGCTGAAAGAGGACGGCCCCCACGCCGGTGTCCGACGCGTTGACCTCCACGATAAACTGCTGGCCAGGGTCCGGCTGGGCAAGGACCGGGGCGGTGGTAAACAATTTCTTCAGTCGGAGGATGGCTTGTTGGGCTTCAGCGGTCCACTTGAATGCAGTTTTCGTGGAGGTCAGTTGAGTGAGGGGGGCTGCGACCTTACTGTAGTCCCGGATAAAGCGGCGGTAGAAATTTGCAAACCCCAGGAAACGTTGCAACTCCTTCCGCCCTGATAGCTTGGGCCACTCTACTATGGCCCGGACCTTGGCTGGGTCGGCCTTGATGCTCCCCCTCTGAATAATGAACCTGAGGAAGGTCACAGTGTCGATGTGAAACTCGCACTTCTCGGCCTTGATGAACAATCGATTCTCGAGGAGGCGAGTGAGCACCTGGCGGACGTGGCGTACGTGGTCGTCTTCCGAACTGGAGAAGATGAGGATGTCCTCCAGGTAGACGAACACGAATCGATTGATGAAATCCCGCAACACGTCGTTAACCAGGGCTTGGAAGACGGCAGGAGCGTTGGTCAACCCGAACGGCATAACCAGGTATTCGAAATGCCCTAAGGGCGTGTTGAACGCCGTCTTCCACTCGTCTCCCTCCCGAATTCGCGCCAAGTGGTAGACGTTGTGTAGGTCTAGTTTGGAGAAGAAAGATGCTCCCTGGAGGAGGTCAAAGGCCGAGCTAAGGAGCGGCAGTGGATACCGGTTCCGCTTGGTAATGGCGTTGAGCCCACGGAAATCAATGCATGGCTGTAGTGAGCCATCCTTCTTGCTCACAAAGAAGAAACCGGCTCCCAGGGGGGAGGAGGACGGTCAGATCAGCCCTGCCTCGAGAAATTCGGAGATATAGGTCTCCATGGCCTCCCTCTTGTCGTGCGAGAGCTGGTAGAGATGACCAGAAGGCAAGGAGGCACCAGGAAGCAGGTCAATGGCACAGTCGTAAGGTCGGTGAGGTGGTAACCGGCGTGCGTGATCCTTGCTGAAAACCTGCTTCAAATCCAGGTATTCCTTGGGCACTTGGGAGAGATCCGGAGAGTCTTCCGGCCGAGAAGTGAGAGGGAGGACCTTGGAGGGAGGGACTGCCGAACGCAGGCAGAGGAGGTGGCAGGCGTCACTCCATCCGATGATTCTCCCCTCTCTCCAGTCGATGCCCGGGTTGTGTTGGACCAGCCATGGGTGGCCGAGGACCACGGGAGTCCTGGGGGAGTTGATCACCGCAAAGGTCAGGGACTCCCGGTGATTACCTGACACCGTGAGGGATATGGGCTGCGTGCGGTGGGTGATCCTAGCCAGTAATCGGCCATCCAAGGCGTTGGCCCAAGCAGGCACCTCCAAGGCCTCCATGCCGGTGCCGAGCTGGGCCACAAGGTCCCGATCAATGAGATTCTCTTCTGCCCTCGAGTCAACCAGCGCATCGACTTTGTGGTGGGCACCGGGAAGATAGAGCGTGACCGGTAAGGCGAAACAGGGTCTCCGGGTGGGATGGGGGACAGTCCTAGGGCTCGCCAGCGCCCCCAACTTCACTGACGAGCATTCCCTTTTGGCCGTATAGGACAGGAGGAGATGACGTGGTCCGGGTGACCGCAATACATACACAGCGCCTCCCGCTGGCGCCTAGAGTGCTCTGCCGCCATGAGCTGAGCGTGGCCCAGTTGCATGGGTTCCGGTTCAGGTGAGGTCGGATGCGGGGAGACCAAGCGAGGAGGTCCCCCAGCCGAGGACCTGGTATGGGGAGACGAAGCCGCCTGGACCGGACGCGAGGTCTTCTCTACCCTGCGCGCGTGAAGGCGTCGGTCCAGTCGTACAACCAGATCCACCATCGCCTGAAGGTCCAAGGGTTCGTCACGGGCCGCCAGCTCATCCTTAAGGCGCTCAGAGAGTCCCGACCGGAAAGCCTCGCGCAAAGCGGGGTCATTCCAGCCAGAATCTGCAGCCAACGACCAGAACTCCACCGCATAATCGGAGACAGAGCGGGAGCCCTGCCGAAGGCTGATGAGGCGACTCGACGACACTTCACCATGGCTGGGGTGATCAAATACGGCCTTGAGCTGACGGACGAAGTCGTCATATGAGACTGCCTCAAAACGCCCCTGGGAGAGTGTGGCCTCGGCCCACGTCAGGGCCCTGTCCCGAAGGAGCCCGACGACGTACGAGACCTTACTGACATCGGTGGAAAAGGCTGAACGCCGCTGTTGGAAAACCAGGCCACACTGCATGAGGAAACATCGGCACTTGGTGAGGTCGCCCGTGTAGGGTTCAGGATGAGTAATCGGGGTACCTTCTGAGCTGGGAAGCGTCGAAGGGGGGGTGGTTAGCTCAGGACGCCCGGCCGGGACGTTCAGAGGGAGAGTGGAGTCCTGAACGACTCCCGCGGTAGAACGCGTCTGGCCCCCGGCAGCAACAGGTGGACCCTGGTGGGAATCAGAAAGCAAACGGTCTAATTTAGCAGTCAGACGCGAAACCTGCTGATTGAGAAGACGGTTAGAATCTAATAACGAACTAAGCAGTTTGTCATGCTGTTGCAGCCATACCTGCTGGCGGTCTAAGGCTATGCCAACAGGCAGGGCTTGTGCTGACTGCTGGTCCGCGGGTTCCATACTGGCCAGATAGTTCTGTTATGCGGGAGTGTAAGCCCGCACCAAAATTACACTACGGGTGGAACCCCAGATGCGAATCAGAAGTCAGACACAGGACCACGACGTACCAAAGGAAGATTTATTGAATAAATAAACAGGTGTGACTATGGTGTGTGTGTGGTACGTGAAATGTTGAGTCCAGGAGGTTGGCAACCCAGAAATGAACGGGAAGGATGGATACGGCGGCGGCTGTGCGTGCTTGCTTCCACGGGTCCGGGTAGAGTGCAGGTCAGAAGCGGTCCAGAAGGAGCGGGGGAACAGCCGAAGTGACTACGGGAAACTGGGGAAGAAAAAAGTAACCAACTGATTAAATGCACAAAAAACAAATAAATACGGCTAGGGAGCCGGAAAAACACTAGTAGGGATAAATATTCTGGTGAACTATGGAGCAGAAAAAAAAATGATACTGAGCAAAAAGGCAAAAATAAGCAGTGTGAGAGCTTGTGAAAAAAACAGGAAAAAGGCTGAATGTTAGCAGGCAAACACAAGCTAAAGCTAAAGCTAAAGCTAACGCTAACGTAATGCCAATACAATTTAGTGGCTAGAGGAAGGCTAGGCTAACAGTAGCAAACAACGAGACCAGGTACCGGCTAGAAGCGGAGACTATCTGGCGGCGTCTTGGCGATCGATCAGCAAATCAGCAGAGAAGAGGCGGATGAGAAGATGAGCTTCAGGTGTGGAGAGGGAGGGGGAGCGCAGAGTAACGGCCAATCGATCGCTGTGGAAGCAAACATACACACAAGCACGCCACACTCGAAGAACGTAAACAACCGGAGGTAAGGGAGCGTCAACAAATGATAAAAACGGGAAAAAACGGAGCGCGGACAGGGCGAACCCTAACAATCATAGGTACACTTCAACTATAAGAAAAAAAAAAAATCCAGGAAATCACATTGTAGTATTTTTAAATAATTTAATTTGTATATCATTGCGGAAAATAAGTATTTGGTCATCCACAAGCAAGCAAGATTTCTGGATCTCACAGACCTGTAACTTCTTTTTTAAGAAGCTCTTCTGTCCTCCACTCATTACCTGTGTTAATGGCACCTGTTTGACCTTGTTATCTGTATAAAAGACACCTGTCCACAGCCTCAAACAGTCAGACTCCAAACTCACCCATGGCCAAGACCAAAGAGCTGTCAAAGGACACCAGGAAGAAAATTGTAGACCTGCACTAGGCTGGGAAGAGTGAATCTACAATAGGCAAGCAGGTTGGTTTGAATATATCAACTGTGGGAGCAATTGTAAGAAAATGGAAGACATACAAAACCAATGATAATCTCCCTCGATCTGGGGCCCCACGCAAGATCTCATCCCATGGGGTCAAAATGATCATGAGAATGGTGAGCAAAAATCCCAGAACTACAAGGAGGACAGAATGACCTACAGAGAGAAGGACTCAGATCCTGCAGTGCCAGACGTGTCCCTCTGCTTAAACCAGTACATGTCCAGGCTTGTCTGAAGTTTGCCAGAGAGCATATGGATGATCCAGAAGAGGATTGGGAGAATATCATGTGGTCAGATGAAACGAAAATAGAACTTTTTGGTAAAAACTCAACTCATCATGTTTGGAGGAAGAAGAATGAAAGAAAACACCATACCTACTGTGAAGCATGGGGGTGGAAACATCATGCTTTGGGGCTGTTTTTCTGCAAAGGGGACAGGACGATTGATCCGTGTTAAGGGAAGAATGAACGCGGCTTTGTATCGTGAGATTTTATGCCAAAACCTCCTTCCATCAGTGAGAGCATTGAAGATGGAACGTGGCTGGGTCTTCCAGCATGACAATGATCCCAAACACACCGCTCGGGCAACGAAGGAGTGGCTCCGTAAAAAGCATTTCAAGGTCCTGGAGTGGCCTAGCCAGTCTCAAGACCTCAACCCCATAGAAAATTTGTGGAGGGAGTTGAAAGCATCACTGCTCTAGAGAAGAAATCTGCTTTGGAGGAATGGGCAAAAAACCAGCTACAGTGTGTGCAAACCTGGTGAAGACTTACAGGAAACGTTTGACCTCTGTCGTTTGACCTCTGTCAAGATTATTAGTTACAAGTTATAAGTTAGTTAAGTATTGAATTGAACTTTTGTTATTGACCAAATACTTATTTTCCACCATAATTTACAATTAAACTCTTTAAAAATCCTACAATGTGATTTCCTGGATTTTTTTCTCATTTTGTCTCTCAATGTTGAAGTGTACCTATGATGAAAATTACAGACCTCTTTCATCTTTCTAAGTAGGAGAACTTGCACAGTCAGTGGCTGACTAAATAGTTTTTTGTCCCACTGTATGTTCGAGTAATAAGGTTTACTTCTGTACTATACTGTATAATGAATTTGAGTATATCTGTATACTTTCGCTGTTATAAAAACACACAAAGCAGACTGACTGCCAGTGTCTCACCATTAGATTTATTTATTTTTTTTGGTGTTTGTTACATTTTTCTCGATGATGATCAATTATAAGAATTTAAAGGTGCACTATTTACATATTTATTTCAGTATTTCAGAGTGAATGAGCTGAGTTCTGATTTGGAGCAGTAGGAAAAAATAATGAGTATTAAAATATAAATTAAATCATAAAGGGACGTTTCCACACATATTAACCAAGGAAAATAATCCAAATCCATGCATGACAATAAATTATTTGCCACCGTTAGCTACAGTTTGCTTAACGCTGATACACACTCCTATCGAGATTCAAAGTCCCGGGAGTTGAATTTTTTTTGTACTCCAGATAGATAAAATGTAGGTTATTGAGCTTTTTTTTCCACAAGAAAAACGCAGATCCCCCATATATTTGTATTTGTTTACAGTTCGTTCTTGCCTGGACCAATATCGTATCACTACGTATTGCAGCAATGGGCCGATATACACGGCTTGTGCATGTCTTTTGGCATTCAGTACTTATTTGCTTTGAAGCCAAAGTGTTTCCACACAGCACTCCCGCTACTTTCTTTGCTAATTAAGATGGGCTGCAAACACTCTGATTTTGCTTCAGCTGCCATTTCGGCATAACAAACTATTCTGTGAGCTACGGAACCCTGGTGCATTTTGCATTTTGATATGAATAGAATGACTTCTGTGAGAAACGAGTATGTACCGTTCCAGAATGTTCAGTATCGAGATTTATCAATATATTTGACTACAGTAGTGTATCCCTGATTGGAGGTCCCTTAGTCCTTGGAAAGTCATAAAATGTCATAAAATTGTATTTTTGTGATCCAGTACTGCAAATCAGTAGGTGTTCATACAGGGCTACAAAGATGGGTGGGTATCAGGTTATATTTGACATTTGACAGATTTAAAAGTTTTAACATACACATAGGACATAGCTTGGTTGCAGAGAGTCAACTCCGTTGTTGTCGACTCAGTGGGGTAAGTGACAAATGACGTTTTGCTCCTTACTCCCTGTACATTTCATTTATACTTATATTTTCAGACTTTAGCAGATGCTGTTATCCAGACTGACTTGCAACTGATGCAGTTTTAAAGGTACAGGTCAAGAAATTGTTAGTTAAGGGGCTTGTTCATGGGTCCAGCAGTGGCAGCTATTAGTTCTTGGGTTTGAACCATGAACCTTCTGTTCCAGTGTCTTAACAACTATGCCACCACAGTCCCATCTCATGGTGGTGAAGCAATGACTGACTTGCCACCCTCTGCAGACAGATTTCAAATCAGCCTTATACTCCCCAGTTCTTAATTGTTTTTCCTCTGCCACAGCCAAAAGCTGCAATTCTGTGCCGTCCCTTCCATATAAGGATGTGTGAAGTTTACGTGCTGATGCGTCCATCCATCCCACCCCACACTCACCAGCCAGCTCTGAGTCCCTGGCCTTTTCCTGTATGTGGATTTTGTCTCCTTTTATCGTTGGACATTTATTTCAACGAGGAGGACTCTTTGTAGTGACTGTAGTGAACCACAGTAATCGTCTCCTACACTTTTTAGGGATTCAGATTCAGGAGTCAGAATCGTGTCAAAAATTTAACTGGTATTTTGTAAACACAAAAAATTGTAGCCACAAAATTATCATCAGATCACAAAATTGTTAATGAAATCACTTAAAACAAACCCAATAAAGTTATCTGATACTTCTACCCTAATCAGTGTAATTGTTGCCTGTTCTTAAAGTGATAAGGTACATACATTTTTTGTGCTATCAATGTAAAGATTTTGTGTTTTTCTTTCTTTGTTGGAAGGGCCAGATAACTTTGATGGATGCTCCAGTGTTCAAAGCAATACAGCCTGAGGTAAGGGATTAAATTTGGGTAACTGGGTGCTGAAACCTTTAAATAATTTCAAAATCACTGTTTGATTCTGTGTAGTGAAATTTAAGGCCCTGGTAATAGAAGTGTTATTTTAAATTATGATACACATCATCATGCTCTGTAATCGCAGAGATTGTACTGACATGGGACATTACTGTCACACTCAATTATTTAAGCACAAATAACCAGATCATACATACCAAAGAAACCCAGTCACCTTTAAGCTACATTTAAATACGGGCAGTGACAGTTTTGTGACTGTAAATAAAAGTTTTGACTTATATAGGATATGAATTAATGGCTAAAATGCCTCACAAAAGTTTCCAGTCTTTCCAGCAGTGATCTCATGCTGAAGTGTTACATACTTGGCACTATGACGACTTTTTCTCCACTATTATACTAACAAAGTTTGGAATCATCTGGTTGCCATAACAGTTTACATCTTAAACCAGTAATTACATCCTCGTTTAACTTTTTCTGCCCTTGTCTAGGAGAGCAGACGTATTGCATTGTATTTAAAGAAAGAGAATGACAGTGTGTCTGGTTGGTTTTGAACTTGGCCAGTGTGTAGATTACACTAACGTCATTAAAAATGATGTGCAATTTTCCAGCGATCCACAGTTAAAACGTATCTGAGTAGGAACAGTCATGTAAGTTTCCAGTGATCCACAGTTAAATTGCATCTGAGTAGGAGCAGCCATCATTTGCTCTGATTTTTGTGCTTACTGATGTGTTTATTTTATTTATATATTTCCAAAAGGATTATATCCCAATGTACCAAGCACGTGCAGCAATTGCAGCGCAGTAATATGGTAAAAAAAAATAAAAATCCTGTGTATCCTCCCCAGCCAAATTTAATTGTGTTTAGTTTCCCAGTCCCACAACCCACATATCACACACGACCACCACAGACACTACGCGTATCTGTACCCCGATCAGCTGGTAGGGGTCACTGTTGCAGCAGCATTGCCAGTTAGGTCTGCAGAGTGCACAGCCAGGCCAGTGGCTTTGTTTGAGGCTTGAACTCATTATGGATTAGGATAACCTATTACATTGCTGGTCCACCCAAACACTGGTAACATGTTATTTTTTAATTTTCGTAATCCTGTCCCTGTGAGGATCAAAGACTTGTTCTGGTGAAATGCTGTACTATTGTACTGGAGCCTGTTTTCAAGTTTCCATGATGCTATGTTTGCACATTTTCTATTTAATCACTAACAATTTTTTTTTTCCCATTCTGGCAGTACAATTTTTTTTTTCCCATTCTAGCAGTACAGTTTTTTTTTTTGTTGTTGTTGTCTAACACCTCGAGATCCCTTGTTCAGTTCGTGGCCTGGATTCTGTCGGTGTACAGTTTGCATGTTCAGCCCGTATTCCTCCTACATTCCAAAGACATGACTTATGTCAATTGGTGTCTCCAAAGTGTCCTTGGATGTGTGTGTGCATGTGCGCGCACGTTCATGCGTACATGCATGCATACATGTTCCGTACGATGAATTGGCAACCTGTCTAGGGTTGGTTATTGCCTTGTGCCTTGTACTGCTGGTTATGCCCTGACACTTCATGGCTGTAAACTGGATTAAGCGAATATGAAATTGAATGAATGGCTATTCTGTGTCTGTGTGTCTGTGTTCACCTTGTCTTGCTGTACCAAATGTCCTTATGAAGATGGGAAAACCTGGAATTTTGACTTATGAGGAACATTTTTTTTTTTTTTTTTTTTTTTTTTTTTGCTCAAAATGGCAACTTTTATTTGAAAAACCCAAAGAGCCAAAACATTTGCTTTGCAAGAAAATTAGAGCCTGCTGTGTTCTGTTGTTCAGGACGACCATCATTCATTCATTTATCCATCCATCCATCCATTCTCTTTCTTATCCTCTTAATCTAGAAATAACCAAATATTCGGCAGCCGAAGTTATTCGTCCAAAGAAAGTACTTTCGGTGTTCAGCCGAATAAGTGAAAAGTCAGAATAATTAAACAGAACAATTACGTTTTGATGACGCAAATAAATCACAACAAGGCGCTCTTTATAAAATGTAGCAAACATGTTGGCTGAATGGAAGCAGAGTTCTACAGTGTGAGTGTTTTGTTTGCATTTGCTAAATCACTTAATGTAAATGTTAATTTGTGACTTCTTTTTAAAGAAATGAGTGTGCCATGCCGTCATTTCTTTTACTGAGTGTTCATTGGGTCTGTCTCATTAAATAGTGAATACCCTTGCCCTAGTAAGTATTTTTTAAAAAGTATATTTACTTAATCATAAATATATTTAATACCTGAGACACAGAAGAACAGGTTCAATGTCATTCAATAATTTTATTTTATTTTTAAGTTTTTCACATATTCATCCAACTTTGTTGGATGAATCCAACAAATGCAAAGTTGGATAAGTTGGATAACTTCCTCACACTGACTTGACAAAAAGGAGTATCTGGAAGAATACAGTGTGGCAAAAAAGTATTTAGTCAGCCACTGATTGTGCAAGTTCTACTTAGAAAGATGAGAGAGGTCTGTAATTTTCATCATAGGTACACTTCAAGTATGAGAGACAGAATGGCGGAAAATAAGTATTTGGTCACCCACAAACAAGCAAGATTTCTGGCTCTCACAGACCTGTAACTTCTTCTCTAACAAGATCTTCTGTCTTCCACTCGTTACCTGTATTAATGGCACCTTTTTGACCTAGTTACAATGGGGCAAGAAAGTATTTAGTCAGCCACTGATTGTGCAAGTTCTTCTACTTAGAAAGATGAGAGGTCTGTAATTGTCATCATAGGTACTTCAACTATGAGAGACAAAATGAGAAAATAATCCACTAAATCACATTGTAGGATTTTTTTAAAGAATTTAATTGTAAATCATGTTGGAAAATAAGTATTTGGTCAATACCAAACAAGCAAGATTTCTGGATCTCACGGACCTGTAACAACTTCTTTAAGAGGCTCTTCTGTCCTCCACTCATTACCTGTAATAATGGCACCTGTTTGACCTCGTTATCTGTATAAAAGGCACCTGTCCACAGCCTCAAACAGTCAGACTCCAAACTCATTCATGGCCAAGACCAAAGAGCTGTCGAAGGACACAAGGAAGAAAATTGTAGACCTGCACCAGGCTGGGAAGAGTGAATCTACAATAGGAAAGCAGGTTGGTGAGAATCAATCAACTGTGGGAGCTATTGTAAGAAAATGGAAGACATACAAGACCATTGATAATCTCCCTCGATCTGGGGCCCCACGCAAGATCTCATCCCGCGGGGTCAAAATGATCATGAGAACAGTCAGCAATAATCCCAGAACTACACGGCGGATGAATTAAAAAAAAAAAAAAAGCATTTCAAGGTCCTGGAGTGGCCTAGCCAGTCTCCAGACCTCAACCCCATAGAAAATTTGTGGAGGGAGTTTAAAGTCCGTGTTGCCCAGCGACAGCCCCAAAACATCACTGCTTTAGAGGAGATCTACATGAAGGAATGGACCAAAATACCAGTTACAGTGTGTGCAAACTTGGTGAAGAGTTACAGGAAACATTTGACCTCTGTCATTGGCAACAGAGGTTATGTTACAAAGTATTGAGCTGAGCTTTTGTTATAGACCAAAAACTTATTTTCCACCATAATTTACGATTTAATTATTTAAAAATCCTACAGTGTGATTTCCTGGATTTTTTTTTCTCATTTTGTTTCTCATAGTTTAAGTGTACCTATTATGATAAATTGACCTCTCTCATCTTTCTAATTAGGAGAAAATGCGCAATCAGTGGCTGGCTAAATACTTTTTTGCGCCACTGTAATATGAGAAACCCCTACATGCCTACCATTTGTATGCGTTGTATATAGAATTGTTAATGATGCATAAGGTCCTTCAACAAAAAGGTAACGTCTTGTGAATTAATGTAAACTTTTTCCTTTTTATTTCTACAACACAGCCTTTAGAACAATATATTGCAGTTCTAGGGCGTTGAAATATTTAAATTGTATTAATAATATATTGCATTTAAAGTACATGTATTTTCCACTAAAGATGATAGATATCAGATAATAGACATGTCTCACTTATTCTAGTGGGAATTTCGTACAGAAAATTAAAAATTTGTGTGGGCCCACTTGTGTGGGCTACAATGATTACTTTACTAAAAATATATTTAACAAAAAATGTCCAAAGCATCTGCTCTCACACATGGAAACTTCAGCTTTCAAAACCACAACTTAAACACTTCTGGATGTTTCCAGCCACTTTTCAGTACATAGCCTTAGGGACGGCTGTAAAACTACCACATAAATATCCCATTACTTTCAGACATCATAGCTTCTTTTTTCTGATAAGATGATTCAGAATAAATTGCAAATTATTATGGGTAAATGTGTTCAGCTGTGGTGTGAAGTATTTCCATTTGCACATGTAATTGTGAAGGTATATCGCACCACAACTCAGCAGAACTGAGAAAATTCATGTGTAATGATCTTTATTGTGCTCTTATAGCCAACAGTTCAAGCAAGCATGATGTCTTAAGCAAAATACAAAAGGCAAAACCCAGTAAGTCAATTATAGTAATTTCACGGAAACAAGGTTCAGGGATGACAGAAGAGCAAAGTAAATGCAACTAAAATGTAACCATAACCTGTACAGAAAAAGGCAAGAGCTTCCTATTGATGAACTATGGAAATACTGATATAGGAAATGTGATATTAAACTGCACAAAGTGGTATGCTATTATTCCCTCCTGATCAATGAGAAGAGGTGGCATAATAAGGGCATTGAATGACATGGTGATAACAATAATTTAATAAAAAACAAATATCTTAGAATTCCTGCTTTGGTTTCTTTATGACTGTTATCTAACTAAACAAAATCTTTGTTCTGGGGTAGTCAGTCAAAGGGTGTGAGTTAAAATGGCACAACAAAGTCTTTGTCTTTGCCACTCTTGGCCACATATAAAAATTATTGATAATAAAACAGTAATCCAAACGATAATTAATGAGAGAAAAAAATAAAAAGGAAATTTAAACATTTAAAATTTAATTTTAGACAAAGTTAATTTTTAACTGGAATCATATGTTAGCACAATGCATGTTAGCACAACAGCATTCCTGTCAAAATAAATGTGAGTAATTCATACAGTAGTTTGCAAGGATCGTAGGCATCCTATTTTTAAATACATTTTATATTGTTTACTTTATCTTCTGTGTTTGTGAATCAGTTCAAATGGGCATAGTTAAGCTTTCCAAATATTAAATTTGATGGTCAGAAAATGGTCAGAGAGTATACAGTGGTGCTTGAAAGTTTGTGAACCCTTTAGAATTTTCTATATTTCTGCATAAATTTATTTTCGCACAAGTCCTAAGAGTAGATACCCAGTTAAACAAATCAGGAAAAAATATTATACTTGGTAATTTATTTATTGAGGAAAATGATCCAATATTACATAATAGTGAGTGGCAAAAGTATGTGAATCTCTAGGATTAGCAGTTCAATTTGAATGTGAAATTGTTTGTGGAAGTATATCATGGAACGAACAAAGGAGATTTCTGAGGAGCTCAGAAAAAGAGTTCTTGATACTCGTCAGGCTGGAAGATGGTTAAAAATCCATCTCTAAAGAGTTCCAATCCACAGTCAGACAGATTGTGTACAAATGGAGAAAATTCAAGACCATTGTTACCCTCCCCAGGAGTGGGTGACCAACAAGGATCACTCCAAGAACAAGGCGTGTAATAGCTGGCGAGGTCACAAAGGACCCCAGGGAAACTTCTAAGCAACTGAAGGCCTCTCTCACTTTGGCTAATGTTAATGTTCATGAGTCCACCATCAGAAGAACACTGAACAACAATGGTGTGCATGGCAGGGTTGCAAGGAGAAAGCCACTGCTCTCCAAAACGAACATTGCTGCTCATCTGCAGTTTGCTAAAGATCACGTGGACAAGCCAGAAGACTATTGGAAGAATGTTTTGTGGATGGATGAGACCAAAATAGAACTTTTTAGTTTAAAAGAAAAACCTTATGTTTGGAGAAAGGAAAACACTGCATTCCATGATAAAAACCTTATCCCATCTGTGAAACTCGGCATTCAAAACTTTTTTCACATCCAGCCATGAAACTGAATCTTTACATTATCTTGTAAGCTTTCAAGAATAAAGTTACAAAGAAGGCATGTTCACATATGTACCGTATTTTTCGGACCATAAGGCGCACTTAAAATCTTAATTTTCTCAAAAATCGACAGTGCGCCTTTAAATGCGGTGCGTCTAATGTATGAATTAATTCTGGTTGAGCCTTCTGACCTAGAACCGATTGTAGATGGTACACGGCGCTCATAAATCTGTCAAAATGTTTTAGCACGGTCTTTGGTAGGTTACGAAGCTTAAGGCAAACGTAGTGCGCAGCATAGCGGGGTAATACATTATGTGCTTCACCATTACGGTGTGTGCATTCATTCATTTATTTTCGAAGCGGATTTCAAACACAACGCTATCGGTCATGCAGTACAACATGGAAATAGAGCAGCTGCGAGAGAATTCAACATTAACGAATCAATGATACGGAAGTGGAGGAAGTAAGAAGACGCCCTGCGCCAGGTAAAGAAAACCAAACTGAGTTTCCAAGGGAACTTAAGAGTTTTGTTTCATTTCATGCGTCTTATAACCTGGTGCGCTTTATGTATGAAAATATACCCGTTAGCAGCCGATCGTTGATATTGCGTCTTATAATCCGGTGCGCTTTATGGTCCAGAAAATACGGTATATGAATCTCAGTAAGCTAAACATTCTCTTGGCAGTCATTCACATATCAGGGAATCTGTCTTCATTCTGGTGATGATTAAAAAGCTCAAGAAAGATGTCTGTCTCAAAGTTTGTCTTCACATTGCAGTTTGGTCAGCTACATTTACAGCTTATGTAGTGCGTCATCTGCACTGTGAGCAGACAAGATTCATATCTTGAGTGGATTCATATACACCTAAATGATGCTGAGATTTTAAAAATTTTTGCTCTATGAAAAAATAAGCAAACTGTTGGATGTTTTATGGCAGGCTGCAGGGTAAATTTAAATGTTAAATCTGAATCTCTTGTAGTTGATTCACAGAAAAAGTGAACCCCGGCCTCAAAGGTGTGTACCTGTGGTAACTGCAGATACACACCTGAACTGCATGATATACTGTATGAGTATATCGTGCACAAGTACAACCACAAATCAGAAAAAGTTGGGATGATATGGAAAATGCAAATAAAAACATATATGCAGTGTTCCCTACTTTTTCTTTGACTTTTATTTAATTGCAGACAGTATGAATCAAAGATATTTCAGTTTTTTTCTGGTCAGCTTAATTTCATTTGCTAATAAACATCCATTCATGAATTTCAGGCCTGCAACACATTAAAAAAAAGTTGGGACGGGGACAATTTGGGGCTAGTGATAAGGTAAAAATAATAATAATGATGTGATTTCACACAGGTAATGTCAACAGGTGATTATAATCATGATTTGGTACCAAAGCAGTATCCACAAAAGGCTGGGTCTTGGATGGGCAGAGGATCTCCAGTTTATCAAAACGCATGTAAGAAAATGTATTGAAATATTTAAAAATAAAAAAAGACTAGAAGGGATTTACATATTTCAGCCCTAATCTTTTCTGATTTGGCTTGTGTTGCATTGTCTTGTTGAAAAAATGCTTGGACGTCATTGGAAAAGGTGTCTTGAAGGCAGCATTTGTTGCTCTAAAATCTCATTGTACTTTTTTGCATTAATGCTGCCATCACAAGTGTAAATGACCTTTGCCAAGGGCACTGACCCAACCCCATACCATGACAGAGCCTGGACATGTTGTTGACAACAGTCTGGATGGTCCTTTTCGTCTTTGATCTGGAGCACACGGTGTCCATTTCTTCCAAAAAAGATCTGGAATACTGATTGGCACTGTGTAGTGGTCGTTTGTGAATGTAATTCTGTATTATAGTGCTTGATAAAGGTTTGCCAAAGTAATCCCTTGCCGATGTGGTTTTATCAGTTATTGATGAATGGCGGTTCTTGATGCAGTGCTGTCTGAGGGATCGGCGATCACAGATCTTCAGTTTAGGTTTGTGCCTTTGCCCTTTATGCACTGAAATTCCACCCAATTCCTTGAATTGTTTAATGATATTATGCACTCTATAGAGAGAAATATGTAAATCCCTTAGAATGTTTCTTTGAGGAACATTGTTTTTAAACTGGAGATCTGCCCATCTTTACCTCTCAAGACTTAGCCTTTTGTGGATACTGCATTTGTACCAGATCATGATGATAATCACCTGTTGACATTACCTGTTTGAAATCAATTACCTGTTTTACAGTGGTGCTTGAAAGTTTGCAGATTTTCACACAAGTTTCATCAGATTTTCACACAAGGCCTAAACCCAATTAAACAAATGAGACAAAATATTATATTTGGTAATTTTTTTTATTGAGGTAAGTGATCCAATATTGCATATTAGTGAGTGGCAAACGTATGTGAACCTTTGCTTTCAGTATCTGGTGGGACATTCACCCCCTCACCTTTGCGGCAAAATTTGCAACTAAACGTTTCCTGTAACTGTTGATCAGTCCTGCACACTGGCTTGGAAGAATTTTAGCCCATTCCTCCGTACAGAACAGCTTCAACTCGGATGTTGGTGGGTTTCCTCACATTAACTGCTCACTTCTGGTCCTTCCACAACATTTCGATTGGATTAATGTCAGGACTTAGACTTGGCCATTCCAAAACATTAACTTAATTCTTCTTAACTTCATTCTTCTATAATCATTCTTTGGTAGAACGACTTGTGTGCTTAGGGTTGTTGTCTTGCTGCATGACCCACCTTCTCTTGAGATTCAGTTCATGGACAGATGTCATGACATTTTCCTTTAGAATTGTCTGACATGATTCAGACTTCATTGTTACATCAATGATGGAAAGTCATTCTGGCCCAGATGCAGCAAAGGCTCAAACCATGATACTACCACCACCATGTTTCACAGAGTTTTCTTTTGAACCAAAAAGTCCTATTTTGGGCTCATCCATCCGTGACATGCAGACAAGCAGCAATGTTCTTTTTGGAGAGCAGTGGCTTTCTCCTTGCAACCCTGCCATGCACACCATTGTTGTTCTGTGTTCTTTTGATGGTGGACTTATGAATGTTAACACTAGCCAATGTGAGAGAGGCCTTGGGTTGCTTAGAAGTTACTCTGGGGTCTTTTGTGACCTCGCCAACTATTACACTCCTTGCCCTTGGAGTGAACTTTGTTGGTCGACCACTCCTGGGGAGGGTAACAATGGTCTTGAATTTCCTCCATTTGTACACAATCTGTCTGACTGTGGATTGGCGAGTCAAAATGTTTAGAGATGGTTTTGTAACCTTTTCCAGCCTGGAAAGAGTTTTTCAACAACTCTTTTCTGAGGTCCTCAGAAATCTCCTTTGTTCATTCCATGATACACTTCCACAAACGTGTTGTGAAGAGCAGACTTTGATAGATCCTTGTTCTTTAAATAAAACAGGGTGCCCACTCACACCTGCTTGTCATAGAATTGATTGAAAACACCTGACTCTAATTTAACCATCAAATTATCTGCTAATCCTAGAGGTTTACATACTTTTGCCACTCACTAATATGAAATATTGGATCATTTTCTTTAATAAATAAATGACCAAGTATAATATATTTGTCTCTTTTGTTTAACTGGGTTCTCTTTATCTACGTTTAGGATGAAATTTTAGGTCATATTTATGCTATTTATGCTAAATATGCTATGCATATTTATATCTAAAGGGTTTTTTGGAGTGTGTTGCAGGCCTGAAATGCAGGAATGGATCATTATTAGCAAATGAAATTTAGTTGACCAGAAAAAAAAAAAACATGAAATATCTTGGATTCATACTGTCTGCAATGAATTAGAAGTCAAGAGAAATGTAAGGAACACTGCAGATTTTTTAAATTTCAATGGTATTACTTGTGAATGAGTTGTTTTGGTGTCATTTACTCAAATGGATCTGAAGATAATGCTTGGCTGGGAAGCTGGGCTTATCGATATGTTGGGACAATAAAGGCCATCCCTTTTAATCAAACTAACAGAATAACTGCTGTGGGACATGTCATGGATATTTTTATGGTTGAAATGTGTCATAACACACGGTGCATTGCACTCTGCTGAGTATGGTGCTGTGTAGCTGCAAACTGTCTAATCCCTGTCCATCATGACAGCAGTTGTGATGGGCATGTGAGTGTTGGAAATTGACTTTGAAGTAATGGAAGAAGACTGCTTGGTCTGATGAGTCCTGTTTTCTATTCCACCATGAGGATAACCCGGCATACATGTTTTACCTGGGAAAGTGACGGTGCCAGGAAGCACTGTAGATTAGAGTCAAGTTGATGGAGGTAGTGTTATACTTTGTGCAATGCTCTGCTGGGAATCTCTGGGGCCACCTACCTAGTAATTCTTGCAGACCAGGTACACCCATTCTTGGTATTAGTAATCCCTTGTGGTACAGGCCTGATTCATTAGGATAGTGCACACCTGCCACACTGCACACATTGTCTGGCAGTGGTTTGAGTTCAAAGTGGTGCCCTAGCCTCCACATTCCTGAGAATATCAGTCTAATAAAGCATCTGATGTTCCAGGATATACTGGAACAATCTAACCAACATTATATGATATATCAACAGTCTAGAACAACACAAAAAGAGAAAATAATAGGTTTTTTTTTAAATAGGTTTGTCTTTGCTCAAAACTACAAGCATGAATAAGAAGTTGTTTGAAAACTAAGAGATTTATGCAAGATGGTGATAGAAACGAACAAATGATTACATTAAACAAGTAGTGGAATAATATTAAAAATCAATATATAGTAAAATGAAACCATGTAGTAATTTGCTTAGTAATGCTTCCTAATTTTCCTGGTTGTGATCTGTGTGTACAGTGCATGTTCTTTGTATATGCTCTAGGTCTCTTGCTAAACCTCAGGTTTTTTGTTTGTTTTTCTATTTTTTGCTTGTTTTGTTTTGTATTTTACCACCACCCAAAAAAGTAAGATAACTCAGCATGTAAAATCTGCATAATCATTTTTTTCAGATACGTCACTTAGAATGACATAATTTATTTGCAAACTTGTGCAATAGAAATTTGACCCGTTGGGATTAGCGACCTCAAAACATTAGTCGTTTATACCTGCATAGAATCAATCCCGAGTTTGAGGCTTGATTAGTTGGGCTCTTCTGTATTTCTGTTTCAATTGCCAACATGAGATCTCATCAGAAAACCTCTTTCTCAGGATATACAGTGGGGCAAAAAAGTATTTAGTCAGCCACTGATTATCCAAGCTCTCCTACTTAGAAATATGAGAAAGGTCTGTAATTTTCATCATAGGTACACTTCAACTATGAGAGACAAAATGAGGAAAAAAACAAAAAATCCAGGAAATCACATTGTAGGATTTTTAAAAGAATTTAATTGTAGACTGGATTGGCCACTCCAGGACCTTGAAATGCTTTGTACAGAGCCATTCCTTCGTTTCCCGAGCAGTGTGTTTGGGATCATTGTCCTGCTGGAAGATGTACTTTTTTTTTTCTTTAAATGCTTTTTTCCCCACTGTATAAAGAAATTATTACTGTATAGCTTGATGTGCAGTATTTGAGCTATGCTATGTTCTGTTATGGTAGTGCAGTAATGGAAGTCACATGAATATCTATTCTAATATAGAGTCTAATATTGAGATGCTGTGTTGGTCATATGTCAATGGTATTGAAAAATCATTTATAAAAAAACTATGATCATAAATTATATTATCTAAGGTGTTGAACTTTTTGTTTTGTCTTTCACAATGTGTTTCAGGAGCTTGCCAGCTGTGGATGGAACAAGAAGGAAAAGCATAGTCTTTCACCAAATGTGGTGGCTTTTACTCGGCGGTTTAACCAGGTGATAATAGCTAGTTTCTCACAGTGACATTTGTTTGCTCATTATTCTGTGCTACAGCTGCTAAAATATTTTTGGTATCACATGGTAGCAGCATCTTTTTGTTTTTAATCCCAGTTGAAGTTAAAAGCA
Source organism: Ancistrus triradiatus (assembly GCA_025084515.1). NCBI lineage: Eukaryota > Metazoa > Chordata > Actinopteri > Siluriformes > Loricariidae > Ancistrus > Ancistrus triradiatus. The sequence goes on along the minus strand of JAJAGP010000109.1, from coordinate 393,982 downwards.
GTCCGTGTAATGATGGACACAAAGTTTTCATATTCTCATATAGTGGGGCAAAAAAGTATTTAGTCAGTCACTGATTATGCAAGTTCTCCGACTTAGAAAGATGAGAGAGGTCTGTAATTTTCATCATAGGTACACTTCAACTACTAAAATCAGGAAATCACATTGTAGGATTTTTATAGAATTTAGTTGTAAATCATGGTGGAAAATAAGTATTTGGTCACCCACAAACAAGCAAGATTTCTGGCTCTCACAGACCTGTGACTTCTTTAAGAAGCTCTTCTGTCCTCCACTCATTACCTGTATTAATGGCACCTGTTTGACCTTGTTATCTGTATAAAATACATCTGTCCACAGCCTCAAACAGTCAGACTCCAAACTCAACCATGGCCCAGACCAAAGAGCTGTCGAAGGACACCAGGAAGAAAATTGTAGACCTGCACTGGGCTGGGAAGGGTGAATCTACAATAGGAAAGCAGGTAGGTGTTAATAAATCAACTGTGGGAGCAATTGTAAGACATACTAGACCATTGATATTCTCCCTCGATCTGGGGCTCACTGCAAGATCTCATCCCATGGAGTCAAAATGATCATGAGAATGGTGAGCAAAAATCCCAGATTTACACAGAGGGACCTGATGAATGACCTGCAGAGAGCTGAGACCAACGTAACAAGGCTACCATCAGTACCATACTACGCCGAGAGGGACTCCTGCAGTGCCAGGCGTGTCCCCCTGCTTAAGCCAGTACATGTCCAGGCCCGTCTGAAGTTTGTTAGAGAGCATATGGATGATCCAGAAGAGGATTGGGAGAATATCATGTGGTCAGATGAAACGAAAATAGAACTTTCTGGTAAAAACTCAACTCGCCGTGTTTGGGGGAAGAAGAATTCTGAGTTGCGCCATACCTACTGTGAAGCATGGGGGTGGAAACATCATGTTTTGGGGCTGTTTTTCTGTAAAGGGGGCAGGACGACTGATCCGTCTTACTTGAAGAATGAACGGGGCCATGTATCGTGTGATTTTAAGCCAAAACCTCCTTCCATCAGTGAGAGCATTGAAGATGAAACATGGCTGGGTCTTTCAGCATGACAACGATCCCAAACACACTGCTCGGGCAACGAATTAGTGGCTCTGTAAAAAGCATTTCAAGGTCCTGGAGTGGCCTCCAGACCTCAGCCCCACAGAAACTTTGCGGAGGGAGTTGAAAGTCCGTGTTGCCCCAAAACATCACTGCTCTAGAGGAGATCTGCATGGAGGAATGGGCCAAAAATACCAGCTACAGTGTGTGTAAACCTGGTGAAGACTTACAGGAAACGTTTGACCTCTGTCATTGCCATCAAATGTTATGTTACGAAGTATTGAGTTGAACCAAATTTATTGACCAAATACTTATTTTCCACCATAATTTACAATTAATTTCTTTAAAAATCCTACAATGTGATTTCCTGGATTTTTTTTTCTCATTTTGTCTCTCATAGTTGAAGTGTACCTCTGATGAAAATTACAGACCGATCTCATCTTTCTAAATCGTAGAATTTGCACAATCAGTGACTGACTAAATACTTTTTTGCCTCACTGTAAATGGCCCCACCCTCCCTGAATCTCAGCATCTCTTTGTTTTTAGACACTCAGTAGTCCCAGTTTATGAGCTGCAAATTCTAACACAGGAAAGAAAGTTTCTTTGCATTTTCCTCACCGTTTTTGAATAGAGAATATATTGCCTGATATAAGTGCAGATATCGCTCAATGCCCATTATTTTAAAATGGCAGTTATCGGGCCGATTAATCGGTCTATCAGTAGAAAATGCTTAATTCTGTTGTAATGCTTATCGAAACCATACTTCAATAAGTTCTGGAATATGCTTGGAGACATCAACAGGAAGTAAGTGTTTACACATAGCATGCATGTTGTCCTGATGCAAGGAAATCATTGGACATAATGATTTCCATGAGGTTGCTTGGTAATTATTCACAGTACCTAAGAGTTTACAGCAGATATTCTGTGTTTGAGGCATGCTTTGGTTTTATACAAAGACAAATCTATCTAGATCTTACCAGGAAATAAGGTGAAAGTTGACTAATCAGATCAACCATGTGGTGTATCTGTTATGTTTGTAGGGGTCTTTGAGAGGTCTGTTAGCAATTTTCTTTACAGTTCTGGGCTGTTTCCACTGATCTCTTGCAGTACACTCCAGCAAGTTCTTGGCACTATTGCATTTCTGACTGCATTTATGGCTGATCACTAAAGCTTGATAATGTGATTTACGACTGGGTTTACTGCACTCTGATGTCTGAATAAATCAATGTAACTATATAGAAATGGCTCTCTTAAAATGTATGTAAGCATGAATTGGCAATGAAATGAAATAACCTGCGTGCTAAAAAATGTGTTTAAAAATGCATTGCATAAGTCTTTACACAATTTTGTTTCCCTATTTTGTGTTTTTACATGTATTTGTAAATTGTCAACTTAGCTGTTCATTGTACAACACGAAATTAGAAAAAGTTGGGACGGTTTGGAAAATGTGTATTAAAAAAGCACATGGTGTTTCTTACATTTACTTTGACTTTTATTCCATTGCAGACAGTATGAACCTGAGATATTTCATGGTTTGTCTGTTCAACTTAATTTTATTTGTTAATAAATATACATTCCTTCATTTCAGGCCTGCAACAGATTTCAATAACAGTTGGGAGCTGGGCAATTTAGAGATAGTAATGAATTTAAGAAAACTAAATAATGATGTTCAAACGGGTGATGACAACAGGTAATTGTAATCATGATTTGGTAAACAAGCAGCAACCAGGAAAGGCTGAGTCTTTGATGAGCAAAGATGGCTAGAGGATCCCCAGTTTGTCACCAAATGCATGAGAAAATTATTGAAATGTTTAAAAACAATGTTCCTCAAAGAAAGATTGTGGTGAAGATTGTGATACACTCACAAATGCCACTTAAAACTTTACTGTGCAAAAAAGAAGCCTCCCATTAACTTCTCTGGGCTCAGAGGCATCTACAGTGGGGCAAAAAAGTATTTAGTCAGCCACTGATAGTGCAAGTTCTCCGACTTAGAAAGATGAGAGAGGTCTGTATTAAACTGAAAAGTGCGATGTGCAAAAGTATTCAGCCCTTTTTCTCTCCACAAATTTTCTATGGGATTGAGGTCTGGAGACTGGCTAGGCCACTCCAGGACCTTGAAATGCTTTTTACAGAGCCACTCCTTTGTTGCCCGAGGGGTGTGTTTGGGATCATTGTCATGCTGGAACACCCAGCCATGTTCCATCTTCAATGCTCTCATGGATGGAAGGTTTTTTGTCTTAAAATCTCACGATACATGGCCCCATTCATTCTTCCCTTAACACAAATTAGTCATCCTTGTTACGAGTCGGCACCCGAAACGGTGGCGAATTGTGAAAACCAAAAGAAAAGGATTTTAGGACCCAATCGCAGTTAGCTCCAGATGGTAGTAATGAACTGAAATTAATAAAATAAACGAAACGATAATTAAAGCAATACAAATCAACAACAGACAGAGAATAAAGTGAGGCTTTGTGTGTGTCAGCGAAACTGCCGAATCTGCGAGCAGACGCGCACACACAAAGCTCACGAACGCGCCTACAGGGGCAGCGAAAGGCAGGGCGAAAACACCTGCCAAGGGCGCGAAGCGCGGCTGCGTTAACGCACTGTAATGTGATTGAACTGAGAAATAATTCTTTAAACCGGAGAGGAAGCAGCGCTAGAAAGCACGGCTGCTTACACGCACTTACACTGCAATTAAACTGAGAAATACTCCCCTAAACCGAAGAGGAAGCAGCGCTAGAAAGCACGGCTGCTTACACGCACTTATACTGCAATTAAACTGAGAAATACTCCTTTACACCAGAGAGGAAGCGGCGCTAGAAAGCAATGCGATGCGTTTCATGGGCCTGTGTGTGTGACACAGCATGAAACGGATGCGCTGTGCAGGCTTTAGAGACTGTATTTAATCTCTGAAGTGGCGCGATGCGATACACGGTCCTGTGTGTGTAACACAGCATGAAACGGACGCGCAGAGCCCGGACAAAAGCGGGGGACGAGCCTACCGCTTGGGTCCGAGACTGAAAAGCACAGAGGGGACGGTTCAGGTGAGGGACACGCGGGGGCTCGAAACGCTGGAGCGAGTGAACCTCTGAACGCCGGAGCGAAGCCGCGAACGGGCGGTAGGAGCGAAAACACGGCCGGATCGGACGCTACGCTAAATCTACGCCCTGGATTACCTCCGAATCTCCAGATTCGTATGCCGGCTGAGCCCCTAAAGCGGGCCCAGTCTACCAAAAGTCGCTGACACCGAACGGCACCGAAGCAGCAGCGCAAATGAGACCCCCGAAAAGTCTCTTAACAAAAACCGTGGCGTCCACAGCAAAAACCTGGCATAGACGCCACGAGATACAGCAAAATAACAAGAACCAAAGGAGGTGGTGCGACGCCTGTCAGTGCCCGACAAAGCCCTTAAATAGAGCCACTGACAGGTGTGTGCAATCGTGCCGTAATTGAGCAATACAGGCACGATCGCATGGTCTGAGGATCCCGACCGTGGCTGAACCAATACTGGCCTCTACTGTCAGCTTGGCGGAATCCCCAGACTGTAGGGAAGGTAGTACACCGCAATGGGGATCAACAGTGGCCACTAGCGGCCACTGTGCACCCCATGACAGTCCTATCCCCTTTGCAGAACAAGAACCCCAAAGCATGAGGTTTCCACCCCCATGCTTCACAGTAGGTATGGTGCAACTCAGCATTCTTTTTCCTCCAAACACGGCGAGTTGAGTTCTTACCAAACCACATGATATTCTCCCAATCTTCTTCTGGATCATCCATATGCTCTCTGGCAAACTTCAGACGGGCCTGGACATGTACTGGCTTAAGCAGGGGGACACGCCTGGCACTGCAGGATCTGAGTCTTTCTTGGCGTAGTGTGTTACTGATGGTATCCTTGTTACTTTGGTCCCAGCTCTCTGCAGGTCATTCATCAGGTTCCTCTGTGTAGATCTGGGGTTTTTGCTCACCATTCTCATGATCATTTTGACCCCACGGGATGAGATCTTGCGTGGGGCCCCAGATCGAGGGAGAATATCAGTGGTCTTGTATGTCTTACAATTGCTCCCATAGTTGATTTATTCACACCACCCTGCTTGGCTATTGTAGATTCTTTCTTCCCAACTTGGTACAGGTCTACAATTTTCTTCCTGGTGTCCTTCGACAGCTCTTTGGTTTTGGCCATGGTTGAGTTTGGAGTCTGTTTGAGGCTGTGGACAGGTGTTTTTTAGATAACAAGATCAAACAGGTGCCATTAATACAGGTAACGAGTGGAGAACAGAAGAGCTTCTTAAATAACATGTTACAGATCTGTGAAAGCCAGAAATCTTGGTTGTTTGTGGGTGACCAAATACTTATTTTCCACCATGATTTACAATTGAATTCTTTAAAAATCCCACAATGTGACTTTCTGGATTTTTTTTCTCATTTTGTCTCTCATAGTTGAAGTGTACCTATAATGAAAATTACAGACCTCTCTCATCAATCAGTGGCTGACTAAATACTTTTTTGCCCCACTGTAGTATCTAAGCCACCTAAGGAGGATGGGTCTCTTTTCTTTTGGCCTTATAATTTAGAAGATAATCTAAAATTGAAAAGCTGCTATAAGACAATGCTTCACTGTAAAAACGTGCTATAGAAACAAAGCTGACCTGACTTGATTTGACACAACCCAAATGCACCAGGGTAGCATAGTAGACAAAAGTACATGAAGAGACCAACACCCTGCTAACCAGAATGATCAATCAGAAAGTGGCCAGCAAAACAATATTTATGCTAACATCACAGAGAGCAGATAAGTGTCTTGAATATGCTGGAGCAATTTGGGAATTTTCCATTAAGAAATAAAAGAAATGAGGCTCCCTCTGTATGAATATTAGAAACTCAAAGCCATTTTTTATGACTGTACTGTTCATGTATACCACAAACAAATGAGGAGACAAGATACCAATACCAGAGTCTGATGTTCACTTGAAAATATTTTATATTTTATTACAACTAAGAATATCTTTCTGCATAAGGATAGAGACTGGATGGCATGGATTAATTAGCAACCTAGTTACTCTATCCTGCACTACATAGAACAGCATATGTCACGGCACACGGTGTTGTTTATTTTCACCATATATACTAAATTCATGCACAATGGATTGGGGATGTTGGCTAAAAATGCTACCAAAGTATTTTGGAATTGGTTTGAATTTATTTAAATGGTTCTTAAATGACAGTATTGATAAGATTTAATATTGATGTTTTGTGAATTTGAATTAGTTTATAAGATTTTAAAATTGAAAGCGTTTGGTGCCTTTGTAGTTTGTATACAGTAATAAGTTTGATTTAAAGGGGAACCAGGGTTGCACACTGATTCGGTGGGTAGCACCATCACTACACAGCAAGAAGGTCCTGCGTTTGATCCGAAATGGAGCGACCTGGGTCTATGTGGAGTCTGCATGTCCTCCACGTGTCCGCATGTGTTTACTCTGGGTGCTTTGGTTTCTTCTCACAGTCGAAAGGCATTTCAAATTAGGTCAGCTGGAGATACTAAATTGCCCACAGACTTGTTTGATATTGAACTCGTACTGATGAAACCTGTGTATCGTTGTAACCTTGTTCCTGTCGGAATACAGAAAATTGTGCTGATGTGACATCAAATAAACCAAATAAACAAATAAACATTTGTGACACAAATGTGACAGCTTAGAGAGACAGCTGACAGGAGGAAATAGACCCCATGGGGGCTGTCATGGGCTAGCTACCCATGGCGGCAGTCTCCGACACAGCTTTAGGTTGTTGGAAGCACCCGTTAAGTGCTACAGAAAGTGAACAAAGAAACATACCCCTTGATCCTGTGAGAGTGGGGGTGCAAGATGGCTCGATGACTGATAACATGGTGACAGACCCGGGAATGGATAAGGCTACGAGTAAGGATATGGCACATGAGATAACCACAACAGCAGAAGGGCACTCACTTCAGGTGTGTACCTGTGGATGGGCGAAAATAACATCATTTAGGGGGTTGAGGATCCACCAAGGGAGGAGAGGATGCTCAAAAGAGCAGAGTCAAAGGCCTCGCATTGACCAGTATTTCTTGAAAAAAAAAACAGTCAAATCAGTCGAGTGAAGCACAGCGACCGGAAAAAAAACAAAGTTGGCAGAGCATCAGTACCTTTATCACTGAGGAAGATGATACGAGCACAGAGTTGCTGGTGGAGGAACCCATCTAACCACAGAGACCTCCCAAGGAGAAAAAGATCAAAGGGCACAGGCCGAGGGTGAAGTGGCCCAGAGCTGCTGAAAAGAGAGAATGGGAAACAGTAAATTATGACCTGGTGAAAATATTGGAACAACAAGTGGGCACTGCCGAAAAAAGATGGAAATGATGGGTGACATCATTTACCATTACGGAGAGGAGCGCTTTGGAGTGAACATAAGTAGAAGAGATAGAGCATTACCGGCAACCACAAAATCCAGGAGGCAGCAGGAGATCGAAAGGCTCATCAGAGAGAGAAGGCAGCTGAGAAAGCAATGGAAGAAAGCCTCCGATACAGAGAGAGATGGTCTCATGCTGCTACAGCAGGATATCAAAGGCCGGCTATCAACCTTGCGAAGAGAAGAAAATTTGAGGAAGCTTCGTAGAAAGAAAGAACACACAAGGACACAGTTCTGTAAGAACCCCTTCAAGTTTGCCAAGGGTCTCTTCAATAAGGAATAAAGCGGAACCCTAAAAACTTCAAAGAAGGAACTGGAAGAACATTTTGAACAGGTTCATCATGACACAAGAAGGCAAGAACAGCTGGTTATCCCACATGACATCCCACCTATTCAACCTCCTGAATTCCACTTAGAGACTGACCCTCCAAAATGGAAGGAAGTAGAGAAAACGGTACGGCGCGCGAGGTCAGCATCAGCCCCTGGGCCGAATGGTGTACCATAAAAGCTCTACAAGAGCGCACCAGATGTTCTACGCTATCTTTTGAAGCTCAGGAGAATAGTGTGGCAGAAAGGAATAATACCTAAGGCTTGGCGAAGGGCAGGGGGTGTCCTAATTCCCAAGGAGAAGGATGCAGTAGACATCAGTCAGTTTCGACCAATCTGCCTTTTCAGTGTTGAGGGGAAAATATTCTTCAGTGTAATTGCACAGAGGTTGGCAACCTATCTGGAGAAGAATCGATATATCGACACTTCCATACAGAAGGCTGGACTTTCCGGGTTTTCTGGTTGCCTGGAACATACCAGTATGATCTGGCATCAAATCCAAGTGGCAAAGAAGAATAAAAGAGACCTTCACGTTACCTTTCTTGACCTGGTAAATGCCTTCGGATCAGTTCCCCATAATCTTCTTTGGGAATCCTTTAACTTCTTCCACGTTCCAGCATCTATCACTACTCAGCTTCTGCTTCAAAACAGTTGACTTTATAACATCGTGGCAGCATCTAGAAGTAGGAATTTACGGCAGGAATTATGTCACCCCTGGCCTTCACAATGGCTATGGAGGTCATCATTAGGGCCTCGAGATGGGTGGTGGGGGGCGAGCGAACTATGAGTGGAATCCGCCTTCCTCCTATACGAGCATATATGGATGATTTGACCACTACTGCAGCATGCACTAGGCGACTACTTGGAAAACTGCAGGAAAACATCAGGTGGGCTCGAATGAAAATCAAGTCAAATAAGTCGCGAAGTATCTCAATAGTCAAGGGTGAGCTTAAAAATGTGAGGTTTTGCATTGATGATGACCCAATTCCAATGGTGTCATAGCAACCCATCAAGTGCCTGGGCAGATGTTACAATGCAAACCTCAGCGACAAAGAACAAGTGCAGCAGATAAGGCAGGACATTACCAGTAGTCTGGAAAACATCAACAAGACTTTACTGCCAGGAAAGCTTAAGGTCTGGTGCCTGCAATTTGGTCTTCTCCCTCAGGTAATGTGGCCACTCACCATCTATGAGGTCGCAATAACAACAGTGGAAAAGATGGAACGAACCATGACTTCATATGTGAAGAAATGGCTCGGGGTCTCACGTTGTCTGACTAACATCAGCCTTTATGGCAAAGGAGTCCTTGAATTGCCTATCACGAGCCTCTCTGAAGAGTACAAGTGCTCCAAAGTGAGGGTCCATATGATTTTGAGGGACTCCAGAGATCAGACCATCAGCAATGTTGCACCACCCTTGTCAACTGGGCAGATGTGGACCCCATCCGTTGCGGTGCAGCAGGCTATGTCAGCCCTGAGGCATAGTGAAATTGTAGGGCATGTCCAATTGGGACGAGGAGGCCTTGGCCTTGTGGTGGGAAAACCAATTTGGCACAAGACCTCTGCTTCAGAGAGGAGGAAAATGGTGGTGGAGGAGGTGCGCCGTCAGGAGGAGACCGAAAGAAGTGCGAGGGCTGTTTCCCTGGCTAAGCAGGGACAATGGATGAAGTGGGATGGCCTGGAAAAGAGAAAGCTCAGTTGGAGAGAGCTCTGGGGAATGGAGGCAAGCAACATCAGTTTCATCATTAGAGCTACTTATGATGTGCTCCCATCACCAAAAAATCTTCATCAGTGGTATGGTGAGGACCCAACCTGTGCCCTCTGTCCAAATCCAGCGACTCTAGCACACATCTTGACTGGCTGCAAGACCAGCCTCACGCAGGGTCGTTACACTTGGAGGCATAACCAAGTCCTAAGGAGTTTGGCAGCAGCTCTTGAGATTAAGAAGAGTACTATCAACTCCTTGCCCTCCAGAGCAACCAATTCCATCACAGCACCAATATTCATCCGAGAGGGACAGGAAAAGCCCAAACATCTCCCGTCAAAATCAGAAAACGGACATCTGGCAATGGCCCGGGATTGGAAGATGCTGGTCGATATTGGCCAGAAATTAATCTTTCCACCCGAGATTGCAGTTACCACCCTTAGGCCGGATATGGTATTATGGTCCTCCTCAACGAAGTCTGTTAACATTATAGAGCTTACAGTCCCATGGGAGAGTGTAACCGAGGAGGCCTATGAGCGTAAGAAACTGCGATTATATAGAACTAGCAGCAGATGCAGAACAACAAGGGTGGAACGCTAGAGTCTATCCGGTTGAGGGATGTAGAGGGTTTGTGAAAGATTTTGGGATTCATGGGCAAGCACTACGACGGATAGTTAGATCATGATGCATCTGTAGGCGGGCATGGGACACAAGCTTGGGTTTGATCACCCCGAAGCTGGCCAACTTTGATGAGGGTGTATAGTGTTTAAAGGCCGAAACACCCCATTATTCAAAGATACACTACTGATGATGTGTCCCTCCCAAATCTTAGCATCCTTTGCATGTCCAAAATAGTTCCCACGCCAATATAGTTCCCACGCCAATTTTAACACCAACGTAAATCTCATGTGACTACCATCTATTGGCACAATGGACAATTAACATCATGTCCTGTGTTTTTGTTATGTAACCCATCCTAAAACACCCTGCTATTGCTGTGACATAAGAGAAAGGTGCAACATTCAGTAGTTTATTTTTTATTTAAATGTAAGCAAAAACTAAAACAAGTTCTATACTATTAATAAATACTGTGTCCTACTGTAAATAGGGTCAGACATTGTTTTTCAAAAATGACTGGTTTCAAGGAGTTTTCCAGAAAAGTGTCGTATGTCACGGCAGTCATTAAATAACCCTCGAAAATTGCAAATGAAGCTACAATACACACCATAGAATACCTCAACGGTGCTAGGCTTCATGCTAATGTTAGGCTTCTGTTGTGTTATGCCAAATTCGACACCCCTACCAGGAGATACATCCCTGTTGTGTGCGCTCGCAATGTCTTTTGCTCAAAAAAGGAGGTAATCCGCTGTTGTACCAAATTCGGCACCGCTACCACTAGGTACAAGTTCTTCTAGTCTAAGTAAAGTAAAGGTGGATTACCTCCATTTTCGAACAAAAGACATTGCTGATGGAAGGAATGCAATGTGTTTGGGACAATGGACTCCTTGCATTCGTGGCCGTGACGCACTGCTGTTTTCAAATAGTATGTTTCTGGTCACGTTGTTTACACGCACCAGCATTCTCCAAACTTTCCATTTTTTGCTAGCGAATATCAAAATGATGGTAAGGTTTTTTAAAACACAACAGTTTCAAAACTTACTGAAGTAATATTCAGAGCATGGTGGCATCTGCAAAATTTAATTGAAGTTTAAGTTTCCATAGCTTCCCAGCCCAGAGTGACCGTACGAGTTAGTGGCTAATAAACATCCCTGTACATTTCCTACATCAGCTGATCAAGACTGCTACCTGTCAATAATATCTAATACTGTAAAACTAATGTTCTACTTACTGTATCCAATTATACTGCATATATTATCATATTTCTAATGTTAATATAAAATACAAACATAACGGCCATTTGCATTAGTATTTACGTTTATAGAGACTACTGCTGACGCTACTGGCTCCAAATCAATTTTTAATTAACGTGAAGTGTTTCTGGGACATATTTAGGGTTTATCATATGAAGATGGGTATTTACAGGCCTCTGTTTGTTGTCCGTCCAAAATTTGCGCATTTCCAAAATTCGCAGGGGCTCTAGGAATGTAACCCCCACAAATTTTGGGGTATTACTGTAGTAAACACCATGACAGATGCAATTCACCAACAATTTGATAACCAATGTGCTGTTAATGTAATACATTTGCCAACAGATTCCCAAGCTATGACCACTTAATGGTTAGAGCAGCTAGAGTAGCACTGAGGAGAATGTGTAAGTGATTGTGCAAAGAGCGTATTCGGGATAACACAACCTGTTTACTAGGACTGCCCCATGGTGCAAATTAACAAATGAATGAAGGCAGTGAATACCTCGTAAATGAAAAACGTCAACTCACTAAGCACAAACCTCCAGATTCCGTTTAATTTTGAATTTCATAGCAGTGTCTGTTATAAAATCTTTGAATTGCGTAGGACCCTGCTCATAAAATAAAATATACAACAGTATATCAGTAACATGTCTTTGTATGTGTACATCACTAGATTAGATGTGATTTTTGACAGTGCGCGTATGCATATCCTAGTTGTGATATATGTGAATGTAATTTGTGTACTTTTCAGGTCAGTTTTTGGGTGGTGAGGGAGATACTAACAGCACAAACACTGAAGATTCGTGCAGAAATCTTAAGTCACTTCATCAAAATTGCTAAGGTGGGACACTTGTTCTCCTTTTGTCTTCTTTGTCTCATTTGTTCTTTGTTTTTCTGCTACCAAGTTTACATATCTTGTAAAACTGTCACAATGAAATTGGCATTAGTTGTGTTACCTGTTTTTGCTTATTAGTTTTGTCCTAAAAAGAAGCTTCTACACTGGTTATGTTTACATTTTGGTGATTTAGCTTAATCTCACTCTGGAAAAAAAGAGAAAAATCTTATGTTGAAGTAAATTTAGTCTGAGAATCTTTCATCAAGAAATAATTATTTCTAACAAAACAACGTACCACAATTATTGGCAGCCTTGCATTTAATACTTTGTACAGCCTATGTCAATGAAACAGCACTTGGACTTCTCCTATAACATCAAGCTGGATAATACAGAGCAGGGAATTTGAGACAACTCTTCTGTCTCCAGGTTGTCCAGAGTCCTAGATCCTCTCTTCTGCACTATGCTCTTTAGTTTATCCCAAAGGTTCTCTATGAGGTCTTGAGGTGGCCATGGCAGAAGCTTGAGAACCTTGTTTTTGTTCATTAAACCATTTTGTTTTGATCTGGACATGTTTTAGATTATTGTCATGGTGAAAGATCCACTTTTAGCCTCTTGGCAAAGGCAGACAGATTTTCATTTAAAATGTCCTGGCATTTTGTGGAGTCCATCAATGTACCCTAATTGAGGTTCTCATGGCATTTGGAGGAAAACACCCTTACAACATCTCAGACCCAACAGTGGGCATCAGGTTCTTTTCAGTGTTGTCATCATTCATTTTATGCCAAACCCAACTTGAGTGATTGTTGCCAAAAAAGCTACATTTCAATTTTATCAGATCCTATAGGACACAGTTCCACTTTTAGCAAACTCCAGGACCTTATGTTTGTGGTTAAATAACTGGAAAAGGTTTTTCAGGCAAGCATTCCAAATAATCTGTTGTAAAGAAGGTGGCATCTGATGATAGTTGGTGACTCTAAGATGCTTGTTTTTCTGCAACTCTACAACAGAGGTTTTGTTTGTTTGATTGTTTTTTTGCCTCTCTTGTTATATCCTCCTTACTGTCTGTGGCTGAAATATAAACTTGATTCCTTGTCCAGGCAAGTTTGTCACAGTCCTGAAATGAATTATAATGAGTTTATAAAATATATTGGCTTTGAAAACATTTGTTTTGATTTATATTTTGAAGATGTAGTTATTAATGACCAGCCTGACAGGATTTGAGCTGGAAAGGAAGAGAAATGAAGTCAATAGTGTAAATCAAACGTCCTGGGCTGAAGAGAAACGACACTGAAGTCAGTTTTAGTACATCAGCAAAAATGAAATGAATCAACTTTTATGATGTTTTTGTGGATCAGTCAGAAATGTAAAGGGAGAGTTAAACAGCATCAGCAGCTTTGCTGATTCTGTCACCTCCGTTCTTTCTCATTTACTCACAAAGATGTTGTTTGCTGGTGTAAACTCATTAACAGATCCATGAGTGAACCTCTGATCAGCCATGGATGGTGTCCAGTTCTTACCCCAAAGAAGCTGGTGATGCTGTATCACTCTCCCTTTTCATTTCTGACTGATATTATTAACATCAATAGCTTAATCTTTCAAATTTATCATCACTAATCTAGTAAATGAAATTATAACTTCTTTCATTAACACTGGCATCTTACTCAAATGTTCTTCTGTTGGTAGAATAGTGTGTCTTAATAACAGCCTGCCTTATAAAATAATCAATCAACATATTGTGAAACCATAAGCAGTGGTTTTCATCTTAGAACTCTGCCATGCAGGCCATTTTTGCCCAGTTTCTTTCTTTTGTTGGAGCCATGAACACTGACCTTAACTGAGGCAAGTGAGGCTTGCAGTTCTTTGGATGTTGTTGTGGGGTCTTTTGTGATCTCTTGGATGAGTCGTTGCTGTGCTCTTGGGGTAATTTCAGCTGGCCACTGCTGAGAAGGTTCACCACTGTTTCCGTGTTTTCACCATTTGTGGATAATGGCTCTCACTGTGGTTTGCTGGAGTCCCAAAGCTTTTTTTCTCAATTGTTCCTGGATTTCTTTGGATCTCGGAATGATGTGTAGCTTTTAAGGATCTTTTAGTGTACTTCACTTTGTCAGGCAGGATCTATTTAAGTGATATCCTGATTGAGAACAGGTGTGGCAGTAATCAGGCCTAGGTGTGGCTAGAGACAGTGAACACAGGTGTGGTAAACCAAAGTTAAGTTATGTTTTAATGGGTTGTGTTGGGTTGGGTTGATGTAGGTTTGGAATTTTTTTTTTTTGAAAATCAGGAAGGGCGCAAACACTTTCTCACACCACTGTATATATGCTACAGTGTATATACATACTGCAGTGAAACAGTAAATTGTGGATTACTACTAGAAAGTTCCAAGACACTATGATTAACTTAAGAAAGTAAAATATAAAATGGAAAAATGCTTTAGTTGGATTTTGTGTCTAAGAATTTCTAGGGATGTAATTAATTGTGGCAGGTGATTCTGTTAAAAACTATATTTTTTTTATTACTTTCCAAACAATTCATTTTAAAGTATCTAGAGTAGCGCTATGGTTTTATGCTGTTGCTAGCTCACATTTTGCATTAGTGTTCTAGCTGCTGATCCCTCAACATTTTTCACCTCTTACCCTTAGGTATGTAGGCATGCTAAGAGCAACTCTAATAGCCAAAACAGATGAGCACAGCTTTGACCAGTTCTCTTTACATTCTGGATGAGTATTCGATGACAAGATCCTGACCTCAGTTTTGAGGAAATGAGGGACAGAGAGGGGACAAAGACAACAAATTGTCACAAGAAGCAGGGAGAATTCGACCAAATTTTGCAACTAATGACATAATTTAAAATATCTCTTATTAATATTAGATCAGCCACCCCACTAGAGTGGGACCAGAATTCACAGGGTGCAAGCAAGCATGTACTCAGCAAGGGGCAACAACCAATCGCAGGGCTGGTTAGGGTTTGCTGTTGCCATGCTGAGGGAGGATCCCCCTTGTCAGGCTCTCCCTTTATCAGATCATGACTCCCAACACAGCTGGAAGGTCCTGGCAGGATTTGTACCTGGTGGTGGGATACCCAAGTTCCTGCATGTCTTGTTAAACAATTATTATACATGCATGCTGTATATACATTATGTTTATACTTACTTTTGTATGTGATTTGTTTGTAATTTTTTTGGGATTGTCTCTGTTGTTGATCTCTTTACAGAAGCTGCTAGAGCTGAATAACATGCACTCTCTGGTGTCAGTGGTGTCAGCTTTACAGAGTGCACCCATCTTCAGACTTAGTAAGACCTGGGCGGTAAGAACACTTTTCTCTTTTGGAGACCCTTTCTATTTGAGTTGCCTGCAGTTGCCAATTTTCTCACAATTAATAAGCAGCTTCTGTCACGTTTGTTTTCATCACTGTGATAGAAGACAAAAATGTATAAAATGTTAATTATTACACTTTCAAATATAATGCGATTTCAGTGTCTTTGGTTTGTACATTAAGATAACAGATCAAATATACAAGTTAATTAGTTAGTTAATTAGTTAAGTAAAACTTAATCAGTTCTTATGCACAGCACACACAACAATAACTGACCAACACAACACAGCAATAATGGTGGAAATATTGTTTGTGGCATATATTCAATAAACTTAAGAACTAAAAGAAGTCAATAAACTTCACAAACGTTTTAAACAAAGTATATGTATGCTTTGTACTACAGTGTTTATACTGTGAGTTAGTGTGAGCTGATATTTAATTTACAGTTTTCCAGTGATTTGAAATTCATTAATTCAGTGAAAATGTCTCAACAACTGGCAACATAGTACAGTTTATCCTGTATATTTATGTATTGTTTTGCCGGTGTACTGCCTTTGTTAATTCATTTACAGTCTTTAATCTGAAATCTTGAGTAGGAGACAAACTGGATTCCTAGAATGGAGCACGATAGTCAGAAAAGGAATAAGCACACGTGTTGACCTGTTAAAGCATTCAAGTAGATTGGAAAAGTCATGTCCATGCATTGCAACATCAGCCTCACGTCTCGCTGTCTTAAATTGACCCATGTTGGAAATTAATCACAATGTTCACAATTTCAAATATGATATTAATGTTCCACTTTAGCAAAGGTTATTTAGCAAAGCTAAAATTGTGCAGCGTAATTGTACTTCACTCTGAATAAAAGCAGCAGTGTGCAGTGTCACTAGAAAACCATCATATTCCTTAAAAATGGTCAATTTATTAACATATTTTGACTTTAAAAAAATGACAAAAAGGTGCCAGTGCCTAGGACAAGGGTGCAAGGCGAGAAGCAACAGTCCATTGCAGGGCACATGTGTAAACACACACACACACACACACACTGGGACACTTTTTAAGCTTTTTAAGGGGGAAACAATAGACCTAACATATGTTATATATACATATATATAGTACTATATATTCGATCAGTCCCTAGATTTAATACTTCGTAGAGCCACCTTTTGCTTTAATTACAGCCATCAGTCTGTGTGGATATGTCAATACATTGACTGGAGAATATTTTTACATTCTTGAGTCTTCAAAATTCAGTCAAATTTTGTTGTGTGCAGCAATGGACTGCCCTCCATTCACAGATTTCCTACAGGATCTATGGTTCTGGCTTCGCACACCGAAACAGTGCGTTTATGGTGTGCTGGTATTTGAAGAGTGAAACGCATGTTTTCTAGCACAAAGATGCACGTTTTCCTTAAGAGTTTGGATATATTTTCCAGCATTCATTTTCCTTTAACTCCTGACCAGTTGCCCAGTCCTCACTGGAGAAAAGCGGGCTATCAACGTAATGTTGCCACCACTGTTATTCAGAGTAAGTATAATGTGTTTTGCGTTGTGTTTAGTTGGATTTTGCCAAACAATGCTATCATACTTCAGTTCAAAAGGTTCAGTCTTGGTTTCATCTAAAACCTTTTGCCATGTGGCATCTGAAGTGCAAACAACACTTAGTATGGCACTTTTTCAGAAGAGTGAAATATTTGTGAGATGGCTATCACATACACAGGCTGAACAATCTCAGTCCTAATGACTTTAAAGTCCTTCAAAATTTCCACTGGCCTTATGGTCGCTTCCCTTATCAATATCCAACTGGCTTGGTAACCCAGTTTGGAAGGATGTCCCAATTTAAGCATGGTATTCTTAGTTCTATACACTTGCCACTTTGAATGGTACTCCAGGAGCTAGTTAATCTTTTGAATTTTTTCCTAAATTCCTTTCCACAACTTTATCCCAGACCCCTTTTGAAAGCACCTTTACAACCATGGCACATTCTTAGCATTGCCATGCACAACTAGCAGTGGAATCCACAAGAAACAGCTCGTTTTGTTCTGAAGAAATCAAAACCCCTTCTAATGATGTCATGTGGATGAAAGTTATCATGGTGTGTGATCTTGAAAGGTGATTGACTGTAGTGAGCATGGTTTGTAATGATTACTCCAACGTGGTTGATCACTTATCCAAACCAGGTAGTTTATTAATAATTGGTTAACCGTTGATAATACTGTTTTAAAATATTGTTTTTACTTTGATGTTGAGGGTTATAATGTGTAAATATAGCTCGGAACAAGTTATATTCTAGAACTTTCAGAGTGCATTTTGAAAATGTATGTCTTTTGAGAAGGTATGATGATTTTCAGGTAAGTGGCCAACATAGGAGCTTCATATTGAGTGGAGGAACACCATGGCAGTGACACTGATAACATAATGGCATGTTAGTGGATTTTTTTGTTTGTAGACTTTTGGAGGTCTACAATTAGAGCCTATAATAATACCATTGTTTCAAGAATAATTTGTAGAATGTTTGGTAAATATTCTCTCACCTTTCATTAGTTGGCCAGTTTCTGAACACAGGATCCTGGCTGGATAATTTGATTTGGTTGACACCCTGTTTAAAGTCCTAACTACACTGCTGATATTCTTGTGCCACAAACTGGAATGTCTTTAATATGACAATCGTCACTGCTTTGCTGTGAATAATATCTGGTCAAATAATGTAAATCAAGAAAGTGTATATACATGTACCAGGTGTTCCATATTTCCCCAATTTATGTATTACAGATTTTGGATTAGGTACTGTAGTTGCCTGTGATCTGGAAAGCTTTTTGTTCTCTTAATTTTGGACAGTTTAGTGACTCTTGAATCCATTTGTATTCAATGAGTGCTTATTACAGAAACATTTGTTTGGTATTTTGGATCCATTGTCTGTGTGAGATTTCATGTGTCAGCAACTATTTCAAGTCCAGCTTCACCACCTCATCCAGAAGCTTTTTACTGCATACTCCCATTTCTGGCCCAGAAGCTGTTATGAGCTCCAGCTTGGAAGAAAACACATTTTGGCTAGTGCAACAGTGCTGTGTTGTGCAATTCAGCAAGCTTTTCCAAAAGGTGCTTGGAAGTCTTGGTTGAATTATACTGCAGAAGACACCAGCCAAGCCTAAGACAAGATAGTTACTCATTATGAGCGGACGTTCTGCATCCAGTGGTGAAATCTAGGCAACATGTACACAAAATATTTACATTTATCACTGAGATGTTTTAGTTGTAAGGACATCTAATTATGAGTCATGTACAGTGGGGGCAAAAGTCTAAGATCAGTAGTGAAATGCTTCTGTTTTGTAGTTTCCTTGACTTGACTTCGCGCGCACGCGCGTGTGTGTACGTGTGTGTGCGCTCGCGCGCGTTTCTGTGTCTGTGTGTGTGTGTGTGTGTGTGTGTGTGTGTGTTTTATTTATATATATATATATATATATATATATATATATATATATATATATATATATATATATATATAAGTTTGTGAACCCTTTAGAGTTATCTATACTTCTGCATAATTATGATCTAAAACATCATCAGATTTTCACACAAGTCCTAAAAGTAGATAAAGAGAACCCAGTTAAACAAATCAGACAAAAATATTATACCTGGTCGTTTATTTATTGAGGAAATGATCCAGTATTACATATTAGTAAGTGGCAAAAGTATGTGAACCTTTGCTTTCAGTATCTGGTGTGACCCCCCTGTGCAGCAGCAATAACTGCAACTAAACGTTTCCTGTAACTGTTGATCAGCCCTGCAGGAATTTTAACCCATTCCTCTGTACAGAACAGCTTCAACTCTGGGATGTTGGTGGGTTTCCTGACATTAACTGCTCGCTTCAGGTCCTTCCACAACATTTCGATTGGATTAAGGTCAGGATTTTCTTATTTAACCATTCTTTGGTAGAACGACTTGCGTGCTTAGGGTCGTTGTCTTGCTGCATGACCACCTTCTCTTCTTCATGGACCGATGTCCTGACATTTTCCTTTAGAATTCTCTGATATAATTTAGAATTCATTGTTCCATTAATGATGGCAAGCCGTCCTGGCCCAGATGAAGCAAAACAAACCGTGATACTACCACCACCATGTTGTATTGTACAACCCAGCTTCAGGATTATGACAAAGTTAAATTTAATTTAATTTAAATAAAACAGGGTGCCCGCTCACACCCGATTGTTGGCCCACTCATTGCAAACACCTGACTTTAATTTCACCTTCAAATTAACTGCTAAGAGGTTCACAGATTTTTGCCACTCACTAATATGTAATATTGCATCATTTTCCTCAATAAATAAATGACCAGGTATAATATTTTTGTCTCATTTGTTTAACTGGGTTCTCTTTATTTACTTTTAGGACTTGTGTGAAAATCTGATGATGTTTTAAGTCATATTTATGCAGAAATACAGAAAAATTCTAAAGGCTGTCACACGGCTTTACATGGCTGTGTGTGTGTGTGTGTGTGTGTGTGTGTGTGTGTGTGTGTGTGTTGTGTATATATATATATATATATATATATATATATATATATATATATATATATATATATATATATTACAGTCGTATGAAAAAGTTTTTGGGCAACTCCTGAAAATTTTCATGATTTTTAGTTTTTATAAAATCATTGGTTGTTCAGATCAGCCACTTGAGTTAAATATATCATATAGCAGATGAACACAGTGATATTTGAGAAGTGAAATGAAGTGTATAGGATTTACAGAAAGTGTGCAGTAATTATTCAAACAAAATTAGGCAGGTGCATAAATTTGGGCACCCCAGCAGAAAAATTACATCAATATTTAGTAGATCCTCATTTTGTAGAAATAACAGCCGCTAAACGCTTCCTACAGCTTCCAGTCTGGATTCTGGTTGAAGGTGCTTTGGACCATTCTTCTTTAGAAACATCTCCAGTTCAGTCATCTTTGATGGTTTCCAAGCATGGACAGCCCACATTTTCAGTAATATTCATGTCTGGGGACTGAGATGGCCATTCCAGAACGTTGTACTGGTTCCTCTGCATGAATGCCTTAGTAGATTATGAGCAGGGTTTGGGGTCGTTGGCCTCGGTGCAACTTTGTCACTGATTCTTGAACATTGTTCTTAAGAATCTGGAGATATTAACTGGAATCCATGCGACCCTCAATTTTAACAAGATTCCTAGTACCTGCACTGGCCACACAGTCCCGCGGGCATTATGGAACCGCCACCAAATTTTACTGTGGGTAGCAAGTGTTTGTCTTGGGATGTGTGCCGCTCCTTGTTATGTCCAAATAACTCAATTTTAGTTTCATCAGTACACAGCACTTTATTCCAAAATGAAGCTGGATTGTCCAAATGTGCTGTAGCACACCTCAAGTGACTGTGGCGTGTCTGCAGAAAAGGCTTCTTCTGCATTACTCTCCCATACAGCCTCTCCTTGTGCAAAGTGTGCTGTATAGTTGAACGATGATTAGTGACACCATCTGCAGCAAGATGAGGTTGTAGGTCTTTGAAGGTGGTCTGTGGCTTGACTATGACTGTTCTCACCATCCTTCGCCTCTGCCTATCTGAGATTCTTCTTGGTCTGCCACTTCGGGAGTTCCTTAACTAGAACTGTGTCTGTGGTCTTCCATTGCGTCACTATGTTCCTCACAGTGGAAACTGACAGCTGAAATCTCTGAGAGAGCTTTTCCCTTTCCCTGAACCATGATGTTGAACAACCTTGTTTTCAGGCCATTTGAGAGTTGTTTTGAGGCTCCCATATTGCCACTCTTCAGAGAAGATGCAAAGAGGAGAAAAACTTCCAATTGGCCACCTTAACCCTTTATCATAGTTGGACTCACTTGTGTATGTAGATCAAGGGTCAGTGAGCTTACAAAACATATTTTGTGTTCCAATAATTAGTGCTAAAGGTATTCAAATGACAAGGGTGCCCAAATTTATGCACCTGCCTAATTTTGTTTGAATAATTACTGCACACTTTCTGTAAAACCTATAAACTTAATTTCACTTCTCAAATATCACGGTGTTCATCTGCTATATGATATATTTACCTGAATTGCTGAGCTGGACACCAATGATTTATAAAGAAAAATCATGAAATTATCAGGGGTGTCCCAAACTTTTCATACGACTGTAATAGCATTACAACATATATATAGTGTGTATATATAGCATATAGTATAAAGGTGTGTGTGTGTGGGTGTGTGTTTGTGTGGTATATATATATATATATATATATATATATATATTATATAATATATATAATATATATATATATATTATATATATATATATGATTTGATTGGCTAACTTGATATGCCAATCAAATCATATCAGGATATAATCCAAATTCCAAATGCATGAAGACATGGTTGTCAGAGATATACTACCGTATTTTTCGGACCATAAGGCGCACTTAAAATCCTTTAATTTTCTCAAAAATCGACAGTGCGCCTTTAAATGTGGTGCGTCTAATGTATGAATTAATTCTGGTTGAGCCTTCTGACCTACAACTTATTGTAGATGGTACACGGCGCTCATAAATCTGTCAAAATGTTTTAGCACGGTCTTGGTAGGTTGCGAAGCTTACAGCAACCATAGTGCGCAGCATAGCGGAGTAATACGGTATGTGCTTCAACGTTAGGGTATGTGCATTCATTCATTTATTTTCGAAGCGGATTTCAAACTCAACGCTATCAGTCACGCAGTACAACATGGTCATAGAGCAGCTGCGAGAGAATTCAACATTAACGAATCAATGATACGGAAGTGGAGGAAGCAAGAAGACACCCTGTGCCAGGTAAAGACCACCAAACTGAGCTTCCCGACAGAACTTAAGAGTTTTGTTTCATTTAATGTGTCTTATAACCCAGTGCGCTTTATGTATGAAAATAGATCCGTTAGCAGTCGATCATTGTTATTGCGCCTTATAACCCGGTGCGCTTTATAGCCCGGAAAATACAGATCAGAGATAGATTACTTGGCTTTCTCAGCATGCACAGTATTTTTGCTTATTTCCTACATTTATTTGAACTACAGTTCCTCCCTTTTACCTGTATCTTTTTGCTCTTCTTTGTAGTAACTGATGAATGACAGATCAGTTAACCAGAACATGTTGTATTCGAAAAGGGACTGTTCCAAATGGACTGCATCATATAATAGTATTCAGTTTGTCAGTTGGCTGTTCATAAACAGATTTATTTATTTCTTTGTTTGTTTGTTTATTTATTTATTTTACAAGAGACAGCTAAGCCACGTATTGCACTGAAATGTGTGGTTTCTTATGACGTGGCGTGATTATATTAAATGAAAATTGGAAGTACACAGTATTATGGATATGGATAGATTAAAAAATGCTGCTGCTTGAGCTTCCATGTTTCCACTTCCAGTGCCATTGCGTCCGCTCTGGTCGGGAATGGTGTGCTTGTATAGGGCTTTCCGGTCGGACTTTGGGGGGCCCCAAAGGGGCCCCTGTAAAGTCCCAAATTTTCCCATAGGAAATGAATGGGCCCAAAGTTAACGAATTATAAATCAGTCAGTTTTCGACCTACGGCCACAAAATTTGGCAGGCTTGGTCACGGGTGCAATATGAGGTGAGATGTGATGCCCATGGGACCCCTGTGGACCCCGGCTGGGCACTGGGGCCCCTGGTGGGCCAATGACCATAACTCAGTCAGTTTTCGACCTATTGCCATGAAATATGGCAGGCTTGGTCCCGGGTGCAATCTGAGGTGAGATGTGTTGCCCATGGGGCCCCTGTGGACCCCGGCTGGGCACTGGGGCCCCTGGCGGGCCAATGACTGTAACTCTGTCAGTTTTCGACCTATTGCCACAAAATTCGGCAGGCTTGATCACGGGTGCAATCTGAGGTGACATGTGATGCCCATGGGGTCCATGAGGACCCCGGCTGGGAACTGGGGCCTTTGGTGGTGTGATGCCCTTTAGGCCCATGAGGTACACTAAGGGTCGGCCATTGCAGAGTGGCAATCACACTCGCATTTTCTTTAGGAAATGCACCTCTCTAGTTAGTGTGATTGCCTATATAGGCAATCACACTATTGAAATCCGAAAGTATTATTATTCCGTTTATTATTATTATTATTCCGCAATTTTCGACGCTTATCAACTGCCGCAACTTTCGAGATATCGACCCCGTTCCAGTGCCATTGCGTCCGGTTGGGTCGGGAATGGTGTGCTAGTATAGGGCGGTCCGGTCGGACTTTGGGGGGCCCCGCAAAGTCCCAAATTTTCCCATAGGAAATGAATGGGCCCAAAGTTAACGAATCATAACTCAGTCAGTTTTCGACCGGTGCCCCTGGTGGGCCAATGACCGTAACTCAGTCAGTTTTCGACCTACGGCCACGAAATTTGGCAGGCTTGGTCCCGGGTGCAATCTGAGGTGACATGTGATGCCCATGGGGCCCCTGTGGAGCCCGGCAGGGCACTGGGGCCCCTGGCGGGCCAATGACCGTAACTCAGTCAGTTTTCGACCTACAACCACGAAATTTGGCAGGCTTGGTTCCGGGTGCAATCTGAGGTGAGATGTGATGCCTATTGGATCCATTTGGACCCCGGCTGGGCACTGGGGCCCGTGGCGGGTCAATGACCGTAACTTTTCAACCTACGGCCACGAAATTTGGCAGGCTTGGTCCCGGGTGCAATCTGAGGTGACATGTGATGCCCATGGGGCCCCTGTGGAGCCCGGCAGGGCACTGGGGGCCCTGGCGGGCCAATGACCATAACTCAGTAAGTTTTTGACATATGGCGAAAAAATTCGGCACGTTTGGTCCCGGGGGCACCCTGGGGTGACGTGATGCCCTTTGGGCTCATGAGGTACACTAAGGTTGGGCCATTGCAGAGTGGCAATCACACTCGCATGTTCTTCAGGAAATGCACCTCTCTAGTTTTTAATGATGTGTCAGCATATGCATGTGCACATGAGTTCTGAATTAGTGAGCATGTGAGTTACCATTGCTGTGGTTTCTGAGGACCATGTAGTAAGACGGTGCTTTAACTCAAATAATGGCTTTTTCCTGTCTCCCTTGATTATGTATACTGAAAGTTGGCACTAAATCATACAGACATGCACAATCTGACACTTACCTTTTGCCTATACTAGATATTTTATTGTTGCTCATAATCTTGTCAGGTTTCTGAATAAAATCTATAATACAAATATATATTTAACTTAATATAAAACTCTTATTCAAGCGAGAAAGAGTAGTGTATAGTATGTGAACAGCATCATCATTTGTGCATTTGTTCAGCCAGTATGCAAACTGTATGTATCCATGTAGAGAGGAGTAGATAAAGTTGTTGACCAGTCCTCTGAAGCACTTCATAGCAACTGAAGTGAGTGCTACCGGATTATATTCAGTTGGGCTTTAGGCATGGCCATTTTTGGCACAGGACAGTGGCAGATCTTTTGAGAGAATCCAGAACAATAGACTGAACCAGGTACAAATAAAAAAAATTGGTGAATACTGGACCAATTAGGTCAGTGAAGGACCTGCAAATATGACCATGTAGCCCATCAGGACCTTCAGCTTTTTGTATACTCACTCTTTCCTTAACAAATATTTTGCATTAAAAGGTGTCATTATGGTAAGTGGTGGTGTGTTTTTGTGTTCTGAACAGAACTTCTGACTCAAGTCTCAATGATAAGACATGATGAAAATGATGTTACTGAAGAGTTAATTAATAAGTGTAAAATTAAATTAAATAAAAGTAAATACTGTTGAAGATTATATTGTTGTGAAGCAGTTAAAGTACTAGAATGTGGACCTGCAGGTCCAGAATTTAAATCCCACCCAGTCAAGCTACCTTAATAGCTTGGCTGGGTGGCCATGCAGTACTGTTTTAATGGAAACTCTATTGGTGAAAGTGGGTTCATTATTATTATTGTAAAAGTCATGCATTTAACACGATTATGTATTTTTTTCAAGACTACTTTTGCTTTCGATGCTCTGGGCCATTTACCCACACGCTAAACTCCTCTGAACTCCACTTTAATTACCTGCGAAGTCACAAAGCTCTAAATGATTTTGAATCTACTTTGAGTCACCTTGGCCTTTATCCTTTTTCTGTAACTTTGGTTCTCTGTTTCACCTCATCCTCCTCTGCCTGTCTGGCAGTCTACCTGAATTTCCATGCCCTGACGACAGCATGGTGTCTCAGCGGTTAGCCTGTTTGTTTCACAGCTCCAGCAGCCCTGGTTGAATTCTATGTGCAGTTGCATGCACCCCATATGTGTGTGTGGGTTTACTCCGGGTTCTCTGGTTTCCCACCACAGTCCAAAGACATTCATTAGGTGAATTGATTATGGGTATGTACGATATGGGTATGTATGACTAGTCTCTACTTAACCTAGTTTCTATTGTTTCTATTGTTGTGCGTTGATGTAAATTTTGTGTCTCTCATTAAATAGCATTGGTGTGTGAAGCGATGTTAAATAAACTAAATAAACAAATGAACACTTTACACCCTGACAATGACCTGCTTCAGCACTGCCTCTGATCTACTGAACATATCACAGAATTACCTAACACAGAATTAATCCCTATGCATTAAATAATTCACAGGACTGTCATAGTGGTTCCATACCATGTATTAGATCTTTAATTGAAAGCTCTCTTTTATTACTGTTCTTGCTGTACTTCCCCCAGTGTTTCCACATTATACCACATCCTCTAACAAGAGAATCCACTTGCACTAGCTTTTTCCATCTGCTATTAATGTGAAAAACCACTGTTAAAGGAAAGAATTCAGCATACAGTTCATTCAACTGTTTCGGGTCAGTTTAGGTCAGTTAGTCTAATACTAGCATGCTGGGTTCTAATAACGGGGAATGAACAAATTCTCAGCAGAAAGATTGATTACTGTGACGTTTTTGCTCAGGTCTGTAATTAGGAAAAAAATTAGTGGTTATGTAAAATGGTGTTTAGTTCCAAAGACAAGACATAATAGAAATGGCCAGCTGCTGAATGTTACCTTCTATCTCCTACCATGATATTCAGAATGGACATGAAATGAAAAGTAAATATATCAGACTATTTTAATACTTTCATTCAGAGTTATGTTAATGACAGCATGCCCGAGTGGAATGTTTACATGATCTTTGTACATTTCTTTAAATAAAATGTGAAAGTAGCCTGCACTTTTTTTTTTAGTCAGTTGTGTTCTGTTAAATAAGTTGAAGAAATAAATGTAGAAATGATGAAATGAAGAAATGTAGATGTAATCTGCTGAATAGGTTTTTGGCCTTGGGGAATAGCACAAAAGTGAATCAGATTGAAAAGTAGTCAATCATACAGTTACTCAAACTGCGTCATGTGCAATGTGGTTGCAGTTGCTGAAGGCACGGTTCAGCCTAAACCTCAGCTGTGGTGAATGGTTTGAGAAGGTAGCATGTAGAGATGAAATAATAAATCCACATGTCTGTTTTCAAAGTCAAAATTCTATCATCAGCTCATAAATTGTGTTTATGAATTTTTGCTACTTTACTCCAAGCCATGAAGCAAATATGGGGCCTTGGTTAATGGCCATTCTGGCATATAACATAATTTATTGTTGCTGTGTTGTGGTTTTGGCAAAATTGTTATTGTTGTAATATAAATCAAGGTACAGTGCAATACCAAGCATGTCTTGTACATTATGCATACTTTTTCAGTTCTTATAAGCTTATTATGTCATGAACAGTGAAATTGAGGGGAATTTATGAACCTTCATATAACCCAGTGCTGTTTTGTATTTATTTTGCTTTTAAATAGTTGATCAGCCGAAAGGATAAAACCACTTTTGAGAAATTGGACCTTATCACTTCAAAAGAGGAAAATTATACCCAGTTGAGAGAGCACATCCGGTCCCTCAAAATGGCACCCTGCATTCCTTACCTGGGTGAGTTCTACAAATATATGTCTGTATATACACCTATTGAGAAGTCCAGTAGGAGCAGATTAGCATTTATTGGCATGTTTGATAATTTTGGCTTTGTCGGTATCCATGTGATATGTGATTGAGTAGAAACGTCACCATGCAAGAGATACTTTTGAATATAGTTACTTGTATAGATGATAGGTTCATATAACTACAGTAAATGCTTGTCAAATCATATTCAGCATTGACATTTCACTGAATTGTAATTCGTTTTTTGTATATTGCATGTTTTAAAATGTTTACGAAGTCACAAACACCGAAAACTACATGCTATATGGTAATCTATCAACTTACTTGAATTACTTGAATAGATTACTTGAACAGATTATCTTGCAATATACGGTGGTGCTTGAAAGGTTGTGAACTCTTTAAAATATTCTATGATTCTGCATAAATATGACTTAAAACATCATCAGATTTTCACACAAGTCTTAAAAGTAGATAAAGGGAACCCAGTTAAACAAATAAGACCGAATATTATATTTGGTCATTTATTTATTGAGGAAAATTATACAATATTACGTATTAGTGAGTGGCAAAAGTATGTGAACCTTTGCTTTCAGTATCTGATGTGGACCCCCCCGTGCAGCAATAACTGCAACTAAACATTTCCGGGAACTGCTGATCAGTCCTGCGCACCCACTTGGAGAAATTTTAGCCTATTCCTTCATACAGAAAAGCTTCAACTCTGGGATGTTGGTGGGTTTCCTCACATTAACTGCTCACTTCAGGTCCTTCCACATTTCGATTGGACTAAGGTCAGGACTTTGACTTGGCCAATCCACAACATTACCTTTATTCTTCTTTAACCATTCTTTGGTAGAATTACTGTGTTCTTAGGGTCGTTGTCTTGCTGCATGACCCACTGATTCAGTTGATGGACAACCAAACCATGATACTACCACCATCATGGGATAAAGATGGGATAAGGTTATTATGCTGGAATGCAGTGTTTTTCTTTCTCCCAACATAAGCTTTTCTTTTAAACCAAAAACTTCTATTTTGGTCATATCTGTCCACAAAACATTCTTCCAGTAGTCTTCTGGCTTGTCCACGTTATCTTTAGCAAACTGCAGATGAGCAGAAATGTTCTTTTTGGAGAGCAGTGACTTTCTCCTTGCAACCCTGCCATACACACCATTGTTGTTCAGAGTTTTTTTTGATGGTGGACTCATGAACATTAACATTAGCCAATGTGAGAGAGGCCTTGAGTTGCTTTGAAGTTACCCTGGGGTCCTTTGTGACCTCGTCAACTATTACACGCCTTGCTCTTAGAATGATCTTTGTTGGTCGACCACTTCTTGGGAGGGTAACAGTGGTCTCCTCAATTTGTACACAATCTGTCTGACTGTGGATTGGTTCAGTCTAAACTTTTTGCAGATGGTTTTGTAACCTTTTCCAGCCTGATGAGCATCAACAACTCTTTTTCTGAGGTCCTCATAAATCTCCTTTGTTCGTGCCAAGATACACTTCCACAAACATGTGTTGTGAAAAACAGACTTTGATAGATCTTTGTTCTTTAAATAAAACAGTGTGCCCACTGACACCTGATTGTCATCCCACTGATTGAAAACACAGAACTCTAATTTTACCTTCTAATTAACTGCTAATCCTAGAGGTTCACATACTTTTGCCACTCACTAATATGTAATATTGGGTCATTTTCCAAAGTCCAAGTATAATACTTTTGTCTCATTTGTTTAACTGGGTTCTATTTATCTATTTTTAGGACTTTTAGGAATCTGACGATGTTTTAGTTCATATTTATGCAGAATTATAGAAAATTCTAAAGGATTCACAAACTTTCAAGCACCACTGTAAGATAATATAATATCTCATAGTGTAATACATTTTTGTTGGTTGTGGTCAGTATGTGAAAACTAGTAAGTACTAAGACTCTGATTTTCATTTTGAACTGTTTTCATGCCATATTGGCATGCTGTCCACGCTCAGAAATGAGAAACTGCATCATTAAAGAACTGCATCTTTAAATCACATGCTGGGTGTGTCGAGTATATGTGCTTTGGGATAAACACAGCTGTTGAATGATGTCTACTGGAAGCTTTGTTAGTAGTGTGATAAAAATGGAGAAAACACAATATCTAATATACTTGACTTATTTTCACCTGTTGTCAGAACCGTTACAAAGCTAAACAACACCACTCTCACACACCTCTAACAGCAGAATATGTATTACTTTGTGTGTAGTGCAAATGAAAGAGCTGAATATGTAGACCTGAAATTTCTTGTTTGTTCCACTAAAGATAATGACATTAAACCACACTAAGCTTATGTTTGTTGCTTGTCCACAAGTTTGTGAACCCTATAAAAAAAATCTATATTTCTGCATAAATATGACCTTAAACATCAGATTTTCACACACAAAAGTAGGTAAAGAAAACCCAGTTACATAAATGAGAACATTAATATTATACTTGGTTATTTTTTATTCATTAAAATGTTCCAGTGTTACACATCTTTAAGACTAAAGTGTTTTCTTTAGATCTTGAAGCTTGCTGTAGAGGGAATGCATACAAAACTACAGACATCAGTCCATTGTTGTACATAAGTTTAATTTAATTGATTAATAATGTTACAACTGACAGCGTTGGTTGTCAGCATATGAATTAATAAGCATAAGGATTAATTTGGGCTATAACTACTTTTTAAAGTCATTGCTAAGTTAATTTCTCAACAATTCACCCGTTTCCTGTTCTTGACAAAGCCAGATAACAACAGCATAATTATGCGTTTGACCTACCTCAGATTTGGGAAGTTTAAACTCGATATTTGGAAAAGAGGAAAAATGCAGATAAGCTTATTTGTTTTTTGAGCTGTAAAAGCATTTAAAGCGAAAAACCTCACTATTTCTATACCTGTGTATTTGACTCAATCTAACTTGGTGGGTATGTTTTGTCATTATGTCTCTTTCAGTGTGAGAGAAGTGTCAGAGCAGCCACAATATGCTGTTTTGTTTGTGTAACATTTTTGCATGTGTATATATTTTTTTACACAAGCAGAAATGTCATTTTGTACAGTCAAATGTCATATAAGATTGATTAGTTTTGTTCAAATTATACTCTGATTACTTCCTGAATACCCTGTTGTGTTTTTCTTCCCGTCACTCATTTTATTGCTGTGTGGGGCTTAGTACATGCTTTCTTGACATTAAACAGCGTGACCAACCAACCACAAAACAAAAGGTTATGTCTGATTAGCTTGATGGAGAAACAGTATAAAAAATCATGATATTTACAGTTTGTAGTAGTATTGTCTACTAGTGCTTTTAATATCCACTGAAACATATAGCATCCATTTGATGCCTTTTTGACATACTGCCTTCGTCACTAGCCAAGTCTCCAAATATAGCTTATAGCTTGATCCCTTTCAGGATCACAGAGTGGCTGCACTAACTGCCCTGTTCTGTATATGCAAATGACCAAGATTAACTAGTTTTGCTCTGATTGATAGGGGAGAGATGA
Organism: Ancistrus triradiatus; assembly: GCA_025084515.1. Lineage (NCBI taxonomy): Eukaryota > Metazoa > Chordata > Actinopteri > Siluriformes > Loricariidae > Ancistrus > Ancistrus triradiatus. The sequence goes on along the minus strand of JAJAGP010000109.1, from coordinate 363,009 downwards.
ATGCAATCCCTTTCATTCAGAGAGTAGGGCTATCTTGGTGCATCTGCCATGGACGAAAGCACTTTTTTAAAGGAGTGTTTACTGGCTTGCCAAAAGGTGTATTTTCTTATGGCGAGTTTACACTCATCGGCCACTTTGAGGTTCACCTTGCTAGTACCGAGCTAGACCCCCTTTTGCCTTTGGAACTGCCTTAAATATTTGTAGCATAGTTTCATCAAGGTGCTGGTAACATTCCTCTGAGAATTTGGTCCATATTGACATGACAGCATCATGTAGTTGCTGCAGACTTGTTGTCTGCACATCTATGATGAAAGGGGTCAGCTGACGTGGTCAGCAACAATACTCAGAGTGTGGCAGAACCACACCCAGTGTGGCAGAGTGACAATCAATGTGGTCTTGTGCTGCTATAACCCATCTGTTTCATGGTTGTTCATTCAGATATGCTGTTCTGCATACCTTGGTAGTAACATGTGGTTATTTGAGTTACTGTTGCCTTTCTGTCAGCTCAAGCTAGTCTTTCCATTCTCCTCTGGCATCAAGTCATTTTCACCCAAAGAACTGGCCTTACTGGATATTTTTTTTCTTTTTCGGGTCATGTTCTGTAAACCCTTAACATGGCTGTGCATAAAAATCCTGGTAGATCAGCAGTTTCTGAAATACTCAGCCCATCCAGCACCAACAAATATGATATATTCAAAGTCACTTAAATCACGTTTCTTCTTCATTCTGATTTTTGGTTTGAACTCCAGCAGGTCGTCTTGACCACATCTATATACCTAAATGTATTGTGTTGCTGCCTTGTGATTAGCTGATTAGATATTTGCATTTTTAAGGAGCAGTTGAAGAGGTGTACCTAATAAAGTGGCAGGTGAGTGTACATATTGTATGGTGTAGGTTCATATGCTTGATGGCTACTTTATTAGGAATTTATAAGGATCTACTCAGTCATGCAATTATCAAGCCAATATACAGTCAACAGCATCCTGTGGTCCGGACTTTACATTGATGTAGAGCTAGAGAATGACTAATACAATTCTGCATGGACTAAATAGATATGTAATAACAGTTATATAACTATACATGTATACATGCCAGAAACTCTGCCAACAAGATGGGTGTGTCTGTCACTGTGCTCAGTAAGCAGGGTTCTACAATGTGAGTGTTTTGCTATTGTTTGTGCCTTCTTTTTTATTTTATTGAAATCTTAGGACTTCCATAAGACTTATTTTTGGAGGAACTTTGTAACACGCAAATGTTTGAGCAGTAGTGATAAGAAGTACAGATAAAATGTACACAGAAGCTAATATGAGAACTAACATGAGGCAAAATGTTAGGACTTTCTGTATGAGATCTGTGGTTTAGCACATTTAGCTGGTAACTGATCAGAAATGATAAATTAGTTAATTAAAACTATCAAGGGTCAATGTTGTATTAATATATTACATTTATAAAAAGTACATTAACATAATTACATGCATACAGTGGGGCAAAAAAGTATTTAGTCAGCCACTGATTGTGCAAGTGTTACGCCGACGGGAGGTAGGAGACAAACGTGGTTTGTGGAATAGCAGAGGAGGCTTTATTAAACACTGCAGGCAAGAGGATGTGGTTGAGCTAGGAGACCAGGTGTGAAACCTTGTTGTGTAAAACCTTGCTGAATGGGGAATTTAAATAGGGGGAGAGAGAGGCAAAAACAGGTGCAGGTGATCAGTAGGAGGGAGAGGACGAACGAGGCAGGCTGCGTGCTGATGGAGCGGCGCTGGGAGTAGGCGTGACAGTACCCCCCCTCGAAGGACTCGTGCAGGCGGGAGTCCAGGAGGCGATGGACCACGTAGGTGGGAGCCTCCAGCGGGCCAGTGGGCGGTGGCTGGTCAGAGGGGGTAGACTCGGCCAGCGGGCCGGGAATCCAGGGTTTCAGGAGCGACACATGGAAGGTAGGAAAAATGCGTAAATGAGACGGCAATTGCAAACACCGAGAAGGGATGTTTGGAACCTTCAAGCCAGTGCCTCCATTCTTCCAGGGCCAGTTTGATGGCCAGCAGCTCTCGGTCTCCCACGTCATAGTTGCGCTCGGCAGGAGTTAGTTTGTGTGAAAAGAAGGTGATGGGGCGCAGTTTAGGCGGATCGCCGAGACGCTGAGACAAGACAGCACCCACGTCCACGGAAGACGCGTCAACCTCCAGGACGAAGGGGAGTTCCGGGTCAGGATGGCCCAGGACGGGGGCACGGGTGAAGGCGGACTTGAGTGCACAGAAAGCCCACTCGGATTCCGGGGACCAGCGGAGGGAGCGGGGATTGCCTCGCAGAAGCACGGTGAGGGGCGCCACCGTGCGGCTGAAATCCCTGATGAAGCGACGGTAGAAAACCCAGGAAGCGCTGCAGCTGTTTGATGGATTTCGGTGTGGGCCAGTTGAGGACGGCGGAGAGTTTGGAGCCGTCCATGGCGACGCCGGAAGGAGAGATCACATAGCCGAGGTAACAGACCGACTGGGTATGAAACTCACACTTTTCCACCTTCACATGGAGATGATCTAGTTGGAGCCTCTCGAGTACCTGGCGGACGTGGGCGACGTGAGTGTCAAAGTCCGGCGAGTGCACAAGGATGTCATCAAGGTAGACGGTGACGAAACGGCCGAGCATGTCCCGAAGCACGTCGTTGATGAACGCCTGGAAGACTGAAGGCGTGTTGGCCAGGCCGAAGGGCATCACCAGGTACTCGTAGTGTCTCGAGCTGGTGCTGAAGGCGGTTTTCCACTGGTCGCCCTCCTTGACACGAACCAGGTTGTAAGCATTCCTGAGGTCCAGCTTGGTGTACCAGTGCGCCGAGCGGAGTTGTTCGAGGGCCGAAGGTACCAGCGGGAGCGGGTAGGCGTACCTGTGGGTGATGCGATTCAGCTCCCGGTAGTCGATGCAGGGCCTGAGACCCCCGTCTCGTTTGGGCACGAAGAAGAAGCCCGCCAACACAGGCGAGGTGGACGGACGGATGAAGCCGAGGTCCAGGTATTCGGTGATCGGACATGGACTTTTCTTCGGCCGAAGAGAGTGGATACAGGCGGGCTTTGGGTAGAGGAGGGCCCGGGACGAGGTCGGTGGCGCAGTCGTAGGAGCGATGTGGAGGGAGAGGAGGAGGTGAGGCCGTTCCGAAGACTGGTGCCAGGTCCTGGTAGTGGTCGGGCACGTTATGAGAGAGAGGCGGAGGTTTGGAGAGCGGGAGTGAGTTGACCTGCAGGGCTGGACAGAGCAGACAATGTTCTTGGCACCACGGTGACCAGCGGATGAGCTCGCGGGCGGACCAGGAGATGAGAGGGTCGTGGCGGCGAAGCCAAGGGAGCCCCAGGATGATGGGATATGCCAGGGAGCTCACCGGAAGCAGAGAGAGGGTCTCCTGATGAGTAGCGCTGGTGAGCAGGCAGAGGGGAACGGTGACAGGGGTAAGGAGACCCGAGCCGAGAGAACGGCCATTGACCACGGTGATGCGGCGACCGGTGGGGAGTGCAGTGCAGGGAATCTTCCACTCGGTGACGAGGTGGTCAGCGATGAAGTTTCCCTGGGCGCCGGAGTCGATCAGGGCTGTGAGAGATACATCAGCGTGAGCGAGCCTGCAAAAGCACAGGCAGAGTGAAGAAAGAATCAAGAGGGATTCGACTCACCCGGGGTGTGCGTGCCGGTTCCCTGGCACGCGTGCTGGCTGGCCCGAGAGGCGGAGCGAGGTCGCAGGCGGGGCGCAGGTGGCGGTCCGAGCCGCAGTAACAGCACAGGCCCTGTTCAAAGCGGCGGCGGCGTTACTCAGTGGATAGGTGGGCGCGAGCAAGTTCCATGGGTTCGGGAGGAGGCGAAGGGTCACGGAAAGGAAGAGGAGCGGGCCGAGGAGCGGAGGCAGGGCGGGGGACGAGGAGCTGGTCCAGACGGATGGTGAGTGTGATGAGTTTCTCCAGAGACAGGTTAAGGTCACGCTCGGCCAGTTCTCTCCTGAGGTCGGGACGCAGGCCCTGATGGAACGCGGAGAGGAGTGGCGGCCCTGGCGTAGAGTGAGCAGCATGTCGCCTGTAGATCGCCCCTCGCGGGGTTGTTGGAAAACAGCGCGGAAGGGCAGTCAGGAAGCGGCTGTAATCCCTGGCCTCGTCGCCTTGCTGTGTCCAGATGGCTGTGGCCCAATCCAGGGCTCGACCAGAGAGGAGGGAGACTACCAGGGCGATGCGAGCCGCGTCGGACTCTGGCGGTGAGTGGGTGAAGTACAGGTCGCACTGAAGGAGGAATCCTTCACAGCGTTCCGGGTCGCCGTCGTACTTCTCCGGTAAAGCGATTCTGTATGCTGAGTGCGGAGGCCGCGGAGGGCTGGGAGGAAGCGGAACCGAGGCAGGAATCTCCGCAGCGGCAGAGGGAAGGCGTTAGCTGCGACACGCGGTGGGTGAGCATGCTAATGGAGGGGACCAGCGAGTTGAGCGAGCGTTGGTTGTCAGCGAAGAGCGAAACCGCTTGAGCCACTTCCTGAAGCTGTGCACGGAGTTTGGCGAATTGCTCCGCTGTGGTCGGGGTGAGGTTGGCACCACTAGCCGCTGTCTCCATGTTGGGCTACACAAACTGTAACGCCGACGGAAGGTAGGAGACAAACGCGGTTTGTGGAATAGCAGAGGAGACTTTATTAAACAATGCAGGCAAGAGGATGTGGTTGAGCTAGGAGACCAGGTGTGAAACCTTGTTGTGTAGCAACTGAATGGGAAACGAAACGGAGTTTAAATAGGGGGAGAGAGAGGCAAAAACAGGTGCAGGTGATCAGTAGGAGGGAGAGGACGAACTAGGCAGGCTGCGTGCTGATGGAGCGGCGCTGGGAGTAGGCGTGACAGCAAATTCTCCTTAGAAAGATGAGAGAGGTCTGTAATTTTCATCATAGGTACACTTCAACTTTGAGAGACAAAATGAGAAAAAAAAATCCAGGAAATCACACTGTAGGATTTTTAAAGAATGGATTTTTAAATTATGGTGGAAAATAAGTATTTGGTCAATAACAAAAGTTCAACCCTACTTTGTAACATAACCTTTGTTGGCAATGAGGTCAAACGTTTCCTGTAAGTCTTCACTAGGTTTGCACAGACTGTAGCTGGTATTTTGGCCCATTCCAGATTATCAATGGTCTTGTATGTCATCCGTTTTCTTACAATTGCTCCCACAGTTGATTTATTCACACCATCCTGCTTGCCTATTGGAGATTCACACTTCCCAGCCGGTCTACAATTTTCTTCCTGGTGTCCTTCGACAGCTCTTTGGTCTTGGCCATGGTTGAGTCTGGAGTCTGACTGTTTGAGGCTGTGGACAGGTGTCTTTTATACAGATAACAAGGTCAAACAGGTGCCATTAATACAGGTCACGAGTGGAGGACAGAAGAGCTTCTTAAAGAAGAGGATACAGGTTTGTGAGAGCCAGAACTCTTGCTTGTTTGTTGGTTTTACCCCACTGTATTTAACACCTTAGAGACAGAACAACAGGTGCATTGTAACTAATTTTAAACGTCTTACACATAATCTTAAAATTAAAATGTATACATATGTAGGTACAAACTATTTTGAAATAAAAATACATTTCAATTATTACAAAATTAACTTTTATAATGTATAAAGTTTTATGTTTAAACAGTTGTGGGTTTTATTTATGTTTTTCAGTAAGAATGGCTCAGCAAAATTCAGTCTACCTTTGTTATACATTTAAAGCTACTTGTGACATGTGCAGTGAGCAAAGTTGGGTAGTTTCCTCACCTTTCCTTGACATCATGAGACATTTAATTTTTCTGTTTCAGTGCTTTGCTGAATTTTTATTCATGTCTAATCAGGAGGGGAAAAAAAAGAAAAAAAAAAGAAATAAAAAGAAAACGTTGATAAGTTTGAGCTCCTTGATTGTTATTTTTTGTGTGTGTGTGTGTGTGTGCTCCTATTAATTTAAAATCAGGAGCACCAGTACTACTTGGTTTTTACCAACTTACCAACCAGCTTACTATAGCTCCCTGGTAAATGTACACTGACTTTAAAAACTTAGTAATGCTCTTGCACCTGATACACTTATCAGGACAAGTAAGACTATCATGTCACCAACATGTCTCTGTAACAGGCTGTCTGTTAATCAACCAATATGCGAACAATGGCTGTTTTATTTTTATTTATGGACAGGCTATATTGGACTGAGAAGTGTGCACAGCAACAGGTGGGCTGCAGTCAGTAACTTACAAAGTGCACCTTTGTGGTAGGTATACGTGAAATGCCCACTGAGTTGAGGTATAAGGTATTTATTCCTAATTAACTGGAAACAGTTTGTATAGTTAGTATTACCTCAATGATTACCTATTAAAGGTTCATCTTGTGTCTTTTAATAGACTGCTGCTCTGCCTCTGTTTAGGAAACACAACATGAGGGTGCACGTAAAGGAATTTACCATCTAGATAGGGTTACATTTGCATGTAGCCACAGATGCAGAGATGGCAGAGCATGTGTAACAAGTGAAATGCCAGGCTGACTGCCAGAGACATAAAACACTGAATCCAGCATGGCTTTTAGTGTTCTATTAACCTATTCATCTGGGGAATAAAGGCCTAAGGCCAGGACACCTGGACTCAACATTGAGCATTTATAATCATTAAAGTGGGGGATTCCAATAGGTAGTTACATAATTTTAAATCAAGTCACTAAAGAGGTCACTTGGCATAGTCAGCCATAACGTTAAACCTAAATGTGTAGATCCCCCTCATGCAACCAATCCTCTGAACTGTTGAGATGTGGACTAGACTGCTGAAGGTGTACTGTGATATATTACATCAGTAAATTAGCAGAAGATTGTTAAACCCTTTTAAGTGGTAAGGTGGGGTCTCTATGGATAGGACTTGTTTGTTCAGCACATCCCACAGGTGCCTGATCAGATTGAATTTGGAGGCCAGTACCTTGAACTATTTGTCATGTTCCTCAAACCATTCATGAACTGTTTTTAGTAGTGTGACAGAGTGCATTACCCTGATGAATGAAGGGGCGTACTTTGTCTGCAACAGTGTTTAGGTAGTTCGTGCTTGGGAAACACATTAACGTTCACAATGCCAGGTCTCAAGGTTTCCCAGCAGAACATTGCCCATGGCACACATTGTGCCAGTGTTATTCATTTATCCACCTACCAGTGGTATAATGTGTACATGCACACATTATTTTGAATATTGTAATCCCTGAGTCACTTTTTTGAGTAGTCCAATTCAACCTTTTAACAGAAAGTGAAAGTAACCACCGACTTACAACAACTGTCCATGCTATTTTCCATCTCATTTGGAGAGAAATACACTGGTGGTGGAGGGAGCTCAGTAAGGGATTTTAGACAGTTTGTGGTCCCACTGAGACTTTATAGACACTAATGGCACAGCTGATTACAGTTTCTATACCTTGTGTGTGTTTGGTCTTTGGCTTTGATTACAAATGGTATTCTACTGGTGGGTCATTCAAGTTTGCCCACCATGGTTAGTGGGACAGAATGGAGCTCAAGCATATTTGAGGTTAACCAAGCCATGCTGATCTATAATTATGGGATTGATTCTGCGATAAAGTTTGAGTGATGTGCAAATTTCCAGCCATGATTTTGAGCTAGTTTTAAGTTGCATACCAAAAGTTGTTCTAGACCTATTACTGCAATATCAGCAAATCAGAGCCTGTTTCTGTGACACATTTCCATTCAGAAGGAAATCCTCAAATGCATGTACAACTGGCTGTACATTTTTATTACTACAATACGTTAAAAATGCAGGCACATTTGTTACATTTGCAGTATGAATATTTTTCACCAAAATTATAATATATACAGAAATATGATGGGTCCAAACAACTTCCAATTTATACAGTATGTACAATTTGATCTGCTTCAGAAGCTATCCTGGAAGTGTAGTGAAATCTAGCAAAAACGTAAGCATTATCATACCTGATATTTCTGCTGTACTTATCATAGTCTCTTTTCCTGCATTTCCAGGTTAGCATCACTTAACAAACTCAAGCTACTGACAACAGCCGTTAGCTTTTCTCAACTTAATAGTACACTGACAGCAGGTTCTGCTACAAAAAAAGAACTTGGGGGTTCTTTGAATACTTCAGGACTAAAATTTTCCAGCATTCATACATGTAACTTTTTACATTTCAGAGTATTTTAATATACAGTTTTCTGATTCTTCAGAAGTACATGATGAATAAAGCCTGAATAATAGTCTAGCATCGACAGTTTACCACATGATCAAGTTTTAAATAACTAGACTTGTTTTATGAGCTGCTTCTCGCTGTGTCCTCTCTCTGTTTTTCGTTCATATTCTAGATTAATTATGAAACATTGTAAACTATTAGAGCTCAAAAAATTGGAAATGTTTTGCAATAACTAAAATAAATAAGCAACCATTTATCAGGAAACATTTCATTTGCTTTTCACATACTAAAAGAGAATAGCTGGTCTTCCACTGGATTGTGCATCCTGTGTCTTATGCCACATGACAGTAAACTGAATGCTAAATCCGTGCTATATTACAATTGATATGACCAAATATTACTGTAATCCAGAAAAACAGAAGTATTTATAGTTATGTTTAAATGATAACGCTTGTTTTCTTTGGGTGAATAAAGCCAAACATTATAAAGCATAAATGACTACAGTGCAGAAATGGTCATTACAATAGAAAGGCCATGTTTGCTAATGAGGGTAATTCTTTTGTGCCATGGTTCTTCTCATGACATCAGAGTTACAATAGATACAGACACAATCTTGAGAATCAGATCAAACCAGTTGCAGTTTTAAAATAAGGTCAAGTTGCTTTATGCTTGGTTTTTAGTGGAAGGTGTTAGGATTGGGCCGGATCATCATCACCACTTTTTTTAGAGAGTAGGCACCCCCTCGGAATTCAGCCCAGTATACTCCATCCTGGTAGCGACTGCGGTAGTGACCTCCTCGATACCACACACCATTGAGGTTGGAATGGGCACAAGCATTATACCACCAACCTCCTTTCTGATAATGGGCACAGTTACCTGTGGAAAATGAACATTGATTTATGAGTTGTCCAGGTACACATTCCAAGTAAATGCGCAAGTTATATACAGTGTAATATAGTAGGATTCTGTGCAAATCTAAGACCAGTTCAGTTTTCCTCAAATTACTTTTTTTGTAGTTGGTATGCCATATATTTAAGTCAGAGGTAAGGACACATGTTTATTATGTCTTCCTAACATCTATGGCATAGTCAGTTCCTTGTTGACAAACTTGGAAAACATGAGGGAGAGGCTTTTGTGGTTAATTATTTGCTAAATTATGACATAAATGTAACCTTTTAGTGAAGTAGAGTCACTCTATTTTTTTTTTTTATAAAAAAATTGTTTGTTTTTGTTTTAAAAAAAACAGTTCACTAGTGTTGATACCCCTAGACATTATGAACAAAAGCATGTTAACATCTATACTAAGAAAGTACACTTGAATTTTAAGGACCTGGATAGGCACTGGCTCTCTCGTGACCCTGTCCAGGATTAAGCAGTGAATGAATTAATGAATGAAAGATGCAAGTTTTAATGAATGAAAGATGCAACATCTTCCTGTTTCACTTGTATAAATAGCTTAGTAATTGTTCAGTGCCAAAGGGTTAAAGAGCACATAAAGCAATATCAAAAAGCAATAGGCAGTGTAATTAAAAAATAGCTGAAAATGCTACAGTTAAGTAATTACTACAGCTGTACTTAATCTGCCTCAATGAGGACCTGTGTACTTTGCCTCAACATACAGTGTTGAGGAGAAGTTGGAGACATAATATTCTCCAAAAACCAGGATATATAATGTACACTATACCATTTTGTGATCACCATAATATGCAATTATATACCATCTATGATGACAAATTATTTGGAAGGAATACAGTATGGGATGTGTGATTTGGTGCTGTTTCTCCAAAGGAATCTTGATAAATTCTGAACCCTTTGAAGTAAGATTTCATCATTTTCATATTTGCATGGAAAATGTGTTCTAATCATTACCCTTCATAACAAAGGCGTTTTGTCTAAACTAATAGTATAAAGTTAAAGTTTGGTATACAACAGTTGGTAGAACCAGCAATAATGTTTCTTCTAGCTACTGCCCAACTTGGTTATCAGAGGAATTTTAGACCATCGTGGGATTTCTTGCATCATTCCTCATCTGGAAATAAGATTTGGCTAAGATTCGTTTGTAAATGAAATCCTATATTATCATATTTTCTGTATATAAATCCTTATGTTATTTTAATTATTATTATTCTATTATTTTACACTTGTTTATTTTTTATTTACTGCTCAGTATTTGCAAGCTGCCCAGACTCTAATGTTGATCTTTCTATTATGCTTAACTTTGCTTGAGGTTTTGGTGCCATTTTAGTGTCCAATCATAATATCGTGAATTTCTATCAAATTCCTTGTTTACTTCCGTGCCCACAGCACAGTATTCTGGAATCATTGTGGAGATTCCAGGTTGTTTTTTTAAACCTTTAATGTTTTTTAATTTTAATTTTTTTTTAGGAATTTCTCTGTAGTATATGTTTGTGAACACTATGTTTTTTTTATAATAGTGCTAGTTGAAAGAGGCTTTAACATGCTCTATGGATTTATGCAGACTAGTACACATAGGTTATTTTCAACCACCTTCAGCATTGCATGATGTGCTGTTGGTGTGATCTTTGCATAATGTCCATGGGAGAGGTAGCAGTAGTTCTAAATGTTGTACCATTTCATAGCCACTGTAGCCATTTCATCTCCATGCTTCTCTACAGTTGTTCTAAGGTCCTGTGTAATTTGTTTTCAGTGGGCGTGGTTAAGTTGAACAAATATTTATCTTTCTTGAGAAGAGCAGGTTTAGATTTTGTATGCCTTTTTATATGGGAAGCTATAAAACCCACACCTCATATCATTAATTGGAACATCTGACTTTTAGAGAAGTTCAAGCCCAGATGTTCAAATTCTTTTCCTAGCCTACAAAGTGAACAATTAGTCAGTAAAGGAAGTACAATTGCATGGATGTTATTATTTAGCCAGAAAAATTTTGTCTAATATTTTGACTTTTATCTAATCTGGCTGCATTTTATAAGTAAACTATGCAGACATCCTGGTAATATCTGCTAGTTTGTGAAGGATTCACAAACTCCTGTCTTATGCTTTTACATAAGACCTTTGTAGTTGCAATCTATATGAGCATATAAGGTGTTATTGTATCGTATTGTTTACCTGTATATGCATCATGATCTCTGTCCAGTGTGGTGAACTGCTTGCCATTGTGCCAGGTGAGAGAATCGCCAGCATTTCCATTATAACGGCCCACTCGTAACTTGTAGAACTCGGCTTCAGGTTCCAGCCTAAAGCTGGCATATTCTGCAAAGGTTTTTCGCCCGGACCAGTCCTCCAATGTCACCAGAAGCTTGTAGTTGGCCTGGTTGGTGAGCCAGTAAATGTTTTCCAACCCTAGCCAGTACTCTCCATCTATATTCCCAAAGCCTTGCTGTGAAGATGTGCAAAGGAGTGCAATTTAACAGATAAAGAAAATATTACAGGGTTACAATGTTTTTGTGTTTCTTTATACAAATCTCAGAATTATATCAATAGTCATTTTGTTGCTTTTAGTGTGTCATTAAGTTTACAGTCACTGTTATGGTGGGTCTTGCATACAGTAGAATTTATACAGTATCTGTATATATACACGATGCATACATATATACACAGTTTATATGTATTTGGCTAATTATTTGGCTTAAATAAAAAAATATCTGAACACTAACTTAAAGATAGGGTTAACTTAAGTAACAATAAATTCAGATTTAATTTCAATTTCGGGGGGGGGGGGGGGGTAGTGCATTCACAGTGTAATCTAGAGATGTTCCTGAGATATCACTTTGTCTCTCGTTAACTGCATTTTTCATTAGCCTGCACATGCTTTGCATCAATGGAAAATTTCTTTTCTGCATATTTGCTATATCTCTGAGAGCTTGATTCTGAATTCTCTGTCTCTTCTTTTACATATGCCATCATTTTACATTTTACCACCAGGTTCCCCTGCCTTTTTGCTTAAGTACATGTTTTGGTTTGTTTAATATTTTTGGTCTAATAACTGTGATGTACAATGCCAAATCATAAAAAATTGGGACAGCATGGAAAATGGAAATAAAAAAAGCAGCGTGTTACAGATTTATTTTGACTTTTTTTCATTACAGACAGTATGAACCAAAGAGATTTATGGTTAACATAAGGCTTCTTTTCTTGCACAATAAAGTTTTAGGTGCCATTTGTGGATGCAACTCTGTATTGTAATGCTTGACAAAGGTTTGCCAAAGTAATCCCATGCCCATGCGGTTATACCAGCTATTGATGAATGACTGTTCTTGATGCAGTCTTGCAAGCTTTCTTTGAGGAACATTGTCTTTAAATATTTCAATAATTTTCCACACATTTCTTGACAACCTGGAGATCTTTTGCCCTCAAAGGCTATCATGGATCCCTGCTTTGTACCAAATCATGATAGCAATCACCTGGTGACATAACCTGTTTGAAATCACATCATTATTTCATTTTTCTTACCTCATTACTAACCCTAAATTGCCCCATCCTAACTTTTTTTGGAATGTGTTGCAGGCCTGAAATTAAGTAATGGATATAAAATACTGTGCAAAAATGCCACCAGTAGCTTACATATAGCATTGTCTTGACAATGGTATATTGACCATATATAATTATATATCAGTGTCTTTATTAGAATACAACCAGCAAATACAGGAAATTTGTGTGCATTATTGAAAACCTGAAATATATTTAAAAAAAAAACTATAGAAAATATAGAAAACAGTGGCAAGTATTTGGTGTGACCTCTCTACACTTGACCAATAGCAGCATCTGGCAGCTTCATCTGGATACCATGTTGACCCTTCTACAGTAGAAAGAAGCTATATCAGGACTGGTCTTTTTGGAAGAGTAGCAGCCAAGAAACAACTTTTTCAGAAGGGGAACAGAGTGAAGAGGCTAAGACATGCTAAAGCTCACAAATACGGTAAAGAGGATTAGTGAAAAAGAGGATTCTTTTCAGCAAATCTAATGGTGGCCTGTACTGTACTGTATATTAACAAATTTAATTAAGTTGACCAAGCAAAACATGACTGTCTTTTCATACTGTAATACTAATTTTTTTCTTTCATTTTCCATACAAACATTTTATGATTTGGGCTTGTATATTTGTGGAATTCCTTTGTGTTAGTTTACAATTTCAAGAGATCCAAGTTTACTGTGGTGGAGGCTGCCTAGCTTATGTAGACCTTCATGAAGTTTAAAGCGTTGATTCTGTGTAATCTCGGGCCCAACTTTGGTAGAACAACAACAGCTAGAATCTATTTGTAATGAAATATTGCCTGAAACAGTCATAAAATCATCCAACTGTCATAATCTGTTAAAATCCATTTAATATGGGTGCTCATTAAATGATCAGTAATACACCTAAAGCATAGTGTAAGTTGTGGCTTTATGTTGCCATAACTGCAGGCAATGCATTTTAATAATATTCTGTAGGTTCTGACATGTAAAAGCTTATTCAAGTATATTCTACTTTATTTAATACTTAAGTGAGACATTCCATCTTGCTCTCACCTTGTATGTGTCCCAGTTCCTGAAAAAGTTCACAGAACCATCCATGCGTCTCTGGATGACTGTCCAGCCTCCGGGATCTTGCCTTTGGTCACACCACACCTGCATCAGCTTATTGGTGTTCTCCGGTTTCACTAGGTACATGCCACTGTAAGTATGGCCATCCTCCATGGCCTGAAGACAGTCTTTCCAGGGTCCTGAAAAAAATTATTGAATCATTGACCTGAAATGACCTCACAGCCTGTTTTTCTCCTTTTGATAGTCTAATGTGCTCCTTTGATTGCCAAGACCTGATTTTTTTTAAAGATCACAGAGTGATTTTATTTATTTCTTTTTTGGGGGGGGGCAGAAAAGCTTTTCCTCCTGAATCCAGCATTTCTCACACCTCATGCCTTCTACCTTAGCCATAACACATTGACAGAGAATGTCTCTTATGCTTGTGGGATTCCTTACAGTGCACACTGCTGTGTCGAACATATGTAGTGTGAGGTAGGTTGTCTAAGAATCACTCAGCTGCCAACAGTGATCTGCTGTGGCTATATGTCTCTTTTCACCTCAGCTGGAAAAACTCTTTAACACACCAACAGTCTTGACTTTGATTGCCATTTATGGGCTTATGGCATGTCTGTAGTTTGCAGGCGAAGCAAAACCTGCCGTGAAAAAGAAGCTGATTCTAAATTAAAGCTGTAGCACAGCATAACATGGCATTTCTTCAACTTGCATATAGTATTTGTCTCAAGAAGAACATTTTCATATGGATGGTTCCACCTATATTTTTGATTTTTTTTTACCTATATTTTTGAAACATTTTAGGTTTTTGTAGTTTAATGGGAACAGTATAGTGGTGTTCCAGTTTTGCATACTAATTTCCTTTTGCCACTGTCAGTACAACATTGCCACTATATTTGTTAAATTACCTAATTGAAGAAAACCAATGTGACATACAGTGCCTTGCAAAAGTATTTGGCCCCCTTGAACTTTTCAACCTTTTGCCACATTTCAGGCTTCAAACATAAAGATATGAAATTGTAATTTTTTGTGAAGAATCAACAACAAGTGGGACACAATTCGTGAAGTGGAACGCAATTTATTGGATATTTAAACTTTTTTTTAGAAATAAGAAACTGAAAAGTGGGGCGTGCAAAAATTATTCGGGCCCCCTTGCGTTAATACTTTGTAGTTCCATCTTTTGCTGCGATTACAGCTGCAAGTCGCTTGGGGTATGTCTCTATCAGTTTTGCACATCGAGAGAAATGAAATTTTTGCCCATTCTTCCTTGCAAAACAGCTCGAGCTCAGTGAGGTTTGATGGAGAGCGTTTGTGAACAGCAGTTTTCAGCTCTTTCCACAGATTTCTCGATTGGATTCAGGTCTGGACTTTGACTTGGCCATTCTAACACCTGGATACATTTATTTGTGAACCATTCCATTGTAGATTTTTGCTTTATGTTTTGGATCATTGTCTTGTTGGAAGATAAAATCTCCGTCCCAGTCTCAGGTCTTTTGCAGACTCCAACAGGTTTTCTTCCAGAATGGTCCTGTATTTGGCTCCATCCATCCTCCCATCAATTTTAATTATCTTCCCTGTCCCTGCTGAAGAAAAGCAGGCCCAAACCATGATGCTGCCACCACCATGTTTGACAGTGGGGATGGTGTGTTCAGGGTGATGAGCTTTTCAGGGTGTTGCTTTTACGCCAAACATAACGTTTTGCATTGTGGCCAAAAAGTTCGTCTGACAACGAGATTGGAAGCTTCTCCTTAAGGTGCACACAGCACAGGTTTGGCATGAAAAGCAGGTTGACACTTGTCCCCAGAGTTTGATATGGTGGAACATACGAGGGTCTTGTGCGATTCCCCCATGACAATGGAGTATATAAAGAACCAAGAGTTTTTAAATGAAGTCTTGCTGCTACTGCATGAATGAATCTTTAATGGGCTGACCATAGTTTGACCAGCCTGACAGTGATCCAAAGCATCTAGATTCACAAAAAAAAAAAAATGCAACAAAATGTAGAATTAGAGCATTGCCACGCCCTGATTTGAGACCTCTGACTTAATCCCCAGTGAAAAATTGTGGATTTTGTCCACATGAAAGAATCTAGGACCCTGGGAGATCTGGAAAAAAATGGATTGTGGCAGTAATTGTGACACAATTGCTTATTCTTGATTCATTTTTTAAAAATCTTTTGAATAATTTTTACTTTAGACCTTTCTTATAACTTCACACCATAAGCAAGAGTGCCAGCAGTACTGGGGCTGACTATATTGTCCCAGTCTTAAGTTTGTAAATTATAGTTATTTTATATAGCTGTTTTATGTACTTATTTACTTTTTTTTTTAAATATTTTAACTCGTATGCAAAGCACATTTAGATTTTGGACTCAAAAAGCATTATATAGATATTACTAACCTTTCTTTGTTCATACACACTACTTATTGTAATAGCTGGTTTCACATTTGGTCAAACTTATATGGTAGACTCAGGTGGGTCTAGACAGGAAATTACTTTGTGCCACATTTATATTTTCCTTTGCAGTGTCTTAGGCCATCTACAAGCCAGACACACTGCAAAGGAATCAGACCCGTAAATTACAAAAAGTGAGATAAGAAAACTACCAAATCCACCCTTCTTATTTGCTATTGTTCAGTTATGCTTGCAGGGCAAGATGTTAAATATATTATTATATTATGATTAAAAATGATTGTAGTTCCATTTAACAAGAAAACATATTTGACTTGTCTTGTGACTTAAATTTCTCATCTCTAAATGAACAGCATCCAGGTCTTTCCATACTTACTAGAAAAACAGACTTCATCATGTTACTTTCTTATTACCATTGTAAAGCAACAGCAAAAGGATGTAAAAAGTCAGTGCATGAGCTTCCACTGCCCTTTTTTAGCTTTACAGAGCCAGTTTGAGATGCATCAAAAGGAATGCCCGTGGGCTTTTGAAACTGTGTAAATGACTGAATTGACGTCCTTAATAACTTAAATAATCTTTTCATCCTTGCTTTGTTATAATAGTTTAAAACTTACCAGAAGGCTTGTTAGTCGTGGAAGGGCTGTGAGTACCACTTGGCATGGTTGCTAGTGGAGGAGGTGGAATTTTTGGGAGGTTTTGATCACTCTGAATCTCATTGGTAATCTGGTTGTTGCGGTTATAGGTAGGTGGCTGGTGTGGCTTGTTGTTTGGTGAAGACGGCCTTGGCAGTGGTTGTGGCTGGGGTTGTGGCAGAGGTCTAGGGGCCACCACTGGAGGTCCTCTCTGACACTGTGTTTCAAGTAGAGCAATAAGAGCAGTCTGGTTGTTTGCCAGTGATGCCAAATGCTGATACTTGTGCTCCAGATCCTTGTAGCGGTTGGTTAGCTGCAACATTTCTGAGGTCTGGTTTAGAATCTTATTCTCCAGTTGAGAAAGCTCCAGTGCATTGTCACGCTTGCGGATAATTTCATGTAGCAGCTGCATGTAGAGCTGTGTCACACGAGAGTTCATGTTGCGTGACTCTTTCCGCAAGAGCTTCACCTCATTGACAATGCCACCATCCATTTCCACAAGCTGCTGCAGAGTCTCAATTTGCCTCTTCTGCTTGTGGAGTTCAGTGTTAAGAAGTTCCAGCTCCTGCTTGTTCACCCGATTCTCTACTACAACCTCTGGCTCTTTTGAATTGACGCAGATTGCCCCTGTAACCTTCTGCTGGGGTACAATAAAGGTATAGGAGCATTTGTCTTGGGAGTGGACCTCAGGGGAACGGCGGGTGCGTGCGGCTTTGAGAAATTCAGACTCTGAGTGTTCATTGCTGCTATCAAATTCTTGAACTCCAATGCTGCCTTCCAATAAGGGCGAAAGTCTGCACACTATGAGTAACACCACCAAGACAAGTGAGGGAATTTCCATGGTAACACCTGCGCACCACTTCTGGGCTGTGATCTGCTTTTGAGGGGAGGAGAATTCAAGACTACAAAATGGAGAAAGAAAAAAACATAAAACTACAATTGATCATTCATGTGAAATGTCATTACGTATCACAAGGGCAATGCATTCTATTGAGAGAACTGCCATGAGCGATTAGGATTCAGTGTACTTGTTTGTAAATAAAATCACAGTGAAACACCATGATTTTTTTCACTTTTTTAAACAGATGGGAATACATCCAGATGGCACTTGACATTCTTTGAAGTAATACATAAATTAAGACTCGGCTACAACCCTGAGGGCATAAATGTTGTCCTCTTTGTGATTTCCACATTGTCTCTATTAAACTACCTAACATGGCCTTCACTGATACAACTGCCATAATCTGGAGATTTTTGTTGAACCATATAAATTATACCTAGCAGTCTTATTAGTACCAGTTCCTGTTTTTAATACAGCCGTGGTTGTTTTTCATCTCCTGAGATGGGTAATGTTTTGTCTTAAATTAGCTAATTTAACTTATTTTTCATACTGCTGTGTTTCTGTGAAGTTGGAGGGGAAAATGTGAGGAGTAAACAAAGGCAGATTCTTTAGATGAGACAGATTTTTCCTTGGAAAAACACTAGCAGTATTAAAATCAAATCTCCCAATTTCTTGTATCTGCTGTTTGTAACATCCTGCTTCAAAAGGACCAACCCACACCATGCACCAGATAACACACTGGAATGTAGTTACTAGGTGACGGGGACTGTTTTTAATGATGTCAGCTGAATTTGCTTGTAGGTGTGTCCTGGACTGGGCCTGATGTAGTTGCCTGCCATTTCAGTGAGTGTTTGCAGATGGTACCTCATATCTTCAGGCCTTAGCATCAGAGGGAGAAAATGGAAATTATGATGTAGGCTGCCTTTTGGGTCGGTTAATATTTTGTGTCTTTTTTTTATTTTTATAAAGAGTAGATCCCTCATTACATATTATTTGCAGTTAAACTCTACAGGAGACATTTAGCCTTTCATATCTTCTTACTACCCTGCAAATATAGCTGTATTACATAGAGAAAGCATTATGTAGCCTTGTATAGTATAAATTATAGGAACTGTTAGAGGTTTGGAAATGGAAAATAAGATTATAAATGGAGGCTAAACAGAGGCTCCTCAAACAGGACAACATGATCATGTCTGTATTGTTAGTCTCTATTTCCAAGGTACAGACACAAAATTTTAGAATCATGCTAAAAGAGGTTAAATCTGAAATTGTGAACAGTACATGCTCTGAGAATCGTTACCAAAGATGTGGAAGAAAAGAATTCCAAAGGGTGTTATGTCATTGTAGTTGGTCGATTGTATGGATTCCTGGTTATTTTAGCCAATATTTATGCTCCAAACTTTAATGACAATAATTTTCCCTTAATGTTTCTCCCGACTGGCAACAATGGACATCAGCTGTTTTGAGAGAGGACACAAACTGTGTGCTTCCTCTAAATTTTTGACTGCATCTCCATTATGACAACGACGTTATCAACGTTGAAGTTGACACAATCAATTAAACTTTTCCTTAATACATACCATGTATCAGATGTATGCCAAGTCCTACCTCTAGAGGTTACTTCCTCATTTCACCAGTTAATTTCACTTTGCAAATACGTAGGAACACTGAACACCTCAGTCAGTTGACAGATGATATTTTGGAGTTGTAAATAGCGTACAGCCATTCACCCTCAGATAACGAGCTCAAGCAATGTTTGACACTCAAAACGGATTTCAGTCTTCTCTCAGAATGCCAAAGGCTGGAAAAAAATTTGGTGTATCAGTTATATCATTAGTGATGAACAAGGCTTAATGTTCATCGATGATTAGTGTAAAGTGCAATGAGACAGGAATGCTCAGTGTCCTCTTCTGTTTGCTGTCAGTGCTGAACCACTAGTGCTAGCTGTTCGCCAATATATTCATGTCAAAGGACTTTGAAGTGGAGGTTGGGAGCATAAATAATCTGACCCCATACATATCTGACCCTCTGTCAAGCCTTCCTAGATTTGTAGACTTATTAAGTAAATTTGGCAAAATATCTGGCTATAAAACAAACTTTCAAAGACGGGTTGATTGAGCCAATTAATTAATCACTTCCTTTATTTCAATTCTGGTTCATATTAGTACAGAGAAGATTACATGTATGGGAATTATAGGTAGGATAAATGAGCTTCCCATTCTATACAATTTGACAACTTTAGATGATCTTAAGAGCAGGTGGGAAGAAGAATTACAGTAGATATATAGTAGTTAACTTATAGTACATGAACAAATCTCAGAAGAGATCTGGTAGAATTGTTATACAATTCAGAGTAGTAAATCAATTCAGTGATGTGAACGTGGACTGAATCAAATTAAATTTAGACCCTACATACGATAGACGCAAACAAACTCATGCAAGCAGTTTACATATACTATGTGTATGCCCAGGATTACATCAATAGTGCCGATGTACTTCTGATAAACTCGCTAGAGCTGTCAGTAGACCACTCCCTTTATATTGTTATTCAGTGTTGCACCACCAGATGTTCAACTAAATAATTACAAATATAACATGCTTTGGCAATTTGTTAGCCAGGCGACTAATACCGTTTGGGTGGAAAGACCATCTTCATCCATTTACTCTCAATGGATAAAGAGGTTATGCAATATCTCAATTTAGAGACGATACACTCCACAAGGGTCTGTTATGACCTGTGTGTCGAATTGTTGTATTGCTTTGAACACTTGCATTAGGTATGCTTGTTGTATTCAATGAATGCTCTTGACGCTCACATTGCTTGTGAGCATTTTTCATTGGCTTGCATTTGCTTTGGTACTATTGTGTTTGTGTGAGTCTGGCTAAAAACTGCCTGTTCTGACCCTAATAATCACTTTTACTGCTTGTTTTTCAGGGTTGTGTGAGGTGACAGATATTTTTGGCTGTTTTCCCCATTTCCCTTTACCCATTTTCTGTTCTGATGTATTGTTTGGTGTAAATGTTGTAATTGTTAGTGTAATTATCATAGCTGTGTTAGATTTAACAGAGTTTGTGGTTGATCCCTCATTACAGCAGTTTGATAATAGTGTTGCAAGGATGGTTTGTTATTTATGGGAGATTTTTTCAAAAGATCAGTTCTGCACGCTACCACTGAAAGGGTAGTAAAACTGAGATCTGTCAGGCATTGGTAGCTCAGGAGATCCTACCTAGCAAGGAGAAGTCTCCTTCAGATGTTCCTCAGTCTGCCCAATCTCCACGATTAACAGAGTTTGTAGGATCCAATTATTTTTTGAGGATCTTGTTTTGCAGCTCTTGTTAAAATAGTTAGCACTGGAGATTAAAAGACCATAATACCAGGTAAAGATGTTGAGATTTCAGTAGAAGGAGATGAGTGTTAGCAGGGAAATGGCAGTAAAGAAGTTACGAGACACTGCTGAACCAAATCCCATACATCAGCCATGGAGTATACACTCCCCTACATCTTTCTCTCTGACCTCCACTAGTGTTGACATGCACAGGATGCCACCATTGCTATTCACTTCAGATCCGGTTTCCCTAGGTCATAATTTTGATGTTGGTCACCACATTGCTTTAGTTCCAGTGTATAGAGAACATGAATTTCATGCTTATTTTCTAGTTTGTGAGTGTCTTGTACACTGGATAGTGTTATTACAGTGTAGATTTATGGACAAAGTCCAGGAAGTTTTTTCTGCTCTCATGCTTGAGCAGATGATTTGGTGAAGGTTATGGTGCTCTGTGAGCAATTTGATAATTTTGAGCAGCTTAAGGAACTAATTCTGTTGAATGGAGGGTCTTTTTTTTTAAATAGTCCTTTATTTAAATTAGCACAAAATTAATGTTTTGGCTGAAGCTGCTATGTATATGGTAACACATAAGACCAAGTTTGCATCGCCACCATCTCTGACAGAGCTGCCCCCACAGTCTGCTGGGAAAGCAGTGACTAAGGCTTCTAATTCCCTAGCACTCCCTCTCAAGCTAATTCCAATGAATGTTTCTACTGCTAATAACTTGGTCGATTCATTACGTCCTGTCCTGCACTGAAATGCAAGGATGTCAGACAACAGACTTAGTGCTATGAGTTGTGTGACTGAATGCTATCTGCTACAACCCACAACTGAACTGAAATTCAAGCCTTTTGTCTTTGCTGGCTATATGTCTCCAGTCCAGGTGATGTGAAACAGGCTGTTCAGATTTTTCATGACACTGGTGCTCAGCTCAGTTTTATACAGTGCTCTACCAATTTTGGACAGTTCTTGTAGTGGCAATGATGTGTTCAGGGAATTCATGGAGACGCACTTGTGTGACTTGTGTGCTTCTGAATGTTATATAGAGTTCATTCACAATTACCGGTCAGTGCTTTTCTGTGATTTGGGGGAATTACATATCAAGTAGTTATGCACTCTATCTGAGGTTGTGACAGATTCTATTGCTAGAAGTGATGATTCCCTATAGCAGTAGTACCCCCTTGTGTTCCTTGCTTGTGTGATGTGTGTTGACACATGCAGAAAATAAATTAGGAGGAATTGGTCAATCTGTTTGATCCCTTCTTGTGTGTCCATGTGTGAAAATTTATAGGTACTCCCTGTTTTACTCCGATTTACGATATTTCAACTCTATGATGGGAATCCAATAATACACATAAACAGACATTCAGCAGAAACCATACTCTGAATTTTTAATATAATTTTTTTCCTGGACAAAGTATGATACTCTCCTGTGCTAGACTCAGCAGTGCATGATGTCAGGAGTCACGTGGAGTGATGATCGCTGGGATATGTAGGGAGGAAAAGCTGAGGTTGTGACAATAATTTTTTGTTTTTCACTTTCAATACTTTATGCAATAAATTACATGTGATATTCAATACTTTCTTATAAAATAAGCTTTATGTTAATGGTTTTCCCCAATCGTAGTTTAATGTAAGTGTTTTAAGCATGTTTAAAGTATGCTTTGCTATGATATATACAGTATTAAACTCATCAGTTTCCGATAAATTCAACTCATGATGGATTTGTTGGGATGTATTCCCATCATAAATCGGAGACTACCTGTAATCTTAAATCATGAAAAGATCATTTCAGCTCAGAAAGAAGATTCTTCCTTGGTTCTATTCTTCCTTGGTTCTAGTCTGTGGTGGGTAAACCAGACTTGGAGAAACTTTCTGTGGCTTACTTGATTGAAGTATGGATGAGGAAGTGCTTTCAGATGCTTGTTGTATATAGCTGGTTTGTGTGCTTAGAAGTTGTGTGATTTATGTTGATTGTTTCCTCCCTTTCCACTTACCCCTTTCCCAAGGGGTTCTATACGATTTGGCAGCCCTTTTGGACAACTGTGGAAAGAATTAAACCTTCTATTTCCACACCCAGCTTTTTTTAAGTATCACTACGTATCTCAGCTTTTTGTATAATTATGAAGTATAGCTGGCTTTATTTCATTGGTACAAGTCAGATGGGTGGGTGAGTTCAGGGGATTGGTACTGTTTGTATTTTGTATTATGTGAAAACCTTTAATAAAAAAAGACCTTGATCAAAATCTGATGAGAACAGTCTATATAGTTATTATAATTTCAGTTAGAATTGTATAAATATGTTTTTATTATTTATGCTGCTGGATTTCTGATCACTTATTCTGTGTTATATACTGTATCTGGAGATCTCATTTGTGCTTCTGTTATGCTTGTGTTATAGGATAATGGTTCTTCACTAAAGTCCTCTTGGCACACATGACTTTTATCTCTCTGTAAAACTTTATGACAGATCCATCCTCAAGAGTAGTAATTTGTCCAACTGCTGACTAATGAGGTGGATAAATGAGAATAACACATTGCAGTCATGAAATATTTTCTAAGTGCATTTCATCTCCAATTGTTTTTTTTTTGGGCACAAGTCATATTCAGTGACACTATTGAACCTTAAAATTATAACAAACAGAAATATAGATAAATTTTCCATAGGATGACTGCACAGACACTGATTGTCTGCACATGCAGTATGTGTGTACCTAAGTAACTAGAAACTGACTGTAACTGTTAATACATGAAATCATTTCTGGTCGGAAATATGTTTTTCCTTGTTGTGCAGTGGAGGTCATCAGTAATTAACACCATGTTTGCTTATCATGCCCAACATGGAAAACTTTCCTTAGCTCTGATGAAGAGTGCTACTGTTGGTATGTTACTGTTTTGTGCACATGTGCATGCGTGTTGCATCTAGTGAAAAAAGTCTCTGTTGTTAGACGGAATGTCTACTACCCACCTCACAAAGTGGAGAAGATGGTTAAAATTTCTCCAAATGTATTAAATGCAAATTCTGTTTAATTCAGTTTAAATTTCAGAGTGATTGTACAAGCAACCAGCATACAAAAACATACTCTATCAGTCCGCCCTAAGATTTGTGTGTCTGTGCAGCTGTCGTTCAATGGGTAATTGGAGGTTATGTAAGCATAACTACTAGCTGTTGTCTGTCTACCCATTCTTTCTCCCTTTACTCCTGCTCTCAGTTGTTCCTCTTATTTTAACCTGAGGAGGGAATTCCTCAAATGCTTTCTCCCCTCATGAGATCACAGTGAGATCACCCCCATCCTCCCCCTGCCATCCCCAGAGCACCAGTAACTGATAGCCAAACCATGGTTAATATGTACATGTATCTGAATAGTGGCTGAATAGTTGAATAATGGAGTTGATGCTGATGTTTTCATCCCACAGGGAGTTTTTCACTTCATCCCTAAATGATCAGTCACTAGAATGGGCCTTCATTGAACGGCATGACTAGATTAAAGTCCTTAATTTACAGTTGTATTCATTAATAATGTTTGTCTTTTTATCTGAGTCTTGTCTTTTTCTGATATGTAAAGCTCTTTGAATTGCTGCTCGAATAACATGTGCTTTTTACATAAAGGTTAATATTGTATTATTATTATTATTATTATTATTATTATAAGCTCCTGCTCAAAGTCCTGTCTGAGGTCCGCATACATTTTTTTCCACTTTATGCTAATAACTGGTCTTCACTTCAGTTCAGTTTCCATTCAGTCCAGTTTCCTGGTGAAACTGGTCTATTCTTACATTTACACATAGGGCATTGGATCTCTGACTTGCTGAGTTGCATCATAACACCTTTTTCCTCTTCTCATAAGTACTTGTTTGCCAAGGATGTCTTGTTTTTCCTTAATCAGTTATGCATAAGTGATGACAGTCTTAAGTGACTGCTTTCATTCCCTCATATTTCACAAGCTGTACAGCTCTGCACTGACACTTATTCATCGAATACACAGGAGATTTTTTTTCTTAGTGATCATTCTAAAACCCACTTATGCAAACAGAGCCTTGGCAAAGTGTACAAAGCTTAATTCACTGGTCTCTCCCCCCTGCAATACTGCAGCTGGAGATAGCTTCCTGAAGGATGAAACAGTCCCTCACAGCACCTTCATCCTGTTCAGTTCATGAGTTTAACTTAGGCTGTGTAAGAGAAGGACTTTTTTTCCACAATACCTCACTCATTCTCTTTCCTTCCTCTGTCTGGTTTCCATTATACAGTGCTCATCCCATTTTTCACAAATCTCAAATCTCAAAATTACAGATTGATTCTGATGCAGATTGAGCAACATTTTCCGATCTGGTTTTCTGTTAAATTAAATGCAACATGACGTGTTAGTGACTAACTACGCCATTCTCTCAGTCTTCTTTTAGCTCACAGCATTAACACAGTTTACACAGTTTAGCTCACAGAGATGACACAGTGTACATAACAGAGGACACTATTGGTGCTACCGCATGGTCACATATGCTTTGCTGCGTGTGTGCAGTATGTGTCATGTTTATATTGCATTGCGGTGACCAAAGCTGACCAGATGTCCACACACGGCAACTTTATGTTGAAAAACCATTAAACTAAAAGAGTAGCACAGGTTACTGTGGTTAAGATTAGGGTTAAGTGTAGTGTTAATGCGCTACAGTAATATTATGTTATTGGAAACTCCCCACAATGATAGAAAGACAAACTTCTTTGTATATATGCATGCGTGTGTGTGTGTGCGCGTGCGTGTAGAAGCCTCTGTGATGTCAAACTGTGTGCATTTATTCAGTTAATGGTCCTTTCATCTGAACAGAGCATAGATCCCCTAGATCTCCCATGCCTAAGCCCCTTTCATATGCATAACCCAGAAAATTACCAGGTTAGGTTTACCGGTAGTGTGATGGCTTTGTGCCATGCACACATGCAGTGTTGACATGGCAATTTATATATATATGTATATGTATATAAATGTGTGTGTGTGTGTGTGTATGTATATATATATATATATATATATATATATATATATATATATATATATATATATATATACATACATACATACACGTGTGTATGTATATATGTGTGTGTGTATGTATATGTATGTTTATATATATATATATATATATATATTTATATATATAAAATCCCATTTATATTATAAATTTGTCTAACAAACATACATTCCAAACACTTGAGTGTGTTTAGCAGCTACGTCTCCTTTGTAGTTAAAGCTCTATTCTTTGTGCAATTGACTGGTGATTTGCCCATGAGTTATTGTATTGCGGGACTGCAGTTATTAAATGTTGAATATGTTACTCAGCTAACAGCTGTTTAATTTCTTAGTCACTAAAATCTCATTTTGTTGTCCTTTTGTTGTCCTTTCCTTTAGCATGCATTTTTAAATCAGTGCATTTTACATTATAATAATGATTTATATTAGCTTGATTTGAGCTTTATTCACACGAGCCATCTAAATGACCTGGAAATCATTTTTACCTGGTACTTTTTTTCTAAGTCAGTCTAATTGGGATATCAACTCTGAAGCGCTTTCACTATTTGGTGCATTTGTGAAGTGGGTTCTTATGTTCTTCACACATTGTGTTGTTCTTGATTTAATACAATTAAATGATAATACAAGTAAACTCTAATAGGAAGGCAAACTTTAAAATGACAAGAAGTTATAACTCAAACGGTATAGCTCAAACACACTTGTTGAACTGTATTTTTGTTTTACACACAAAGTACCTTTTGATGAAATCAGTCAATCAAAACATAAGCAGCCATATTTAGCATGACACTATGGCAAGCATTTGCATTGCAAAATTATGGTCAACAAATCTAAGTGAGTGACATTCTTACCTGACAATTGCACCCTCTCCAGCAATAGCACTGCAGTGTCCTGTAGACAGTCTGTTAAATAGTCATTACAGCTTGTCTATGGCTTTAGGATCTGCTTCACCCTCTCTCCACTCTCACTCTGGGATGTGTGCTCTTTCTTATGGAGCAATGTCCTTTTCACAAGCCTTTCATTAATCACGTTTGTCTGGAGACACATCGACTGCGACAAGCCAGCAGTCTTGAAGGTCCTGAAATTGATAAATGAGACAGACAAGCTGTGGGACATACAATGTCCCATAAAATGTATTTACATTTGTGGAAAAAGTAGTCTTTAGTTTTAATCCAACAGTCTTGATTAAAAGTCCACAGGAGCTGTGCAGTTCCCTTGAAGTCCTTGTCTGTTAAATAGGTCCTCTAATGTCAGGAAAATATTCCAAGGATAAAATAAAAGTACAAAGATTAAAGTATTACATGTAAAGTGCTGCAGACCTCCAGGTGTAAACGCTGCTTCTTGCTCAGTATTTTGAAGTAGTCTGTTAAATTCAGCGAGCCTGTGTGTGCTTGAGTGTGTGTGTGTGTCCTGTCACTTTTACTTATATTCACTTCTTCCGGTCACTTCTACTGTTGTACTCTTCACAGTCTCACTCCAAGTATATCGCTCTCGCTCCTAAATGATAAACTGTTCTAGTACAGTGTCTCAACAAGCAGTAAATGTTGAATAGCTCCTCCTCTCTTGTTCTTTCCCCACCCTTTTGGCAACAAAGTGTCTACAAGCAAATTACAAATCCCCCACTCATTTTCTGTGTGTGTGTGTGTGTGTGTGTGTGTGTGTGTGTTTGAGTGTGTGTGTTTGAGTGAGCAAGCAAGCGATACAGACAGTGTAAGACACACGTGCGCGCACGCACACACACACACACACACACACACACACACACACACACACACGCACGCCATCTGTGGCTGTGACTATTCCTGTAATGTTGGCTGTCCAGTGGAAGTGCTGAGGATAGTTGTCTCTCTTTTGTAACAGTAGTCACTTTATAACTGACCAGCAATCTGAAGACGGTTCAACATCTGGTTCATTGCAGAATTCAGTAAATTTCTTATTTTTAGTCAAAAAGCCATTGACTAATGTCAAAAATACATTGATCAGACAGAAATAAAAGTCCATCATGTGATCCTTCTGTTCTTGCCACATCATTGGGACTGAAAATAGCATTGACTTTTCAATGTGAGCCAAGCTCTTAGGATGAATGCTCATGCTGTACAACAAATGTCTGGAGCCCGTGGTTTGTCTTGGTTACCAATTTTACATCCAAGGTAGCTCATTGAATTTCTTAATAAGTGCAGTCATGGTCTGTCCTTGAGCCTTAAGCATATACTTGCCACAGATGTAACAGTTTGCATAGCAGCTGTTGCGACATTGATGAGACATTTCTGCTGTTTTAAAACTTCCTGAAGACAGTAAATAATACTGGTAAATCTGCTCACTATGCTCTTGCCTAAGCAGCAGTTGCATCAACGTTTCCAAACAGCATATGCAAATGTGAGCAGCTTTTATAGTCTGTCTGCCAGCACTTAAAATGAGTGCCTAAGAGATGCCCAGACATGCAAGTGTATTGTGTACAATATACAAGTACATTTAAGATATGTTCGTAAATATATAAATACAGAAATCCTACAATTTATATACCATAGAAAATGGTATATGAAAAGAAAATTGATCAGCAGCCCAAAATCCATAAAATACAACCAAACTTGTTAAGGAAGCAAAACCTTTGTTGTCCAGTGTCCTTTAACACTAATTTGAATTTCTGTATTTAATATGTTTGTTTCCTTACACTAGCTAAACAATTCTGGATTGTGTTGTTATGACTTAAGGCATGCTAAATGATTAAGACATGGTAGCTGGCACAAGGTTCTTGCTGTGAGTTTATATGGGCGTTTTCACACTTGGCCCGAATACTCAGGTCTGTACCCAAAACTAATTCTGAGCTCATTCTGGGTAGGACATCATTGCAGATTTGTTTCCACACTGAAAAATCATTTCCAAACAGCAGATCAGTTACATAATTCTAACATCATGCCTGCTGTGCAGACTTTCCTTGTACATGGAAGAAGGATAGTGTATTTAGTGTTGTTAATATTTATCTATTGCATCCGTTTGCTTTACTTTTGCTTGACACTGAGTAACAGTTCAATATAAAAATATAGATGTAGTAACTTCTTTGGATGTCTTCTTTGCACCATAAAATAACAAGGCATTTGTAGACAACGGCGCCCCATTTCATGTTATAATAAAACTTGGAATAGGAACTAACATGACAAGTTCAACTAATCATAATGTTTGATGTTTGGCCCCAGGAGCAACAGGAGCAAATGGCTTTCACACATGGTCACCCAAGTTCATTTGAAGAAAACCCTTGACCAGCATTTTAAGGTGGACCAAAACAGCTTTCACATTTTTCCATGCACACCAAGCTCTTGGATCAAACGTGCTGTTAGAAAAACAGCTTAATTTGGTAGAATATTGGTTTGGGATCATTTATATCAAGTTTTGGACACCGGCAATTTACATTTGATGTTCTGATTTAGTCTTGATTTCTCCAACATAAATTCACAAACACATACATCTAAAGAGAAAAAAACAATAAACTGAAGTGCAGCAATTCGATAACACTAATAATAAGTCAATAATGTTTTTTTTTCTGTTGTAGGGTGTCTGAAGCTTCTTTTCTGCCTTACTCCCTCTGTGATGTGCTTTCCATGCTGAAGTAAAAACATCTTACAATGCAGCAAATTACAAAAAAAAGCTAGACATCCCCTCCTTCCAATTTCCAACCACATTAACTTATTTATAGCTGAACATGCAGTTTTGTTTGAAAACTGTTTGTGACCCCTTGAAAATGCCATACATTTGCATGAAATGTTTTATCAGTTTAATCTTAACTAATGACACAAACAGTTGAATCATATGTCTTCATTGAGCAAATCATTTACAGTCCAGACAAGAGAAAGTATGTGAACCTCTGGGCTAATGACTTCTCCATGAACAATGTGTTTCAAGTGATGACATGCCCTGTCCTATGAAACAGCTCACAAAGCCTGAGTCTGCACTTCTCAAGAAAGGTCTGTACATGTGAAAGTTTGAAGAACTGTAGGGGTGCCTGGGCTTTGAAAAAGCCACAAAAAATTGTGAGAGATAATTAATTGACAGTGAGACATGTTGTCTTCAACTGGATGAAATTAATGTTGCTAAATAATGTTGAAATAAATGTTGAAAATAATGTTGCTACTCTACGTAGTACTGGATGTACCACATCACATCAAAAAAAGGGAAAGGGAAAGCTGGCTGACAGCACAGGGCACTAGTTAGGAACAACCCTAGACATGGTGCCAGTCCATTGTAGGGCACACACTCATACACACACTCACACGCTAGGGGCACTTTAGAGACACCAATTAGCCTAATACCCGTCTTTGGACTGTGGGAGAAAATTGGAGTACCTGGAGTACTCAGTCTGTGGGAGGACATTCAGACTCCACACAGAAAGGACCTAAACCACTCCACCTGGGATCAAACCCATGACCTTCTCACTATGAGGCAACAGTGCTACCCACTGAGCCACCATGCTGCCCAAAAGCATATCATGTCAAGTCAAGTCAAGTCAGATCTATTTATATAGCGCTTTTTACAATGGAGCATTGTCTCAAAGCAACTTTCCAAGTTTAGATTATCTCCTAGTAACTACGTCCAATCCCAAATTGAGCAAGCCTAGGGCGACAGTGGAAAGGAAAAACTCCCTGAGTTTTGGAAATCTGAATCATGTAAATCTGTTTGGGCTGCTCTGGTTAGGAGTCACCACCGTGGATCATCACTGTATTCGATTTTGCACTGGGTGCCCCAGTTACCCTTCCTGACATGATCTTCCTCATTTATCTGGGTTTTGGACTGGCACTAGCAGGTTTTTTTGGGTTATTCCACTCAGCCTTTATGTTGTAAGTCCCACCTAGGATCATAGCCAGATCCTCTGGCACTGCCGATTCAAATCAGTTGGCTCAACTCACTGAGCTGTATGTATTGTTGCTGAAAAATAATCCAAAAATGTTGTAGGAATGAAGGCAAACTGATAGGTACTTGAATAATCCACCAACACACCTGATTCAACTTAATTAGCCATTGTTTGTTCAGACCAGATATACTGGTGTATTTGAGCAAATGCCTGTGTGCTTTTTACAAATGCTGACTGCAAAAGCTAACTCAGTTTCACATTGACAGACGTGGTTGTAGTTTTATGTTAAGCACAGTGTCAAGTATATTGCCAGCCAACCTAAGCTCACAAGATCGAACTTTCAGATTGTCATAAAGAAATTTGTAGAAGCTGGAAAAGTTAAGGGAAGAGAGTGCAATGGAAGGTCGTTTCCTTAAGAGACAGAAGATCAGCCAAATGCTTGCTCAACATCTGGCAGAGCAATCGGGCACTAAAGGTAGTGCTGTGATTGTGAAAAGAAATGGCATTTTAGGTTGTGTTGCAGCTAAGAAATCAGTTTTTGTAGAATGACAAAGCAGAAGTGAATGATGGTAGCGGAAGAGAGTGTCTGACAGAGGTGCTGTATGACATTGTGACAGAACAGAAGTCTGTTTTGAGTGCATGTTCCTTTAAATAGCAATGAACCACTTCTACCTTCTAACAAGTGCCCCCAGCTGACCTGCAGTGATTGACAGAAAGTCATAAACATCTTGAAAATAACTTCAGCAGCAATAAACATTCTGAAGATTTTGTCAACCATTCATATAGCAAACTAGTAGCGCTAAGTTAGTTAGCTAATGCTAACTGACCAAAGAAAGAGGATCACCATAATTATTTATGAGCATAATTGGAATAATTTTATTAAATACTTACATTTTCTTCATCTGCAGTCTGCCACTGACAGTTGGTAATTAATTTTACCTTTTTATGAAAACTTGGTGGTGTAACCTGGAAAAGATTCAGTCAAGCAACATGTCGCTAAATTGCAAGTGAGCATTTATAACATGCTATTTGGTAGCATGCGGACAAGCATTACAAGTATTAGTTTAACAAATTGAATTTACTGATACATAATATGTTTGCCAGTCCAAATTGGATTATTCTAATACACCTGTAAATTGTTTACACATAGTTTGAAGAAGTTCAGCACAGCAGTTCCCTTGTTAAAACTTTTAGGTTTGACGTAATGGGAGCAGATCCAGCAATTGCAAGAACAAAAGGGTGGCCCATCACAAGTGTAGTTCTTCAGAAGACGGCCATTGTAATTCAAATGAGTCATGTTATGAAGTAGGAAGTGGAGACGTATTAGACCGGCTTGTTGAATCTCATGTTTTCAGAACTAGGGATCCTTCAATGACTACATTGTGTGATGTGCACAGTGCACAAGAACTGTGTTTTTTACATAATATGTCCTCTTTGGGGTTTTTCATTTACAAAGGTGTCAGTATGTACTAGGCAATGTGAAGTGTAGTGTAGGTGGTTGTGTTGTATTAATAATGCTGTGTGTGAAAGTTATTTGTTCTTGAGGCCTGGCATCATATAACATAATTGGTTGAAGTAATCATGTTGGCTCCTACTTTTACATTTTACAGCAGAAACTGAGATGCACTAGCCTTCGAACGAGAATGCGTTCTTAATTTATGCTGCAAAGAATACATTTGAACAAGTCTAGAATTGTTTATACACCAAACAGATGGTCTGCAATGATGATTTCTGAGACTGATACGTATGGAAGCAAATCTGGGTGATATCAGGTATGGCAAGGTCTTTATGTAGGAGAGTCTGTTTTCCTTTAATGGGGTGATCCTAATGCCTAATAAAGTGGCTGGTGACTGCGGTGTGTGTAAAATATACAATGCATTCAGAAGGTCTTCAGACCCTTTCACTTTTTCACATTTTGTTGTGGTCTTTTACTGAAATAAAACAAATTCAAGTTTTTCGCCATCATTCTGCATTCAATACCTAATAATGACAAAGTGAAAACAGAGAATTGGTAGGCCCTTCAGAGCTAAGTTTCAAGTGTCATAGCAAAAGTCCTGAATACTTATGTCCATGCAAAATTTTTGCTCCCCTTTTTAATAAATTTGCTAACTATTCTGAAATTCTGTTTTCACATTCATACTATGGGGTATTGAGTTCAGAATGATGGGGAAAACTTTTAGCACAAGGCCTCAACATAATAAAATGTGAAAAGGTCTGAAGACTTTCTGAATGCATTGTACATACACAGTACTGTACAAATCTTCTTCATTCTATATTTTTCTGTTTGTATTCTGCTTGTTTATCTAAGTTTAAATGTTCACTGCACTTTGTAGTTCTACAATTACAAACTGTAGTCCATCTGTTTCTGTATATACTGTGGTTGTCCTACACACTTTGGTAGTATGTAGAGAAACAGTCGGACTATAATCTGGACTTTTGAGCACTACCGTGTATATACAGTGCATTCAGAAAGTCTTCTGACCCTTTCACTTTTTTCACATTTTGTTATTTTACCCTGTATGCTAATGGTCAGGTTCCCCAAAGGACCCCCACATATCAGGTATTATTTTGGTGGTGGATCATTCTCAGCACTGCAGTGACACTGATGTGGTGGTGGTGTGTTAGTATGTGTTGTGCTGGTATGATTGGATCAGACACAGCAGTGCTGCTAGAGTTTTAAAACAATGTTCACTCACTGTCCACTTTATTTGAGACATTCACCTTTTTGCTCGACCTTGTAGGTATAAAGTCAGAGAGAGCAGCTCATCTGTTGCTGCACAGTTTTTGTTATTCGTTTTGTAATCCTCCAATCCTTCATCAGTGCTCACAGGATGGTGCATGCAAGATGGTGGATGGACATTTTTGGCTAGTGGACTATTTTTAGTCCAGCAGTGACAGCGAGGTGGTTTAAAACTCTAAACTGGGTCTTGCCACAATAAGGTGTAAAAGTGCTGCTAGATAGATCAACAGGAGAGAGGATTGATCCACCGACAGGCACGAGGAGCTCCCACAGTTTCACTGTCCATCATCCAGACACAATTGGTACCTTCACTACACATGCCTGTTTCTGCCATTTCCAGACGCTAAGCAGAAGAAAATTTGTTGTCATGGTGCCCATTATGTGTCCTGCCGTTGACAGACAGCCTTACTCGCCTTCATTTGCAATGGTGTTGTGAACAAGAAACCTGGACTGCTACGGACTGGAACCGTATTGTCTTTAGTGATGAATCCAGATTTCTGTCTGAAATCTAAAAAAAGTCAGGTTCGAGAAAGGAGGCCTCATGATGTGCACTTCAGTCTTGCCTTTGCTGTGGAGCAACACACTGCCCAAACTGTTGATGTGATGATCTGGGGACTCATCACATGCAACAGTTGGTCACCCCTAGTAATGACAGGAGGGACACTAACAGCTTAGTGCAGGACCTGTGGCCACATGTTGCCTTTCATGGCATGGCATTTTTCACCAGGATAATGCTTACCCACACAAAGCAAGGGTTTTCCAGGAATGTCTCTGTCAGATTGCAACACATCCTTCTTCTTTCCAGATTTATCACCAATCGAGCATTTCTGAGACTAGCTGGGATGCTAGCTTTGACAATCTACAAGTGTGCAGGATCTGCAGGCCCAGCTGCAACATCTGTGGGAAAAAATGTGCTACAGGATACCATGCGGCACCTGTATGCCTCCATGACTACCCATATCTCATCTTGTATCCAGGCTGGAGGTGGCCTAACAGGGTACTGGAGCCTCCTTTCAATTGAACGGTTTTCCCCAATAAATATATCCTTTTGCTCTAATAGTGCAATCACCTACATAAATCATTATTACATTCATAAAGATTTATTTAACCCCTTCTTGGTGAGTTATTTTTTTTTTTTTTTGTCAGTGAGAATATTTTAATATTTTTAAAAATATTTTAATTGATGTCTCTTCCACCTGAGAAACATTTCAAAAAGATCATTTGGTTATTTTCAGTAAAACATGAATAAATGTTAATTAGATCTAAACAATGGAATTTGGGAATAGTATGCAGGTTAAAAGTTGAGTTTGGGTTCAGACGGTAATGATATCTACTACAATATTCCCATCAGTACTATTAACTTCACCCCATTAAGCTTGAAGGACCAAATTAGGTAGCAGTTGTTTTAGGAATGTTCTTCAATATTGTGATTTTGTACCCACAATTTTTGATTGTCACAAATCTCTTTTTCTGATATTAGAATCATATCATTCATTTGTCTTTCAGAAACGTGCTGCCTGTTTTTACATAATTCATCTCTCTGTTTTTATATATGTTGGTAAGTTGTAGCGTTGGTATAGGGTATTATTTGGTGAATTTCTGCTCAGACTTGTATAGGAGACAGTACAGAAATGCTTATATGCATATTATTTTATTAACATGTAAAATGACCAAAGATGGGAAGAGTATCTTTTTCCCTGAACCCTGATCTCTTGTGATTGTCTGATCATGCATAAGGCTGCAGGCTCATGCCTCAAATTTTCCAAGCATGGAAAAAGTAAGTATCTGAGGTCATAGATATTACTTTTTGTGTGTGTGTGTGTGT
The DNA here is from genome assembly GCA_025084515.1 of Ancistrus triradiatus. Lineage (NCBI taxonomy): Eukaryota > Metazoa > Chordata > Actinopteri > Siluriformes > Loricariidae > Ancistrus > Ancistrus triradiatus. Next base: position 327,735 of record JAJAGP010000109.1, on the reverse strand, counting down.
GTGTGTGTGTGTGTACACGACTTCATCGGTAGTATGTTTTGTTGCCTGGGGCAGGAGCTGCTTTTTGTCATGTCCTTTGTGTGTGCAGTATTTGTCCTAGAAGAAAATGATACTTTGTCTTGTGTTGTTTTGTACTTGAAGTAATGTTGCTCATAGCAATGCAATGGAGGCACTTGTTTTAAGTATTGTAGTAGTGATATCCGGTAATCTTTGCTCCACTGTGTCTTGAATTAGTTACACACACACACACACACACACACACACACACACACACACACACACACACACACACACACAATTTCCATTTGGTCATATGTTTTAGCAGTAGAATGTGCCTCTTTCCTAAGCATTGAAAATCATTTCACAAATTAAAAACAGTAAATTCTCATCAAAACCATTAACAAATGCAATTGTAAAAAGCACAAATATGCATACCACCAGAGCAACATGGTTAGGATGACTCATAATTCTCTGGCAGGCTCACTAGATTTGAACATCTATTATCTCCACAGAAACATGGACACACACCAGCCTTGTTCTGAATAATGTTTTTTCACCAGATGTTTTATGATTTCAAGCCACTATCAAAACATTTCAAATAAATAAATTTGTAAATAGTTACAATGCATTTCAGTTACAATCTACAAGTGAATTAAATGTAATTTGTAGCTGAAGCATAACAGTATATGAAAAATAATGCAAAAATGTAGATTTTTGTAATAATTATGGTCTTTAGTCTAGGCTGAGAGAGCATCTGAATTCCAATACCCTGTATATAGATTTGCCAGTATGGACTGCAAAGCTTAGAATGCAGATACAGCTTAGTAGGGAGCAAACTCATTTACAGCTCTTACCTCCAAAATGTCATGTTCATATGCACCGTAAGGGAGCAACCGTAACATATTGACAGTCATGGTAGAGTATCTAGCTTGAAGACTATTATGGAAATCTAATCTAAAGTTGAGATGAAGTCTATTTCTTAAAGTTTATCTGAATTCAATATGGGACAATTACACTTCAGCTCCAATGTTTAATATATGTTATTCCACTACCATAAAGATCTGGCATAATTCACCCAGTCTAGAATATTTTCTACATTTGTCAAAAGGCCTTGTATGATAGCTCCATCACACATATTACCTTATCCCTTCTATGAGGAGAATGATAGCCATAAAAAGCTGCAGGGCTCTGTTTTATTGATTTTTGACATCTTACTGTGGTAATAAGAGTACCAAGACCTTGCTCCAATAGCAACAATAAATAAATAAATAAAATTGCAGGGGACGTGCATTTGGGATCTTGCACAAACATGGACTATGGTGGTTCTGGGGGGTTCAGTTTTATGGACCAGAATGTCCAGGGTTCAGTTCCAACGCTGCCAAGCTGCCATTGTTGGACCCTTGAGCAAGACATTTGTATTTTCCTTTGAAGATTGTATCAGTGGTAAGTCATTCTGGATAAGGGGATCTGCTAAATGATGAAATGTAAGCATCAGGATCTTGCACCAGGAAAACAGTAAGCAGCAGACTACGTGTACAGGCTGACTATCAGAAACACCAGCTTGTTAGCTGGGTGTGTAGATAAATAGGGTATAATATATGGTAGTCACAGTCCTGGACACAAGCAGGAAGGTTATTCCGAAGCTGGAAGGTGTGGGGTTGGGGCTGAGGGGTGTCTTTCTAAAAAGAACCCACAAAATCCAGTTGTGATGGCTCTAACGATGTGAAATCTCTTTAGTCTTTTGTAGTCCACATAGAATCATCTATCCAGTATGGTGAGTAGGCAAACCAATTGTGTCTGTGGAACAAGGGCCAAGTCCTTTAGTGCACACTCAAGAACACCATCGTCTCATTCATACAACAGATATATTGTTGTATATACTGTTGATATATACTTTTATAAAAGTGTTTAGTCAGCTATTGATTGTGCAAGTCCTACTTAGAAAGATGAGAGAGGTCTGTAATTTTCATCATAGGTACACTTCAACTATGAAAGACAAATGAGAAAAAACAATCCAGGAAATCACATTTGTAGGATTTTTAAAGAATTTAATTGTAAATCATGGTGGAAAATAAGTATTTGGTCACCCACAAACAAGCAGGAGTACTGTCTCTCACAGATCTGTAACTTCAACTTTAAGAAGCTTTTCTGTCCTTCACTCATGACCTGTATTAATGCCACCTGTTTGACCTCATTATCTGTATAAAAGACAAGACCAAAGAGCTGTCGAAGGACACCAGGAAGAAAATTGTAGACCTGCACCATGGTGGGAAGAGTGAATATACAATAGGCAAGCAGGTTGGTGTGAATAAATCAACTGTGGGAGCAATTGTAAGACATAGAAGACCATTGGTAATCTCCCTCGATCTGGTGCCCCACGCACGATCTCATCCTGTGGGGTCAAAATGATCATGAGAACATTTAGCAAAAATCCCAGAACTACACGGAGGGACCTGATGAATGACCTGCAGAGAGCTGTGACCAGAGTAACAAAGACTACCATCAGTAACACACTATGCCGAGAGGGACCCCCTGCTGATGCCAGTACATGCCCATGCCCATCTGAAGTTTGCCAGAGAGCATATGGATGATCCAGAAGAGGATTGGGAGAATATCATGTGGTCATCCGTATTATGACCACATGATAATGTCTGTATTAAGGGAAGAATGAACGGGTCCATGTATCGTGAGATTTTTAAGACAAAACCTCCTTCCATCAGTGAGAGCACTGAAGATGGAACGTGGCTGGGTCTTCCAGCATGACAATGATCCCAAACAGACCACTCGTGCAACAAAAGAGTGGCTCCGTAAAAAGCATTTCAAGATTCTGGAGTGCTCTAGCCAGTCTCCTGACCTCAACCCCATAGAACATTTGTGAAGGAGTTGAAAGTCCATGTTACCCAGCGACAGCCCCAAAACATCACTGCTCTAGCGGAGATCTGCATGGAGGAATGGGCCAAAATACCAGCTACAGTGTGTGCTAACCTGGTGAAGACTTACAGGAAACGTTTGACCTCTGTCATTGCCAACAAAGGTGATGTTACAAAGTATTAAGTTTTTCTTTTGTTATTGACCAAATACTTATTTTCCACCATAATTTGCAATTAAGTTCTTTAAAAATCCTTCAGTGTGATTTCCTGGACTTTTTTTTTTCTTATTTTGTCTCTCATTGTTGAAGTGCCCCACTGCATTTTGTGTGCTAAATCGTCCATACACAGTTTGGTAATGAAGGACAAATTCCGTAACTCGTGTCTCAGCTGGTATAGGTCAAGCTGAATGTCATACTAAAAGTTGAGATGAGAGCCCGTATGCACAAGATGCTCAGTGGACAACTACTCATTGATATCATCATTGTGCACACTACTTGTGTGTTCTGGAAAATCTTTGATTGTAAACAAAGAGACAGGTTGTGGTTAGCCTCAGGAAAATTGTTGGAGAATGTAAGAACTATTTGTCATCTGCACATTTAAAACCACCAGAGTTTCTCCCAGTGGTTTTATGGTCTGGGGTGACACACATGTTTGGTTTGACAGTGAATTCCTTACAGAAATAATGGAACGCAAATTATAAACAAAAACATATTTGAAATCAATGTCTATCTCCGTCTATTACAGCTTATGTCTTTTGTACAAGTAGATCGCCCATGCTATCACCATCACTGAAATAAATGGTCTATTCTTATGGAAGAGTTATTTAAGGTAATGGTGAACTGGAAAAAATAAGAGACTTTGGTTAACTGTCATTCCTCTACAGATCCCAGTCCCAGCTTCCAGACATTGACAGGTCTTTGAAGTCTGGTGATGTACTTGCAGACGCATTTTCCATTTTGTGAGGACTGCTGGAAAACTAAAAACCTAGCTAGTTTTCTTTTTAAAATGTCTCCACATCACATATTTCCTAACTTTGTCTCATAGATATGTGATCCAAAGAAGTCCATGACTTTTGATGTAGGTTAGAAATAACCTTTTAGAGCAAAGGGAGGGCCTACACTGTATTACTACAGTGTTGATGATAATTAGTCATTTATACTCATCATATCAAGCTTGAGTGAGCACCTTATTGTATTTAAAGACTGATCTTCACAACACATGATTGTAGAGGTGTGTCATGAAACAAAGGAAATTTCCGAGGACCTCAGAAAAAGAATCGTTGAGGCACATCAAGCTGAAAAAGGTTACAAAACCATCTCTAAAGAGTTTGGATTTCACCAATCTACAGTCAGACAGATTTTATACAAATGGATGAAATTCAAAACTGTTGCTACCCTCCCCAGGACTACTTTACCCACAAAGATCTCTTCAAGAGCAAGATGCACAATAGCCATAGGGTCACAAAGGAACCCAGGGCAACATTTAAGCAACTACAGTCCACTGTGACATTGGCCCATGTTAATGGACTCTAAACAACATGGTATAGTTGTAAGGAAAAAGCCAATGCTCTCCAAAAAGAATATTGTTGCCCCTCTACAGTATGCTAAAGGTAAAGGTGACAAGTCAGAAACCTATTGGAAACATGTTTTTGGACATTTAGAACTTTACATACAGTGGGGTAAAAAAGTATTTAGTCAGCCACTGATTGTGCAAGTTCTCCTACTTAGAAAAATGAGAGAGGTCTGTAATTTTCATTATAGATATATTTCAACTATGAGAGACAAAATGAGAAAAAAAGTCCAGGAAATCACATTGTAGAATTTTTAAAGAGTTTAATTGTAAATTATAGTGGAAAATACGTATTTGGTCAATAACAAAAGTTCAACTCAGTTCTTTGTAACATAACCTTTGTTGGCAATGACAGAGGTCAAACGTTTCCTGCAAGTCTACCAGGTTTGCACACACTGTAGCTGGTATTTTGGCCCATTCCTCCATGCAGATCTCCTCTAGAGCAATGATGTTTTGGGGCTGTCGCTGGGCAACACGGACCTTCGACTCCCTCCACAAATGTTCTATGGGGTTGAGGTCTGGAGACTGGCTAGTCCACTCCAGGACCTTGAAATGCTTTTTACGGAGCCACTCCTTTGTTGCCCGAGCGGTGTGTTTGGGATCATTGTCATGCTGGAAGACCCAGCCACGTTCCATCTTCAATGCTCTCACTGATGGAAGGAGGTTTTTTTCTTAAAATGTCATGATACATGGCCCCGTTCATTCTTCCCTTAACACAGATCAGTCGTCCTGTCCCCTTTGCAAAAAAACTGTCCCAAAGCATGAGGTTTCCACCCCCATGCTTCACATAGGTATGGTTTTCTTGGGATGCAACTTAGCATTCTTCTTCCTCCAGACATGACGAGTTGAGTTTTTAAACCAAAAAGGTTTCTTGTTTTGTTGCATCTGACCACTATATTCGCCCATCCTCTTCTGATCATCCATATGCTCCAAAGAAAAAAAAAAAAAACAACAAGATCAAAAAAGAGACAAAAAAAAAAAACCAACAATAGAAAGCAAAAAAAAAGGGAAAAGAAACACAGAAAACAAACGAAGAAAGCGGAAAAGAAAGCATCTGCAAACTTCAGACAGGCCTGTACATGTACTGGCCTAAGCAGGGGGACACGCCTGGTACTGCAGGATCTGAGTCCCTCTCGGCGTAGTGTGTTACTGATGGTGGCCTTTGTTACTTTGCTGCCAGTTCTTAAAGAAGAAGTCTGTGAGAGCCAGAAATCTTGCTTGTTTGTGGGTGACCAAATACTTATCTTCCACCATGATTTACAATTAAATTCTTTAAAAATCCTACAATGTGATTTCATGATTTTTTTTCCCCTCATTTTGTCTCTCATAGTTGAAGTGTACCTATGATGAAAATTACAGATCTCTCTCATCTTTCTAAGTAGGAGAACTTGCACAATCAGTGGCTGACTAAATACTTTTTTGAACCACTGTAAATGAGAAGCATTATGTCTGGAGTATGGTAAACAGTGCATTCCAGCATAAGAAATGTATCCCATCTGTGAAACACTGTGGTGGTAGTATCATGGTTTCGGCCAGTTTTGCTTCATCTGGGCCAGGACAGCTCGCCATCATTGATGAAACAATGAATTCTGAACTATGCCAGCAAATTTAAAATTAAAATGTCAGGACATCTGTCAGTGTACCGAATCTCAAGAGAAGCATGCAGCATGACAACGACCCTAAGCACACAAGTTATTCAACCAAAGAACGGTTAAAGAAGTCTAAGGTTAATGTTTTGGAAAGTCAAAGTCCCTACCTTAATCCAATAGAAATGTTGTGGAAGGACCAGAAAGGAGCAGGTCATGTAAGGAAACCCACCAAGATCTCAGAGCTGAAGGTGATGTATATGGATGAAATGGGTTAAATCTCCCCGAAGTCAATGTGCATGGCTGTTCAACAGTTACCGGATATTTAGTTGCTGTTATTGCTGTTGTTATTTCGCAATGTGTCACACTAGATACTGAACATAAATGTTTACATACTTAAAAAAAGTAAATGGCCAAATATAATATTTTAGTTTCATTTGTTTAATTTGGTGTTCTGTTTCCATTTTTAGGACGTGTATGAAACATTGATGATGTTTTAGATTATATAGATGCAGAATTTAGAAAATCTGAATGATGCACAAAACTTTCAAGCACAATGTTGAACGCGACACAACTATATCTATATCATATACCCATATATATATATATATATATATATATATATATATATATATATATATGGTCCAATGATCATGGTGATCATGGTGATCATGGTTGCAGAACACTGTGACATCTGTGAATCACAAGTCTTCAAATCAGTAACCCCAAAGTCACCTAAAAATGCTGACAATTATTTGGAAGGTATGCCTACGTAAACCATTTTCTGTCATTTAACTTCAAACATAAGAACTTGGCATTCTGACTGCTTTTACTACAAATAATCAAGGTTGCTATGGTATAAAAATAAAATAATATTTATTCAGACCACACTGTTAAGTATTGAGGGTGAGTTTTCAGTTTTTCCTTAAAAGTCATAGGAAACGTATTATACATTGCATCATGGACATAATAAAACACCAAAAAAAAAATTATGGAATTCTGACTGTAAGTGTCAAGAACCTACAACTTGATCATCTGTCAGCAGTATATTGATTTTAAACATAACAACCAAATTCAGTCAAAGTGTGATCATAGAATTCATGATCATCTCAGTCCTATCACCCTGTTGAAAACATGCAGGGTGAGCTGGGGTGGAGAGTCAACAATAGAGGATATAGTACATTAAAGCATTCTGGATAGGTTCTCAGCTGAGGAATGTATCAGATTCCTTTAGCTCTATTCTCCATCAAGCGTTATAGGGGAGACTCAGTGCTGTTATGTTGCCAGAGGCAGTTTCCACAAGCACTAAAAGGATGGAAAATTAAAAGTATGACTTGGTGAGGACAACAACCTGTTTTATTTTATTTTATTTTATTTTTTTATTATTTCATTTTATTTTTGTTTTGTTTTACAAAATATTTACTCACATTTAAAGTTTAGTGTGAGATTAAGAAATAATGACATTTTTTCACGCACCTTTTTTGTACATCTTTACCAGGGATACTTTATTTTGAATTTTAACAGAATTTTTAATGTAATAGCAAGAGACAGAAAGTAATGAGAGTAATTTTTAATGTAATTGCAAGAGACAGAAGAGACAGAAAGTAATGAGAGAATAAGAAAAAAATGAGACAGAAAGTAATGGTCATCATGTTATTACAAAGAGCATGCTTTACTTTTAGCTGACTATTATTTTATTCAGAACATTTTGTTAAGGTGCTGAGGAGAAACGGGAGCAGAAGATTGCAGGTTCCAGTCAAAAATAAACAGTTTATTATAAACACAAAGGGTCCATGAAACAAAGTCCAACAACCTAGGTCAAGTCAAGTCAAATGTATTTATACAGCGTTTTTTATAACACAGTATTGTCTCAAAGCAGCTTTACAAACATATTGGCTCAAAGCCCTAGTTGAGCAAGCCTGAGGTGACAGTGGCAAGGAAAAACTCCCCTAACATTCCAGGGAAGAATCCTTGGGAGGACCAAGACTCGAATAGGGACCTAGCCTCCTTGGGCAGCCTGGATGTTAAATATAAGAATTAAAGAATATATGTAAAGAAAATATACTATATAATATATAGGCTAACATGAAGTAAAGCAAAAAATTGAGAATATAAAAAAAACTATAGTATATAGAGTAAGGAGTGAGTGAGTAGGGACAGTTAGTCCAGTAAGAAGAGTCACTGTTGGTTTTTGTGTCCTCAATGGGAATGATTTGTTGGAAATGCGTGCTCAGTGGAAGCTAAGGGAAGCTAACGCCGGACAGAAGAAGCTACGGGGAAGCTAACGCCAGGCAGGAGAAGCTAACAGGTAGCTACAGAAGTTAGGACAGGACTGCAAACAGAAGTAATCCACAGGGGAAAAGTTCAGAGTGGACGGAACCACAAACAGAGGTAATCCATAGGATACGTGGAACGAAGGAAGCACACCAAACCTCCGGGCGAGACCGAGATATATTATAAGTGACCCAGCCAGGGAGCCGACACTGGAGTGGACAAACTCAATCAATGAGTTCATAATAATCAGTGAGTCAGAGTAACAGGTGGGTTCGCGGGCATCATGTCCCACCAGAGGATTGTGAGCGATGTAATCCTGATCGGCCACATTTAGCACTTAATGTGAATCCCTTTTTGCTTCTGAACTTAAAATGACTTGTACTGATGACTGACTAAATTCAGTTCATTCATTCTCTGACTTTTTTCTGCCATGATATATTGGATAAGACTACTGCCAAAGTAGTTCAAATTTTTTCCAGCTCTTTAAAAATGATTATTTTTCAACTGTTATGAGCAACGGAATTGACATTACTTCAAAGCATCAGGACAAAAAAATTTACTTGTCAGCTGTGTGGGACGTTTCGAAGAAATTTCCTCCCACCATCAAACACAATCCCGTGAGGGTTGGAAATTGGTAGGCTCTAAAGCATCAGTCTTGCGGATTTTCCATTGTTCTGATATGTTAAATAAATTGTTCTGACATGTCAGTCATAATTCAAGACACAAATGCACGTGTATTCATCTCTTTCACATTTCTCTTCAGTTTTGTGTTGTCAGCACTGTGTGTAAAATTTGAAACTTAAACATTTTTAACTTTTTCCTTTTTTTATCTAGAGTATGTTGCTCACATTTCACGACAAGAAGACCAGTAGTAAATCATAGTTGGCAATAACATTCACACTTAAGGAGTGTTGCTTAGTTTTTGTTGTAGAGTCTCACAGAACAAGGTGTCCCTCTGCTCATTTATGTTTGGGTTTAGGTCTGGTGGCTTTAATGTGCTGAACATGGTAATAGTGAGAATGGCTTGGCTGTGAGTGTTAAGTTAAATGTTTACCTTTGATGTGTTCTTACATCCTTTGTGTTTTTAAATCCTTGTCTTGACATTATTGTAATTATACATATACACTGGTATACAGTGTTACAAAAAAATTTGCATGCCCCAGCTTGTTATTAAGTTGGGGTCAGTGAACCAAAACTGAAAAGGTTGAGAGCCTTGCTCAGAGACAGTTTGGTGGAGCCAGTATTTGAATTCTCAACCTTTCCATCCATGAGTCAGTGCCCTAACCAGTGAGCCACCGCTGAAATGCCAGTGAGTTTACAGTTGAAGTTAAGATGTCCTTCTGTACAGTCAATACAGTTAATGTCAAAATATAGCCACTGCTTTGTACAGTACTTGGTTTTTGTCCATCTTTGTTTTCTTTTCCATGTGTATGTGTCTTGTGATTGCCCTCTTGTAAATCTGTAATGTCTAACTTGTTTTTGGGCTCACTAAAAGCAAAGCATCTGTAAGTGAGGATTGTGCTCAGTATGAAAAAGATCTCTGGAATATGAGCACCATGTGTGCAAAGCGACCAGCATGGTGTGTGTCATTCCTCTTCAGAATGGATGACTCATTCAGGGTTTTCTTTTTAGGGAAAAAAGAGTCTACTAATTCTCAGAAAGAGAAAATCAGATACACAGCAGGACCAAATTTTCTCTTGTAATACCCTTTTTTGTATCACCTCAGGCAGTGACATCATGGGTTCTCTTTGTGTGATATAATCTTGTAAATGTAAGAAACAGCCATGTTGCCAAGGCTACCCTGCACACTGCTACATTTGAATAACCTATAGCGTACAGTATAAAGTAAGTAACTTGATCTAGCGTGTTAAGTATGAAGTGACTGCTGAATCATCTGTCTTTGTTGTGGTGGGCTACAGCTCGAATTATAAGGGAAAGTTTGTGTTCTAACAAAGTGTTAAGCTAGGTCAAAGATCAGTATTGTATAAAGTCATATCCTGTCTGCAGGAGCTGCCCATGGGAAATGAGAAGGAGCTCAGACTTTCCATCCTCCAACAATAAAAGCTTATATGCAGTCATTTAACATAGAGCTTGTATTTGTTTTTCATTAAAGATCCCAGTTTTTACAATTGGTTCGTGAAGACAGTTTTATGGGAAAGAAATTTAATGGGAGAAATTAGTGACTAATGTACAAAGTCTAATTGAAGACGTTCTAAGGTCAAGGGCTGCCAAGACCTCAGCCATAAGACATGCCCTTTTTAAAGGAGGTGCTTGTATGCTATCCTTATCAACACTTCAAGCTCACTTGTTCTTGCAGTTCAGAGACTTGTCTCTGGAATTCTCTGCTAAGAAAAGCAGAATGATTAGAGCAAGACCATTATCCTGAGGAGGAAGTAATGAGTCATTGCTCCTTTAAAAGGTTAGACTTTTTTTTCCCTTTGGCCGACTGTAAGTCATTCATAGCCTATGGCAAATAGAGGGATTAAAGAAATGCTCTGTACCTTCAGCCCACACTCAATACTTTGGGATTTTCAATTGTGATTTATTCATTTAGAGCAAGCTTATGATACATGACCATGTTGAACAGATTATGAAAGGATATGCTCCAGACATTTTCAGACTGTTTTTATGGCAGCTGAAAAATTGTGAAATGCACCCTGAACAACTGAGGATCACACAATAAACGATTACGACATTGCCCAATTTGCGACTTGTTCCTAAATCAAAACCATACTCGCACAAAAGCACATGATTTTCTGTTACTAGGAAACGGCACCGGCAAAACAAACATGGAGGTGCCACAGCTTGCAGCTGTTGTTGTTTATGCTCTATACAAAAATAGTGGAAAGGCTGGTTGACGTTGTGTCTTGTTCTTCAATGCAGCACGTCAACTATTTTTTATTTTCTATTTATTACTATTTTTTGTTGTTTATTTTTTATTCCATTTATCACATTTTTTTGGTTCTGAGTGGATAAATAGCCATTAACAAGCAAGTACGTTACTTAATAAACAAATAAGTTCTGATTCACAAAAGTATATTATGTGGAAAGTTGAAAATTTGAATGGTCCATGCCATAAATAAAAAAAAATCTATACCTAATGTTTTAAAATGTTTGCATTAAAATGTGCAAACAAAGTTTGTTTCCCTGAAAGGTTTTTTCATTTAAAAAGTTACTATAGCATATACAGTAATTTAAGCAGGGGTGCCCTTGCGTCGTTAAACAATAAAAAGATAGGTACATATATATGTAGATTACCTTATTTGTGAGTAGGTACTACATAAGTTTTATAGAAAAGTTACAGGAAAATTCCCTGTCTACTGCATATGTTAACTTAATACTTCCTTATAATTATCAATGTTTCCTGACTGCATCCTCTCCAAGCTAGAAAAAAAGGCAAGTAGAATATCACTGTCAGCATACTGTGGCTATGGAAAATCTAGGAGATGGGAGGCACAGCTTTCCAGTGTTGTTGTTTCCCATGTTCTGCACACCCAGTAATACCTTCCATATTAAAGCATATGTCTTGCTTAGTTTTGGCAGGTCAGAGTTTTTCAGAGGTTGACACAGAAGCCACAGATAGCGATCCATTTTGTTTTTTCCACCATGTGTGGTTTAATGTATTAAAACACACATGAGGTTTGACTGTCACTGATGAGATGAAAATTTTTTCAAATGATGAGATGTCTCAGCAGTTTGTTTTGAATGCTGTGTTTAATCTACTTTTGAAATGTTTCCTGTCCTCAAGATGTAATGCAGTGAGAATGAATCTACCATCATAGTTATGATAAATTGACGACAGATTTGTGGCTGTGATTAGTGAGTTTAGTATCTCAGTGCTTCTGTCATGTATAAGATAGAAAAGTACAGTTCACTAAAGCTTTCATCAAATGATGTACGATTAAAGTTCATTTCTAGTGAACCAATCAATTATGTTTACTCAATTACCCAGAAGTTGAATCTGTTCCTCTGGACATAAGGTTTTGTCGGAGAAACGTTTCGTCACTCCTGAGACGAAGAAGTCATTTAGATGAGTGACGAAACGTTTCTCAGACAAAAACCTTATGTCCAGATGAACAGATTCAACTTCTGGGATTTTCTTACCTCTATTATTGAGCATGCATCAAGACATTTACTCAATTACTTTTTTGAAAAGACTTTTCGTGCAAAAACTGTATGGTGTAGCTCAGTCTCGACGCTGTATTATAAACAGTTGTAGAAACACCCATAATCAAAAGGAACAGTACAATGCGTAGAGCCTTAATTGTCAGTCTAGGAAACAGCAAAACTGCAGACTTGGGTGAGGGGTATGGAAAATCCATTCTTTCTCTGCAGAGACTCATGAGCTCATTGTTTTGGCAAGTATCCACAGTCTTTCTGAGTAGAGCTGAACAGTAGCTTTAACTGTTTCCGTTCAGTACAGACTAAGCCTGATTTTTACATTACCTGTATTCTGCATTTATAATTTGTAACTTTAGAACACCCATATGACCTGATGTTTATAGGTTTGTATCTTTTCTCCTCAGTTATTTTAATAAGATGTCCCAACCCAGCAGTAATGTATCCTCCATAAGAATGTCCTAAAGCTCTTCATGTTGTTTTTATGGTACATATCAAGATAGTTGTGTTAGCAAAAGTAGGCTAAGTCTAACTGTTCTAATAAGTTTTGCATGTCTTTAACAACCTGAAACAAAATACAGGTGAATGCTGATTGTGTCATGTTCAGCCTAAAAAGTGTTTACATTGACTTGCATTCTGAACACCTGGAACTCTGACCCAATGTTGAACAATAGTCCTTCTGTAAATTGAAAAATAGGTAGACTTAAGTCATACAGCGCTGCTCTGACTGGTGCAAGTCAACAGTAATTTCCTCATTTCTATACTGGCATCCCTGCTGCAGATACAGTATTTAGCTGCAGTCCTGGTCGTTTCATAAGGGTTTACTGTCCCAACAGTTACCTCTGAGTCCCTGGAATATATTAGTTTAAAACAGCAAGAAGAGAAGGAATAGGGAAATTGTATCTGAAAAAAAAAAGACTGTTAGGAATTCTTTGTATAACTGAAGCTCTACAGAGAAAGTTTCATTTAAAGTCATTTCAGACATTTCTGGGATGGAGTACAGTACTGTACTTTTTATCCCTTTTGCCTCACAGCACTATTCTCTTGCTTACTCTGTCAAAAGAGTGAGAACAAACATTATGTAAGACTATCTGTCATAATTTCCATAGACACTGAAAGAATGTGTTCTCACACGAGTCTTCCTGTTTGTGTTCTTAAGGCTGCTTGGACACAGGGAAGTCGCACATCTTATTACAATCTACTACTTTCCATAAATTCCATCAGCAAATTCAGGCACTCTGTCTAATAAGTTACATATTACATCAAATTGCTATCTTTAATCCAAAGGGTCTGTATCTCTTTAATAATACATGTATGAAAGAAACTTTACAGATTCAGGCTTTTGCCAGTGTCTGCATGTGATTTCTGGATAAGCGCCTTGTTTCCTTGTCTTTGTTATGATCCGTGTCAGCCTTTCCTGCCTTCTCATTATTTTTAGTGTGTTTGGGTTTAAAACATCGTCAATGCCTTCACTTTCGCTTTGTTAAAGGTACAGTTGTATTTAACCCTGACCCTGTGAAAATACACTAATTGACAAAAAAATAACTCACCAGGAAGGAGTTGTTGGAATCAAAAGAAACTTTATATGTATGAATGTAATGATGATATTTGTGATTACAATATTAGAACAAAAGTATAAGTTTATTGTGGAAAACTGTACAACTGAACGGACACTCTAGTACCGTCTAGGCTGAACGCAAGATGAGATATGGTTGGGCATGAAGGCATATCAGTTCTGTATGGTATCCTGTGGCACAGTTGGCCACAGATGGTGCAGCTGGGCTGTAGATCCTGCACACTTGTAGGTTGCCAAAGCTGGCATCCCAGTAAGTCCCATAAATACCCAATTGATGATAAATCTGGCAAATGGGCAGGCCAAGGAAGTGTTGCAATCTGGCAGAGATATTCCTGGGAAATCCTTGCTGTGTGTGGGCGAGCATTATGCTGAAGAAAAATGCCATGTCTCTCCCCTACTAAGGGAGACTGACTGTTGTATGCGATGGCTCCTCAGATCATCACACCAGCTGTTGAGGCAGTGTGTTGTTTCACAACAAAGGCAAGATTGAAGTGCTCATCACGAGGCCTCCATACTCGAACCCGAAGATAATCAGATTCCAAACAGAACCTGTGTGTGCTCCCATGGAACCACTGCTCCCAACACCTAACAGCTAGGACAGAACAGCCTAGATGGAAGGCAATTCATTGAAACAACCATCCTGCTTTTCTCAGTCCAATGATGCGCCCTCTCTCAAAATTGTCTTCGAGTGCAAAATGTTTTTGAGTACACCATAGAGGCATATCTAACAGTCAACGATCTATCACCAAGAGGTACACTACCCAAAAGTAGCCTCCGAGAGCCTTTTTATAGGGCGGCGTGGGAAGCAATTTTATGCTGTATAGTGGCAAGATCAGACCACACCTGTAATCATTTACAAATCTGTCTGAGACATAACTGCATGGCGAATTTTGCAGCAATCTGACATTTCTACAGTGGGGCAAATTTAGTCAGTCACTGATTGTGCAAGTTCTCCTACTTAGAAAGATGAGAGAGGTCTGTAATTTTCATAGGTACACTTCAACTATGAGAGACAAAATGAGAAAAAAAAAATCCAGGAAATCGCAATGTAGGAGTAGGATTTTTAAAGAATTTAATTGTAAATTATGGTGGAAAATAAGTATTTGGTCAATAACAAAAGTTCAACTCAATACTTTGTAACATAACCTTTGTTGGCAATGACAGAGGTCAAACGTTTCCTGTAAGTCTTCACCAGATTTTCACACACTGTAGCTGATATTTTGGCCCAATCCTCCATGCAGATCTCCTCTAGAGCAGTGATGTTTTGGGGAAACACAGACTATCAACTCCCTCCACAAATTTTCTACCGGGTTGAGGTCTGGAGACTGACTAGGCTACTCCAGGACCTTGAAATTCTTTTTATGGAGTCACTCCTTCGTTACCCAGGCAGTGTGTTTGGGATCATTGTCATGCCGGAAGACCCAGCCACGTTCCATCTTCAATGCTCTCACTGATGAAGGAGGTTTTGGCTTAAAATCTCACGATACATGGCCCCGTTCATTCTTCCCTTAACACGGATCAGTCGTCCTGTCCCATTTGCAGAAAAACAGCCCCAAATCAGGATGTTTCGCAA
Organism: Ancistrus triradiatus; assembly: GCA_025084515.1. Taxonomy (NCBI): domain Eukaryota; kingdom Metazoa; phylum Chordata; class Actinopteri; order Siluriformes; family Loricariidae; genus Ancistrus; species Ancistrus triradiatus. Next base: position 312,168 of record JAJAGP010000109.1, on the reverse strand, counting down.
CATGCTTCACAGTAGGTATGGTGTTCTTGGGATGCAGCTCAGCATTCAAACACGACGAGTTGAGTTTTTGCCAAAAAGTTCTATTTTGGTTTCATCTGACCACACGATATTCTCCCAATCCTCTTCTGGATCATCCATATGCCCTTTGGCAAACTTCAGACGAGCCTTGACATGTACTGGCTTAAGCAGGGGGACACACCTGGCATTGCAGGATCTGAGTCCCTCTCAGCATAGTTTGTTACTGATGGTAGCCTTTGTTACTTTGGTCCCAGCTCTCTGCAGGTCATTCATCAGGTCCCTTCATGTAGTTTTGGGATTTTTGCTCACCGTTCTCATGATCATTTTGACCCCACAGGATGAGATCTTGCGTGGGGCCCCAGATCATCAGTGGTCTTGGATTATCAGTGGTCTTGTATGTCTTCCATTTTCTTAGAATTGCTCCCACAGTTGATTTATTCACACCAATCTGCTTGCCTATCGTAGATTCACTCTTCCCAGCCTGGTGCAGGTGTACAATTTTCATTCTGGTGTCCTTCGACAGCTCTTTGGTCTTGGCCATGGTTGAGTTTGGAGTCCGACTGTTTGAGGCTCTGGCCAGGTGTCTTTTATACAGATAATGAGGTCAAACAGGTGCCATTAATACAGGTAACGAGTGGAGGACAGAAGAGCTTCTTAAAGAAGTTACAGGTCTGTGAGAGCCAGAAATCTTGCTTGTTTGTGGATGACCAAATACTTATTTTCCACCATGATTTACAGTTAAATTCTTTAAAAATCTTACAATGTGATTTCCTGAATTTTTTTCTCATTTTGTCTCTCATAGTTGAAGTGTACCTATGATGAAAATTACAGACCTCTCTCATCTTTCTAAGTAGGAGAACTTGCACAATCAGTGGCTGACTAAATACTTTTTTACCCCATGTGTGTGTTTTTACCATATGTGTGTGTGGGTTTTTTTTGTGAGTATACAATTTTATGAGTATACAATTAATCAGTCAGCAACACAGTTATTCACACAATATACAAAAATGATGTGTTTATGTATTTAAATTGTGAATCATGCTCTTAATTTGGACTCTCTCACCAGTAGGAAAAAAAAAATTACAGTGTAATAAGATGGGTATCCAGCCGGCAGCTATATGGTTGGCGGCAAGGCCAGTGTTTGGGGTTGTTTTGGGTTGTGTGAGATGTGAGACTTCTTCATGCTCTTCCTGGGGTTGAAGGGAAGCGACATAGCTTATGCATTCTGTCAACACTACTCTAAAGCCCGTCACACTTAAAATGAAGGTAATTTCCCAGCTTTGTGTCATTCACACAGCCTTTAACACATACCTTGATCTTGGCATGAATTTGCCAGCAACGCCTTTATTTTTTAAACACTGCAATTTTAAACTTTTCTTCACATTTAGATACGTTTTAAATGCAGACATGAGGTGTGTTTATTGGTTATTACCAAAGTAACCTGTGTTAGTGATTTTAATGCAATACAGTCAATCTGCATTTTTTTTATTTGATTGTGCACAGGAACTACATTATTTACTGCATTCAACACAAACACACACACAGTATACACTTTAGATACACGTTGGTAGAACCCGGGATGTACATTTGCATTTACAGCATTTAGCAGACACCCTTATCCAGAGCACCATACATCTAATACAATTTTACAATCCAAGCAATTGTGGGTTAAGAACCCAACAGTGCTCAAGGACCCAACAGTGGTAGCTTGGAAGAGGAGGGATTTGATCCCTGGACCTTTTGGTCCATAGTCCAGTATCTTAACCGCTAGGCTACCACAGTCCACATCGCTACCACAGGATGTACCTCCTTTTGCCTTTATAACTGTTTTAATTATTTTTAATTATTTATTTTGATTGAATGATTTTACTGACCTGTAGCATCTTGCAGTTGCTGCAGATTTGCCGACTGCACATCCATGATGCAAATCTCAGATCTGTTAACTGTGGAGACCATTTGAGTAAAATGAACTCGGTGTCATGAACAAGAAACCAGTTTGTGATGAGTTGATTTTTGTGACATTGTGCATTATCCTGCTTTTTGTGCTTGCTGAACTTTTGCAAAGTAACAAATGCATTCTGCTGAATCTTATATTGCCTACTCGTATTTATATGTTATGCTTTGTAAAGAAAAAACTTTAGTGTCATGCAAAATTGCCCCTTAATAAAGTGTAAAGATAAGTCACCTTGCATGTTTAAGGTGGTAGTAACTTCAGGCTCCTATAGATGGTGTTGTATGAGGATGATCGGGCTTTAAATACCTGCAGGGTGTGGGTTGTGAGTCATACATTGAGAAGAGGTGTTACAGTGAATGTCTCGTTTGATGTGTGTAAAATACAGTGGTGTGAAAAAGTATATGCCCCCTTCCTATTTTTTTGCATGTTTGTCACACTTAAGTGTTTCGGAACATCAAACCAATTTAAATACTAGTCAAAGACAACACAAGTAAATGCAAAATGCAGTTTTTAAATGAAGGTGTTTATTATTAAGGGAGAAAAAAATCCAAACCAATAAGTCCAGACTTTCGGCTGCCTTTGACACAGTTGATCATAAGATTCTCCTTTCTGTCCTCTCCGGTCTTGGAATCACAGGCTCTGCTTGGCAGAGGCTTACATCTTACCTGGGGGGACGATCTTCTCTACAATATCAGGAGAATCCGACCCTTCCTTTCCAGAGAAGCCACCCAAGTGCTTGTCCAGTCTCTTGTTATAACAAAACTAGATTACTGCAATGCTCTTCTGGCTGGTCTTCCAATGCGTGCAATCAGACCCCTGCAACTGATTCAGAATGCAGCGGCTCGTCTGGTTTTCAATCTTCCCAAGTTTTCTCATGTCACCCCACTGCTGCGCTCACTTCATTGGCTCCCTGTAGCTGCCCGCATCAGATACAAAACCTTGACGCTCACCTACAAAGCCAAGAATGGAACAGCGCCATCTTACCTAAGAGCTCTGATCAAACCACGTTCTGTACCTCGCACCCTCCGAGATATGAGCTTGGCCCGACTGGAGCCTCCACGTAAGATTAAAGGAAGACAAGCTTCAAGACTCTTCTCCGTCCTGGCACCCAGGTGGTGGAATGAACTTCCACTGGATGTCCGAATGGCTGAGTCTCTTGCTGTCTTCAAAAGGCGACTAAAGACCCACCTCTTCACCCAGCACTTGAGTGAATAAAACTGCATATCCTCCAGTTTAAAAAAAAAAAAAAAAAAAAAAAATTAAACAATTCTCTACACCAGATAGGAGCAGGTTGTAGTTGGATTGTGTACTTGAGCTCTTGTTTACTTGTACTAATATGAGGTTCTATCTCCTAGAAAGATTACAAAGCACTTTTGTAAGTCGCTCCGGATAAGGGCGTCTGATAAATGCTGTAAATGTAAATGTAAATGTAAATATGTCCGTGTGTGAAAAAGTGATTTCCCCCTAAACCTATTAACTGGTTGGGCCACCCTTAGCAGCAACAACTGCAACCAAGCGTTTGTGATAACTTGCAGTGAGTCTTTTACAACGTTGTGGAGGAATTTTGGCCACTCATCTTTGCAGAGTGGTTGTAATGCAGTAACAATGGAGGGTTTTTAGCATGAACGGCCTTGTTAAGGTCATTCCACAGCATCTCAATAGGATTCAGGTCAGGACTTTGACTAGGCCACTCAAGTCTTCATTTTGTTTTTCTTCAGCCATTCAGAGGTGGACTTGCTGGTGTGTTTTGGATCATTGTCCTGCTGCAGAATCCAAGTTCGTTTCAGCTTGAGGTCACGATCAGATGGATGTTGTTGTGGGGTCTTTTGTGACCTCTTGGATAAGTGGTCACTGTGCTCTTGGGGTAATTTTGGTCAGCCGGCCACTCCTGGGAAGGTTCACCACTATTCCATGTCTTCGCCGTTTCTGGATAATGGCTCTCACTGTGGTTCGCTGGAATCCCAAAGCTTTAGAAATGGCTTTATAACCCTTCCCAGACTGATAGATCTCAATTACTTTCTTTCTCAATTGTTCCTGAATTTCTTTGGATCTCTGCATGATGTGTAGCTTTTAAGGATCTTTTGTTGTATTTCACTTTGTCAGGCAGGTCCTATTTAAGTGATATCCTGATTGAGAACAGTACACACTCTTCAGCTGCTTGAATAGGGAGGAAAGGTGATTTAAGTCACTTAAAACATGCATGGTTGTTTGTGCTAGACATGTTGGTGTGAGTATTTCAGAAACTGCTAATCTACAGGGATTTTCACCCACAGCCATCTCTAGGGTTTACAGAATCATCCGAAAAATATTCAGTGAGTGGACGTTCTCTGGGCAAAAATGCCTTGTTGATGCCAGAGGTAAGATAAAAATGGCCAGATTGGTCCAAGCTGATAGAAAGGCAACAGTAACTCAAATAACCACTCAGTGAAACCGAGACATGCAGCAGAGCATCTCTGAATGCACAGCATGTTGAACCTTGAAGCAGATGTGCTACAGTAGCAGACAACCATATAGGGTGCCACTCCTGTTAACTAAGAACAGGCAACTGACGCTACAATTTGCATAGGGTCACCAAAATTGAACAATAGAAGATTGTAAAGACCTTACATGGTCTGATAGGTCTCAATTACTGCTGTGACATATGGATGGTAAGTTCAGAATTTGGCATAAACAACATGAAAGCATTAGGATTTCATTAGGTAGGCCTTACTAGTACTCTGTTTTGACCCAATTTTACCTTCAAAACTGCCATACTTATTGATAGAGTCAACAAGGTGTTCCTTGATTTTGATCTATATTGACACGATGGCATCACATAATTGCTGCAGATTTGTCAGCTGCAACATCCATGATGTGAATCTCCTGTTCCAACATATCTCAAAGGTGCTGTATTGAGATCTGGTGAGTGCGGAGGCCATTTGAGTACAATGAACTCATTGACATATTCTAAAAACCAGTTGAGTTAAAAGATAGGTACACTGTGGTCATAAAGGGATGGACATGGTCAGCAGCAATGCTCAGGCAAGCTGTGGCATTTAAACGATGCTAAAGTGGTATTAAGGGGCCCAAAGTGTACCAAGAAAATATCTCTCACACCATTACACCACCACCAGTATCCTGAACCATTGATACAAGGCAGGATGGATCCATGCTGGCATGTTGTTTATACCAAATTCTGACCAATCAAATTATTGTACCCTTCCTCCACTAAAATATATTATTATATATTACAAAATATAATAATAATAATAATAATAATAATAACAATAATAACAACAATAATACTAGTTACTTATCTTTAATTTTGACATCTGCAGGAGTCATTTAACTTGGAAGAGTATGACCTTTTGTTTTCAAAAATACAGTGGTGCTTGAAAGTGTGTGAACCCTTTAAAATTTTCTATATTTCTGCATAAATATGATCGAACCTTTGCTTTCAGTGTCTGGTGTGACCCCCCTGTGCAGCAAAAACTGCAACTAAATGTTTCCTGTAACTGTTGATCAGTCCGACTTGGAGGAATTTTAGCTCATTCCTCTGTACAGAACAGCTTCAACTCTGGGATGTTAGTGGGTTTCCTCACATTAACTGCTCGCTTCAGGTCCTTCCACAACATTTAAATTGCATTAAGGTCAGGACTTTGACTTGGCCATTCCAGAACTTTAACTTTATTTTTCTTTAACCATTCTTTGGTAGAACGACTTGTGTGCTTAGAGTTGTTGTCTTGTTGCATGATTCACCTTCTCTTGAGATTCAGTTCATGAACAGATGTCCTGACATTTTCCTTTAGAATTCTCTGATATAATTCAGAATTTATTGTTCCATCAATGATGGCAAGCCGTCCTGGCCTAGATGGAGCAAAACAGGCCCAAACCATGATACTACCACCACCATGTTTCACAGATGGGATAAGGTTCTTATGCTGGAATGCAGTTTTCCATTCTCCAAACATAATGCTTTTCTTTTAAATGTTTCTAAATTTTAAATGTTCTATTTTGATCTCATTCGTCCACAAAACATTCTTCCAATAGCCTTCTGGCTTGTCCACATGATTTGTAGCAAACTGCAGACAAGCAGCATTGTTCTTTTTGGAGAGCAGTGGCTTTCTCCTTGCAACTTTGCGATGCACACCATTGTTGTTCAGTGTTCTTCTGATGATGGTCTCATGAACATTAACATTAACCAATATGAGAGAGGCCTTCAGTTGCTTAGACGTTACCCTGGGGTCCTTTGTGACATCGGCAACTACTACTCTTGGAGTGTTCTTTGTTGGTCGATCACTCCTGGGGAGGGTAACAATGGTCTTGAATGTCTTCCATTTGTACACAATCTGACTGACTGTGGATTGGCGGAGTCCAAACTCATGATAAACTCTTTAGAGATGGTTTTGTAACCTTTTCCAGCCTGATGAGCATCAACAACTCTCTTTCTGAGCTCCTCAGAAATCTCCTTTGTTCGTCCCATGATACACTTCCGCAAACATATGTTGTGAAGAGCAGACTTTGATAGATCCCTGTTCTTTAAGTAAAACTGGGTGCCCACTCAACTGATTGTCATCCCGTTGATTGACAACACCTTAGTCTAATTTCACCTTCAAATTAACTGCTAAGGTTCACATACTTTTGCCACTCACTAATATGTAATGTTGTATCATTTTCCTCAATATATAAATGACCAAGTATAATATTTTTGTCTCATTTGTTTAACTGGGTTCTCTTTATTTACTACTTTTAGGACTTGTGTGAAAATCTGATGATGTTTTAGGTCATATTTATGTAGAGATATAGAAAATTCTAAAGGGTTCACAAACGTTCAAACACCACTGTACTACCCTAGCAGTTGTACTAGGTCTCTGGTAAACTTAGTAGCATTACTTAATTACTGGTGTGCATTCTCACATAATAAATCCTGAGTAAACTACTCTAAATACCTGGGTAAATTTGCAAGAAATTAATGGCCAGCCCATTTGTTTCTAGTGGAAAAGCGATTTTACACTTGCACCACCTCATACCACTGGAATGTTCTTCAGTCTCCAACAAGGTGAAGGTATCAATACCCTTTCCATTCTGAAGGCTGTTTACCTTTTATGAAATATGAGTGGAGTGTAGAGACCCTGGGAGAATGTCTGTGCCATGACTAACAAAAGGGACAGGTCGACACAAGCAATAAGTCTCTCACAGATCTCAGTTGTGTACATCGGGGTGTCTTCTGCATGTGATACATACCTTGTAATCACATGGCTTCACTCTTATTCCATTAATAATCATGTGGATGTTAGCTGTTTTGTGGTGTGCCTCAGAAAGAGAGGCTTTTATCTTCAGTGCAGTTTATAATCTCATTTTAAATACTACAATGTTCCATAAGTGTTCCTAACTTTTCCATTTTTCTACTGTGAATGATCAGTAATAGGGACTATTGACTATGTCAATTCAATAAAGTACCCATAAGGGTCACTATGTTGACAGGCAGAGATGAGTCTTTACTTTAGATGTATGTGTCTCACTGTGTTGGGCATATGAAAAGTGCAACTGAAAATGCAATAAGAAGTCATCAAGTACATTTAAAAAAATGTATGATGGATGCAGTTTTCCTTAATGGCTAAGACAGGCCTGACTTTTAAAGTTAAATGGATGGGTTTTTATGCATTGCCACAGAGTTGTCAGGTGGTTCTGTTGCTTTTGAGTGATAGGAGACAGCTGACTGTCTTTCCATCTGAATAACAACATGCTGAGTCTCTGTGTACTTGAGGACAGTGCTCTGTAATGTTAAAATGAGCTCTATGACATGTATTTATTAAGGAAGAACCATGAGTCAAGTTCATAACTGAAGTCAAAACACAGACAGAAACAGAGCAGAGCAATCTCTGTTCTCAACAAAAACAGACAGACTAGTGTCAAAACCAAAAATGATAAACACTGCGGCCTATGAACAACGTCAAGACTGGGAAATCAGAATTAAATCAGAAATGCAACACTGACCATATAAGGAAGTTGTGTTTGAAAGCAAAAGAGAAATGTGTATGTGAAATTCCCTTCGTAAAATAAAGTTTGTAAGTGGACTACTGAAGACTTCATTGTATACACCTTATATATCCATGATGTTTCAAGTATTTATCAGCCAATGGCTATATATGCAGTGTGTGTATATACATATACACATCCACACTTTTTTTTTTTTTTTCAAATTTCATGACTTGTGCTAACATAAAATTCATGTTGTCCCCCACCAAGTTGGTGGGTAGCACTGTCGCCTCACAGCGAGAAGGTCCTGGCTTCAATCCCCAGGTGGAACAGTCTGGGTCCTTTCTATGTGGAGTTTGCATGTCCTCCCAGTGTCTGTGTGGGTTTACTCTGGGTACTCCAGTTTCCTCTCGCAGTCCAAAGACATGTGTGTTAGGTTAATTTGTGTCTCTAAAGTGGACCCAGTGCGAGAGTGTATGTGTAGGGGGCCTGCCAGTTCTCTTAATCATCTTTGTGATGTTTCTGCACCTTGATTTGAGTTCACCTGTGGTAAATTCAGTTGATTGTGCATGATTTGGAAAGAGACACACCTGATTATATAAGTTCTCACAGTTAGCAATGCATATAAGAACAAAAAAGGGGGTATGAAAACTTTCAGAATGAATTGTATGTCTATATCTCCATAATGTAAATCTCCTGTTCCACTTCATCCCAAAGGTTCTCAATTGGATTGAGATCTGGTGATGTGACGGTCCTTTGGAGTACAGTGAACTCATTGTCATGTTGAAGAAATGATGATTGTCATGTTGAGATGATTTGAGCTTTGTGATATGATGCGTTATCCTTCTGGAAGTAGCCATAGGAAGATAGGTGTTCTGTAGTAATAAAGTGATAGACATGGTCAGAAATAGTACTCAGATAGGCTGTGGCATTTAAACGATGCTCAATTGGTATTAAGGGGCCCAAAGAGTGCCAAGAAAATATTCTCCACAGTATTACATCTTCACCAGCCTGGATCGTTGATACAAGGTGGGATGGATCCATGCGTCCATGTTGTTTATGCCAAATTCTGACTCTACCATCTGAATGTTGCAGGAGAAATCGAGACTTATCAGGCCAGGCAGCATCCAATTTTGGTGAGCCCGTGCAAAGTGTAGCCTCAGTTACCTGTTCTTAACTCACAGGAGTGGCACATGGTATGGTCTTTTGCTGCTGTAACCCTTATGCTTCAAGGTTTGACATGTTGGGCATTCAGAGATGCTCTTCTGCATACCTTGGTTGTACCAATTGATAGTTTGAGTTACAGTTGACTTTCTTGAACCAGTCAGGCCATTCTCCTCTGACCTCTGGCATTATGGCATTTTCACATTGAGAACTGCTGCTCCCTTGATATTTTCTCTTTTTTTTAACCATTCTCTGTAAACCCCAGCAGAAAATCCCAGCAGATCAGTAGTTCCTAAAACACACAGACCAGCCCATTTAGCACCAACAACCATGCCATGTTCAAAGTCACTTAAATTACATTTCTTCTCCATTCTGATGCTCCTTTTGAACGTCAGCCGATCATCTTGACCATATCTTCCTGCCTAAGTGCATTGATTTTCTGATTAGATTCACTGATTAGATATTTGTGTTGACGAGCAGTTAAGCAGGTGTACCGTATAGTGTCGGTGAGTGTGTGTACATTTTTACCTAAAAATTCCTTTAAAGATTCATTTACCCTTTTGATCTGTGCCCTTTGATGTGGTCCTTTGAAGTGGTCTGGAACGGTGTACTGATTGGGACCGATCTGTCCTGGTTTATGTTCCTGTCTTTCTAATTTCTTTTTGTCTCATTTGCATTTTCTTTCATCTTTTGTGGGGAAACCAATTATCAGTACACTAATGTTCAAGAAAGCCAAATGTTAGTGAGTATCTCAGATCCCAGAACCATGTAAAACCTCAAATGCCTGGGTTAGACCTGTCATAATTCAGGTATGAATTATTTGTTATTTTGTTTAAATTATGTCTCAGACTTTACTGTGTTTTTTTTATCATGGGTTTGGGTGGGTGAATGTGAATGTGCGTGTGTGCTGATGTTTTTCCACATTGTCGCAAGGAGACTGCCTTAATGCTTTGTGACTCATTTGTTGGCTAACCACTTAACAAATCAAATTGGACTAAAATGCCTTTCTAGTTTGTAAAACTGTTTTCAGCAGCTCTGTTATAAAGCTAGTCTGTTCCATTGTCCTTTTGGCACACTGCAGAGGTATTTTTCATTAACGTTGTTCTTTTTGACTTATTTTGTGAATGTTTCAGCATTTCTCATTTCCAGATACTCTAATATGTTCTCTTCTCATGCTGAGCTGCCTGGTTTCATTTTATACTTTATGCCATTGAAAGATGTTTTTTGTTATGTGTACGGTCCTGGTCAAAAGCTTGACCACACCTGCGTTCAATGCAACTTTCTTTATTTTAGGTATTTACCTTAAAAAGTCCTTTAGGTATTGAAGAATACAAATAAAATATTTAATTGATCCAGAGAAATGTTCAAATACTCAAAATTATCTTATTCAGCATTGCAGAATCTTGGCATTCTTTTGACCAACTTCCAGAGGTAGCCATCTGGAAAAATTATCCAGTAGTCCAGAATGAGTTCCCACAAGGTCTGGACAGAAGTTGGCTGCTTCACCCTTACACTTTGGTCTGACTCATTCCAAACTAGCTCTCATCCATCTTTTTCCTTGTTTGCAGGATAGTTATTACACATCCTTGAGGTGTTTTTAGGGGTCAGTATCTTGTTGTAAAATGAATGACTGTCCAACTAGGAGCTCACCAGACGGGATGGTGTACTACTGAAAAATGCTGTTGTAACCATGCTTGTTCAGTGTGACTTAAATTTTATAGCCAGCGGCGTCACCAGCAAAACACCCCCGTACCGTTACAGCACCTCTGCCATGCTTTGCGATGGGGACCACACATGTAGCCATCATGTGTTCACCTCTGCGTCTCACAATAAAATCAACGGTTAATGCTAAGAATGTCAAATTTGGTCTTACCTGACCAAAAAGAGATTTCAATAGGCTACTTCTATTGTCCACTGACTGTATTCATTTGCCAAAACCACCCTTTTTAAAGTCACCCTTTTTAAAGAGCAATTCTGCCATAAAGCCCAGATTTATGCAATATCCTCTTAGCTTTTGATGGCGAGATTTGTCTGCTCCTACAACTCATTGAAGCATTTATTTAGTTGTGATCTGTGGTGCTGTTAACTGGTGATTTCTATATGTTTCTCATCTGTAGCATATGTAGCGCCTGGTCTTGCTTTTCTGGTGTTATTTTGATAAAAAATATCAATTTCATGGTGTCATTTGATTGGTTTGTCCACTGGATTAGTTGAAACTTTCAGAATGTTTGCGTTTTTCCCAGTTGATTGGCCATCTTTCTTGAAGTAATTGTGGAGTGACATTTTCTCTTTTTCTTTGCTTTTTGCCATATTATTTAATATATATGCTTGTTAGCGCAAAAATCTAGACAGCCAAATATGGCAGCAACTCAATGGATTTAAACATTTAAACAAGGTCGGCTTGTATAAACATGTAAACAAGGTCGACCTGCTGAAGTTCAAATCGAGTGTCAGAATGGGGAAGAAAGGTGGTGCTGGAGTAATTTCTAGGGTTTATATACACTCACTGATCACTTTATTAGGTACACCTCCTTGTTTCTACTCATTGTCAGTTTTATCAGTTCCACTTAACATATAGATGCACTTTGTAGTTCTACAATTACAGACTGGATCAGATACAGCAGTGCTGCTGGAGTTTCTTTTTATTTATTTATTTATTTTTATATTTTTATTGTGCACTCTATTATACACATCTACTATATCATTCCTTGTAGATTTAAAGCCAGAGATGCAGTTGGTGATGGGTCGTCTGAGAAATAAATTTAATTCATTCACTTAATCCTGAACAGGGTCACGAGAGAAACGATACCTAGCCGGTGGCGTAGGGCGCAAGGCAGGAACAACCCCAGACAGGGATTTCTTTGGATAGTCCCTGCTTTTTAGGACCCGAAACACCACTGTGGACTGTTAAAATAAAAGTTGTTGAATTGGACCCACTTCATTCAATCAAAAAGTCAATTTCTGAATATTTTCTCAGAATATTTTCTTTTGCTTTTTCTGAGACATTTTGGAGGATTTTTTCCATGTTCCTCCGTCCAAAGGGTTCGTTATATGGTCATCATTTGTTGTTCGTGAGCGTAGATTATGGTAATTGTATGCTAATTATAAAGGAACGTGCACACATGCCCACATGCCCGGTTTGCAAACAATTGGTATTCATTAACATGCACGCATTCCACAAAAAAATGGAATGCGTTTATGAATCTGGCAGAAGGTCCATTTTACCCATAATGTAGTCAGAGTTTGCTCATCTTTTTAAGGTTTCAGGAATGAGGCCCAATGAATGTAGAAACAAAGAGGTGTACCTAACACATTGGCCAGTGAGTGTGTGTGTGTATATATAGGGATTTATTTATTGCCAATAAAATTTATTTTTCTCTCATCAAACCATAGAACTTTATGGCAGAACATTGTTGAAAGTTTCAGTAGTTTCCAGCAAACTTCATGAGCATATGTTTGTGGTTAGATAAAAGAATCAGCATTCAACTAGCAGGCCTTCCAAGTAATTTCTTGGCAAAAAGATGGCATTTTTTGTAGATTTTGATACTCATCTTTCTTCTCCTTCTTGTGGTGGGGACAAAATACAGTTGCATTATCTTCAAGGCGGGTTAATTTACACTGTGGTTAAATAACCACAGTGGTTAGCACTGTCAACTCCTAGCTCCAAAGACCCAGGTTTGAGTCCCAGTCCAGTGGAGTTTTAATATTCTCCCTGTGTTTACTCTGCATACTCTGGTTTCCTTCCACAAAGACATGAATTAGGTCAAGTGTGAGTCCGTATGTGTGTGTCTATGTGTGCGTGCATACGTGTGTGCACATGCATGTGCATTCATGTGTCTTTCGTGGACCAGTACTCAGTTAAGGCATTTACTTAACCTACTGGTGCTTCAAAGCTCCAAATACCCATATATCAGTCCAAGTCCAGTTGTTGTATGTGTGAAGTTTGCATGTTGTCCCCATGTCTGCGTGCGTTTCCTCCAGGTACTCCTTCCACAGTCCAATGATATGTGTCTGTAAAGTGTCCCAGCCTGAGTGAGGGAATGCATGCATGCACAGGTGCATGTGTGTATGTGTGTCCGTGCCCTGTGATGGATTGGCACCCTGTATGGGATGGAGGAGGCTTTCTATGCTGTATAATATTTTTGTCTTACTTTAATTGGGTTCTGTTTATCTACTTGTAAGACTAGTGTGAAAATCTGGTGCCATTTTATTAAATATTTATGTCAAAATACAGAAAATTCAAAAGAGTTAAAGAGCAAAATTTCACGCACCACTGTACGTGAGGAAGTGACACCAGGATTGTTTGAGGAATACAAGCTGGTGGAGGGAGTTGGATTCTCTTGGCACTGTTTTACTGGAATACCCTGAGTGTGTGCATTCATGTGGATGAAAATTTGACATGTGTCATCTACAGTGGGGCAAAAAAGTATTTAGTCAGCCACTGATTGTGCAAGTTCTCCTACTTAGAAAGATGAAAGAGGTCTGTAATTTTCATTATAGGTACACTTCAACTATGAGAGACAAAATGAGAAAAAAAATCCAGGAAATCACATTGTAGTTTTTTTTTAAGAATTTAATTGTAAATTGTGGTGGAAAATAAGTATTTGGTCAATAACAAAAGTTCAATTCTTTGTAACATAAACTTTGTTGGCAGTGACAGAGGTCAAATGTTTCCTGTAAGTCTTCACCAGGTTTGTACACACTTTAGCTGGTATTTTGGTATTTTGTAGCTGGTATTATCCTCCTAGCAGATCTCCTCTAGAGCAGTGATGTTTTGGGGCTGTCGCTGGGCAACACGGACTTTCAACTCCCTCCACAAATTTTCTATGGGGTTGAGGTCTGGAGACTGGCTAGGCCACTCCAGGACCTTGAAATGCTTTTTATGGAGCCACTCCTTTGTTGCCCGAGCGCTGTGTTTGGGGTCATTGTTTTGCTGGAAGACCAAGCCACGTTCCATCTTCAATGCTCTCACTGATGGAAGGAGGTTTTGTCCTAAAAATTTCACGATACATGGCCCCGTTCGTTTTTTCCTTTCCATCGATCAGTCGTCCTGTCCTCTTTGCAGAAAAACAGCCCCAAAGCATGATGTTTTCACCCCCATGCTTCACAGGAGGTATGGTGTTCTTGGGATGCAACTCAGCATGCAAACACGACAGCATTTTTCTTCCTTCAAACATGATGAGTTGAGTTTTTACCAAAAAGTTCTATTTTAGTTTCATCTGACCACATGATGTGTACTTTCATGCTGTTGTGGACCTGGTGATCATATTGTTTTTACCTGTCAGTTAGTCTTTCTCTCTGCTTTTTAGCTATGGTTCTTTGGTCATGCATGTTTGGTTGCTTTTTCACATTTTAGCCTGCTAATCATGAAAAGAGCTTTCTCACTGAACAAATTAGTTGTTTGAGATTTGCGTCAGAAAGAGGAATGTGATCTTCAATGCTTTGAATGTTGTTACCTTTGTTCAGATGTTAATAATCGTGCAGATGTGTGGACTTGACACTATATATATATATATATATATATATATATATATATATATATATATATATATATATATATATATATATATATAGATATATATAGATATATATATATATAGATACGATTTCTAATATGGCATGCAGGTTTTTCTTTATACCAGTTTGTAAGGTGTTTAAGGTGTTTAAAGCTATAAACATAACTATGCTGTATATAGTGTCTGTAGAAAAAGGATACCCTTTTAAAATAGTCACAAAAGAAATCTAAGTCTACCATTTTGTATTTATTCTTGATTTATTTACACATTTTCCTTTATAACATTCAAGTATTAAGAAGAAAGCCAACAGCTCTGGGAAAGACAGTCAACACAGTTGGAAAAGTGAGAGGCTCCCTGATTTATTACTTCATATAGCCACCATTTGCTTTAATTACATTCATTAGACTATTTGGATATGTCTCTACAAGCCTTGTACTCCTAGATTGGAGAATATTTGCTAATTTGCCCTTACAGTATTGTTCATGTTCAGTCATATTTCATGGCGAGTGGCAGTGAACTGCTCTCTTCAAGTCCACCAACAGACCACATTAGGTCAGAGCTCATATATGTCAACTCAAATGTCAGGACATTTCACCTTCCTAGCCACAGTGTTGCTTTTTGGTAGTGGGTTTAGGGTTGTTGTTTTCTCTGACAGCAAAATCTTTTGCTACATGGCATCAGGAGCACTAATGAGTACAACACTTTTTCAGTAGAGGCTTCTTTATTGCCACCCTCCCATACAGGACAGCTTTGTGTAAACATTCTTAGATTGTTGTCACGCACACATTGTGTGACTGACCAACTTAAGCCATAAAGTCACCACTTGCCTATTGTTAGCTTCCCTTATCAATACACTCAGTGTAGGCCTGTGTTGGTGGTGCCATACATTTTACACTTCTTAATAATGCTCTAAATGGTATACAAGATCATTAATGCCACAGAAATCTTTTAGTGTCATTCTCCTAGCTTGCACCTTTTCATAACTTTGTCCTGGAAACATTTTGAAAGCATGTTTTCAACCACAGTTAAGTCAACTGGTTTTACTCAAGTATCAAATCCACTGCAACTGATGTCAGGTAGCAGCCAGTTAGCCTGGTGTGTGATCTGAAAAGTGATTGGTTGTACCTGAGCAGGCTTATTATAGTTATTATTGTGATTATTGTTTGGAATTATGTTATTTGTAACTTTAATGTTGAGGGTTTAAATGTGTCTATACATCTGTAAAAGATTCTAGTTCATTTATTTTAATTTCATAATAACTATATTCATTTTCACATTGAAAGTGTTTCATTGTGTGTTTCTAGTGTGCACACAGTTACTCATTTCAGATTTTACAGTGGGGCAAAAAAGTATTTAGTCAGCCATTGATTGTGCAAGTTCTCCTACTTAGAAAATTGAGAGAGGTCTGTAATTTTCATCATAGGTACACTTCAACTATGAGAAACAAAATCCAGGAAATCACATTGTAGGATTTTAAAGAATCTAATTGTAAATTATGGTGGAAAATAAGTATTTGGTCAATAACAAAAGTTCAATTCGATACTTTGTAACATAACCTTTGTTGGCAATGACAGAGGTCAAACGTTTCCTGTAAGTCTTCAACAGGTTTGCGCAAAGTGTAGCTGGTATTTTGGCCAATTCCTCCATGCAGATCTCCTCTAGAGCAGTGATGATTTGGGGCTGTCGCTGGGCAACATGGACTTTCAACTCCCTCCACAAATTTTCTATGGGGTTGAGGTCTGGAGACTGGCTAGGCCAATCCAGGAGCTTGAAATGCTTTTTATGGAGCCACTCCTTCATTGCCCGAGCGGTGTGTTTGGGATCATTGTCATGCTGGAAGACCCAGCCATGTTCCATCTTCAATGCTGTGACTGATGGAAGGAGGTTTTGGCTTAAAATCTCACGATACATGGCCCCGTTCATACTTCCCTTAACACGGATCAGTCGTCATGTCTCCTTTGCAGAAAAACAGCCCCAAAGCATGATGTTTATACCCCCATGCTTCACAGTAGATATGGTGTTCTTGAGATGCAACTCAGCATTCTTCTTCCTCCAGTTGAGTTTTTACCAAAAACTTCTATTTTAGTTTCATTTGACCACATGATATTCTCCCAATCCTCTGGATCATCCATATGCTCTCTGGCAAACTTCAGATGGGCCTGGACATGTACTGGCTTAAGCAGGGGGACACGTCTGCCACTGCAGGATCTGAGTCCCTGTAGTGTGTTACTGATGGTAGCTTTCTTACTTTAGACCCAGCTCTCTGCAGGTCATTCATCAGGTCCCTCCGTGTAGTTCTGGGATTTTTGCTCACCGTTCTCATGATCATTTTGACCCACGGGCTGAGATCTTGCGTGGGGCCCCAGATCGAGGGAGATTATCAGTAGTCTAACAAGTGGAGGACAGAAGTATCAAGTGGAAGACAGAAGAGTTTCTTAAAGAAGAAGTTACAGGTCTGTGAGAGCCAGAAATCTTGCTTGTTTGTGGGTGACCAAATACTTATTTTCCATCATGTTTTACAATTAACTTCTTTAAAAATCCTACACTGATTTCCTGGATTTTTTTTTACTCATTTTGTCTCTCATAGTTGAAGTGTACATATGATGAAAATTACAGACCTCTCTCATCTTTCTAAGGATGAGAACTTGCACAATCAGTGGCTGACTAAATACTTTTTTGTCCCACTGTACATCTAACTGCAAGTTAAAAGCCATTGACTGCCGAATGACTGTTTCATTAGGTTCTCTGTTTACCATTTTTTTTAGGTATATACCTGTTTGATGTGACCTACATTGATTCAGCCTACCCAGCCACAGACAGCATTATAGAGACTGAGCAGAGGTCCAATCAGATGAATAATCTTCTCCGGGTCATTTCTGACCTTCAGATGTCGTGCAACTATGGTGGGCCTCATATTCTGGCAGAGTTAAATAATCTGCATTTTGCGTTCAATCCCGAGTTTCCTTTTCATGAGAGTTAATTATGCTTTTGACCTCTGTATTAGCTCTTGGGAATTTGAAAAATCAGGGATAGCAGCCGGCAACTGTTAATGCCATCATATTTCTAGTAAAAGCAAAGAATGAATTACTGGAAATCTTAGAGTGTATTCACAAGAGGCAGTCATTGAAGTTTCAAGTCACCTGCAATATTTCCTATTTACTGTGATTTTGTATTGTAAATATTAAATTCAGTATAATACATTTTGTCATATATGACAATATTTGTTCCTATATTCATCTAAAAATGTTTACTGTAAACTTTTTTTTTTCATCGGCAGATCACTTGCAGACACTACCGCATGTACAGAAATATCTGATGTCTGTGCGTTACATTGAGGAGCTACAGAAGATTGTGGAGGATGACAATTACACGTAAGTTTTGCAGACTCTGTAATGAATATACACTCACCGATCATTTTATTAGGTACACCTTCTTGTTTCTATAGTAATTGTCCATTTTATCAGTTCCACTTATGATAT
The DNA here is from genome assembly GCA_025084515.1 of Ancistrus triradiatus. Taxonomy (NCBI): domain Eukaryota; kingdom Metazoa; phylum Chordata; class Actinopteri; order Siluriformes; family Loricariidae; genus Ancistrus; species Ancistrus triradiatus. The sequence continues at coordinate 294,079 of JAJAGP010000109.1, read as the reverse complement.
ATGGGAACACGTCATAGTTCTACAGTTACAGACTATAGTCCATGTTTCTCTACATACTTCGTTAGTGCCCTTTACTCAGTTTTCTAATGGTCAGGACCCCCTAAGATCAGGTATTATTTGGGTGGTGGATCATTCTTAGCACTGCAGTGACACTGATATGATGGTGGTGTGTTAGTGTGTGTTGAGCTATTATGCTGGAGTGTTTTTTAAACACTGTATTCACTCACTGTGCACTCTATTAGACAACTACCATATTGATTCACCTTGTAGATGTAACGTCAGAGACAGTAGCTCATCCTTTATTGCACAGATTGTATTAGTTATCCGCTAATCCTTCATCAGTGCTCAGAGGATATAGGATGTTGGTAGCTATAGGATGTTGGTAGCTGGATATTTTTGGTTGGTGGACTATTTTTAGTCCAGCAGTGACAATAAGGTGTTTAAAAACTCCTGCAGCACTGCTGTGTCTGATCCACTCATACCAGCACAACACACACTAACACACCACCATCCACCTCTGTGTCACTGCAGAGCTCAGAATGATCCACCACCCAAATAGTACCTGATCTGTGCTGCTCCTGTGGGGGACCTGACCAAAGTGCAAAGTACATAGAGAAACAGATGGACTACAGTCTGTAACTGGAAAAATACAAAGTGCATCTATACGGAAAGTGGAAGTGATAAAATGGACAATGAGTGTAGAAACAAGGAGGTGTACCTAATAAAGTGATTACTGAGTATATGAATGTACAATAACAAGCCATAACAATAAGAAATATGCAATAGAATGTGTAAAAGATAAATTACCACACTTCTAATTAACTTCTGGTAAAATTAGACACCAGCAACAATTAAACAATTAAGAACTTCATATAGTTAATGAAGAAAAAAGTTATACGATTTATAACCTGTATGAAGCAGAACTTTTAATGCTATGTAATACCATGCAGTATATAAAATTGATAATTATGATTGTCTGTAAGCTATTTTACAGACTATGTATATAAAATTACATTTTCATTTGAATTTAAACCTTTTTCTACAAATATATTTGGTAGCCAATTACTTCATCATGTTTGAACACATGAGCTCTCCAAGCTGCGTTTTTGATTAAAGCATTTTTTGCTGCATTCCTACTAAATCATGTGGCATATGTGGACTTAAGCCACATCGCTCATAGCATAAACAGACTATGGTGGGTCATGACTGCACAGGCAGACTTGTGCTTTTTATAAATGAATTTATCCAGGTATTTAAAGATGTTAAAAGAATTCCTTCCCCCTACATTGTAAAGAAACACAAACAGCAGGAGTTTCATAGTATGATGTCATCTTCTTTCTGGTGGCCATCCCTCTCCCTAGTGGAGAAAAAAAAAAGGTTTTCTCCAGCCGTACTGTGTAATCCCATCTGTCTGAACTGGCTTTCTGAGGCTTCTCTGGTTTCATCCTGTTTCAACATCAAATGCTCTGAAAATATTTTATAGAAATCACTGATTTTTGTTATATTTGCTAACCTTTGAATGAGATCTGTCATTGCCATATTTGTATTTTGAAGCTCATATAATTGTAGATGATATCTCACATCTCCTCCAGTGTTTGTTCCATGTTTACCTCACCTATACAAACAGTATAGAAAAATATTATTTTCTCTTGAAATATCTCCAGATTATTATCCTAAGCATTATCCTGTGTTTTTGTTTGTTCATGATGGCGAAAGTTTTTATTTTCAAATTACTGTTGGCTTTATTAAGAAACACACCTGTCATATATTTTTGTGACTTCAGCTAACTTTCCTTTTTTCCACAGTGATTTTCTTATTTGAACAGACATTCATTAATAAATAATGTATTCAGAATATCACTTTAAATCGTAGCCTCAAAGGTGACTGAAAGCTTGTTTGACTTTTTACGACGCTGTCTTTGATTTGCTCTGTGGGAAGTGAGCATTGAATTAGGCTTTACTATGAAGTCTGGGTCTCCAGAGTGTCATGGAGAAAGCAGAACTGGCCTGGAAGGAGGGGCTGGTGAGTTTGGGGAGATTAGATCATCGTCTGGCTTCATCCATGCTTACACGGCAAAGTCTGCGTCTCATATTTTGTCCAAAGCCCGACATACATGGAAATATATCTTAATGTTCTACCACTTCTTTTCAGTAAGACTTTAGCAAAGTAGCAAGGTCATGGATTGTTTTAATATAAAACTCATTTAAAATAAATGCAGTGTATCAAGACTTTTGTTTTGTTGTCTGGAGAAACAGCACTGCAGAGTTTAGCATTCTGCCTTATTTAATGTATGAGTCAATTCATTCATTCATTCATTTTCTTATCCTCTTATCCTAGTCAGGGTTGCCGGTGCCTAGCTGGAAGGAAAGAACAACCCTAGATAGGGTGCCTATCCATCATAGTGTATCAGTTCCATCAGCTAATTGCAGAGGTCTATGTGTACTGAAAGTTTTTCATGACCTTAATTCAATGCACCTAAAGCCATGTTTTCCACTGAAAATTAAAGTGACGTGGATGTTGGGACACACCTTCAATACTTTTTCACACGTTTTATCAATTCTGCTGTTACAAATGTGGTTCATCATACTGTTAATGGTCCCCCAAAGTAAACAAAGTGTGACAGCCATTTCCATTTCAGATGTGACATGTGAATGCATAGAATGTACAAGTTTACATTTGACATTTGCAAACTTTCTGTAAATTGTCAAGATTTATTTTCATCTAATTGTATTTTTCATGTAAAACAGAGTGAAGTGTTTTGAGAGTCACTTTTGTATTTTATGTACATTTGTAAGAGAATATCTACCCATTTACATTTACAGCATTTAGCAGACGCCCTTATCCAGAGCGACTTACAATTGGTACAATCTTACAATCCAAGCAATTGTTGGTTAAGGGTCTTGCTCAAGGACCCAACAGTGTCAGCTTGGCAGAGGTGGGATTTGAACCCTGGACCTTCTGGGCCAGAGTCCAGTACCTTAATCGCTAGGCTACCACAGTTCCTTATGGATTTTACATTTTTGCCTTATGGATGTGACATGTCTGGAAATAATACCTCACATACTGAAGCCACACATTTGTGTAGTATTGAAAATGAATTAGGAAATTAAAACTAAAGTGTTTAAACCGAAGTTACAGTGATTATAACCTTTGCAGGCTGCAGTATTGGTCCATCTATTCTGTTTCTGTATGTAGGCACAAATGTAATCATATTCCAAAAAATACAGTGAGAACTAAAATGTATGCCTGAACATTTTATTGCATCAATAATCATGGGTTGTGACAAAACATTTCATATGAAAGTATGTGGTTAATGGTTTTATTTATAAAATATTATGGTGTTTTCCAGAAGCCTTTAGAAGTGCTGGATTTTGTATGGATGCAGCGCTGATGTCGTGGAAGTTCACTGCCTTTTTGATTTGTTTGATATTTTTAATTAACAGTAGGTTTGTTAAACCTTGGCAGAGGTTGCTTCAAATATGCACCCTCGTCAGCAACTTATATATGGGCTTGGCAAAGGCTTAACACTGTGCATTGTTAAGTGACTGTTGTTTGGCACTGTATTTGTCATATTAAACTCTTTGTTTATTTCTCTTTTCACACCCTCTCTTTGTTAGGTTGTCTTTGAGGATCGAACCAGGGAACAACTCGCCTCGCTTGGTATCTTCCAAAGAAGATCTTGGAGGTACTGAACTGTGTATTAAGCTTATTTCACTTTAAGACGTGTGCTTATGCAGTGCTTAGAGATGTATTGGCATCCATGCCAAGTTTACAGTGTTTCTTGGATAAATTCAGAATCCACAGGGAAACACATAATCAGTCTACATCCAGAGGGAATTTCAGCCCCATAACTATTGGCTCCCAATGTCAAAATAAGTAAAAACAAAACAATAAAATATTTAGATATGTGTTTAATTAGCTTAGTCATGCACTGGAAATATGTGAAAATGTTACCTGTAATTTAAAGTCATTTTCAATACAATACAAAATCTACAAGCTAAGAAACCATTAGGAAAGGGTGCCGGAAGAAAGCTTTTTTTCCATCTAATCACAAATGTATTTGTTTAGAGTGGCACCTGCGATGTGTTCCTGGAACTTTGACTGGAACCGGGTTTGTCATAGAAAGGAGGCTGTATAAAAAGAGATCTGAACTATGGCTGGATCCTCACATAAATGGTTTAGTTACCAATCAAGTTCATGGCAAGTCAAGTCAAGTCAGATTTATTTATATAGCGCTTTTTACAATGGAGCATTGTCTCAAAGCAACTTTACAAGTTTAGATTATCTCCTAATAACTACGTCCAATCCCAAATTGAGCAAGCCTAGGGCGACAGTGGCAAGGAAAAAAAACTCCCTAGTCTAAGAAGAAAACCTTGGGAGGACCAAGACTCAAAAAAAGGACCCAACCTCCTTGGGCGGCATAGATGATAAATTTAAGAGCGAAACTAAAGTCATGGAGTCAAAGTTAAAATAAAATGTGAAGTATGCACATCGACATTAAGTGGCCCGGGTATGATGGGGCTGGAGCTGATGACGGAAGCAGCTTGAGTGGAGCTCCAGCAGATGAACATCATGTGTGGGGCTGGAACTGGCACCGGAACACAGCTCGGAGAGAAAAAAACAGAAAAATGTAATTAGTTATTGATTAAGAGCACAGTGTCTATTAACAATCACTGATGCCATGTCAATCACTGATGCCAAGTGTAGCATGAGACCCTGGCAGCATTAGCTATAGCAGCATAGCTAGAAAGAGGAGAACTGAGAAACTGGTAGGAAAACACAGCCAAAGAGGGATCACATGAGGACATTGGCAACCCCCACGGGAGGCAGAAGACAGCAACCCAACGTCTCTGATCACCATAAGACTCTTTGACTATGAACCCCCCAGCTCTGCCCTTAGTCTAAGGCAAGGATGCACGAGTCAAGATCACGAGGACCAAAGCCCAGTTCAGCCAGACCGCCCACTCGACACTCCCGGCTAGCGGACAAGACAGGCAGGCCAGACATGACTCCAGACTCCGGCCCCAGTGACCCAAGCCATGCATCCCGGTCTAAATCTAGTCAAAAGCCTGTGTAAATAGATATGTCTTTAGGCTAGACTTAAAACTTTGGATAGTGTTCATGACATGGCTATTACAGGCCCCTGATCTTCTCACAGTTGAATATTTGGAAAGCTAAAGATGAAAATCCATAAGAGAGGACCTAGAAACCTGGATGATATGCTTCTGTACTGATCAGTGTCTTAGATTCCTTGCTCTTTATTCATCAATCTCCTCAAGAATTGTTAGCGTGACTTCTGTGCAGTGCGTGGGTGTAGGCGTGTATTAAAAATAATAAAAAATTAAAAGAGGAGTTTAAAATATATAACAGCAAAACTTTGAATGACCTTTTTAATATGTACCAAGGGTCACGTCACACTGACTGCAGGTGTTTAACTACTTAACTACAAAATAGTCAAGAGAAGTAAAAAAGATTAGGCATTGACCATGTCAAAGTGGGAGAAAAGGTAGGGTTTTCATAATAAATAGTTATACAGTATCAAATGATAACTGATGTTATTTATTATTAGTTACTCATAGTTTGTACCTGCATTGTACATTTGTGCCTTAACATTTCTTAAGATTTCTGTTTATCCGATAGCGTCAACTATACAGATGTGGACAAATTTGTTAGTACCATTTCAATGGAAACAAGAATTTTCCCAGAAATTACTTTAATCAGTGCAATTGGCGTATATCACTGATAATTGCACATTTAATAACAATCCGACTTTGGTTCGATTCAACATAATATTTTAGATAACAAAGCAAACGAAAATGCCACAGCAAACAAGTGTTTTCCAAAAGGTAGTTTGGCCCATTCTTCCTGAGCAAACTGCTCAAACTGTGTCAGATCTGGTTGCCTTCTCCACACTGAACTCAGGTTTCAGGATTCAAATCAGAGCTCATAGAAGGCCACATTTGTTCAATGTAGGGGGAGAAACGATTTAAATTGGTAAATCGGTCCAACTGTCTGTGATAGAGCTGCATCGATTTATGAGCCAAGATTCGATTCAAATCTAAAACGAAAACAGCTAAAATTCGATACAGCTGTCGCAAATCAATTCACATGGTAGTCTTCTTTCAGTACCAGTTGACAGACAAAATAAAGTAAGTGAAAAAATGTGTTTTTTTTTTTTTTATTGTTCTTCTTTGCTGAATTGAAACTGGGATCCATCATGTTGAATTTAACTTAACTGAAACGTACTGGACGAGAGCTGAATCGTGTGATATAGATACCGAATCGAAGCGCATGGTCTCATAATAATCAAAGTGTGTTGAACTGTTTATTGCATTGTTTTGGTATCTTATCATAAACTGGGTTTTGAGATGCATATTGTATCATCTGAAAGGGAGAGATTCACACCATTAGTAACATTTTGTTCTTAGATATTCAGGGGTGCTTTTAGCTATTTGTTTTTGGTCATTATCCATGACCCGTGGCTGAGTATGTGAGTAACTGGTCTCAGTGAGTTATTCCTTGTCACTGTCACCTCTGGCTCATTTGAGGCCTAGGCTCTGCTTTTGTATAACTGCTTTGAGACAATAACTACTGTAAAATAAAGTCCTGTACAGGTAAATTGAACTGAAAAATTGAATTGCACTCTCCAATGTCCATTAGATGTAGATGTTACCACTTAACTACATCAAGCTAAAAGAACATTAGCATGGGTTACTATCAGTGTTGTTGTAATTTGCTTTGCTTTCTTTTAGGTTTTCCACAACCACCAAGTTGTTTCAATTTTTAATCCTTTAAGGTGTCATTTCAATGAACTACTCAGAGCATATATATATAACAAATTAATTAATAATACATGGCTCTGTTCAGAAAGACCCATCTGGATTTTCTACTTTACCAATTCACTGCTTAGCATTAAAGCCAGTAGCATCATTTTGTGGCCCCTGGTGTCTTTGAACAGCCTCTGACAATAAAGTCACTGATGTTTGTGGTTGGAAATAGTAGTTACTTCCAGGCGCTAATTAGAAAGGGAGGTCTGTTTCCATTTAGGGAAATATTACAGACACTGAGGGAGTCTGGAACTTCAGTAAATGTCTGCCTTTTTCAGTGTTACAAATATCACTAGTTTTATAGCTCACTGGAAAAAGGCCCTAGGCATACCTTAAGGGGCTCTTATATTAGTAAGGAGAGTAAGGCTAGATGCTCTTCTAAGACACGCTAATAGGGCAAAAGCAGTTTAAACCTAATTAAGTTCATACAATCTCAGATAATACACTGAAAGATGATAAGGGTGATAATGAAATGGTAATTCACTGATCATTACAAAGAATGTGTTTTTATCAGATTTCGTGTTTGTCTGTGTGTGCATCAGGGCCATCAGAAGAGTCGGTGTCTGTGAAGTATACCCGGAGGCCAACATGTCCTGATACCTCAGTTGTAACCCATCTGCCTACACCACCACCAGCACGGCATAGGAAGAGCCACAGCCTAGGCAATAAGTAAGTATCATAAACCACATCTAAGACTTTGCCATATGCCCTTATTATTCGGCCTCACATTGTGTGTGATACAAGTGGTAAGCTGAGGAAATTCATTTTGTCAAAGTCAAATTTATTTATATAGTGCTTTTTACAACACAGCATTGATTTAAAGCAGCCTTACAATTATCTAGTGTTAAGGTTCGGAGAACTGGATGAGATAATTTGGAAGCCAAAATGCAGAACCACAGCAACAAACCAGGTACCACGTTTAACAGAGATTTATTAGCACCAATGCAGATAGTATTAGCAGGATTAACGGATAAACAGAAAACCAGGCTGTAACAGGACGAAGGTTGGAGTCCAGGGAGATGGTGACGACAAGAGGGCGTAGAGAGCCAGAGAGAGAGTGCGACAGTGGAGAGAGTGAAACTTCCACGGATCCGGGAGGGTGCTGAGGACATCCAAGGGATGGTAGATGAGACCAGGCAGGAGGTGATAGATAAAGCCAGTGACCAGGGGGGTATTTCAGAAAGCAGGTTTAGTGAAAACTCAGAGTTAGTTGACTCAGAGTTTATGGAAACTCTAGGTTTTTGGTTTCACAAAGCAAGTTCAGCGTAACTTGGAGTCAGTTACTCCGGCGACACAATCCGTGAAGATAACCTGCTTGCTAGCAGGTTTACTTCAACTAACCCTGAGTTTCTCAGATCGAAGCACAAACAGTACGGAGAAATCTCTGTCGGGAGCGAGTGAAACCTTGTTTCTTCGTTTCCTGATGATTCTCTGTGTGAGCGTTAGCGTTTCTCAGCACAGTCGATCATTTCTATTAACAATCTTCTCCGCTCTCAATCGCTAATGTCCATGCCCTGAGTTCGGAGCAAATTCTTTGTGTTGCTCTGCAGGTTTTTGCCAAGGGGAGTTTTCGATACATAATCAGTGATGCTGAGCATATTCTAAAGCAGCAGTTTGTCGGGCTGTCATAAGTGTGACTCTTGCATTAAAATGCTTACTATAAACCTTTGTGGTGTTCCTAAGTCACAGAGCCACAAGCCTGATCAAAGAAAAATCCCACAGAATTTCAGGTGTCAGTCTAAGCAACATGTAATTTGAGACTTGAATCAGTTAATATGATTTTAGGGTTTAAGTGTGATTGGCTGCATAGATGGCACTCCTCACTAAATGAAGGAGATTAAGTGAATAGGAAGTTTATCCACAGCATTAATGTGCAGGTAGACCTACGTAATAGCAATTTTGCATTACAAATGAAATTCACAATACACAATACAGCCACTACAGTTAATTACTGTTCTGCAGTGTGAAGATCATATGTGATACAGCCCACATCATCAGCGACATGGAAGCAAAGTAGCCTGGGTCTATGCATGACTTGTAAAGTTTTCATGTGTGTACAGTGAGTGCTGGATTTGCCTATTGTGAATATATACAGTACATATAACCATATCCTCTCATAATCAATATTTAGTTCTGTTTGCAAATGATAATTTAAACTGTATCCATGTATTATCTATAGAAGAGTTTGGTAATTACAGACAGAAGGTACCCCTGCCAGCCCTATTTGCTGCAGGACATGAGCCAGGGTAGGAGACGAGCATTGGGAATCTCAATGACTGGTGATCAGACAATGGTCCCACTCATCCAGTGATCCTGATATAAATCCTGACCACATCGCTGATGCATGAGATGGAAGAGCAGTGAGAGACACAGTCTGCTACCATCATTTCTGATTAGCCTATCACCTCCCCAGTGCCAAATAAAAACAATATGCCTGTCTTTTTATGAAGTCTTCTTTATTTCCTGCAAGTACAAATGCAGTACAGAGGTTAATATATTTTATTTTCTTCAAAGAAGTAAAATCATCCACCTGTGGGCACCTCACCCACTTTTAACTGATGTTCCAGCAGTTGTATTTCCATTATTGTCTTTTATATCTGCAGCCTTATGTGATCCATTTCTAAATTACATTTTTCAATTTGTATCTAAAAATTCACCTTTTATGGAGAGCAACAGGAACACAAAAAAATTACATTGAATATCACAGTGCTAGGTCTACGTCATGGGCCAATTCTAAACCACATCTTACTGAGGTACACTTGCTGTGGAGGTGGTTGGACCCCCTTTCCCATTGTAATTTCCAGCAGCACTCTGTATGATCAACTGTTAGATGTTATTTTTAGGTGTAAACCTCAGTACTCCTCTCTGTATCTTCCCTCTCTGTGGCAGCTGACAAGGTTTCCTCACCTTCCTGAAATACAAATGAACAATTTTCTGTGGAGTATTGAAGGTACTTACACCTGCATGGAGGTCTGTTATGGCTTCACCAGATTACGCCAACAGTAACTGGTAGAAAATATAGAAGACTAGACAGTGTAACGAGATGATCTGGTGAGTTCTGGATGTCTGTGCCGGCGTTTTGTAGCATAGGTGATGAGAAGTGAAGATCGGAATCAGGTGTGTAGAATCATTGACAAGATGAACGGAAAGCCATTTTCTGTGGAAGCAAACACAAACACACACGCCGCATTCGGAAAGAAATGTGAATAGAGCAGAGCGAGACCGGAAAGCAAGAAGCGAGAGAGTGAGTAAGGAATCGGGGTGAAAGAGCGAAAAGGTGTGGAGACGAAATGGTGATCACAGAGCGAACTCTTGCAGTGTGCCTGCCCCAAGGGTCGACACTGTGCCATCAACGGGGTCTAAGATAGTGGAGCAAGGGACCCAGGAGCGCTTCTCGGGATCATAACCCTCCCAGTCCACCATGTATTGGAATCCCCTGCTCTGGCGCCGGACGTCCAGCAGTGGGTGGACCGTGAGTGGACCGTTGGTGGCCGTCAATGACCGACCGAGCGGTAGTGGTTCGGCCGGAGGGTAATAGGTTCGAGGAGGCAACAGGTTTAACCTGCGAGATATGAAAAGTGGGGTGAATACCCATATGTTTGGGGAGACTAAGATGAACAGAAGTGGGATTAATTACCTTTTCAATGGAAAACGTCCCAATAAAACAGGGCGCCAACTTCCTGGACTCTGTACGAAGGGGGATGTTCTGTGAGGATAGCCAGACAGATTGACCGGGAGAGTAAGTGGGGTTGAGTCTCTGACGGTGGTTAGCAGGGTGCTGGGTGACGCCACAGGCCTTGAGAATGGCAGTCCTGACCAGTTTCCAAGTCCTCTGACATCAGCACAGATGGTGTTGCACAGACAGAACGGCTACTTCCGTTTCGACGGGTTTAACCTGCGAGATATGAAAAGTGGGGTGAATACACATATGTTTGGGGAGACTAAGAGGAACAGAAGTTTGATTAATTACATTTTCAATGGAAAACGGGCCGATAAAACGATGCACCAACTTGCAAGGAAATCCAGACAGGTTGACCGAGAGAGTAATTGGGGCCGGTTCTCTGACCTTGGTTAGCAGAGCACTGGGTGGTGCCCTTCTCCTTGAGAAGGGCAGTCCTGACCAGTTTGCAAGTCCTCCGACATTGGCGCAGATGGTGTTGCACAGACAGAACAGCCAGTTCTGTTTTGAGGTCGGCGAAGGGGGAAAGTCCGTGGCGGAGTTGGTCAGGATGTTGTGAGCATGTTCCACCCAGGCCATCTGGAAGCTCTACTTGGTCTAGTCCTTGGCAGCGCAGTGCAAAATGGCTTCGATTGGTCCATTCAGTATGTCCATTACATTGGGGATGGAAGCCCGAGGTTAGGCTGACTGTGGCCAAAATAGCCTTGCAGAAGATCTGCCAGACCTGTGAGATGAACTGGGGCCCCCTGTCCATAGGTATGCTGAGGATTTTGAAGACATTGTCGAAGAGAATATTGGCTGTCTCCAGGGCCGAAGGGAGCTTTAGTAGGGCCAGCAGGCGGACAGCCTTGGAGAACCTGTCGACCACCATTGGATTCCAGAAGCCCCGTGATGAAATCCACTGCGACATTAGAGATGCTGCAGAAGTCCAGAGGGGGGAAGGTGGGAGGGCTTGTTTTGAGTGCAGGTAGAGCAAGCCGCCATGTAGTCCCTGGTGTCCTGGTCCATGGCAGGCCACCAGAAGTGCCTCCGTAGCAAGTAGGTGGTGTGGCGAGCCCCGGGGTGACCAAAGAATTTGCAGTGGGCCCACTAGAGGATTGTGGGTCTGGCAGGGGCAGGCACGTAGAGGCGATTTGGTGGGTCCCTTGCCTGAAGGTTGGTGTCTTGCTGGGCGAGGACCTGGGCTGAGGTAAAAAGCTCTTTCAGGCACTTAAAGGCTCATTCGGCCTCAGGGGTCCAGCAGAAGGGCGCATTCGTTTGTTGGATGTGAGTTGAGTCAGGCCGCTGCCACCTTGCTGTAGTCTGGATGAAGCAATGGTAGAAGTTCACAAATCCCTGGAATTGCTGCAGTTCTTTCCAACCCGGGGGAGTGGGCCACTCTGTCACTGCCTTGATCTTGGTGGGATCTGCCCTGATGCACCCTCTCTGAATAATAAAACCGAGGAAGGTCACAGTGTCGGCATGGAAGACGCACTTCTCAGCCTTGACGAACAGGCAGTTCTCCAGCAGACGGGCCAGGACTAGGTGGATTTTGAAGAAGATTAGGATATCATCCAAATAGACCAAGATGAAGCGGCTGAGGTAGTCCCGCATGATGTCATTAGTGCCTGCAAGACCACGGGGGCACTGGTTAGGCCAAAGAGCATGACGCGGTACTCAAAGTACCCCAGAGGGATATTAAACGTGGTCTTCCACTTATCCCCTTCAATGATGCGCACTAGGTGGTAGCCATTGCGTAACTCGAGCTTGGAGAAGATGATGGCCTCCTGGAGTAAGTCAAATGCCGAAGAGATTAGTGGAAGAGGATACTTACTCCATTTGGTGATGGCGTTGAGGCCCCGGTAGTCAATGCAAGGTCGAAGAGTTCCACGTTTCTTCAACAGGAAGAAGCATCCGGTCCCCAGAGGCGAGGAGGAAGGTCGAATGAGACCGGTGGCCAGGCCAATATAGTTCTCCATGGCTTCTCTCTCACCACGGGAGAGGTTGTAGAGCTGGCTGGTGGGCAGAGGCGCGCCAGGCAGCAGGTAGATGGAACAGTCATTGGTTGGGGGGGCAGGCTCCTGGCGCGGCCCTCGCTGAAAGCCTCACGGAGGTCAAGGTAGTCCTGGGTCACATTGGAGAGGTCCACTGGGTCTTTGGTCTGAGAAGTGCGAGGCAGAGACTTGGAAGGAGGCACAGCTGAGTGGAGAGATCCCTGATGACAGAAATCGCTCCACCCGGTCACCTTCCCAGTAGTCCAGTTGATGGAAGTGTTGTGGTTGACCAGCCATGGATGACGTAGGATCAGGGTAGTCTTGGGTGAATGGATGATCGAGAAGGAGATGGCCTCCATGTGACTCCCTGAGAGAACTAGTGAGACAGGTGGGGACCGGTGGGTGACCTGAGCGAGTAATCTGCCGTCCAAGGCATAGGCCTTAGAAGGGTTCTCTAGAGACTCCAGCCTTCCTCCCAGCTTCACAGCAAGGTCTGGGTCCATCAGGTTATCCTCCATTCCGGAGTCAATGAGGTCATTAATAGAGAGGGTGCCCTCCAGGAGACACAGGACCATCCGCTGGATGGTGGGGGTTCACCAGGACCCCCACGTTCAATGGTGAGCTCCCACTTTTGAGCATAAAGGTCAGAGGCTGATAACATGCCTGGGATCCACACAGTACAGACAGAAGTCTCCCTCCCTACGGTGAGTGCACTCCTGGGGGGTGAGCCTCGTGCATCCCAGCTGCATAGGTCTTCTGGGGAACTGGGACCCAGTGCCGGAGGTAGAGGGAGATCGGGTCCAGCGCGTCTGGCATGAACAGATAGGATCGTCTGGATCGAGCACGAGGCCCTTTCCAACCGACATTCATGGAGGCATCGGTCCAGGTGAACAGCCATACCATGGCCTGGAGGTCCAAGGGGTCATCACGGGCCATTAACTTGTCCTTCACGTGCTCGGAGGGGCTGTTGCAGAAGGCCCCACACAAGGCATCCGCAGCCAACGAATTCCATGGTATAGTCTGAGACTTGCCGGGAACCCTTTCATAGGCTGAAGAGGCGACACAAATCATGGCTTGCATGGTCAAACACCGCTCAGAACCAATGAAGGAAGTCATACAAGACCTCTTCAGGACGCACCTGGGACTGGGCAGTGTCGGACGATGATGTACATAACCCTGCTGGCATTGGTAGAAAAGTCAGCCGGGCGTTGCTGAAAAACCAGACCACACTGGAATAGGAAACCATGGCATTTACTAAGTTCACCATGGTAGGGCTCAGGGTATTAAGGAGTTTATTGTGTTGACCCAGCCAAACCTCTTGGTGAGTAAGGGTCATTTCTAAAGGTAGTTGGTCGACTGTGGAGCTGCGGGTTCCATACTGATCAGATCGTACTGTTAAGGTTCAGAGAACCGACTAAGCTCATTTGGAAGCCAAAATGCACAGCAACCAACCAAGTACCAGGTTTAACAGAGATGTATTAGCAAAATGCAGATGGTATTAGCAGGATAAACAGATAAACAGAAAACCGACTGTAACAGGGCAAATGTTGGACTCCAGGGAGATGGCGACGTCGAGAGAGGGTAGAGAGCCGGAGAGAGAGTGTGGCAGTGGAGAGAGTGTAGCTTCCATGGATCCGAGAGGGTGCTGAGGACGTCGAAGGGATGATAGATGAGACTAGGCAGGAGGTGGTAGATGAGGCTCGTGACCAGGAATAGGATTAAGGAACAAAAAGCAGCATGGGAGTTAACACGAGCAAGCTAAAGCTAATGCTAACGCTAACATATAGCATGGAAGGTACCAGGCAGTATAACCGGACGAGAGAGTTCTGGATGTCTGCGTCGGCATTTTATAGCATGGGTGATGAGAAGAGAAGATCGTAATCAGGTGTGAAGAATCAGGATGAACGGAGAGCCAATTGATTTCTGTGGAATCAAACACAAACACACACACGCCGCACTCGGAAAGAAATGTAAACAAAGCGGAGCGAGAGGGGAAAGCAGGAAGCGAGAGAGCGAGTAAGGGATCAGAGTGAAAGAGCGAAAACAGGTGGAGGCAGAAAGATGATCACAGAGCAAACGCTGACATCTTGCCCACAGCCCCAATGGAACATGGCCTAAATATGACAAGGAAGAATCCTTGGGAGGACCACAACTGAAAAAGGGACCCAGCATCCTTGGGCAGCATACATGTTATATGTAAAAAAAAATTATAATAATAGCATAAATACACAGGAGCTCAACAGAAGAATTAAAATAGAGAATATATTAAAAAAATAAAATCTAATAAATAAAATATTGTAAAATATAGATTATAATAAATTTAAAAGAGAATATACTATTATGGAGAATATAATAAAATAGAGAATATAATAAATAACTTATATCATTTAATATAAAGGCATAGATAATAAATAAAATAATGAATATAATAAAATAGAGAACATAACCGCCTGTCTTGACATTATTTAGTCCAGTATAAATGAGTTAATGCAGGTTCTTGTGTCCTCCAGTAGTTAACAGTTTTGGTGGCATTACATCCTCAGTTAACAGGAGGACGGGATGGGCAGATGGGGTTCTCTGATGTGATATGGGTAAAGGTACGAGGGCTGGGACTGGTGCCAGAAGAACAGCTTGAAGTGAGGACTGGACCTGGTACTGGAAAACAGCTTCTTCCATAAAGAAAACCGAACATGTATTTAGGGGTGTTCAGCACACAGAGTCTATAGACAGAGCACATTTGTGGTAAGTGTGGCATGAGACTCCAGACCACAAAACTCTGTGGCAATATACCCCCTGGCTCTGCCCTTGGTGTAAGGCAAGGATGCACAACTCTGGGTCATACTGAAGCCCAGTTCAGCCCAGCCCAGTTTGAGAAACCTCCCAGAGACACCCGGCCCTACAACTGGGCTAAAGGGCATGACAGAGCAGGCAGGCCAGAGACGAGCCTAGACTGCAGTCTGTTGAACCAAAGCCATGCATCCCAGTCTAAAGAGACTAACTTAAAGCCTGTGTAAATAAGTATGTTTTCAGTCTAGACTTGAAAATTGGCAGTGTGTATGAATCCTGAAAAAAAAATGGCAAGGTTATTCCATAGCTGGAGGGCCATATACGAGAATGTATTTCCCCCTGTCATGAGTTTTGTAATTCTGGAACTAAAGGTCCTGCTACTTGCAAACAAAGTAGATGTGCTGAATTGTAAGACTCTTTTGTTGAGTCTTTGTTTGAGTGTTTACTATACTTTAGATCAGGGGAATCATCATCACTGGTAAATGCAAAATGGCTAAAAGAATCAAATCACGTGTCAGGAACACACTGATGGACTGTGTTTGCAAAAAAAATGCTCTATTTAAATAGCAAGTTATGCCTATCATGGCAACATTGTGAGGGAGGTTACATTTGTCATGAACTTGGCTGATCACAAAAGTTGTTGGCCAGACATTAAAATGCTTGGGAATGATGTTTTGATATCATGCTTCAGGATATAATTCTTTTTGTGATTATTGTAATACTTTCCCAATTTTTCATGTCTCACTTTTTCTGTCATTTGCCACCTTTTCTTTTTCTGTTCCCCTCTCTACAGCATGATGTGCCAGTTTGGAGTAGCGGAAAGTAAGAGTTCATCTTTCTCTGTAAAGGAAAAGGCTCGTCATCTCCTAGACGACAGCTTCCTGGAGTCACACAGCCCTGTCAGGAATCATACACATGACTCTGTCTTCACAAATGGGGTCCCATTAGGTCATCCACATTATTTCTGTATGCAGTCACACTTGTACATTCCCAGAGTCAGAACTATTAAATATCCTCAGAATTAAAATATCCCAGCTGATAGGCCAAGTTAAACACCAGTCAGTAATGATATTACTTGGTTTATTTCCATCAATAAGCCAGTACTGGAATATAACATATGGCTTTTACAAGAAAAAACTAGCATATAACTAAAGCTACTTTTGTGCATTTCCGTTGTCCATTATTTTGGGGGCTGAACTTATGTACTTTTTAAAACCACTGTAACATTTGTCAGCAAAATGTATTACTACAGGAGCGATGGAAAATATGATGTTGCAGATACAGTGGGGCAAAAAAGTATTTAGTCAGCCACTGATTGTGCAAGTTCTCCTACTTAGAAAGATGAGAAAGGTCTGTAGTTTTGATCATAGGTATACTTCAACTATGAGAGACAAAAAGGAGAAAAAATTCCAGGAAACCATATTGTAGGATTTTTAAAGAATCTAATTGTAAATTATGGTGGAAAATAAGTCAGTAAATTTGGTTCAACTCAATACTTTGTAACATAACCTTTGTTGGCAATTACAGAGGTCAAACATTTCCTGTAAGTCTTCAAAAGGTTTCCACAAACTGTAGCTGGTATTTTGGCCCATTCCTCCATGCAGATCTCCTCTAGAGCAGTTATGTTTTGGGGCTGTGGCTGGGCAACATGGACTTTCAACTCCCTCCACAAATCTTCTATGTGGTTGAGGTCTGGAGACTGGCTAGGCCACTCCAGGACCTTGAAATGCTTTGTTCGGAGCCATTCTTTTGTTGCCCAGGCGGTGTGTTTGGGATCATTATCATGCTAGAAGACCCAGCCACGTTCCATCTTCAATGCTGTCACTGATGGAAGGAGGTTTTGGCTTAAAATGTCACGATACATGGCCCCGTTCATTCTTCCCTTAACATGGATCAGTCGTCCTGTCCCCTTTGCAGAAAAACAGCCCCAAAGCATGATGTTTCCACCCCCATGCTTCACAGTAGGTATGGTGTTCCTGGGATGCAGCATTCTTCTTCCTCCAAACACGACAAGTTGAGTTTTTAGTCACGACAAGTTCTATTTTGGTTTCATGATGATATTCTCCCAATCCTCTTCTTGATCATCCATATGCTCCCTGGAAAACTTCAGACAGGCCTGGACATGTACTGGCTTAAGCAGGGGCACACGCCTGGCACTGCATGATCTGAGTCCCTCTCGGCGTAGTGTGTTACTGATGGTAGCCTTTGTTACTTTGGTCTCAGCTCTCTGCAGGTCATTCATCAGGTCCCTCCGTGTAGTTGTGGGATTTTTGCTTATCGTTGTCATGATCATTTTGACCCCACAGGATGAGATCTTGCATGGGGCCCCAGATTGAGGGAGATTATCAGTGGTCTCTTGTATGTCTTACATTTTCTTACATTTGCTCCCACAGTTGATTTATTCACACCAACCTGCTTGCCTATTGTAGATTCACTCTTGCCAGCCTGCTGCAGGTCTACAATTTTCTTCCTGGTGTCCTTCGACAGCTCTTTGGTCTTGGCCATGGTTGAGTTTGGAGTCTGACTGTTTGAGGCTGTGGACAGGTGTCTTTTATACAGATAATGAGGTCAAAAACAGGTGCCATTAATACAAGTAACGAGTGGGGAACAGAAGAGCTTGTTAAAGAAGAAGTTACAGGTCTGTGAGAGCCAGAAATCTTGCTTGTTTGTGGGTGACCAAATACTTATTTTCCACCATGATTTACAGTTAAATTCTTTAAAAATCATAGTGTGATTTCATGGATTTGTTTTTCTCATTTTGTCTTTCATAGTTGAAGTGTACCTATGATGAAAATTACAGACCTCTCGCATCTTTCTAAGTAGGAGAACTTGCACAATCAGTGGCTGACTAAATACTTTTTTGCCTCACTGTATCAGTAGAGTGGTGCCATTCTAAAAGAAAAAAAAATACATTTTACATTAAAATACTCACATATCTTAAATATCTTATATTCCAAATACAACCTGTAGTGTCATGAGCCAAAATAGGAAAGGTTTCATTCCACAAAAAAGTAATAGTACATTCCCTTTTAGAGCAAAGGAAGTTTTGCTTCATGTGTTGTGGACATTTACTAATTATAAGGACAATATCTGTAGGGTGCCAGTGAAAAGTCTTACCCCTAAATCCTTGTAATTTCATTTCAATCATTCATTAATTTTCTTATTCGCTTAATCCTGGTCATGACAAAAATGAATGACACCATGAGCACAGCACAGAGTCATTCCACCTTCAGTATATCGATTCTCAATGTTGCTTCATTGTAATCATCATTTGTTTTCACATACAAGATTCTAGAAGAAGGAAGTCATGGTTTAAACTCAGACCAACAAACAGGTGTCCAACAGTATTTATTTATTTATGTAACATCATGTCAGAATCGGTGGCTATATTCTTGACAGGAGCATGGTTACAACTGTACTCATCAAACGCTCACACTGAGTCAATTTATAGGGACCAGTTGGTATCCAGAAAAAACCTGAGTGAACACGGGAAGAACATGGAGCTATGCAGAAATTGCACTGACTAACCACTGGCTCTGCTTTTCCATCTTTTCCAACATACACAAATTGACAAGTATAAAAAGTGACATTGAGCCTCTTTTTAGACAAGAGACATTATGTTCTTTTTTAATTGGTGATACAGCTTATTATACTCATTGGCAAAAAGTAACGGAGTTGTTGGAATGAAATTATTCTTTATATGTATGAATGTAATGATGATATTTGTAAGTGATTACAATATTAGAGCAAAAGGATAAGTTTATTGGCGAAAACTGTACAGCTGAAAGAAGACCTCTAGCCTGTATAAAAGATGAGAGACAGGGCATGAAGAAATGCAGGTTCCATGTGGTGTCAAGTGGCACATTTACCCACAGATTTTGCAGCAGAGTCTGTAGATCCTGCACACTTGTGGGCACACTTGAAGCTGGCATCCCAGCTGGTCCCATAAATGCTTGATTGGTGATAAATCACACCAGCAGTTGGGGCAGTGTGTCGCTCCACATCAAAGGCAGGATTGAAGCGCTCACCACGAGGCCTCCATACTCTAACCTGACCATTGTCGGATCCCACACTGAACCTGGATTCATCGCTAAAGACGATACGGTTCCAATCCGGAGCAGTCCATTTTTCTCGTTCATGACATCACTGCCAGCGCAGGCAGCAATCCGACATTTCTATGAGAGTGCATTATTTTTTTTGTCAGTGAGTGTATGTAGAAGAGCTTGACGGAGTGAGGCCTGTGAAGTAATATCTTTAAGTTTATCCACATATCTCACTAGCACTCTACTGTATCTGTATTGATTTGTTTTTTTGTTTTTTTTTAAATATATTTTACAGGTAGCAGAGAAAGCTCCTTCAGTGATGACTTGTCATCTGCTGTTGAAAGGTCTGTTTGTTTAGTTGTTTGTTTGTTTGTTTGCTTGTTTGGTTGGTTGGGGTGGTTGTTCTTTGTACGACCCCAAATGAGAAAACGTTGGGACGACATGGAAAATGCAAATAAATAATATATGCAGTGTTCCTTACATTGCCTTTTACTTTTATTTCGTTGCAAACAGAATGAAGATATTTCAGGTTTTTTTCTGGTCAACTTAATTTTATTTCTTAATAAACATACATTCCTGACGATCAGTGTTCAGGTATAATTGTCTTTTATTGGTTAAGGCAGATTTATTTTTATTATTATGTCTTGGATGATTTTATAAGTAATTAATTAAATTTTACAAAATTTACTGCTGCTGTAACCCAGGGGTGAAAGTAGTTTAAAATTATTGCCGATTATTAAATTATTATACTACCACAACCTTCATTGCTTCATATTGTTCACCTTCCCCTCTGCTTCATGCGTTCTTGAAAGAAAATGACATTCGAAGCTCTTGACATTGTGTATATTTCTAGTGTTTCTTTTTTTTTTTTCTCGTAAAACGTCTGAATAATTGTTCTCTGTATTATTCTTTTTGTGTGTTCTTGGCATTTTTTGACAAAGGGATACGTGACTTTAGGCTTATCGTTCTATAAAGTCACTTAAAAATATTGGTAGCTCTGGTTTGCATATTTTTGGGGCTTGTTTCTAAAGTGTAGTTGCTTATTGTCAATGCCACTTTGCTTCTTTTATGTTGTTTCCATAGACCTGGGTGCATAATGTCCTGGGATTTGGCAACCGTGTCTGAGCCACTCTATTGTTGTGTCGTGCACTACTGTATGCTTGTTTATGAAAGGAATCTCACTTCCTAGTTGTTGGAATAAAGCAGAATTTCATGAAATACCATAACCTAATCCACTACACATTTTATTTGGAAGATTTTGCAACAAACATCTGCCTGCAAAAATTCCACAACACTGGAGCTGTCAGCTCCAGCACGGGAAGCTGGCGCTAACGTTAACTTTAACTGTGATGAACGGCAGCTGGGCTCCATCCTGCACAGATCAAAACACAGCACGGACAGTTCAGAAGCAATTCAGAACGGCATTCCTGTATTTCAGGCCTGCAACATATTCCAAAAAAGTTGAAATGTAAACTAAAACTAAATAAACTAAATAATGATGTTATTTCAAACAGGTGATCATAATAATGATTTGGTACAAAAGCAGTATCCACGAACGGCTGAGTCTTTGAGGAGTAAAGATGGGCAGAGGATCTTCAGCTTATCAACAAATGTGTAAGAAAATAATTGAAATGTTTAAAAACAATGTTCCTCAAAGAAAGACTGGAAGGGATTTACATATTTGAGTTCTAACTTTTTCCTCATTTGGCTTGTTTTTCATTGTCTTATTGAAAAATGGACAGATGTCATCTTGAAGGCAACATAAGTTGCTATAAAATCTCAGTGTACTTTTCTGCATTAATGCTGCCATGACAGAAGTGTTAATGACCTTTGCCAAGGGCACTGACACAACCTCATACCATGACAAACCCTGGCTTTTGGACTTGTTGATGATAACAGTCTGGATGATCTTTTTCATCTTTGGTCCAGAGCACAGTGTCTATTTCTTCCAAAAAAGACACATGTACTTTGTGAGATGGTCTATCCGAGATGCCTCCCAGCCCAGAGAATGGATATTCTGGATATGCTTAACATAGTTTTTTTTAACCTCATTACTAGCGCTAACTTGCCCCTGTGACAACATTTTTTGGAATGTGTTGCAGGCCTGAAATGCAGGAATGGATGTTTATTAACAAATTAAATTAGGTTGACCAGAAAAAAACTGAAATATCTTGAGTTAATACTGACTGCAATGAAATAAAAGTCAAAGGAAATGTAAGGAACACTGCATATAATTTTTTGTTTGCATTTTCCATACCGTCCCAATTTTTTCTGATTTGGGGTTGTAATTCTTCATCACATACATGCCATATAAATGTTTAAACTAAGAAATCATGCTGCAGTCAGCATATGGTAAATTCATATTTAAAGAAAAATTGCCATGTTACATTAAAACACTGCATGTATTTTGTTGCATTCTTAAAATGTATGCACTAACCCTGATTTTAGAGGCCGAATGTATGCTACACTGGGTCCAAATTGGAGGGTTCCTGTCCATAATTCTCCCAGAAACAGAAGCTTTGTTTACAGGTATGCATTGTCCACTATACATAAAGTAAAATGTAAAAAAAACATTTAAAATTACCTGTCTTTCTGCATTAATTGTGGATAAAATGTGGACCGATATTTGTCTAAGTCATAATAATATATAAATGGTGGTAGGAGTTTTGGACCATTTTGGAATTTCTTCTTTGAACAGCCTTCTTTAGTAACTCTACTGGTTTATGGTCTAGATTTTACCAATCAATGTGCAGGTATAATTGTCTGTTATTGATTAAGGCAGATTTATTTTTATTATTATGTCTTGGATGATTTTTATAAGTAATTAATTATTATTTAATTTTATACGTAATTAATTATAATTTCAAAAGGTTTACAAAATTTACTGCTGCTGTGACCCAGGGGTGAGTGTAGTTTAAAATTATTGCAGATACTACAACCACAACCTTCATTGCTTCATATTGTTCACCTCCCCTCTGCTTCATGCATCCTTGAAAGAAAATGACATTTGAAGCTCTTGACACACACATATATATATATATATATATATATATATATATATATATATATATATATATATATATATATATATATATATATATATATATATATATATATTTCTAGTGTTTCTGACTTTTCTCGTAAACATCTGAATAATTGTTCCCTGTATTATTTATTTTGTGTGTTCTTGGCGTACGTCACTTTAGGCTTATATTTCTATAAAGTCACTTAAAAGTATTGGTAGCTGTGGGTTGCATATTTTTGGGGCTTGTTTCTAAAGTGTAGTTGCTTATTGCCAATCCCACTTTGCTTCTTTTGGGTTGCTTCCATAGACCTGGGTGCATAATCTCGCGGGATCTGGCAACCGTGTCTGAGCCACTCTATTGTTGTGTCGTGCACTACTGTATGCTTGTTTGTGAAAGGCATCTCACTTCCTAGTTGTTGGAATAAAGCAGAATATCATGAAATACCATAACCTAATCCACTACACATTTTATTTGGAAGATTTTGCAACAAACATCTGCCTGTAAAAACCCCAAAACACTGGATTTCAGTCAGCTGCAGCACGGGAAGCTAGCGCTAAAGTTAACTTTAACTGTGATGTACGGCAGCTGGGCTCCATCCTGCACAGATCAAAACACAGCACGGACAGTTCAGAAGCAATTCAGAACAGCTTAGTAATTAATATGGAGATGACATTGTGTTCTCTTGCTGAAAGTTCGACCGTGACTTTGAATGAGGCAGCTGCTCTCCCCTCTTGCCAGCACTGCGTACTGCCACTGAATCTTTTAGTACACAGTTCCGGACCGTCTACTTTCACCCCTGCTGTAACCTAAGGAAATTCTGTAATAATTACTGCAAATGCAAACCACATTAGTTTTGTTATTGTTGTTTTGGTCCAGTACTTCAGGGGCAGTGTCCAGCTATGAGTGTAGTTCACTGAGCAGTATTACAATTGAAGGGCCCCTCCGTAGGAAGACGGTGCTGAAAGAGGGCAAGAAACCTACAGTGAGTAAACTGTCAACTTTGTCATAATTATAATATACTGAACATCGTACAAAAAAGCGTTCAAATATATAGTATTTGTGGAACTCATCACGAGAAATAGTGTGACATATTGATCATCATAATGCTAGTCTTCCCAGTTAAAATCCACCAAGCCTCATTGCTGTTCATGCCTTAGCTTGTGTTTCTTTATGCTCTTTTTGTCATAGCTGTCATCATGGAAACGGTACTGGATTGTTCTTTCTGGCTCAACTCTTATATACTTTGGCTCTAAAGCTTTGAGAGCAAATGAAAGGAGACATGTGAGTAGTCTTTTCAAATATCTAATAGTAATTTCATCACTATATTTGTTGATAGCTTTTTAGAGACATTAAGCAGAATCTGGTTTGTTCCCCATTCACAGTAGCTCATTAACGCTCTACACATTAATGACAGAGTATAGTGCTGACAAGATATTATATGTGCAAAATCTCCACAAATACACTGCTCAAAAAAATAACAGGAAGACTCAAATAACACATCCTAGATCTGAATGAATGAAATATTTTCATTGAATACTTTGTTCTGTACAAAGTTGAATGTGCTGACAACAAAATCACACAAAAATCGTCAATGGAAATCAAATTTATTAACCAATGGAGGCCTGGATTTGGAGTCACACACAAAATTAAAGTGGAAAAACACACTACAGGCTGATCCAACTTTGAGGCAAAATGAGGCTCAGTATTGTGTGTGGCCTCCCCATGTCTGTATGACCTCCCTACAACATCTGGGCATCCTCCTGATGAGGTGGCAGATGGTCTCCTGAGGGATCTCCTCCCAGACCTGGACTAAAGCATCCGCCTACTCCTGGACAGTCTATGGTGCAACGTGACTTTGGTGAGACATGATGTCCCAGATGTGCTCAATTGGATTCAGGTCTGGGGAACAGGTGGGCTAGTCCATAGCTTCAATACCTTCATCTTGCAGGAACTGCTGACACACTCCAGCCACATGAGGTCTAGCATTGTCCTGCATTAGGAGGAACCTAGGGCCAACCGCACCAGCATATGGTCTCACAAGGGGTCTGAGGATCTCATGTCGGTACCTAATGGTAGTCCAGGCTACCTCTGGCGAGCACATGGAGGGCTGTGCGGCCCTCCAAAGAAATGCCAAGCATCCTGCACGGTGGTGGGCTGTGAGCACAACCCCCATTGTGGACGTCGGGGCCCTCATACAATCCTCGTGGAGTCGGTTTCTAACCGTTTGTTGCAGACCACATGCACATTTGTGGCCTGCTGGAGGTCATTTTTGCAGGGCTCTGGCAGTGCTCCTCCTGTTCCTCCTTGCACGAGGCGGAGGTAGCAGTCCTGCTGCTGGGTTGTTGCCCTCCTACGGCCTCCTCCACGTCTCCTGGTGTACTGGCCTGTCTCCTGGTAGCGCCTCCAGCCTCTGGACACTACGTCGACAGACACAGCAAACCTTCTTGCCACAGCTCACATTGATGTGCCATCATGGATGAGCTGCACTACCTGAGCCACTTGTGTGGGTTATAGAGTCCGTGTCATGCTACCACGAGTGTGAAAGCACCACCAACATTCAAAAGTGACCAAACCATCAGCCAGAAAGCATAGGTACTGAGAAGTGGTCTGTGGTCCCCACCTGCAGAACCACTCCTTTATTGTGTGTGTCTTGCTAATTGCCAATAATTTCCACCTGTTGTCTATTCCATTTGCACAACAGCATGTGAAATTGATTGTCAATCAGTGTTGCTTCCTAAGTGGACAGTTTGATTTCACAGAAGTTTGATTTACTTGGAGTTATATTGTGTTGTTTAAGTGTTCCCTTTTTTTTTTAGCAGTGTATATTACAGATTAAACAAATATATATAAACCAGTGTTTGTTAGATACTAATTGATGATGACAACGTTAAGGTTTTGTGAATATCAGACACACAGATATATACATATATTGTATATTTGTATATATATATATATATATATATATATATATATATATATATATATATATATTGTATATTCGTATGTGAATATATATATATATATATATATATATATATATATATATGTGTGTGTGTGTGTGTGTGTGTGTGTGTGTGTGTGTGTGTGTGTGTATATTTATATATATATATTTGCAAAAACTGAGTCCACCATACTGAAGTGCTCTTAAGATTTATTTGCTAGCCTTGTGCAACAAAACGAGACAGACAAGTGAATAAAACTAATAATAAACAATTTATTATATCATATAACCTTTAAGACAAGGTTTGGGAACTTATTTTGTTACACTCTGAAGTTCCAACATCAGAGGCAGTATGTTAATAACAAGTCCATGTTGAAAATACTTGGTACAGATTGTCTTAGGTGTTTTCATGCACATTAATGACACAGTAATTTAATTAAAAAGAAACTCTTGGAATAAAGTAAAACTATGGTAAACAATGACATATTTTTCTTACTCTCCAAAAAGAAGAAGCCATAGTTTGTGACAGGTTCAATTGTATGGGAAAATGACAGATATATGTGATGTACTTTACATTGCGACCTTGCTGTAACGACCACACACACTTAATGTAAATTTTGCATGAATTAGTCTTTGCAAATTTTATCCACACCAGATGCAGTCTGCAATGCAAAAGTGCTGATGTTATTGAAATTCATGTGATTTCACTTGGTGTGACCATGCCTTTATTCCTTCAAGTAGTAGTCATAAACTTTATCAAGAAACTCTGAAAAAAGTGGATGTTCAATATTTTGGATTGAGCAATATTTTGTGCCCACCTTATATAAAACAATTTATTGTTATTAAAAAAATATTTGTTGTTTAAAAACACGAGCATGGAATTCTATTTGAACACTGGTTAGCACACTGTTCTACTGAATTTTATATCCTCTACTATGCTGTATTGTGTTCCAAACTCATTTATATCTACATCTCAGGCTGGTGGTGGTGTAATGGTGTAGGGATATTTTCTTGGCACACTTTGGACCCCTTCGGGCATCGTACAGCCTACCTGAGTATTGTTGCTGACCATGTCCATCCCTTTATGACCACAGTGTAATCATTTTGTGAAGACTGCTTTCGGCAGGATAATGTGCTATGTCACAAAGCTCAAATCATCTCAAACTGGTTTCTTGAACATGACTATGACTTCACTGTACTCAAATGGCCTCCACAGTCACCAGATCTCAATCCAATAGATCACCTTTGGGATGTAGTGGAAGGGGTGATTCACATAATGGATGTTCAGCTGACAAATCTGAAACATCTGCGTGATTCTATCATGTCTACATGGAGCAAAATTTTCCAGGAATGTCTCCAGCACCTTGTTGAATCTATGCCATGAACAATTAAGGCAAATGGTGTGTGTACACACATGGTATGTGCCATTTAAGGTCCAATTTACCTTCTGTGAAACAGGGCGTTGACCAATCATTATCATAGTCACAATCATTTTTGGCTACTATAACAAACATAAGAGTATTTTCACAAGGAAACTGCATGGAAGTGATAATTGCATCAGAGATATCACTGAAAACGTGAGTGGAACGCTGCCATCTACACTGCATCCCTAATGCCACCACATCTTGAGCCTAAACTGTTACACATATGCAGTCAGTAATTAGGTTATGGAGGGCCTGTGTCCATGTCGTGCTGGTCAGGGGGATTATGGGTAGTTGAGTCCAGAGAGACATTAGGAGACTGGAAGCATACTGTTTACTGTTTTTGGTTTGACTATGTTGTAGTACAAATCCAGGCCATGTAAGAAGATCTTATTGACTGACTGGATAGTGGTGCTGCCTGATGACCATGAGCATCCAAATATTTTTCAGCTCAGTGACCCTGATAAAGGTAATTCTGTCTGTACAGCGCTCTTTCAGACTTAGGCCTTTGGTGTGTTTTAAAGGTTATTAAAACAGGGCATCGAGGTAACTTGAATAACTGTAGTTGACAGGAAATGGATTGAATTCATATTGAATAAGCTTTTTGTCATTTCAGTCGGTAAAACTAATGTTTCTTCTCTAATATTTGGTAAAACATATTTCAAATCAGTATTAATATTGAACATTATGTATGTAATATATATTAGCATGTCTGTTAAATTGGCAAACTCCTTAACAAAACATATTTTGTGATGTGTTTGTGATATTGTGTTGACAATGCAGAGCTGATTGTGCTATGAACACTAAGATATGTACATGTGTAAGTGGTGCTTTTGATTCTAGGGAATGTTTACAAGTTCCAAACTGGATCGCGCTTTTCTGCAATCATTTGGCACAAGCATCTTGCTGAGGCCTGCAGGTGTATGAGGCCACAGGTAAATTTAGAAACTTTTTTTTTGCAATAAAACAATAAGACAAAAATGTTAACCCTAATTTGTAACAGCTTTAAGAGACTCAACTGGAAATTAGGAGTATGAATACAAAGTATTTCTAAAGGATCCTTAATAACTGCAGCTTTTATTTACTTTTGTTTTTCAGTAACAATATATGTTTATTACTATGTGGACACCTGTGTAATTAATGTTCACTGTTATTTCAGCCACACTCACAGTAAAGGTTTGTTGGTGTGAATTATACAGGTGTGGAATGATGATGGGCTTGTAGTAAACACATTACTGACTCTCAACATGACAATTTTCACATCCGCAACAAGTCCATTCATCAACTTTCTGCTCTGGCCTGTATGTTTTATGTATGATAAATAAATGTTTTGGATGTGATTTGTGGGTTTCCCTAAGTTTTTGGCTGTATAGTGTATGCCTATGAGAAAATAATATATTAATTTATCGCACATACATAAATTATTTGCGGAAATAAGTACTTACTCCTTGTCTTGTCTCTTGCAGATTCCAGCCAACTTAATGTCTTTTGAATAGCTGCTGCCTTTGAAAAGATGAAAAATGAGCCAGTACATATGGAGTTCAAAAGGACAACACACTGAGGAAATGAACATTAAGCCTGTGTGGTTTTACATGCTATTTTGTCTAGTTGTCTATATAAAAATCCTGTTGATCAGGCTGCAGTATTTACGGACATTTGTTTTGTGTTAATATGTCAAAGACGAGCATAGGATATATAAAGAACATTACACTTAAATCTGTATACTCTTACAGCACGGACACTCATGGAAGCTCATCCATTTTACCCGTCACAAAAAGGAACCGCAGAATGATACCATAACAGACGTAACAGAAATGCCGTTGTTGACTGGTCTTGGAGGTCTGCTGTTATTACGTTACTGTGAAGAAATCCGAAAACTAATGAAGTTTAATGCCCAAGCTATGTTTATTTATAACTTATATTTAATATTATGTCCATCAGTATTATTTTTTTTTTACCATTTTGAGCTCTACGGTGACACCAGAAGGCACGTTGTTATTATTACAACACAGAAAAATGAAATTATGTATATCTAAGTAAAAAAAACAAAAACAGACATAATTGGGTGACAGCTACCATGATATGTTAGGACATATTTCTTTTGTTTTAATCATCTAACCTCAAACAAAGGCAGGACTAAAACCAAGAATCCTGCCAGTCACTGGCCACCTACCATGGGGGCTGGCACCTAAAAGAATTGTCGCTCCTATTAAATATTGTACATGCCTACTACCATGTATGTATATATGTAAATAATTTGTGCACAAACTAATACCGTCTCATGTTTTTGTGTGAACAAGTGCCAAATTTACATATTTTGTATTGTAAATTATTTTGACTCATGAATTAAGATGAAAGCCAGAGAATTTGTGAACGACTGGGGATTGTGAGTGAACTATTACAGAACAATTACTGTTTTCATATTACACTTGCACTTAATTGTCAACTTTTCAGTATATAGCAAATCTAAAACATGAAAGATGTTGAAGATATACATACAACCTCAAATCAGAAAAAGTTGGGACTGTATGGAAAATGCATATTAAGTAACACCGTGTTTCTTATATTTACTTTGACTTTTATTTCATTGCAGACAATATGAACCTGAGATATGTCATGTTTTGCCCACTCATTTCATTTCATTTGATACAATACATCCATTCCTGCATTTCAGACCAGCAACACATTCCAAAAAATTGTAGGACGGTCAAGCATTTACCTCGTTGTAATATTGCAATTCCTTTTCACTACACTTAAAAGACGTTTTGGCACAGAGGATACCAAGCCATTTAGTGTTTCAGGTGTTACTTTGTCCCATTTTTCCTGCAAACACGTTTTAAGATGTGTAACAGTACGGGGTCGCTGTTGTCACAGTTTTCGTTTCAAATTTCTCCTCACATTCTCTATTGGGGACAGATCAGGACTGCAGACAGGCCAGTCCAGCACCCATACCCTCTTCTTCACAGCCATGCCTCTGTAATGTCGGCAGTATGTGGTTTTGCATTGTCTTATTGAAAATTGCATGGATATCAATTGAAAAGATAACGCCTTGAAGGCAGATTAAGTTGCTCTAAGATCTCAATGTACTTTTCTCCATTAATGCTGTGATCTCAGAAGTGTAAATCACCTTTGGTAAGGGCACTGACCCAATCCCATTCTATGACAGACCCTGGCTTTTGTTGACTGTTTTTTGACCCTGGCTTTTGTTGACTGATAACAGTCTGGATGTTCCTTTTTTGTTGTCGCACAAGGCATCCATTTGTTCCAAAAAAAAAATCTGGAATACTGATTCGTCTGACCACAATACATGTTTCCACTGTGTGATGGTCCATCTCAGAGCCCAGAGAATTCAACGCCGCTTCTGGACATGGTTAACATATATACATACATATTTACAGCATTTAGCAGACGCCCTTATCCAGAGCGACTTACAATTGATACAATCTTACAATCCAAGCAATTGTGGGTTAAGGGTCTTGCTCAAGGACCCAACAGTGGCAGCTTGGCAGAGGTGGGACCTTCTGGAGTCCAGTACCTTAACCGCTAGGCCACCACAGTCCACATGAGGCTACAGTAAAGTTTTAAGTGACATGTTGATTGTAACTCTATATGGTATTGCTTGATAAAGGGTTGATAAAGCAGTCCCTTGCCCATGTGGTTCTATCAGCTATGGATGAATAACGGTTCTTGATACAGTGCTGTCTGAAGGGTCACAGATTACAGGTATTCAGCTTAAGCTTGTGTTCTATGGCCTGAAATTCCTCCCGATTCCTTGTATTGTTTAGTGATATTATGTACTGTAGAGGGAGAAATATGTAAATCCCTATCAGTCTTTCTTTGAAGAACATTGTTTTTGAACATTGCAATAATTGGTTTTGTTGACAAACTGGAGATCCTCTGCCCTCTTTCCCAAAGGAAAGATGAGCCTTTCCTGGATGCTCAATGAAGTTGACCAGGCAAAACATGAAATATCTCAGGTTCATACTGTCTGCAATTGCATAAAAAAACTCAAATGTAAGAAACACTTTTTTATATGTATTTTCCATACTGTCTCAACTTTTTCTGATTTGGGGTTATAAAAGGATACTTGAAGTGTATGTGTGATAAGGGGATTCTTTTCAACTTGTGTAAATAGATTTTTTTTTTACACTGTTGTAATAAGACCATCCACCAGGCCTTTCCCTGTGATCATAACTGGATTCTTTTTGTAAAGAATTATAGCCATTAACATGTATAAAACAGTATAGAGTGAATTGGAAATGGTAGTGGAACAAGTTAGTACGACTAACAAAATAATTCTTATTAGCACTTGATGGTTCTGAATAATTGTCAATGTGTGTACCAATATACATACAGTGGTGCTTGAAAGTCTGTGAACACTTAGAATTTTCTATATTTCTGCATATACATGGTCTAAAACATCATTTTTTCATAAGTCCTAGAAGTAGATACAGAGAAACCAATTATAAAAAGTAGACAAAATATTATACTTGGTCCGTGGTCTGATGAGCTTTTTAACTGTTATTGTTAAGGTATTTAACCTACTTAACCCATAAATTACCTTGTCAGATACATGTGTTGTACAGTAGCAGCAGTGCTGTACATTTTATTAAATACAGTTCCCTGTTCACTTCTGAAATACCTGCTTGCATCATAAATACATCAGGAAATACTCTGTGCTGTCACATAAAAGACAGTTTCTCATTCCATAAATGTGTGTGTTTGAGTGAGAGAGAGAGAGAGAGAGAGAGAGAGAGTGAGAGAGAGCGCAAACTGTAAGAAGAGGATGAGTGAATCAATGCGCTGCACACGTTTACAGTAAAATATGATTTTACCCTTCTTAAGTAGTGAGAAAAAAAAATCCCGACATATTTGACTGTCAATGTTGATTTTAAATGAATCAGTGGTATTGCTGCAATCTGCTGTGCAGCAATAACTGCAACTGAACTTTTCCAACAGTTGATCAGCCCTGCACATTGACATGGAGGAATTTTAGCCCATTCTTTAACACAGAACAGCTTCAACTCTGGCATGTTGGTGGATTTTCTAAGGTGAACTGCTTCCACATCATTTCTGTCAGGTCAGAAATTTGACTTGGCCATTCCAAAACATTATTCTTCTTTAACCATTCTTTGGTAGAACGATTTGTTTGCTTAGGGCCATTGTCTTGCTGCATGATCCACATTCTCTTGAGATTCAGTTCACTGACAGATGTGTTCATCTTCTGGTGTAATTTGTAATTCATTGTTCCATTAATGATGGCAAGCTGTCCTGATTATGATACTACTCCCACCATGTTTCAAAGGCTGGAGAAGGTTCTTACACTGGAGTGCAGTGTTTTCCTTTCTCCAGAACTAACACTTCTCATTTAACGCAAAAAGTTGTAGTAGTTTTTGTCCTCAAAAATTTCCTTCTGACTTGTACACCAGTCATGTGACGCACAACAATATAGTTTTTGGAGAGCAGTGGCATTGTTGTTCAGTGCATTTCTGGTAGTTGACGTATGAACATTAACATTAGCCAATGTGGCAGAGGCTTTTAGTTGCTTAGATTCTTCCTTAGAGGGGTCCTTTTTGACCGTGGACAATTACATTCACTTGCTCTTGGAGTCAAGTCAAGTCAGATTTATTTATGTAGCGCTTTTTACAATGGAGCATTGTCTCAAAGCAGCTTTACAATTTTATATCATCTTCTAATATCTAAGGCCAAACCCAAATTGAGCAAGCCTGGTGTGTCAGTGGCAAGGAAAAACTCCCTAAACATTATGATAAACCTTGGGAGGACAAAGACTCAAAAAGAGATCCATTTTCCTAGGGTGGCTTATATGACAAATGTATGAATGAAATTAATTAATCTAGTCAAATAAATCTGTAGTAATAGTTCAAAAAACAGAAATATTAACAGATAAATAAGATATTGAATGAAATAATGTAAAGAAAATATGCATATCAGCATTATTTAGTCCGATACACAGAGTCACTTTAGGATCTTGAGTTTTAGGCAGGAAAGTCCTTGAGTGGAGCTGAAGTGGAGGAATATCTTGTGTGAGGCTGTAACTAGTACTGGAACACAAACTCGTAGAGAAAACAGAAAATGTAGTTAGTTATTGTTAAGAGCTCAGAGTCTATTAACAACCACTGATGCCATGTGTAGCTCTTGGAGTATTGTTTGTTGGTTGTACGCTCCTGGATAGGGTAAAAATGGTCTTGGATTTTAT
The DNA here is from genome assembly GCA_025084515.1 of Ancistrus triradiatus. Taxonomy (NCBI): domain Eukaryota; kingdom Metazoa; phylum Chordata; class Actinopteri; order Siluriformes; family Loricariidae; genus Ancistrus; species Ancistrus triradiatus. Next base: position 261,165 of record JAJAGP010000109.1, on the reverse strand, counting down.
CTGTTTGACTCTGGATTGGTGGAGTTCAAACTCTTTGGAGACAGTAACCTTTTCCACTGTGATGAGCATCAACAAGTCTTACGGAGGTCCACAGAAATGTCCTTTGTATGTACCAAACTTGTGAAAGATCTAATTTTTATAGATACCTGTTTTACCGCATTGATTGAAAACACCTGACTAATTTCTTCAAACTGAGGTTCTCACAGTTTTTCCACTCACCAATATGTAATATTAGATCATGTTCCTCAATGACTAAATGACCAACTCTAATATTTTTATTTCATTTGTTTAACTGCGTTCTCTTTATCTACAGTTATGATAGTTTAGGTCTTATTTATGCAGAAACAGAAAATTCTAAAGGGGTCACAAACTACAAAGCACCACAATAAGTATACACAACATACTAATGATTAATAACACCAGCCTTGACACTGTATTGAGTCTCCCTTTCCTAAGTTTATTTCTTTCCTAGTTTATTGTATTTTTATATATTTTTTAATTCGAGAATCTGATTTGCATTTGTGGTATTTTTCAACTTGCACTGCAAGATTGTGATTGTAGAAATGTGAGTAATGCCTCGCTTACTGTAAGCACTTTTTGTAATTTAATTTTGTACTTTAAGTGAGATACATTTTGACATGAGTGTATGCTGTTACTGCACTACTATGTTAAACATGGCTGGTGTTTGAGAACATTTTATTAGTGCTTATATGGAAAGGACTGTGATCATGGAATTAAGATTATGTTGTGTTTTATGTTTTCCCTAAAGTTAGCAAATATTTGTCAAGTTTTTAAAAGCAAAGTATTAAATATACAGTCTTAACGCTATATACAGTACAACATTAGTACATGCCAATCAGAATGTTGGCAAATAAAGATCACACTATAAACACAGGGGAAGAGATGCTCAGAGGTTGATGTTTTACTGTAAGGTTTCTAAATACTGATACAATTACCTTCTGAAAATAACACAATTTGCTTTGAGGTTAGTAATGTGTTTACTTTTGAAAAATTGTGAATGTGGTATTTAACTGCAAGTAAAAGGAGGTGCCAGTTGCGTAGACTCTTTATGTACAGTGTATGTAACATTGTTTATCTTTGTACTGTAAATGGAGCTTAATATTTTCTTCTTATTCTTCTGTGTGCTATCCATACTTGTTTTGTAAGTTACTTCACTCGTTACCAATGTGTTTTGAATTGAATATCTTTAGATTTGTTAATATATTGTAGATACATTGCACCATTAAAAGGTACAAGACTGTTAATATTAAATGTTCCAAAAACTGTAATCATTAGCAAAAGTAATTATAAAGATGACAGTTGTCTAAAATCAAAGAATACCTTTTTTATGCTGTAATACAGTACTGTGCAAATGTATTAGGCCAACATTAGATTTGTATTACCAGCGGAATAATACATACATATATAACATCGACAATTGAACTCCAAAAATTTCAAACTTGGCTCTTCGTCACTCCATAAAACACATTTTTACTTCATTCCAATCTTTGTGAGCCTTGACATATCAGCCTATTCCTCCTGTTCCCCTTCCGAACAGACCATTCCTGATCAAGCTTCAGACTGTAGAAAGGTCAAATTGGCATCCCTATGAAGCTGCCAGATGCTGCTATTGCTGAAGTGTAAGGGGAGATCACACAAAATACTTGACTCTGTAGTCTATAGAAGCTGCTTTTTTTCTGATTTTTCTGAGTTTTTAATTCTGAATGCAAATTTTCTGTATTTCTGGTTGTGTCCTAATAAAGACAGTGAGAAATAATTATATACGGTCATTATACCATTGCTGAAACAATGGTATATCTAATAAAATGGTGGTCTAAGACTTTTGCACAGTAGTGTATATACTACCTTTAATGCGTAGCTTTCATTTTTTGAGCCAATTGTAAGCCAATTGCAAACTGCTTTATACCAAAACTCAATTTAAGTGAGCTGACAAAAACTCAAAACTTCAGTTCTTTTTTTACTAGTGCCTTAGAGTAGTAGGATTTTAACTACCCCAGCTAGTGACTGGTATTCCAGAAATACGCCAGCAGCTGTCATGTTTTTTCAGCATTCTCTCTCTCTCATTCATATTCCCAGTGAGAGGACTACGACAAAACGCATATAAATGCACTACATAAAAATGGTTGGTGTTATATTTGGCACAATTATTATTGGTCCATGGCACAAATGTAAACGATAGAACAGATGCTGATATTTTGGAAACGAGTGTTAGTTGGTTTGTTTTTTTTTACAACAGAACATTGTACATCCTGAGCCAGAGCAATCAAAGGGTGACAAGGACAAGAAACAACTAAATGTGATGAAACCTTGGATGCACCCAGGCCTAAAAACACCCAACAGCATTTCAGCGGTCACCTACAGTGGATAGTGGCTTATCACTGGAGTTGTAGAGGTTCTTTTTAAATGCCCTTGTTTTGTCATTAAATGACTTCCACAAATCAGCTTGAAAACAGCAGAAAGATTGCTGTCTAGAAAGCAACGTTATATGGTGACCCCACGCAGTAATGCTGCCACACATCGGCTTGGGACACAGTAAACTGAAGTGGAGAATTTGAGATGACCTTAGAACTAGTAGTATTTCTGTGGAAAATATTTTAATATGCTAACTGGGATTTGTTTTTGTTTATTTTTGCCGACCATCTTACAGACAAATTATAAACCTGTCTCACTTATTGTGCATTTTAATTGTACTTAAGGTGACAGAGACAAACAGCCTTTAGATTGAAATCTAATTTGTAAAAATATTTTTTTCAAAAAGATATCTTTAACCTTACTAAAATAAGTGGGTTTTTTTGTACAAATTAACAACACATTTACATTTATGTCATTTAACAGATGCCCTTATCCAGAGCGATTTACAATTGATACAATCGTACAGTCCAAGCAATTGTGGGTTAGGTGTCTTGCTCAGCTTAGCAGGGGCGGGATTGAACGCTGGACCTTCTGGTCCATAGTACAGTACTTTAACCACAAGGCCACCACAGTCCCACAGCACAATTCCACTCATACAGTAGGAGTTTCATTAACCAGGGATTGAAGATTTAATATACATCACAGCAGCACACCATCATACACTTGCACTAACTGCTTTTTTACATACTAAATAATAGTTTTACTTGCCATACAAAATTAAATCAGTAAAGGGTGAACTTTAGTAAAAACGTAGCACAGCAAAAATATCTAATTTCACTTGCTGACACCAGACACAGAGCTTCACCTGGGCTCACAAGACTGCTAACTAGATCCTAGAGGTCTGGCAACATGTAGCCATGGCAAAAATAGTTTCGGGCTGATGATATGGTTCATGTGTGGTGCAGGCCCTATGAAGACATGGACCTCAGTTGTCAGCAAGGCACTGTGCAGGCTGGGTGATGTACCCCCACAATGATGGGATACTCCAGTAGGATAATGCCATTTGTCCTGAATTGGTTCAAGTAACATTCCAGAGTTCCAAATGGTGTGGCCTGTATGTTCCCAGATGAGCATTTATGGGCTGTGGTAGTGAGGTCCATTCACACCCAAGATCCCAAGACCCAATCCTGCACCTACAAATATCATGGAGCTGTGGGTGGATATCCAGCTGTCTTTGGTCCACTTATGGAATTGATGCCTTGTCGAATTACTGCACTTTGCCAGGCTAAAGGGGGTCCTACAGGGGTCCCTGTTAAATGATTTTTGGCATGTCAGTGTACTGTACAGTCTCGACATGTAGTATCCAGCACAACTGAAACTGCAGAGAGAGGTAAGTCTCTGGCCAGGTAAATCAATCCCCAGCTCAAGCACTTGCACCACTCTGGTGAGCCACACGTGCTCCCAGCACTAGCTGAGTTCCTGCTTGAAATTACATCAGTTCAGTTTTCATGATGTGGTAGATACCTTTCCATCTCAGCAATGTCCGTTATCTCAACATAAAAATATCCATTTCCATTCAAATGCATTATCAAAGCAATAAATATTCATTTTAGAATACATTCTTGCATGCAGACATTGTCTCCAGCATTTCACCTGAGGTCTGGGAACCTCAGGTTTGTCACCCTGAGCTTGTTTCATACGTAGATGAGATACTTGACCAGTGGTTCCAGTTTTGACCCAATATTAAACAAGAACAGAAAATTCTGCAGGGTCTAACAAACTATGTTAGTTTGATGTAAAGACAAACAGTGATGTGTTTATTTTACAGCACTTGGCAGTTATTCAGAGCAACTTGCAGCTGAGTGGCTCTCAGTGGGAATTTGCTAACCCACCACTGGTGTGACCCAAGTTCCGGCGGTGCCTTCTAAGTGGATTGCTCTTCACACAGGAACTACTGACCATGCTTGAAGGAGGAGAGGCTGGACAGGGTGATCAGCCCCCACAAGAGCAACCCCTATCCAGCCATGCCATGGACTGATTCCATCATCTGGAGCACATTCCAGAATTCACAGGGTGCAAATGCCTCACTAATCTGTTCTAATGACAATTTCATTCCATGTGGACTCGATTTGCACATAATTCAAATTTGAGGTTATAGTTTTAATATTATTTTGAATTATTGTAATCACGCAGAAATAAAAACTATAAGCAGTCTACCTAAAGTCATATGTTACTGTTGCTCTGGCAGAACACCGAGTTAAGGCGGCAAATTCTGGTTACTAGTCAGTAGTTGTTAAGAAACAGCAGTATACTCCCTGAACAAAATGAACAAAAACACAGGACAAATTTCCCATGTAGATGCATTTTAATATGCCAAATGTGGATATGCAGCCTATCTTTTGTTGCTCTTCCTAGGGGTACCGTTCTCTCACAGAGTTGATTTAATTAACTGCTTCACTATAGCTGTGATTACAAGTCATTAATAACAATAGCAGAAAAACAAAACAACGTCAAAATATTCAGCATCATTGCTTATTTGGCCGACACAAATGTACCATTTCCTTTGGCCAAATGTTTGATGGCCACACAGTGCATCGACAGTAATACATTTACACATGTCACAAATCAAGTATTCTTTAGTATTGCCTGACGAAAATATTACTAATGTTGGTAACTTATTGGTAAGAAGTATTGCAAAACAAAGTAAACTATTTTTTTTGTGTGTGTATGCTACTTCTATGGCTTCTGTTTGGGCTCCAAAGGAGTCCGTTCTCCTCTTCCTTTTCCCCTTTCCCTAAATTTATTATCCTACTACAGCAGCCAGCTTTCACTAATGTAGCAGTTTCTTGCCAGTGCACATACAGTACCTTGTTGTAGAACCAGAAGCATTTGCTTAACAAGGATCTAGGCCGAGTTTCCCAAAACGCACTGTAGTGTCAGCATAATATAGTGCACTGTGATGTCTGGGCCTACTGAACCCTCAAAGGAAAAGGGACTCATGTTAAGTTATAGTTTTATCAATCTGTCGTACCTGTTACTACCTTGACCAAGCTTCCCTAGAAAGAAAATCATTTGCTCTTAAAGGACAGCTTAAACTAATGATAAAATAATGACCTTGGTGTTTTGTTTTTGGCAAACTAGGACCTTAAATAGTCATTTGAAAGTGAAGAATGAGGTCCGATGGAAGAAAACAGTAACCATACCAATTAGATTTAACTGTGAATGTCGAGCCCATCTTGTAGCCACATGCAGTGAGCACGTGAAGTAGCATAATACTCTTCAGTCTTATAATACGCATTCCAGTTAGGACACTTAGCAACACCTTTGCTCATCCAAAAAGTGCATGCTTTAGAATTACAGTGTCAAAAACTGCCTTTTACCTGCACTCTATCCAAAATGTTCTGAAATTATAGTGCAGAATATAAAGACTACACAATGTGCAATTTTCCTTCGATGTCCAGTCCTCCAAGGTCATTGGTTAGTTATGAATTTACAGTAGATAGCCTGAGCTTAACAAGCGTAAGGTGCCAAAGTTAGTGGAAACCACATTTCGTACCAACACGCAGTGAATGCATGATGTGGGGCTTAATGCTAATATCAAAACTCGGCATTTAAATAATGTAACTATACACAAAACTAAAAGCTCCTAAACAATATTTCCATCATGCCAAAATGCAGAAAACCTGGACAAATGAAAGGTGTAGATAATGCTGGATGCATGGATAACTGAGGTATGCTGATGGGTCTAGCATGGAATGTGCATGAGATGTTAGCATTTTAGTGTGGAGTAACAAGTCAGACTGTGATACGATGTGAACCATGAAAAAGCAGCTTAAACTAATAACCCAGCATAAGGAAAAGATACCCTTCCTTGATTAAAGTCTTGTGAAATTCCATTGGGGACAAATGGAACTTCTTGATTTGTCTCATCCTCCTTTACATCAAGCTCTTCGAAAAGAAGAATAAGCAATACTGTATATGTTTCTACATCCTTTCACGAGATTTGCTTTGTGATTCCTGTTTCATGTTTAGTGAAGGGTGTACTCTTTTTTTTTTTTCTTGATTATGTATTGTGTTATTTCCTCATAGCAAACATCTTGGACAATTCCTTTCTTCATGTGGTAGAAGGCTTCATGTCCTCTTTCCATTGTAGTGTTATGTTGATTTTGGGTGTGTGTGCGCACATTGTCTTCAGGTATGGATTATTCTCAAAACAACACACTCTGTCGGCGAGACTTCCCTTGGCCTGTACGAGAAAGGGGAAGAGAAAGAGGCACATAGATGAGGGGAGTATAACTATCAAGAACAGTATTATTTACATGCATTACATTGCTTTGGAGCCAATTTAAGTTCACAATATAATAAAAAATCCTTTATAGTACACCTTAATCACAGTTTCAAAAATTTTCCTGCAGTTACCAGCCCAAAGTGCAGAAAACAGTAAAAGTAAAATGGTAATGGAACGGAAAATGACAAGGTAACAGCGAAAGCAAGCACACAGCACACTACCCTAGCTATTTACATACATTATTTCTACACCTTGTAGCTCAAAGAGAGGCTTTAAACATATACCTGATTTAGGAAAGACACCTAGAAATATCAGGGGATTCTTAGAATTCATAAAGTGCTCCTAACATAGCTTAAAAACTCATAGCACAGCGGACAGTGACTCTGAGTAAGGAAAGGAAAACAAACTTTTTTTTGCTAGGTATGACACATTCTTTTAAAGACTGTGATTGGTTGTCACCCACATCCCTCACTCTCACCGTCTCTCACACACAAAGAAACGCATACACAAATGCATACTTCATTAGGGAAATACTGTATAGCTTATTATAGGCCTTTAAAATAACAGACATAGGCTATTTTACTAATCACACACACCGATTTATTTGCTTTTTTCTGACAGTTTATTTACCATGCTGGTCAAGTTTGCATCCTACTTAATCTTTTCGACAGACTATCAACTGGAAATGCTGCTCTGCTCTTTTCAATGACTTTGATTGCTGCCTTTTCTATTTAAGTGGTGGGGTTGTGCTGGATAGGACATGCGAGTACATCCCTAATAACCACAGACATTATTCCTGCACTGCTTAAAAGAACTCCTAGGCCTCCTAAAAATCCTCCTCCCAACTCCTAACAGATTTTCACTTTAGGAGGTTAATGCTCTATGAATAACTTTTATCTTTACTAGTATCTACTTGTAACACCCAAAATTGTCACCAGGAGCTACTCTTATAATTCACGCCCACGAAAAACAAATGACCGCCATAAAGGAAAATCACTATACTGAGAAACCACAGCTAAAAAAAAAACCTCAGAAAAAGAAAAAAACTATTCAGATGTGTAAATTGACTTTTTATTTAATTGACTGCATTTAAATCATCACCTTTAAGTTTCGAGAGTCTACAGTGCTGTTTTGGGTCAGCCTGGCTGCAAATTACATGTTCTATATAAATACAGTTTCCTAGATTACCAGAACAATCCGAGGTCAAGAGGAACTGGTTCAACATGAAGCTTGAATCTTTAAAAAAAAAAAAAAAAAAAAAAAACGAATCTGCCCACATCTTAAAGCCTATCTGTTGCAGACGAACAAAGGATATACATAGATGCATGTTGTCTTTTGGTTGATAAATACACACTGAGGAAGAGAATTATCTGATATTAGTAACTGCTTGTAAATAAAAAAAAAAAGCATGCAGTGCCTAAATAGAACTGTTAAAATGAACACTGGTCACTTGGCTTGGATTTTATTGGACCAGTCATTCGTACTTTTTTTACACTGTATTTAATCAATTTATAGCTCAGGCGACCTGCAACAAACGGCATCTTTCTCACACACCAGCCGCCCAGCCGAAGTACCACTTGTGAATGAAACAGAACTCTGTCTGAAACAGAAAACTTATGAAGCATTGTTGTTCATAAAAGACTCTTTGAAAATAATAAACATCATGCTCAGAGAAATATGTAAAGCAATCAAAAGTCCATCACAGTCAAATAAAAATGTGTAACGATTCAGGTTGTCTGGTGTGTTTGTGCTTCATTTCAGTAGAGGACGCACCATTTCAGAAACGTCCTACTTCTTCTGAAAAACAGGCTTTATTAGGCAACAGAGCTCTTGTTGAGTGTAATTTCGTTTACTTTTCTTTTTTAAGTATTACAGTGGGGCAAAAAAGTATTTAGTCAGTCACTGATTGTGTAAGTTCTTCGACTTAGAAAGATGAGAGGGGTCTGTAATTTTCATCATAAGTACACCAACTATGAGAGACAAAATGAGAAAAAAAAATCCAGGAAATCACATAGCAGGATTTTTAAAGACTTTAATTGTAAATCATGGTGAAAAATAAATATTTGGTCACCCACAAACAAGCAAGATTTCTGGCTCTCACAGACCTGTAACTTCTTCTTTAAGAAGCTCTTCTGTCCTCCACTTGTTACCTGTATTAATGGCACCTGTTTGACCTCGTTATCTGTATAATAGAAACCTGTCTACAGCCTCAAACAATCAGACTCCAAACTCAACCATGGCCAAGACCAAAGAGCTGTTGAAGGACACCAGGAAGAAAATTGCAGACCTGCAGCAGGCTGGGAAGAGTGAATCTACAATAGGCAAGCAGGTTGGTGTGAATAAATCAACTGTGGGAGCAATTGTAAGACATACAAGACCACTGATAATCTCCCTCGATCTGGGGTCCCACGCAAGATCTCATCCAGTGGGGTCAAAATGATCATCAGAATGGTGAGCAAAAATCCCAGAACTACACGGAGGGACCTGATGAATGACCTGCAGAGAGCTGGGATCAAAGTAAAAAGGCTACCATCAGTAGCACACTACGCCGAGGGGGACTCAGATCCTGCAGTGCCAGGTGTGTCCCCCTGCTTAAGTCAGGCCCGTCTGAAGTTTGCCAGAGAGCATATGGAAGATCCAGAAGAGGACTGTGAGAATATCATGTGGTCAGATGAAATCAAAATAGAACTTTTTGGTAAAAACTCAACTCGCCGTGTTTGGAGGAAGAAGAATTCTGAGTTGTGCCATACCTAATGTGAAGCATGGGGGTGGAAACCTCATGCTTTGGGGCTGGTTTTCTGCAAAGGGGACAGGACGACTGATCTGTGTTAAGGGAAGAATGAACTGGGCCATGTATCGTGAGATTTTAAGCCAAAACCTCCGTCCATCATTTAGAGCACTGAAGATGCAAAGTGGATGGGTCTTCCAGCATGGACAATGATCCCAAACACACCGCTCGGGCAACGAAGGAGTGGCTCCGTAAAAAGCATTTCAAGGTCCTGGGGTGGCCTAGCCAGTCTCCAGACCTCAACCCCATAGAAAATTTGTGGAGGGAGTTGAAAGTCCGTGTTGCCCCAAAACATCACTGCTCTGGAGGAGATCTGCATGGAGGAATGGGCCAAAATACCAGCTACAGTGTGCGCAAACCTGGTGAAGACTTACAGGAAACGTTTGACCTCTGTCATTGCCAACAAAGGTTATGTTACAAAGTATTGAGTTGGACCAAATGTATTGACCATATACTTATTTCCCACCATAATTTATTAAAAATCCTACAATGTGATTTCCTGGATGTTTTTTTTCCTCATTTTGTCTCTCATAGTTGAAGTGTACCTATGATGAAAATGACAGACCTCTCTCATCTTGCTAAGTCGGAGAACTTGCACAATCAGTGACTCACTAAATACTTTTTTGCCCCACTGTATATAATTATTTAGTCAACACTTGAATTCAAGTGCAGTCGTGTCTATTGACACTGTGTCCTTCAGATATTACCAACGTTTTCATGAATGCGGCCATTTACAAAAAAAAAGTGCTGTACGAACGAGTTATGCGCAATTTAATTCACTTCGTGTTTCATGAATGAGGCCCATCGGCTGTAAAAGGTTTAGTACAGAAATATACTGAATGTACAGCAATCTGCTGCCACCTGGTGGTTACACACGCTCACATACATAAACAATTATCCCCAATCCTTTTAAATTCATAACTATGAATCTGTTAGCAGTTAGTGTGGCTCAAAACACAGTGATTAAATATATGGGTGTCTACAGATCGCTGGCCATGCAATATATAATAAAAAAAAAAAAGTATTTTCCATTTTAAACGTGTTTTAAAATAGCTCCTCAATACGTTTGCTGGAGAGCACTGTCCAAGTATGTCCTCGATTTCGTATATAGTGCACTATTTATGTGTTTAACTTCTCAGTGGACAGACACATTCCCTGGACAGTGCACTACATTACTACAAACAATGACCTTTAAATCTAGTGAATACAGTTTAGCTCTAAATTTGCTAGAATACGAATGCCAAAGTTATGCAGCAGAAGTTAAGTTCAATTATCCGTGACTTTTGACAACAAAAGAAAACACACCTCTGTATGTAAGACTACCTTACTATGGCTCCACATTGTGTTCTATATAGAACAGAATTCGGACACAACCTCTTTGTATTGGTGTTCAAAATAAAGAGATATATATTTTTGATGCTTTCGATCAGAATATTTATAATCAGCTAACCACAACTTTCTAACAGCTAACCCATAGCTTTCAAATGGGTACAATTGGCTTATCTTGAGATAATTGTAGTGAGAAATTAAAAAGGCAAAATAATAATAATAAATTCACCAGGCCTTTAGTTGAAAGGAGTCCTCTCATGGGCTTTCCATGGAGCCATCCTACTAAACATTCAGATTACCTAATTCACGGAATACGCCACTTTGTGTTTTTTCCAAGAAAAATCTCATACATAACCACCAACTACAGAGCACAAAAGTATTCTAACCACAGTCACTGGACCAAAAAAATAAAAACGCAGAAGAGATTCTGTACGGTGAGAGTACTGAGCTGAACCTTTCAGACATGGATAATGGAAATGAAAATACTCCAGAGTGTAAAAGATAAGGTAAACAGTCAGTATGTGAAAGATGGGAAGACAAGAAAGTTTCTTAGTTACCAGAGTGGTACAATGAGTCAGCCAGTAGAGGAAGAAGAAGGTGCATGATGCAATGTGGGCTTTGCTCCTTCTCTCTGCATATATTCCAGATGCATAGGACCCATCTTATGGGGCATCACTTTAAATGGGTAATTTTTTTAAAGGTATAACACAAAGTGGAACAGATGGTGCAGAGAAGACAAACAGACAAAGACAGGAAAACGCTAAGACAGTCTCTTCTACACAGGACAACATTACAAATTTTAGATTCAGATGAAGAACAATATGCATGTCTCTGTGTGTTTGCTGTAAAAGTTGGGCATATAGAAATCAAATGTGATACCTGGTCATACAAGTATTCTATGTAACAATGAAATTCAGTACCGTTTTAAACATGTCCCCCTCGATTTCTCCTCCCAACACTAAACTGAGTATTGTTTAATTTCATTTTATAATACTGTCTGGTTTCAAGTGGGATTTTAACGTTTGTTTGATTTTTTGGTATTTAATGTTGCTCTTCAGCGACAATGGCCATTCAACTACAGACACAAGGTTACATCAACAGTCAAGGTTATAGCAAATCTAGTTTCACACACACACACACACACACACACACAGAGATTGAGGCCAAATTAGCATAATCAATTAACCTGATACATGTCTTTGGATGGTGGGAGGAAACCAGAGTAAACCCATGCGGACACAGGGAGGACATGCAAACTCCACACAGAAAGGACCCAGATCGCTCCACCAAGGATCGAACCCAGGCGCCCACTGTGAGGCGACAGTGCTACCCACCGAGCCACTGTGCCGCTGGATTTTAAAGTAGTTAGTTTTAATTAAAATCTGTTAGTTCATCTTAGTTTAGATTTAAAAGTTGTATTATTTACATTAATGTTTGTTTTAGGGACAGAATAAAAGCCATTTCCACAACTATCTATACATTCTATTAACAACTTCTGTTTCCAGGGGATCACCACCTCTTCTGAACTTCACTTTAGTTATTGAAAGGGCCCTAATCTGGGAGTTGTAACATACTTTGTGTGGATTACTTCATAATTTGTCATACAATTAACAGCGTACACATATAACAAATACTTTTCTTCTCATTTTAATGACATGCAGGCTGTGAATTATGCTAGTTGTTAATATGGTGATGGGAAATCAATGACAGTAGAGGTGTTCCCTGATTTATGATGGGGATACATTCAAACAATGATTATTGAGCGACCATGGGTTTTCCTCACTACATTTCCCAGCACTCATCACTCCTGCCACGTGACTCCCTACATCACGCGCTGCTGACTTCCTGATCCGAGCGCAGGATGCCGACTGTGTATACCACATATCGCTTGCCCAGGAAAATTCTAAATTTAGAGTACGGTTTCTGATGACAGTGTATTTATGTTTATTATCGGATTCCTATCGTAAAGTCGAAATATCGTAAGTCGGTTCATCGTCAAATGACCAGTACTTGCAGTAGTACTCACTATTATATTCCTAATGATCACACGGCATATTGAATCTTAACTGATGTCAATGCAACAGCAATACAAGTCATGAATTTTGCATTAGAAAGCTCAGGCTTGGAGATACAATATTGTTCTACAGCATAGCAAAACAAAACATATTATAACTATATGTTTATTTTATTTTTATTGATTGATTGGCCAAAATGGTCATTAAATGTATCTGACTATATGGTATGACTGCTGTTACAATGTACTCTAAAGTACACTGACTATACAAAAGGCAGATCAAACACAAATCATGGCACAACAGCATGAGTGACAAAGAGCAAAGACGCAACGCAACATGGTTTTAATATAATGGTACAGAATCTTTACTTGGCCATTTATGCTGCTACATAGAAATTTCAATGTTGCATATCTTGTTTCAAAAACCCACACACAATGGGAAATACAGGTGCAGCTGCTGGCTTATTCTCAATCAATCTCAGACACTCCTGAGAGCACTGAGATACCATGTGCCCATCTTATATTTTTGTATCAAAGCCCTAACTCGGATGACTGTGTTACATGGCTCAGATGGACTTACCTGACTCTGAATATGTTACTGAACGCTTTCCTGGATCCTTCTGAAGTTGGATGTCCTTCACTGAGAAGATGGAGGCAGCTGCAGAGAAACGAACCAGTACAAAACTGTATTATTCCAAAAAAAAAAAAAAAGTTATGCTAAAATGGGAGCTAATGGTAGCAGGTAAGGGTATAAAAATCCCTTATGTTATAGCTGGAAATTTTTAAACAAGTCAATTCTATGGCACATTTATCTACTAAAAATCAGCTTAATCAAGGTTTTGACAGAGCATTTAGATAATGTTTATTGAAATGTTAAGATGTAGTCCTTACTGTCAGACAGCTTCTGCACTTGCTCTCCCAAACTCCTGAAGTAGGGGTGTTGCAGAGCCACCTCTGCTGAGATTCGCTGCCTTGCCTCAAACTACACAACCACACAAATGCACAAACAAACACAGATTTGTAATCATATTTTGTAGGAAACTGCTCTGTATAGACATTTGTGAATCTACGATCACTAAAGGACCTTAAGATGGGGCCCACAATGCTCCAATGACTGTGACAAATTGTTTAGAATTGTTTTACTACTGAAATAATGTACAGTCACTGACCTTTAGCAGCTGATTGATTAAGGCATGACCATCATTGTCTATCCTGAAGACAAAGTCAATTCAAACTTTAAAACCATAACTCAGATTGCAAGAAAACATACACAAACACATATGGATGTACACATAACGTAAGTATCATGACAAAATTCACACTTGCATGCTTACAAGACACACCTGGGAGCATGAGTGACTAGAGGTTCAGGGCAATATCGAGGGAAGTTATAACTCTTGAATTCTTCACTGCTACTGACCGCTGGCCAGGACTCCTCAGAAGGAGTGCCTGAAGACACAATTTCAAAAATGGACAAACACAGTGATACATATAAAAGGTATATGTCTCGCTTAACGGCCACGATACGTTCAGTGAATTTATCAATGTTTACTGATCAGGATGTGTCTGAACGCCATAAACACACTCACTAATCAATTTATTAGGTACACCTCCTTGTTTCTACACTCACTGTCCATTTGATCAGTTCCACTTACCATATAGAGGCACTTTGTAGTTCTAGGACTACAGACGACTGTAGTTCATCTGTTCCTTTATATACTCTGTTAATTCCTACTTGTTACTCTCTAATTTGTTAGTACATACTTTGTTGTTAGTGGGTGGATCAGACACCTCAGTGTCACTGCTGGACTGAAAATATTCCACCTACCAAAAATGTCCAGCCACCAGCATCCTCGGATTACTGATTGTGCAACAACAGATGAGCTGCTGTTTCTGACTTTATATATACACAAGGTGGAACAATATGTTGAATGTGTCTAATGGAATGGACAGTGAGTGAACATGTTGAAAAACTCCAGCACCAGTACTTGCAACACAAGCAGATATTCCAGAAAGGAAAAGGTAACACAATGTGTGCAGAAATCATGAAGCATGCACCCGCCCCCCCTTTACATCTAACTTCCTTTTTGTTCGGTGCCCATGTGGGAGTATTATGTTTTTAAGGAGACACTCCATAAACACGTCTAGTGGGGAAATAACTTAACAAATTTTTTAAGAATATATAAATATATAAAAAAAAAAAAAAAAAAACATGGGCAAGATTATGTCAGTTAGAGGTTCTGAATGTCAGTTTAGACTGATTTTCGATTAATTGCAAAACCCTAGTATGGGGGGGTTGTGTCAGTGCCCTTGGCAAAGGTAATTTACACTTCTGTGGTGGCAGCATTAATGCAGAAAAGTACACCGAGATTGTAGAGCAACATATGCTGCCTTCAAGATGTCATCTTTTCAAGGGACGTCCGTGCATTTTTGAACATGGCAATTCAAAACCACATGCTGCACACAATACAAAGCATGGCTGCAGAAGAAGAGGGCACGGGTACAGGACTGGCCTGCCTGCAGTCCTGACCTGCTCCCACTAGAGAATGTGTGGAGAATTGTGAGACGAAAAATGTGACGACAACAACCACCCCGCACTATTACACACCTTAAGACGTGTTTCCATGAAGAACGGGGACAAAATAACACCTGAAACCCTTCAGCGCTTAGTACCCTTGCTGCCAAAAAAGTGTTGTGAGAAGGAATGGCAAAATTACAAAGTGGTACATGCTTTAATGTTCCTGCTTTTTTTGCAATGTGTTGCAGGCCTGAAATGAAATGCAGGAATGGACATATATTAACAAATGAAATGAAATTGACAAGATAAAACATGAAATATATTGGGTACATTCTTTCTGCAATGAAATAAAAGTCAAAGTAAATGCAAGAAACACTAACTTATTTAATTTTTTTTTCCATACAGTCCCAGCTTTTTCTGATTAAACTCTGGGTTATATTAGATGGTAAGTGAACAATCAGCTCTCATAGTCAAAGTGTTGGATGTGGGAGGAATGTTCAAGAGCAAAGAGTTTAACAAGGGACAAATTGTTATTGATAGACGACTGGGTCAGTCCTAAACAACAAGGCTTGTGTGGTGATCCCGATAAGCAGTGGCGAGTACCTACCAACAGAGGCCGATTAAGGACATACCACAACTCAGTGCCATAGTGTTGGTGACCATGGCTTATTTATGACTGAATACACCCAATCCTATCCCGTCTTCTACGATTCACAAGAAAAGCTACTGTGGTACAATTCACAGAAATCTTTAATTTGGGTTATGGGAGGGAGTATGGGAGTCACCATGCTAACAACTGACCACCACCAAAGGCATCTACAAATGGGCACACAAGTGTCAGAACTGGACTTTGGAGCAATGGAAGAAGTTATTTTGGGTCCTATTTTCTTTTTTGAGTATGTGTGCACCGTTTATGTGGGGAAGTGATGGCAACAGGATGCGCTTCACAAAAAAAGACAACCCAGTGGTTGGAGTGTGATACTCTGGGTAATGTTCTGCTGAGAAGCCCTGGGTCCAGACATTCAGGTGAAAGTTAATTTGACATGTAATATCTACCCAAAACATTGTTCAGGTGGTTTTAATGCTTACTGATCAGTGTGTATTTACACACAGACAAATACAAGTACAACAACATACATGTTTAAATTAAGTCCAAAATAATTAACACAAATGAAATTAAAAACATGCAAGTACACCTGCTTGGGTGGCTTACCGAGAATGCGAAATATAAGATGAAGTTGATCCTCTACAGTAGAGCCAGGAAACAGAGGCCGCCCTGTGATCATCTCATAGAAGATACAGCCAACTCCCCTGTAGATGAAGAATGAAGGATAAATTGTGAAAATGTTGTATTTTTTTTTCTTGCACTATACTGTATATGTAAAAAGTAGTTTTAATGGTTGTGTTCTTGGTTTTCTAGACTCTCGGAATCGTCCGTCCGATACAGTGTATCAATCCTGTTTAAAAAAATAACTTATTTATACCTCTTATGGTATTAGTCTAGATTAGATTAAGTCTTATTTAGTCTAAATTAGACTAAAAAAGAAAATGTATAATAGTAGTAGATCATATTAGGATATAAATCTTATAAATAAATGTTAATTTAAGTTAATAATTTAATAAAGTCAATAATCTTATTTAGTGTTATTAGTTTTATCAGAAAACAATAAAATAAAATCAGCCATCGGTCACCCCTCTCTCTAAATACTGGCATTGGCCATTCAAAATAAATAAATAAATAAATACATTTTAAAAACCGATATCGGTCGACTGCTACTCACTAAGCCGTTACAGTAAGTGCAGAGGGAAAAGTTCCGGAATGGACCATTTATTCTGATGCACCGCAGCATAGAGAAACAGCCAAGGCAGATTTCATGCTTGCCAACTACTTCCTTAAACAATCACATGTG
This sequence comes from Ancistrus triradiatus, assembly GCA_025084515.1. NCBI lineage: Eukaryota > Metazoa > Chordata > Actinopteri > Siluriformes > Loricariidae > Ancistrus > Ancistrus triradiatus. The sequence continues at coordinate 243,945 of JAJAGP010000109.1, read as the reverse complement.
CACTGTAACTTACACAGGGTCTTTTATAACCTCTAGGATGCTTTAGAATAAAAATAAAGGGGAGGTGAGAAAAGTTGTCAGAGTAGAAAACTGGCGAGAACAGAGAAAGGTTTTAGATTTTGATTTCATAGTAGAAAGCAACGGGCTCTCTCATACAGACACATCACCAATGTCAAATGTTACACTTGGTGCATCTGAAAATAAGTGACTTGGGACCTACTAACAAAGACTCAGTGTTTTCAGGGTTCAACTGTAAGTAGGTGCCATGCATCAAGTGCTTCATAGCCGAGATGCATACAGACAGGGACTAAAGCATAACAGTGAAAATTGAGACCTTTATCACAGATAACCGTGCCAAGGGGCAAAATGTATATTACGAACAAAAAGACCAGCAGACAGATCTCAGGAGCACACCCCAGGGCCCATGAATTGTAGAATGCATTGCCTATCAAAATGAAGTGCTGCCGGTTAAGATATGAAAGAAACCAATCAAAAACTAAGCCATACACACGAACAGATGAAAAACAAGACTGGAGTATGTCATGGTTAACAGTGTCAAAAGGTGCACTGAAGTCAAGAAGAATAAAGACCATGTTATGAAGACCAGTGCCTGCAGAGCATAAATGTCATTGATGACTCTCAGAAGAGCAGTGTCAGAGCTGTGAAAATGACAAAAAAACTGATTGAAAGGGCTCATAAAGATATCATGAACCAAAAAAAAGAAAAAAAATGGAGCTGGTAATGCAAACAGGAAAAATCCAACAGAAAGAGAAATACAAAAAAGAAAAGATTAAAGGCTAAACAAATAACAGTAAATTACTTTAAAAAAATGACAATTTCAAAAATAACAGAAGTAGCTGGTGTTGCGAAGGGCTGGTTATCTCTGCCTATACCTTCCACTTTAGATTTATTCAGTGAGTAATAATGAAGTCAGAGTTACTTATTTTATACTATAGCATTTAGAGCTAGATGAAAGCTCGAGGTACAGTTGTACACATGGTGAAGGATAACACATTATAAAGAACAAAGGAAAGCAAACTGCACCAAAAAGGCCCTGCACCACTGAATTAAGTGACACCAATGCAAATTGATAGGGTTTTAACATCACAGAAACAAGGCAGGGATTCTTCAAAGAAATTCATAGATATTATTATCTGAACCTCGCCATGAAATGAGGTATTTTCGAATTACTATGTTCGATTGTGAAAGATTTTCATAACCTTTAAGCAAGAGTGCCGGACTGTGTTTCTTACCACATGTCAATAGGAGTGGAGTACTCTGTCGATCCTAACAGCACATCTGGCGGTCTATACCAGAGTGTGACCACCTCATTAGAGTAAGTCTTTGTGGGCACAGATTTAGCTCGAGCCAAACCTGCAACACAATGAATATAGAACATAAGTGATGTTAAGAGTTGTGTGTAACATTAACATAATTTGAAATAAAACATAAGCAAAAGACCTTGTCTCAGTGAGGTAGAACTAGGCAGATCTGAAAATGATATTACATACAGATATACAGAGTGGGCCAAAAAAGTATTTATTCAGCCACTGATTGTGCAAGTTCTCCTACTTAGAAAGATGAGAGAGGTCTGTAATTTTCATCATAGGTACACTTCAACTATGAGAGACAAAATGAGGAAAAAAAATCCAGGAAATCACATTGTAGGACTTTTAAAGAATTTAATTGTAAATTATGGTGGCAAATAAGTATTTGGTCAATAAATTTGGTCCAACTTAATACTTTGTAACATAACCTTTGTTGGCAATGACAGAGGTCAAACGTTTCCTGTAAGTCTTCACCAGGTTTGCACACACTGTAGCTGGTATTGTGCCCCATTCCTCCATGCAAATCTCCTCTAGAGCAGTGATGTTTTGGGGCTGTCGCTGGGCAACACGGACTTTCAACTCCCTCCAGAATTTTCTATGGGGCTGAGGCCTGGAGACTGGCTAGACCACTCCAGGACCTTGAAATGCTTTTTACGGAGCCACTCCTTCATTGACCAAGCGGTGTGTTTGGGATCACTGTCATGCTGGAAGACCCAGCCATGTTCCATCTTCAATGCTCTCACTGATGGACGGAGGTTTTGGCTTAAAACCTCACGATACATGACCCCGTTCATTCTTCCCTTAACACGGATCAGTCGTCATGTCCCCTTTGCAGAAAAACAGCCCCAAAGCATGATGTTTCCACCCCCATGCTTCAATGTAGGTATGGTGTTCTTGGGATGTAACTCAGCATTCTTCCTCCTCCAAACACGACGAGTTGAGTTTTTACCAAAAACTACTATTTTGGTTTCATCTGACCACATGATATTCTCCCAATCCTCTTCTGGATCATCCATATGCTCTCTGGCAAACTTCAGACGGACCTGGACATGTACTGGCCTAAGCAGGGGGACAGGCCTGGCATTGCAGGATCTGAATCCCTCTCGGCGTAGTGTGTTACTGATGGTAGCCTTTGTTACTTTGGTCCCAGCTCTCTGCAGGTCATTTATCAGGTCCCTCTATGTAGTTCTGGGATGTTTGCTCACCGTTCTCATGATCATTTTGGCCCCACGGGATGAGATCTTGCTTGGGTCCCCAGATCAAGGGACATTATCAATGGTCTTGTATGGCTTCCATTTTCTTACAATTGCTCCCACAGTTGATTTATGCACACCAACCTGCTTGCCTATTGTAGATTCACTCTTCCCAGCCTGCTGCAGGTCTACAATTGTCTTCTTGGTGTCCTTCAGCAGTTCTTTGGTCTTGGCCATGGTTGAGTTTGGAGTCTGACTGTTTGAGGCAGTGGACAGGGGTCTTTTATACAGATAATGAGGTCAAACAGTTGCCATTAACACAGGTAACAAGTGGAGGACAGAAGAGCTTCTTAAAGAAGATGTTACAGGTCTGTGAGAGCCGGAAATCTTGCTTGTTTGTGGGTGACCAAATACTTATTTTCCACCATGATTTACAATTAAATTCTTTAAAAATCCTGCAATGTGATTTCCTGGAAATTTTTTTTCTCATTTTGTCTCTCATAGTTGAAGTGTACCCATGATGAAAATTACAAACCTCTCTCGTCTTTCTAAGTAGGAGAACTTGCACAATCAGTGGCTGGCTAAATACTTATTTGAACCACTGTACTGTATTTTAATTATTTCTGCTGGTTAATTTACTTTTTTTGCTAAGCCTTCAATGGGCGTATATACACACTGACTGTATTGACTGACTTCCCAAATGTGTTTACTAGGGCTGACAAATGATTAAAATACACTCAGCAATCACTTTATTAGGGACACCTCTTCGTTTCTGACCTCTCTGTTCACTGTTAATTTTTCAGTTCCGTTTACCATAGAGATGCACTTTGTAGTTCTATAATTACAGACCATAGTCAATCTTTCTCTACGTACAGTGGTGCTTGAAACTCTTTAGAATTTTCTATATTTCTGCATAAATATGACCTAAAACATCATCAGAGTTTCACACAAGTCCTAAAAGCATAAAAAAAAAAAAGAGTACCCAGTTAAATAAATGAGACAAAAATATGATAATTGGTCATATTGACATAGTGTGGAAAATGATCCAATATTACATATTAGTGAGTGGCAAAAGTATGTGAACCTCTAGGATTAGCAGTTAATTTGAAGGTGAAATTAGAGTCAGGTGTTTCCAATCAATGGGATGACAGTCAGGTGTGAGTGGGCATCCTGTTTTATTTAACAGGGATCTACCAAAGTCTTCTCTTCACAACACATGTTTGTGGAAGTGTGTCATGGCATGAACAAAGGAGATTTCTGAGGACCTTAGAAAAAGAGTTGTTGACGCTCATCAGACTGGAAAAGATTACAAAACCACTGGTGGAGTTTGGACTCCACCAATCCACAGTCAGACAGAAACTCAAGACCATTGTTACCCTTCCCAAAAGTGGTCGACCAACATAGATCACTCCAAGAGCAAGGCGTGTAATAGTTGGCAAGGTCACAAAGAACCCCAGGGTAACTTCTAAGCAACTGAAGGCCTCTCTCACATTGGCTCATGTTAATGTTCATGAGTCCACCATCAGAAGAACACTGAACAACAATGGTGTGCATGGCAGGGGTGCAATGAGAAAGCCACTGCTCTCCAAACAGAACATTGATGCTCATCTGCAGTTTGCTAAAGATCACGTGGACAAGCCAGAAGGCTATTGGAAGAGCCTTATCATATCTGTGAAACATGGTGGTGGTAGTTTAGCTTGTTTTGAGCCTGTTTTGCTGCATCTGGGCCAGGACGGCTTGCCATTATTGATGGAACAATGAATTCTGAATTATATCAGAGAATTCTAAAGGAGAATGTCAGGACATCTGTCCATGAACTGAATCTCAAGAGAAGGTGGGTCATGCAGCAAGACAATGACCTTAAGCACACAAGTCATTCTACCAAAGAATGATTAAAGAAGAATAAAGTTAATGTTTTTTTAATTCAAGGAAGTCAAAGTCCTGACCTTAATCCAATCGAAATGTTGTGGAAGGACCTGAAAAGAACAATTAATGTGAGGAAACCCACCAACATCCCATAGTTGAAGCTGTTCTGTATGGAGGAATGGGATAGAATTCCTCCAAGCCGGTGTGCAGGACTGATCAACAGTTACAGGAAACATTTAGTTGCAGTTATTGCTGCACAGGGCAGTCATACCAGATACTGAAAGCAAATGTTCACATACTTTTGCAACTCACTAACAGGTAATATTGGATCACTTTCCTCAAGAAATAAATAGCCAAGTATAATATTTTTGTCTCATTTGTTTAACTGAGTTCTTTTATCTACTTTTAAGACTTGTGTGAAAATCTGATGATGTTTTAGGTCATATTTATGCAGAAATATAGCACCACTGTACTTTGTTAGTCCCCTTTACTCTGTTTGTTAATGGTCAGGACCAGCACAGGTAAGGTAATATATGGGTGGTGGATCATTCTCAGCACTGCAACGACACCGATGTGGTATTAGTTTTGTGTTGCATGTACAACTGGAGTTTTTAAACATTGTGTTCAATCTCTATAAGTCACATCTACCATATTGCACATTTTGTTTTAGCCATCCTCTAATCATTCATCAATGCTCATGGGATGCTGCCTACAGAATGCTGGTGGCTGGACATTTTTGGTTGGTGGACTATCTTCAGTTCAGCAGTGGCACTAATGAATTTAAAATCTCCTGCAGCACTGCTGTGTCTGATCCACCCATACTACACAACACACACTAAACCAACTCACATCTGCTACTGTGCAACATGATCCCTACAGGCTAACGGTGCTTGATATCACATGTAGAATGTAGGGAATAGTGATTAGGGCAGCATATTGGACAAAGCCTACAAGTACAGGTGCTCAAACGGTCAAATAGCAAAAATGTGAATTTCATCACACTGTCAAAATATTAATACATTATTACTGTGTTTTGACAGCCCCAGTGTGTTGTTTGTTTGTTTATTTAATTTATTTAACGTTCTCTGTGGTGACATCAACACTACAGGACCCGGTATTGACTGCTATTTCTGTGTGTCTGTTTTCTGGCAAAGTTAGTAATGGAGCATACTCACCAAAGTCTGCCAGTTTGAGCTCTCCCCTGTCATTTATAAGGAGATTTTGGGGTTTCAAGTCTCTATGCAGAACCTTCCGGCGATGGCAATACGCTAGTCCTCGCAACAGCTGAAAGAGGAAGATCTACAAAGCAGACAGACAAAGAAATAAAGATACACTCAAGTGGTGCTTGATAGTTTGTGAACTTTTAGAATTCTTAGTTTTAGATTTTGCTATATTTCTGTGTAAATAGAACCCAAAACATTATCAGACATTCACATGAGGCCTACAAGAACATAATGAGAACCCAGTTAAACAGATGAGACAAAATATTATGCTTGGTCATTTTATATCATCATATGTGAGTGATATGAAGCTTACTAACCCTAACCCTAGCTTATACCTCCATACAGAACAGCTCCAACTCTAGGATGTTGGGGGGTTTTCTTACATAACTGCTTGCTTCAGGACCTTCCATAAACATTTATCATGGATAAAGCCATGGATAAGGCCAAAACATTAACTTTATTCTTTTTTGCCATTCTTTGGTAGGACGACTTGTGTACTTGCAACATTGTCTTGCTGCATGACTATCATTCTACTGAGATTCCGTTTACAGACTGATGTCCTGATATTTTCTTTTAAAATTGCTGGTATAATTCAGAATGCATTGTTCCATCAATGATAGCAGGCTGACCTTGCCAAGTTGCACCAAAACAGGCAAAGGCCATGATGCGACCACCACCATTAAAAAAACATATTTCCAGTATCCTTCTGGCTTGTCTACATGATCGTTTTTTGCCATGCAACCTTGCAAGGATAAAATTGTGGTTCAGTGTTCTCCTGATGGAGGGCTCTTGAACAGTAACAATAAAAATGAGAGGCCTTTAGTTGCTAAGAATTTACCTTGAGAGTCTGTTTTGTGACCCCGCAGACTGTTACACCCTGCTAAAGACTTGACACACTTTCATAAGCAAGTGTTGTGAAGAGCAGACTTTGATAGATCCCAGTTCTTTAAATACAACAAGGTGTTCACTCACATCTGATTACAATCCCATTGATTGAAAACACCTAACTTTAATTTCAAGTTCAAAGTAAATGTTAAGCCTAGAGGTTCAAATACCTTTGTCATTCACAAATGTGATACTGATTGGATAATGGTCCTCCAATAAATGACCAAGTACACTATTTTTGTCTCATTTGTTTAACTGAGTTATTTTTATCTCCTTTTACTACTTTTTAGGTGTGAACATCTGATGAAGATTTAGATCATATTTATGTAGAAAAACAGAAAATACAACAGACAGGGTTTACAGATTTTTAAGCACCATTGTATAATTCAGATTAAAATCAATGCAATCAGATCAGATGTGTACTGGTATGGGTGTTTGGATCTAAAATCCTGATGTGTGATCTGTAGTCAAAATCTTTTGACTGAAAACCTGAAATTTATGCAACCTTATTTTTAAATGAACATTTAAGACTGCTACTAATCGGAAAGGAATATGCAGACTCACTTTGACATTGTGAACACACATAATGCTCCCACAGTCATCCATGTACTGCTTTAGATCCCTGTCCTGAATATATAACATTATAGACAAAGTTAGAAAATCATCCATACTCACCCACTAATAGCAAGACAGACAGACAGACGCAGATCATATACTAACCAGGTACTCAAAGACCAGCGTTAGGCACTTGTCTGTATGGATGATGTCATGAAGAGTGACAATGTTGGCATGTTTTAAGTCCTTCAGCAGGGACACTAAATTGAAAGATCAAGAGAAAGAAAGACAGAATGGCAACGGCATATGCATTATATATTATTATATTTTTTTCAACTTTATTTCATCCATGGTGAATTTAAAACTTTTGCAAATGTGTCACCTTCACGAATAGCAGTACATGGTGCACCCTCTTCATGCTCCAGCCGAATCTCTTTCAGAGCCACCAGATTGTCAGTCAGCTTACTGCGCCCCTTATAGACTGTTGCATAGGTGCCCTACACAAGGACAAAAACATCATAATAGTTTGCTGAGTTAATAAACTGAGGTGTTTTAATAATGTGCATTTGGATCATTTGAATCTTCTTAATTGAACTTAACTTTGCTGAATTCACTGGGCACAGGTGAAAGTGCTCTCTAAATGGGATGGCAGTCCATCATAGGGCCCCGTGACCACATCACCCACATACAAGAGGCTTAGGGCCTTCAAGATCCTTTCTTTCTGGCAACATCACCTGTTGTTTTAAATTTGATGGCCTATTAATAGCTGGTAGTGAAATAGGGATTTGCTGTGCCCTTAGGGTCTTGTAAATTTCAGAATGGCTGCAGCTGGTCTGACAACAATCAGCTATATGGTGTCTGACAGCAACCTCTGCATGATGTTAGGCTGTTTTTGGAGATTTACTCACTCGTTTACCTTGGGACTCATAGTACAATATATTGCAGACCTATCAAAATCTGCCCCTCCTGGCTCTATTTAAGGCTTGTGATGGGCTGCATCAGGTGGATGATTGCCAACTAATCACTAATCTTTTAATGGAAAAAAGGCAGACTATATTTTTGAAGATTTTGAACACCCAGACATGTTAGTTTGAGCTTTTTCCATGATTTTATCTTTGTGTTCAAAGGACTATAAGTAATTCACTGTTTCCAACACCCACCCCACCCAAAAGGTCACTGCAGCAACAAGCAGAGGTGTAGTTGCTGCATTTTCTTAGTTCTTGCTCAATTTCTGAACAATGACCTGTTGTTAGGACCATTAAAAGCTTAATATTATGCAAATACTTTGTAAAGTTAGCTTTGGCATAGGTTAGGTTTTTTGATGGTTTTTTTGTGCAAGAGTATACGCTTAAGGGCAAAGAGGCACCATATCTGCACTGCATTAAGCCCATGAGTTCTACTTCTAATGTAAAACTGCTAACCAAGACAAACCTTATGCATACATTCTTCGTGTAACCTGTGCAGTCAACAAAAGAGCATGGCTCAGAATTACACTGAAATCAATGCCCAATAACATGGCAAGAAATGAAGGATCACATGATACATTGATCATCTACATTGATCAATGTATCATGCATCTCTACTAAAAATAATACATTTATTGAAAACCCTAATCTGCCTTCAGAAAAAATACCAGTCTTACATGATAGTTTGCAAGTACCAAAGCTACCAGAGACACAGCTCCTAGATAAGACGCCACAACGCATGAATCAGATATGGAAAACAACACTTATCCAGATGTTCGACACTTTATGCCTGATTATCACATCAGATAACACAGTCAAAAATTAAATTACTAATCAGGGACAAAAGCTAAAGTAGAACTACTTGGTTCATGATACAAAGGATGGGGTTTGCAGTCACCAGATACAGAAATGTCTACCTTACTAAGCTGTCAAGAAAAAAATTATAAAAGCAATGAACAAAGAATCTGATGAATTTCACTATTTGAGACAGATATTTCTAAAAGCTACGGAAGATTAAGGAAGGTATTTTATTTGTATACAAATCAAACACGTCATCAATGACAGGAAGTTCAAAGATCTGATAGTGGGGCCAGAGAAAATGGCATAGAAGGCAATTAAGTATGTTGCTAAGAATTTCCTTGGCAGCTACAGAGCACCAAACTACACTCCTTACAAAACATTTTAAGTTCAGTTGAAATAACACAGTATGCAAGTATAATTATTAGTGATGCACGATATATCGGCAGCCGATATATTATTTGCCGATATATAGACTTTTTTCAGATATCGGCATCGGGCCGATATTATAACCAATATTTATAATATATTTACATATGAATATTTCATTGATTTTTCTTTTTGCTGTTACTCATTAAGCAAAATATCTGATGATGCTGACTGTATAGTTATGCATGCAGTTCTATTCTTTCTTGGAGCTTCTCGGTCATAAGCTTTCTTATACACCTAATTGTTCTTGTTGCTGCCTGTACCAATTCAAGACTAAAAAAAACAGTTTCCTACCTTTTTAAAAGGAAAAATGGAATTAAACCATTTTCCCTTTGAGTGAACTGCACCTTGTGTTTACAGTAATCGTCAGATCTGATTTAACTGTTTAATTGTTTTTTTTTTGTGCACAAACGATTTACTTTATTTGAAATGCAGAAAGGTTAAATTATAAAGTTTTTTAATACCGGTATCGGCCACAATAATGTGCTAAAACTCGGTTATCCTATCGGCCCAAAAAATTCAATATAGGTGCATCCCTAATAATTATGTGATTAAACATAATGCAAATTCAATTAATGTATATGAATGTTTCTCCAAATTCCTGCATGTCACAGAAAATCTGAAATACTTTGTGAAAAAAAAACTGCTGTCCAGTGTTACCTGAGAATTTGGTGACAGTACGAACATAAAAGGTCCCTTTCATCTTTCTTCTTTTGTTCAAGATTTCAAGGGAGTGTAAGGTTGACAAGTCAAGTCATGTCAGACTTATTTATATAGAGCTTTTTACATTGTCTCACAGTAGCTTTACAATTTTAGATTATCTTCTAATATCTAGGGCCAATCCCAAATTGAGCAAGCCTATGCTGACAAGAACATGATCTTACCTCACCAAGTTTGTCCAGTTTTATGTAGGTCTCCAGTTTCCCAAAGCCAATTTCAGACTGTGTGAGAGAGATAATGAGAATTTAATGGACATTGCTCATATTAACTGTGCTGCATATAAAGCATGTGATATACCTAACAAATACATAAAAGAATACAAAAATATTATCATTACCATTATTATCTTATTAGTTCTGTAAACCAACCATTAATAATTCATACAAATAGGGAGACACAGAAAAAACTGCATTCACATTTTAACAGTTCCCAATCGGCCATGTCATTTGGTTTGGAACCCGTTTGGATATACTTAGATTTCAACACCATAAGGTTTTCAGATTTCACTCAAATATGGGTAAATAATAACAATTATTATAATAATGTAATAACAATAATACTTATAATTCTTATTATCAACAATAAAAATAAATAACAACTGGCAGATGGAATTATTTGGAAGATTAACGTCAGTTTTTTATTTTTTTAAAACCTGGTTTACAACAAAACTCAAGCTATCCCATGAAAGCATTCTTTATTGGGTTACTGGTTTGCTCTGTATTAATAGTTGAATTTCAACACTGTACTTTATATAACGTGAGTTACCAGTGAAGCTCTCCGTAACCTCCGACTCAAGGGTTTATCGAACGGAGGACTGTTCATAGCGAATTTTTCCAGGTAGCCCTCTGGCAAACGGATGTCCACTGGCAGTGATAGACGCTTATTAATGTCCTACAGAGGCAGAAAGGACATGATTGCAAAAGAGAACTCTGGTTTATAAAGGACATTTAAAACATTTCAAAAAGACTTTTCTCTGGCATGTCATACACCTCCATGCATTGGAGGTGATGTCTAATTGCATATTTAGAGAACTGGTGACCATAAAAAAGCTAGATTATAAGAAATGATTGACCCTCTTAACCCGCTCTTCACTGTGCATGATGTATCCTCTTTCAGACTGGGTCATTTCAGCTTCTGTACTTTTAAATTTCAATATTTCCATAACAGTGACTACAACACTTTCAGGCATTCCATTTTCTTATAGATGTGTCTGATTGTCTGATTTATGCTGGTCAACAAACATTTTTATATCTTCTTGTATTTATCCCCATGTTGATGAATCACTGGAGGAATTTAGCCTCTGTGTCACCATATACAGTGGTGTGAAAAAGTGTTTGCCCCCATCCTGATTTTCTATTTTTTTTGCATGTGTGTCACACAAGTGTTTCGGAACATCAAACCAATTTAAATATTAGTCAAAGACAAAACACGTGAACACAAAATGCAGTTTTTAAATGAAGGTGTTTATTATTAAGGAAGAAAAAAATCCAAACTTACATGGCCCTGTGTGAAAAAGTGATTGCCAACTCTTGTTAATACATAACTTAACTATGATTTATCACACTTGGGTTCACTGTCTGTAGCCACATCCAGGCCTGATTACTGCCACACCTCTTCTCAATCAAGACATCACTTAAGTAGGACCTGCCTGACAAAGTGAAGTACACCAAAAGATCCTTAAAAGCTACACATTATGCCGAGATCCAAAGAAATTCAGGAACAATTGAGAAAGAAAGTAATCGAGATCTATCAGTCTGGAAAGGGTTATAAAGCCATTTCTAAAGCTTTGGAACTCCAGCAAACCACAGTAAGAGTCATTATCCACAAATGCCGAAGAAAGGGAACAGTGATAAACTTTCCTAGGAGTGGCCAGTGGCCGGCTGACTAAAATTACCCCAATAGAGCAGCAACACCAAAGAACTGCAGGCCTCACTTGCCTCAGTTAAGGTCAGTGTTCATGCCTCCACCATAAGAAAGAGACTGGCAAAAATGTCCTGCATGCCAGAGTTCCAAAGCGAAAACCACTGCTGAGCAAAAGAACATCATAAAAGCTCGTCTCAATCTTTCAACAACACATCTTGTTGATTCCCAAGACTTTTGGGAAAACATTCTGTGGACTGACGAAACAAAAGCTGAACTCTTTGGAAGGTGGTTTCCCCATTACATCTGGCATAAAAGTAACACAGTTTTTCAGAAAAAGAACATTATCCCAACAGTAAAATATGGTGGTGGTAGTGTGATGGTCTGGGGCTGTTTTGCTGCTTCAAGACCTGGAACACTTGCTGTGATAAATGGAACCATGAAGGAGAATGTCCCGCCATCTGTTCATGACCTCAAGCTGAAACGAACTTGGGTTCTGCAGCAGGACAATGATCCAAAACACACCAGCAAGCCCACCTCTGAACGGCTGAAGAAAAAGTAAATGAAGACTTGAGTGGCCTAGTCAAAGTCCTGACCTGAATCCTACTGAGATGCTGTGGCATGATCTTAAAAAGACTCAACGCAAGTTATCGCAAACGCTTGGTTGCAGTTGTTGCTGCTAAGGGTGGCCCAACCAGTTATTAGGTTTAGGGGGCAATCACTTTTGACACAGGGCCATGTAGGTTTGGTTTTTTTTTTTTTCCCCCTCCCTTAATAATAAACACCTTCATTTAAAAACTGCATTTTGTGTTCACTTGTGTTGTCTTTGACTAATATTTAAATTGGTTTGATGTTCCGAAACACTTAAGTGTGACAAACATGCAAAAAAATAGGAAAACAGGAAGGAGGCAAACACTTTTTCGCACCACTGTATATTAATAACTCCGGCAAAAACAGGAAGCCATGGATGCCTGCTTAAAAGCTAATAAACCAAATCATGACGTTTATTATTCAGTCAGCTACAAAAGTATTTCAGTCATTGGTAAGCTTGTTGATAAATTTGAATATTCTTATCAAATATGAGGTGCTACTGAAAAGTCATTTTGGTGACATAAAGACACCTGACTTTTTAAATACAGTGACATGGCCAGCAGTCCCTTCATAAATAAATTCACCTGGCATTTAAAATGGTTCAGTTCACCGTGTCTGCTTGTATTATCCAAAGAATATGTCTTATACAACACAAATGCTACAAAAATATGTATTTGGAGTATTGGTAAATACAGCAAGTACCCGAGATGCAAACCTTCGACCTTGAACTTTCAAAGATGCAAACGTACGTGAGAAATACACTGAAAATTATTTAAATACCTCAATTCACGCCAAACAAAGGAAATGCCCAGGGTTTAAAAAAAAAAAAAATCGGTTGATGTGTTTAGAAGTTACTTGTGTTTGTGTGTATGACTTTCCACTATATATTTGTAAGAAGCTGTAAGTAGCGTTTGTGAGCGTATGCAACTGTCCTATTGTAAGTAATGCTTCTTTCTTTGTCCCCGTTTCATCTGGCTGATCTTCCGTGGTGTTCATAATACTGTCTATCAACGAATTTTTGGCTTCCATGAAATAAAAGTATCAGGTCCATCATATCATCCTCTTAAGTGTGATGGCTTTCCCCTACACAGGATTGTAACAGTATGGTAATGCATTTTCTATAACCACTGTGAATATCCATACATTAAAAAAGCAGTGGCATTACTGGTGCTGTGTAGATGGTAGCGTTCCACTTGTGTTTTCAGCGGTTTCTCTGATGCATCGTTTGCATACAGTTTTCTTGTGAAAATACCCTTCATATTCACAGTAGTGTTTGAAAGTTTGTGAACCCTTTAGAAATTTCTATATTTCCGCATAAATATGACCTTAAACATCATCAGTATTTCACACAAGTCCTAAAAGTAGAAAAGAAAACCCAATTAAACAAATGAGACAAAAATATTATACTTGGTCATTTATTTATTGAGGAAAAATATCTAATATGATATATTAGTGAGTGCCAAAAGTATGTGAACCTTTGCTTTCCGTATTTGGTGTGACCCCCCTGTGCAGCAATAACTGTAACTAAATGTTTCCTGTAACTGTTGATCAGTCCTGCACACCGGCTTGGAGGAATTTTATCTCATTCCTCCGTACAGAACAGCTTCAACTTTTTTACAGCATTTAGCAGACGCCCTTATCCAGAGCGTCTTACAATTGGTACAGTCTTACAATCCAAGCAATTGTGGGTTAAGGGCCTTGCTCAAGGACCCAACAGTGGCAGCCTGGCAAAGGTGGGACTCTGGGATGTTGGTGGGTTTCCTCACATTAACTGCTTGCTTCAGGTCCTTCAACAACATTTCGATTGGGTTAAGGTCAGGACTTTGACTTGGCCATTCCAAAACATTAACTTTATTCTTCTATAACCATTCTATGGTAGAATGACTTGTGTGCTTAGGGTCGTTGTCTTGCTGCATGACCCACCTTCTCTTGAGATTCAGTTCATGAACAGATGTCCTGACATTTCCTTTAGAATTATCTGATATAATGCAGAATCATTGTTCCATCAATGATGGCAAACCGTCCTGGTCCAAATGCAGCAAAACAGGCCCAAACCATGACACTACCACCACCATGTTTCACAGATGGGATAAGGTTCTTATGCTGGAATGCAGTGTTTTCCTTTCTCCAAACATAACGCATATCTTTGAAACCAAAAAGTTCTATTTTGGTCTCATACATCCACAAAACATTCTTCCAATAGTCTTCTGGCTTGTCCATGTGATCTTTAGCAAACTGCAGACAAGCAGCAATGTTCTTTTTGGAGAGCAGTGGCTTTCTCTTTGCAACCCTGCCATGCACACCATTGTTGTTCAGTGTTCTTCTGTGAGAGAGGCCTTCATTTGCTTAGAAGTTACCCTGGTGTCCTTTGTGACCTTGCCAACTATTACACGCCTTGCTCTTGGAGTGATATTTGTTGGCTGACCACTTCTGGCTAGGATAACAATGGTCTTGAATTTCATCCATTTGTACACAATCTGTCTGACTGTGGATTGGTGGAGTCCAAACTATTTAGAGATGGTTTTGTAACCTTTTCCAAAATGACGAGCATCAACAACTCTTTTTCTGAGCTCCTCAGAAATCTCTTTTGTTCGTGCCATGACACATTTCCAGAAACATGTGTTGTGAAGAGCAGACTTTGATAACTTCCTGTTCTTTAAATAAAACAGGGTGCCCACTCACACCTGATTGTCATCCCATTGATTGAAAACACCTGCCTCTAATTTCACTTTCAAATTAACTGCTAACCCTAGAGGTTCACATACTTTTGCCACTCACTAATATGTAATATTGGATCATTTTCCTCAATAAATAAATGACCAAGTATAATATTTTTGTGTCATTTGTTTAACTGGGTTCTCTTTATCTACTTTTAGGACTTGTGTGAAAATCTGATGATGTTTTAGGTCATATTTATGCAGATATATAGAAAATTCTAAAGGGTTCACAAACTTTCAAGCACTACTGTACATTGCAGTAGCCTACACAGACCACGTGGCTACAGTAATGACTAATCAATGACCATTTCGGTCAACAACATTTTTCACAGAACCTAACGCGGTTGTTAAACGGCACACACCTGTACATGGAGCAAGGTTCAACTGCATGTATATTTTAGAGCCCAGCATGTCAGTTGTCTCAGGAGATTGTACGTTACCTCATTGGCAATACGACGTGAAGGGTTGTTGCGCATCCTGACTCTCACAGGACTCTGCACTTCATCAGATGAGGTGCCTGAAGCTTGATCACTCTCACCATCTGACCCCATCTTCACATTTTCATGCACTATCCCTGTAAAGGCAAACACATACATACTTCAGGGATGTGCTGTATACATGTACTAGCCTGGTTGGGTGAATATTCATACTGAACTTCGAGAATAAAGATCTTTATTCATAGGTGATCACAGAGTTTTACAGTTGAGTTGTATGGGGAGTTGCCTCTGGTTACCTGATGTGACGTGTTACTCGGTGTCTCTAAGTGACCTTGTGTGAGTGACTGTCTGTCAACATGTC
Organism: Ancistrus triradiatus; assembly: GCA_025084515.1. Classification (NCBI taxonomy): domain Eukaryota; kingdom Metazoa; phylum Chordata; class Actinopteri; order Siluriformes; family Loricariidae; genus Ancistrus; species Ancistrus triradiatus. Next base: position 228,017 of record JAJAGP010000109.1, on the reverse strand, counting down.
GGGGCCTTGTCTAGAGTTGGTTACCACCTTGCATCCTGTGATGTCGGCTAGGGCCCGGCCCATGTTTTGTGTAGTTCTGTATGATATACTGTTTGTTTATTTTACATTATAGCAAAAACAGCTGTGAGACGATAGAGAACATGCAAGCTAATGCACACCTTTGTACACACGATGAAGAACTCGTTAGAGGGGGTAATCCCTGCCCAATCAGCAAACAACAGGTAGTCAAGAAAAGAAATCAAAATTCACATTGTCATTAAAGCAAAATGCGGACCATAGCAAATACCAATACAACTGGAATTTACCTTGTTTTTTCCACCAAAGACTCAACTTTTCACTCAAATTGTTATGCTCAATATATACTCATCAGCTTGAGTCACCTGTGACTGAAATGTAGCCAACAGCTTGTAATTCCTCCACAATCACAAGTAATTTGATTCGAAAATTATTCGAATTGTGATTCAAATGGGCATGGACTGGACATCTTTCTGGATGTAGGTGACATCAAATGTTCAGCAACTCAAAGAAAAGTCAGATTTTGTGGATGCCTTCCCTGGCATCTGACTCATTGTTCCAGGTAGTCCAACAGATTTTCAAGAGGATTCACATCTGGGGATGTCCAGATGTGTCACTGTTCACTGCTGTTCACACTATGGCATTTGGCAAACACAAATGCAATCACTCCTTTTAGCCAATCATTAACATCTTCTTTGCAACCCATTTTCCACATGTCGAATGAGAAAGTCACTGCACTGTACCACCTCTTTGTATTTATGGCCCTGATCATCCTTGTGCAATGCCATCTGCAGGAGCCTGAAGTTACTACCACCTTAAACACATAACGTGACATTTTTTTGCACAGGGCATACATGATTTGTAATGAAAAACATTGTGTTGCATGAAAAAATGTAAAACAGATGCATTTTCACTAATGGTCTTAGATTTTTGCACCCACTGCTAATTGCTATATACTTGTCTGTCTTCAAATTGGTCAGTAGTGATTAGGGAGTCAAAGCAATGCAAGTCACTCAATGCAAAGAATTACAGTGATGCTTGGAAGTAAACCTTTTAGAATTTTCTATATTTCTGCATAAATATGACCTAAAACATCATCAGATTTTCAGTCCTAAAAGTAAATCAAGAGAACCCAGTTAAACAAGAGAGACAAAAATATTACACTTGGTCATTTATTTCTTGAAAAAAATTATCCAATATTACATATTAATGAGTGGCAAAAGTATGTGAACCTTTGCTGTCAGTATCTGGTGTGACCCACCTGTGCAGCAATAACTGCAACTAAACATTTCCTATAACTGTTGATCAGTCCTGCACACCGGCTTGGAGGAATTTTAGCCCAATCCCCCGTACAGAACAGCTTCAGCTCTGGGATGTTGGTGGGTTTCCTCACATTAACTGCTCGCTTCAGGTCCTTCCACAACATTTCGAGTGGATTAAGGTCAAGACTTTGACTTGACAATTCCAAAACATTAACTTTATTCTTCTTTAACCATTCTTTGGTAGAACGACTTGTGTGCTTAGGGTTGTTTGTCTTGCTCCATGACCCACCTTCTCTTGAGATTCAGTTCATGGACAGATGTCCTGACATTTTCCTTTATAATTCAGAATTCATTGTTCCATCAATGATGGCAAGCCATCCTGGCCCAGATGCAGCAAAACAGGCCCAAACTATGATACTACCACCACCATGTTTCACAGATAGGATAAGGTTCTTACGTTGGAATGCAGTGTTTTCCTTTTTTCAAACATAAAGCTTTTCTTTTAAACCAAAAAGTTCTATTTTTGGTTTCAGCCATCCACAAAACATTCTTCCAATAGTTTTCTGGTTTGTCCACGTGATATGTAGCAATGTTCTTTTTGGAAAGCAGTGGCTTTCTTCTTGCAGTCCTGACATTTTCCTTTACAATTCTCTGATATAATTCAGAATTCATTGTTCCATCAATGATGGCAAACTGTCCTGGCCCAGATGCAACAAAACAGGCCCAAACCATGATTCTAACACCACTATGTTTCACAGATGGGATAAGGTTCTTGCAGTGTTTTCCTTTCTCCAAACATAAAGCTTTTCTTTTAAATCAAAAAGTTCTATTTTTGTCTCATCCATGCACAAAACATTATTCCAATAGTCTTCTGGCTTGTCAATGTAATCTTTAGCAAACTGCAGACAAGCAGCAATGTTCTTTTTGGAAAGCAGTGGCTCCTTGCAACCCTGCCATGCACACCATTGTTGTTCAGTGTTCTTCTGATGGTGGACACATGAACATTAATATTATCCAATGTGAGAGAGGCCTTAAATTCCTTAGAAGTTACCCTGGGGTCCTTTGTGACCTCGCCAACTATTACACACCTTGCTCTTGGAGTGATTTTTGTTGGTCGACCACTTCTGGGGAGGGTAACAATGGTCTTGAATTTCCTCCATTTGTACACAATCTGTCTGACTGTGGATTGGTGGAGTCCAAACTCTTTAGAAATGGTTGTGTAACCTTTTAAAGCCTGAAGAGCATCAACAACTCTTCTTATGAGGGCCTCAGAAATCTCCTTTGTTCATGCCATGATAAACTTCCACAAACGTATTGTGAAAAGCAGACTTTGATAGATCCCTGTTCCTTAAATAAAACAGGGTGCCCACTCACACCTGACTGTCATCCCATTGATTGAAAACACCACTAATTTTGCCTTCAAATTATCTGCTAATCCTAGAGGTTCACATAACATACTCTTGCTACTCACTAATATGTACCATTGGATCATTTTCCTCAATAAATAAATGGCCAATAATATTTTTGTCTAATTTGTTCAACTGGGTTCTCTTTATCTACTTTAAGACTTGTGTGAAAATCTGTTGATGTTTTAGGTCTCATTATATATATATATGCAGAAATATAGAAAATTCTAAAGGATTCACAAACGTTCAAGCACCACTGTACATCTTAACAGCTGAAGACATCTCAAACTTAGGCTTGCTTGTTTTATATAAAGACACTATTGGCATCAATGGCCATTTGTAACAGGAACAAGGTTACATCAATGCTAGTAGGTCTCATTAACACCGGACCAATTTAAAGCAACCAATTAACTTAATGCATGTTTTTGGGGATGTGGGAGAAAACCGGAGTACCCAGAGTAAACCCACGTGAACACGGGGAGAACATGCAAACATCACACTGGTGGAATCCAAGGTCGGGTTCGAACTGGGGATCTCTGGAGCTGTGCGGCAACCACACTAACTGCTTGCACCACCGTGTCACCCTACCACCCTGCCATGTAATATGTATACACCCTGCTATTTTGATCTTTTAGTAGATATGTGGAAATCAGTAAGCAGAAGTACAGATATTGGGTTATTGTAATTTCACAAATGTCACTCCACATGACTGCACATGGTGTTTTACTGCCTAAGCTACAGTGAAATCAGCTTACAGCTAGCTACCATTTTAGGGGATGGGGTGGGCTTTGATTCATAGTAGCAAATGCGTCCAATATAAACTCCTGCGCCCTTGGACAAACACCAGATGACAGTAGAGGTTTCAAGTAACAAAGCAGAGTTATTAAGTTTTTATCCATCACACTGGAAACCAGTAATACACGAGGAAAAACAAGCAGCTTGAAAGCAATAGAGAACAGTTTCCTAACCATGAAATATTTTGCAAATGGCTTTCTGCCTATATAATATTACCTTAGCCAGCATTTAATTGGCATATGTCAATAGAATGAAAACCATACCTTCTCATCTCTTTTGAGATTAAAATAAAGTTACACAAGTGTCAGCCACAGTTTAACTATCTGCACAAGCTCCAGAGGAAAAGAAAGGAAAGGATTACAAAAGATAGAAATTCACCAAGAGAGCCAGTCCGGTGAAGTGATAGGTAGGGTCGGTCCAGACCGTCTCTACGCATCGCTCCGCGTCCCCAAACCTCCTGCATAGTGGCGCAAGAATGAAGGGGCAACTTTGGGATTGCAGGAGGGGGCACAGGGCAAAACCATTGGCTCTGAGAGAGAGAAAGAGAGAGAGAGAGAGAGAGGAGAGAGAGAGAGAGAGAGAGAGAGAGAGAGAGAGAGAGAGAGAGAGAGAGAGAGAGAGAATGAAATACAGAAAGACAAGACAAAAAAGCTGAAGGCAAGTTGGGAACTAATCTACTTAGAGGTCAATGCAGGAGCCATGCAAGATCAGACATACAGAAAGATGAAAACGTATAAAGGCAAGCAGTTGGAGACTTGGCACCATAAAGTCATTGCCAATTCCATAGCAGTCACTTGCAAAGGGATATTTATTTGCCAGACAACTTGCAGCAAAAGTTGCTTAAGCGCCCCTTCATAACATTCACTTCTACTCTGGAATTACTGGGTAAGCTGATGGGTAGCAGTAAAGTTATTTAAAATTATGACACTTTACAGGGTAATTGCTGGGCACATAGACACACCGACACATTTCTGGGCTGTTTTAAAATAAAAGCACAGTTTACCGACCACAGGTGGAAAGCTGTGAAAACAGAAGTAAAAGAGAAGCAATGTCTGGAAATTTGAGTGATTCAGAAATTAGGAACATCAGCCATTCACACTGAAGATAAAAGCCTTCATTAAATTAACTGCAGCCCTTGTAAAGCAGTCAATTATGAGTCAATCAACCATGCACCACATGCTGAATGGCACCAGTAACATTTTATGTCGGATTTGTTACAACACACCATGTGTACTGGGTCCTTTATGGCCAATGTGTGAATGGGAACTCAGAAAATTACTACATGACTGCTGCATTAATGAATAATAGACTGTTTGTGAAATGGGTTTTATAGGTGAGGTAGAACACAACACAAGGACATAGGTTCCGAACATGGAGATCCTCAACATTTTTGTTCCACAGTAACTACACCAGACTTTCTCAGTTATGCTCACCATTCTCCAGCTGTTAGAACAGAATCACTGATCTACACTAAAGTGGAACAGGTAGAACCATTTGCCAGTGGAAATCCAAAGGTTGAATTTAGATACAGTGGTGCTTGAAAGTTTGTGAACCCTTTAGAATTGTCTGTATTTCTGCATAAATATGACCTAAAACATCATCAGATTTCTAATGGACTTTCAGTCCTAAAAGTAGATAACGAGAACCAAGTTAAACAAATGAGACAAAAAATATTATACTTAGTCATTTATTTATTGAGGAAAATGATCCAATATTACATATTAGTGAGTGGCAAAAGTATGTGAACCTCTAGGATTAGCAGTTAATTTGAAGGTGAAAGTCAGGTGTTTTCAATCAATGGGATGACAACCAGGTGTGAGTGGGCACCTTGTTTTATTTAAAGAACAGGGATCTAACAAAGTCTGCTCTTCACAACACGTTTGTGGAAGTGTACCATGGCACGAACAAAGGAGACTTCTAAGGACCTCAGAAAAAGAGTTGTTGATGCTCATCAGGATGGAAAAGGTGACAAAACCATCTCTAAAGAGTTTGGACTCCACCAATCCACAGTCAGACAGATTGTGTACAAATGGAGCGGTCGACCAACATAGATCACTCCAAGAACAAGGCGTATAATAGTTGGCGATGTCACAAAGAACCCCAGGGTAACTTCTAAGCAACTGAAGGCCTCTCTCACATTGGCTAATGTTAATGTTCATGAGTCCATCATCAGAAGAACACTGACCAACAGTGGTGTGCATGACAGGGTTGCAAGGAGAAAGACACTGCACTCCGAAAAGAACATTGCTGCTCGTCTGCAGTTTGCTAAAGATCACGTGGACAAGCCAGAAGGCTATTGGAAGAATGTTTTGTGGATGGATGAGAACAAAAATAGAACTTTTTGGTTTAAAGTAAAAGCGTTATGTTTGGAAAAAGGAAAACACTGCATTCCACCATAAAAACCTTATCCTATCTGTGAAACATGGTGGTGGTAGTATCATGGTTTGGGCCTGTTTTGCTGCATCTGGGCATCTGTTGCCACTCACTAATATGTAATATTAGATAATTTTCCAAAATAAATAAATTACCAAATATAATAATTTTGTCTCATTTCTTTAACTGGTTCTCTTTACCTACTTTTTGTGAAAATCTGATGATGTTTTAGGTCATAGTTATGCAGAAATATAGAAAATTCTAATGGGTTCACAAACTTTCAAGCACCACTGTATAGTCAAGAGTATAACAAAATCAGAATCTTTGCAATTTGTTTATTAATTAATGTTTAACACAGTGGTTCCCAAAGTGGGGGCACAGAGGTATTACTGGGGGGCAATGAATGCTGTTACACAGTAAAAAATTAAAAAAAAACTATTGTGCGTCACTGTAATAATTCCACTATAAAGGTTATTTGTCACTTTATTTTGTTCAGTAAGAAATGACAATAAATCAAAATAAATTCCACTGGAGTTTGGAAGCAAAAGGCATGATTCTCAAATATTCTTTACAAATATATTAAAAAAAAGAGACAGAGTTTGGCAACCACTGAATCACCTCCATCTGTCCATAAATATGATTCACACAAAATGGTAATACTAAATGTATTTGACATTTGCAAGACATTTGAAAACATCTGTGTTTTCATTAAACTGACAGTTCACCAAACCGCTGCCTCTTTTCAAAGATCACCCTTCCACTACTGCAGTTTAATGTGCCTTGGATTAGTGATAGACTGATTAATCCTGCACTTATATCAGCTGATATATCCACTACTCAAAAATAGTGGGCGGGAAATGCAGAGAAACTTTGTTTCCTGCATTACAACTTGCAGCTCATAAACTGGGACTACTGGGACCACTTTAAAATAAAAAAAGGAGATGGTGAGATGTGAGGGTGGGGCCATTTATGAGAAGTTACTTTGTTTACAGCATTACAACTTACTGCTTTTAACTGGAACTGGGATTAAAAACAAAAAGATGCTGCTACCATGTGCACTACTCTAACATTATTTTTTTCCAAGTACTTGAAGACTGAGTGCGTCATAGCAACACTAACGGGCTGTCCCACTTCTTTGTACGTGGCCGAGAAATGCGCCCTTCTTTTCCATGGCAACAAAGGATCCCGCAGTTCACTGCGTGCAAAACAAGAAATCAGACAAGAAATCCGCCGTAAAGCAGACCCTCTCATTTTGGTTTGCCGGGGTCTAGGCAGCCTTTTAAGGATATGCCTTCGCAGACCACGCAGACCGCATCTTTCGAAGGATGCAGCCCCTGAATTTGGACGCAGCTCATATTTCCCACCCAGACAGCAAAAAATGTGATCTCTTAGACTCTTGTGTATGGACGACTGTAGCATCATCAGGACTTAAACCTGCCAATTACAGGATAAAATCTTAGACAGCTGAGCCATTTTTCACTAAACAGTGCAGCCTTTGATGTGGTCAAGAAGCACATTGGGCCTAACAGAGGTAAAGACAGATTAGTGCATCAGTGTTTGTGTGTCCATTTCAGATGAACAAACTTTTCTTACAATGATGCACAGTATCATGTCTGTCCTCATGTGTGTGTGAGACTTGTAATATTTAGTAGTGCACATTGAATATAGGCACCAGGTTACATACACCTTATGGCTGAAACCTGTTATAACTAAGAATGATTTCAATGAGAGTTTGTATAATAGCAAAGTGAAAGTCTAGGGTTAAAGCTTTTCCACATGTGAAGGAAGATCATCTGAAATACGTCCAGTAAGGTTGAGCCTGCGAGCCACAAATCCATCACATGGATCATACCATTTGGAAGACAAGGGGTGGTGCTGTATTTTTTATGTAAAAATATTGTTTAAACCATATACTTTCTATGGTTTTAACATTTTTTTCAGCTTAGAGACAAATTTCCTTGAAAAAAAACAACAACAAATGTTTAATCTAGGCTCAATTTAGCCTAAATTAAAAAGTACAATAATATACATTTCTCAAAAAATTGTAATGGGTTCTTCTTAATGGTCAAAGGTTGTTTTTAAATCTATGTGGAGTACATAAAATTTGAACTCCCGGTACTTAGAATCTCGCCAGAAATGTGTATCAGTGTTAAGCAAGCTACAGCTAATGGAGTGGCAAATAATTTATTGTCATTTTTTTTTTTTTTTTATTGTAAAAAATTTGGATTTGGATTTGGATTATTTTCCGTGGTTAATACGTGTGGAAATATCCCTTTACAATTTAATGTATATGAAATGTGCAGAAGCTTTTCATTTTGTGGAAATAGCTTTTTCTGTCCATGTCCTCATTATTTTAGCTTTTCTTTTGCTCCAGGTCAGAACTCAGCTCATTCACTTTGAAATATTTAAAGAAATATGGAAATAGTGCATCTTTAAATTCTTAGAATTGACCGGCATTGAGAAAAATGTAAAAAAATAAATCAGCAAAAAATCTAATATTGAGACACTGGCAGTCAGTGTACTTTCTATGTGAAAGGATACAGACACACTCAAAGGCAATATACAATATAATACAGCAGTAAAACATTATTGTTATTAGAATCTAAATACAACACAATGCAGTCTAAAATAATTATTGAAATAGTAGATTAAAAACAGCAAATAGTATTAGAGCATATATAGTATTATAATACTAACAGTATATTTGGATATGATTATCTAAAAAAGACCTTCACAACTGAAGTAAGCACAGTATCTGTCTTTGGTATCGAAAATGGTATTGAATTTCAATATTTTTCAAAAGTAAAACATACTACACAGTATAGGTGTAGTATACTAACACCTAGTATACTACAGTTTTCCATATAGCCCTGCTAAGTTCGATATATAGCCAGCCGTTCAGACCACATCCATATCGCGTAGAACTCATCATGGTCGTTAAGCAACACATACCTGTATAGCTTATGCTTTCAGCTTTTTAAATTCAATGCTTGTGTGGGTTTACGAGATATAGCAGTGCAGTAAAGAAATCAAATCACCTTCATTAAAATGACTGGATTACCATTTCTTAAAGTAAAGTAGGTACTAATTTTAGAGGTGTTCAATCTACAGAGCCTACAAGCTACTTGATTTCACCATCAACCACAAAGCAGATGCATTCTCTTAAAATGTGTTTCCTCACCATTTTCCTGTGACGTTGTTGCCTCCTTCCCGGTAACGTGTTCTGCCAGCTCTGACAAGTTTTCATCCACTGGTCGGGTGCTGCGCAGGCTCATAGACAAACGTCTCTTAATAATTTTCATGCGGTCCATCAGAGCTCATTTCCTTTAGGTGCCTGCAAGGACACTCAGAAGTTTGTCAAATCCGGGAACTACAACCCACACACACATTTAAAACCCCACCCATTCCTTACACCTCTAAGTGGTGATTACAACACAGTGCACTATAATTACGCGATGAAAACAGTTCCCATGTCAGTGATGTACGGACAAAGCAACTAGGCTATTAGACTATGTACAAACTGATTGGTTCGTGAAGACCAGTAATCAGAATACCCACTTTTAATATACAGCATTTTTAAAAACATTTCTAGATGTGATATTACTAACAGGTGCCTCAAAGAACTTTGTCAGTACTAACACTTCCTGGTATTATTATCAGTAACTGGTGCATGTTCTTTTATCATGTACAATATAATAGTTATAATGCCACAGCTCATAGAGGTAAATATTTGGGTACATGTGGGAATAAGACAGATCAACTTAAGCAATCCAATTTACTCCAACATAACACAATTTCCTTTTTGGTGCAACAAAGTGTGTTAAAAAAAAGTGTTACCTACACTCATCAACCACTTTTTTAGGTACACCTTGTTTCTACACACTGTCCATTTCATCAGCTCAAATTACCATACAGATGCACTTCTACAATTACAGACTGCAGTCCACTTGTTTCTCTACATTTATTGTTAGTCTCCTTTGCTTTGTTCTCCACTCTGTTCCCACAGGACCACCACAGAACAGGTACTACCGTGATGTGAAAAAGTGTTTGCCCCCTTCCTGATTTCATTTTGTTTGTTTTTTTCTTTTCGGAACATCAAACCAATTTAAATATTAGTCAATGACAACACAAATAAACACAAAATGCAGTTTGTAAATGAAGGTGTTTATTGTTAAGCGAGAAAAAAATCCAAACCTAGTTCACTGTCTCTAGCCACAGCCAGACCTGGTTATTGCCACACCTCTTCTCAATCAGGACATCACTTAAATAGAACCTGCCTGACAAAGTGAAGTACACCAAAAGATCCTTAAAAGCTACACACCATCCCGAGATCCAAAGAAATTCAGGAGCAAATGAGAAAGAAAGTAATTGAGATCTAACTGTCTGGAAGGGTTATAAAGTCATTTCTAAAGCTTTGGGACTCCAGCGAACCACAGTGAGAGCCATTATCCACAATTGGAGAAGACATGGAACAGTGGTGAACCTTCCCAAGAGTGGCTGGCCGACCAAAATTACCCCAAGAGCGCAGCGACGACTCATCCAAGAAGTCAAAAAAGACCCCACAACAACATCCAAAGAACTGCAGGCCTCACTTGCCTCAGTTAAAGTAGTGTTCATGCCTCCACCATAAAAAAAAGAGACTGGGCAAACATGGTCTGCATGGCAGAGTTCCAAGACGAAAACCACTGCTGAGCAAAAAGAACATTAAAGCTCGTCTCAATTTTTCAAGAACACATTCTGCGGACTGACGAGACAAAAGTTAAACTCTTTGGAAGGTGTGTGTCACATTACATCTGGCGTAAAAGTAACACAGCATTTTAGAAAAAGAACATTATACCAACAGTAAAATATGGTGGTGGTAGTGTGATGGTCTGGGGCTGTTTTGCTGATTCAGGACCTGGAAGACTTGCTGTGATAAATGGAACTATGAATTCTGCTGTCTACCAAAAAATCCTGAAGGAGAATGTCCGGTCATCTGTTCATGACCTCAAGCTGAAACAAACTTGGGTTCTGCAGCAGGACAATGATCCAAAACACACCTGCAAGTCCACCTCTGAATGGCTGAAACAAAACAAAATGAAGACTTTGGAGTGGCCTAGTCAAAGTCCTGACCTTAATCCTATTGGTATGCTGTGGCATAACCTTAAAAACGCCGTTCATGCTCGAAAACCCTCCATTGTGGCTGAATTACAACAATTCTGCAAAGATGAATTGGCCAAAATTCCTCCACAATGCTGAGAAAGTCTCATTGCAAGTTATCGCAACCTCTTGGTTGCAGTTGTTGCTGCTAAGGGTGATCCAACCAGTTATTAGGTTTAGGGGGCAATCACTTTTTCACACAGGGTCATGTAGGTTTGGATTTTTTTTTCTCCCTTAATAATAAACACCTTCATTTAAAAATTGCATTTTGTGTTTACTTGTTTTGTCTTTGACTAATATTTAAATTGGTTTGATGTTCCGAAACACTTAAGAGTGGCAAACATGAAAAAAAAAATAGAAAATCAGGACGGGGGCAAACACTTTTCCACACCACTGTATGTGGCTGGTAGATCATTCTGAACACTGCAGTGACACTGACGTGGTGGTAGGGGTGTTCAATATGTGTCGTCTACAATAAAATCTAAATTGTTGTTTTAATGAGATGCTTTGCAAAAAAAAGAGTTTTAAGAGTTTGTGTATTCACTGCATCATGTAGGGCAGACAACTGCGTACTGAGTGCATGAACAAACCAAGCTAGCGTTCCAGCTAAAAAAGCATGACTAAAGTTAAAAATGAGTGAACAAACTGTGCCAGGGAATAAAATACAGACACCACCAGCCTCGCAGTCTAAGTAAGCAGATTTCATTGCTAGATGCTGCTCATCCTCATGGGCATGGAGGTTGTATGACTTACCCACTCATTCCTTGGTCAGGGTCAGCAGCTAGCAGGTGCTTATCCAGTGATACAGGGAGAAAGGCAGGAACAACCCTAGACAGGGCGCCAATCCATTGCAGACCACAGACTCACAGACTCATCCAAACACTGACACACTAGGGGCACTTTAGAAACTACAAATAACCTAATACCCGTCTTTGGACTGTGGGAGGAAACCGGAGTACCCGGAGTAAAGCCACACGGACATGCAGACTCCACACAGAAAGAACCCTGGTTGCTCCACCTCTGATTGAACCCAGGACCTTCTTGGTCTGAGACGACAGTGCTACCCACACACAACACCAATGTGAAAAAGAGCTGATGCCAAAAAAATAATCCTGTGAACTATTAGTGAACTCAATTCAGATTACTCCATGAGCATCCATAAAACAATCAAAGAATTTGAATTTACTAAACATTCATAAAACCATGAAAGGTTTTCTTTTTTCCCCCCCTTTTCCTGGACTTGCATGAAAATTAAGAAGTATCAGAGATGGACTACTTTTCACCTAGTTTAACTGTGACACAGCAAAGTTTGTTCCTAAACAGTGGTGAAACCAATGACTAACAACCTTGTTTCACTGTAAAAGATGCATAGAAAACAACCAGCCTAGTTAAAATTCTCTGCTTCTCTCAGTTTATTATTTTAATGTTCTGGGTTCCAGAGTGCAGCACACCCGTCACATGGCCTTGTATGAGATCACAGACAAACTATTACAAAAGATAAACCCTGCACTGAAGGGGACATGGTAAAGGACTGTCAGGGTTTATACCAGTTACTCCTTTTCTTGAGAAGGTTACGTGACAAACACACAAACAAAACACTTCAACTATGACCAGGCAAATATCAGCTAGTTAACAGGCTAAAAATTGGGTAGCTGCAGCTGAAATTGTTGTATGTTCTCATTAGAATGAGGCTAATAAAGTTTAAAAAAGATAACTGAGGTAAATTTGCAGCACAGCCGGTAGTATGCTACACCATATGACAGAACTTTTTACTTTACTGCATACTACATACAGGGGGCAGTATGCAGTACATACTAGTGTAGTATGCAGTATAGTAGTGGGCCATTTCGAATACAGCCATGTTTTAGGTTAACTGACTATGCTAAAGTGGCCCTAGTGTGTGTGTGCCCTACGATTGGAACCCTATCTAGGGTTGTTCCTCAATTAGGCAGGCACCGGTTCTCCTGCAACCCATCCAGAATTGAGCAAATAAGAAAGTGAAATGACTAGATGAATGGCTAAATGAATGTATGAATATTTCAGAAAACAAAGTATAGTGGCTCTTGAAGACAAAGACTTCTTGTCATGTCACTTTCACTGCTATAGAACATCAAGACCTACTATTAGTTTTAATTACACTTACTCTTCCAATTATATTGAAGCAGCTCTCCTGCTCTTATGTTCTGTATGCTTAATTAGCCATTTTAGCTACTTGGTCTGTTGCCAAAATGCCTCTTTCTACTCTTAAAAAAAGGTCAACACAGAAAGACTGATTTAGTTTTACCAATGAGTGGCCCTTCTGTGCATGGACTTACTAAGTTTAGGGCCTCTTTTATTGATTAAGTGTACTGTCCTGCACTATTTGAGTTAGCATCTGTACCCTTACAGAACTGCTGGAACGCCAACCAAAAATGCTGCAAAGTGAACATCTGTATATTACCATAATGGTGATTATACAAATAAAAAGTAAGAAATAATTCTAAAGTCAAATAAATAATAATAATAATAATAATAATAATAATAATAATAATAATAATAATAATAATAATAATGCAGTCAATAATACAAACGTCAAGTTTTGCCCAATTACCAACCTGAGCACTTTAATACTGAGTATCTACTGATTACCCTCCTCATATGATATTGACTTTAGTGAATATATGGCATGGCTTTGCTTTAGGTAAAACATGCACAATGACAAAACAACTTTTCTCAAAAAAAAAATCTTTATATTACCAGCTTTCTTTTCAAAGAATAAGAACATAGTTTAAAAACAGATCTCACTTTATCAATCTTGCTTTATCATGTTGGCTGGTTTGAAGACAGCCATGTTACTTGTATCTCAAGAAACACTGCACACTGCAGATATTATAGGTGGCTGTTAAAATCCTTTGATTTTATCTTCTATAGTACTACGGCAGGCATTCAGGCAAACATTTTCACTGCCACAAGTCCATTACTCTACAAGTATAAGACATCAGCTTAGCCTGCATCTCATCTTCATGAGCTGCAGGGAAAACAGAATCCATCCAACCTAGTCTAGTGCTCCGAGTACACCATTACAGTGAGTGTTTTGCTTGTACTTTTCAATCCATTTCTCATTAAATTACATGAGATTTTTCAACACTTTATTATAAAATAAGCATTGTGTTAATTATTTTTGCCAACTGTAGTTTAATGTAACTATTTTATGTGCAGCTGTTAATAAGGTAGGCTTGTATGATTTTTAAAGAATTTAATTGTAAATCATGGTGGAAAATAAGTGTTTGGTCACCCACAAACATGCAAGATTTCTGGCTCTCACAGACCTGTAACTTCTTCTTTAAGAAGCTCTTCTGTCCTCAAACAGTCAAGACTCCAAACTCAACCATGGCCAAGACCAAAGAGCTGTCAAAGGACACCAGGAAGAAAATTGTAGACCTACACCAGGTTGGGAAGAGTGAATCTACAATAAGCAAGCAGGTTGGTGTGAATAAATCAACTGTGGGAGCAACTGTAAGAAAATGGAAGACATACAAGTCCATTGATAATCTCCCTCGATCTGGGGCCCCACGCAAGATCTCATCCCATAAGGTCAAAATGATCATGAGAACAGTGAGCAAAAATCCCAGAACTACACGGAGGGACCTGATTAATGATCTGCAGAAAGCTGGGACCAAAGTAACAAAGGCTAGCATCAGTAACACACTACGGCGAGAGGGACTCAGATCCTGCAGTGCCAGGCGTGTCCCTCTGCTTAAGCCAGTACATGTCCAGGCACGTTTGAAGTTTGCCAGAAAGCATATGGATGATCGAGAAGACGATTGGGAAAATAACAAATTGGGAAAATATCAAATTGTTAAAAAATCAAATCATCGTGTTTGGAGGAGGAAGAATGCTGAGTCACATCCCAAGAACACCATAAATACTGTGAAGCATGGGGGTATAAACATCATGCATTGGGGCTGGTTTTCTGCAATGGGGACAGGACGACTGATCCGTGTTAAGGGAAGAATGAACGGGGCCATGTATCGTGAGATTTTAAGCCAAAACCTCCTTCCATCAGTGAGAGCATTGAAGATGGAACATGGCTGAGGCTTCCAGCATGACAATGACCCCAAACACACCGTTCGGGCAACAAAGGAGTGACTCCGTAAAAAAAACATTTCAAGGTCCTGGAGTGGCCTAGCCAGTCTCCAGACCTCAACCCCATAGAAAATCTATGGAGGGAGTTCAAAATCCGTGTTGCCCAGCCACAGCCCCAAAACATCACTGCTCTAGAGGAGATCTGCATGGAGGAATGGGCCAAAATACCAGCTACAGTGTGTGCAAACCTGGTGAAGACTTAAAGGAAATGTTTGACCTTTGTCATTGCTAACAAAGGTTATCCCAGAAGCTGAATCTGTTCATCTGAACATAGGTTTTGGAGGAACGATGGTTTGAACGCGGAGTATAAGAAGCCATTTTTGTAAAAAGGGAATGTCCATCCCTGAACCATGGAGGGGGCCTCAGAGTACACCTCTCAGCATCTTACAACGCCGCCATCGCAGCCCTTCCGCAATCCTGTGTGAATGGCACACGTGGCCATTGTCATTAATGGTTATGTCAATCTGCATATTAAACTAATCACCGGTCCCATTGTTATGCAATGGTGCTGGTACCAGTCGTTATGCAAATGTGCTATATATAATATTGGGGAAGTTTTCCATCTAGCTGAGACTGAAGAAGTCACTTAGATGAGTGATGAAACGTTTCTCCGACAAAACCTTATGTCCAGACGAACAGATTCAACTTCTGGGATTTTCTTATCTGGATTATTGAGCATGCATCAAGACGTTAAAACAAAGGTTATGTTACAAAGTATTGAGTTGAACTTTTGTTATTGACCAAATACTCATTTTCCACCATGATTTACAATTAAATTATTTAAAAATCCTACAATGTGATTTCCTGGATTTTTTTTCTCATTTTGTCTCTCATAGTTGAAGTGTAGCTATGATGAAAATTACAGACCTCTCTCATCTTTCTAAGTAGGAGAACTTGCACAATCAGTGGCTGACTAAATACTTTTTTTGCCCCACTGTATATTTCACTGTACGTATTTCTGAAGGCCTTTTCCCAACCACGTTTTCATTTCAAAACGACAGTTTACAAAACAAAGGCTTTACTTGAGTCAATAACTGTGGGGTTGGGCAGAATAAGGGAACTGGGTAACACAGATAGATGTAAATATCATCAATCTGTTGAGACATCCCAATAGATGGTGTTCATCCCCTCCTAATGGCATTACAAACATTGGGGCAAATCACAGGCTTGTTCAGAGTTTGAAATAGCACTACACCGACAGAGGATGTAACAAGATGGTTTAAGGCAACTTAAGCAATTATAGTGACCTATAGAGCAATAACGATCAATTTGTTTAGCTTGATTAAAACTGATCTGAACCAGAATCAGACGCAGCCATGCAGATATCCTATAAATAAGGAAGACCAGCTAAACCAGGGGTGCACCACTGCGGTAGTGGGGGGGGGGGGGGCGGCACTGTCCAAGACACTAATTCTTCTACTTAAACATACCCACCTTCTTCTTCTTCTTTCGGCTTCTCCCTTTATCAGGGGTCGCCACAGCGAGTTCAACTTTTCCACCTCCACATCCTCTACTCTCACCCCAACTCCCTGCATATCTTCATTTACCACAACCATATAACTCCTCTTTGGTCTTCCTCTCCGTCTCTTGCCTGGCAGCTCCATCGCCAACATCCTCCTACCAATATATCCTCTATCCCTCCTCTGCACATGTCCAAACCATCTCAGTCTTCCCTCTCGAATTTTGTCTCCCAAGTTTCCAACCTGTGCTGTCCCTCTGATGATCTCATTCCTAATCCTGTTTATCCTGGACACTCCTAAAGAGAACCTCAACATCTTAAGTTCTGCCACCTCCAGCTCTGCTTCCTGTCTCTTTGTCAGTGCCATTGTCTCTAACCCATACAACAAGGCTGGTCTCACTACTCTCTTATAAATCTTCCCTTTCATTTTTGCTGCGATCTTTTTGTCACACAGCACTCCTGATACTCTTCTCCACCTACTCCATCCTGCCTGTACTCCCTTCTTCACCTCCTTTCCACACTCCCCATTTCCTTGGACAGTGATCCCAAGTACCTGAACTCCTGTACCTTTGTGACCACTGATCCCTGTAGCCTGACTGTTCCACCTGCCTCCCTTTCATTTACACACATGTATTCTGTCTTCTGTCATAAGCTTTCTCCAAATCCACAAAGACGAGGTATAGCTCTTTCTGGCCTTCTCTATACTTCTCCATCAGCAGTCTCAAAGCAAAAATCGCATCCATGGTGCTCTTCCTTGGCATGAAACCATACTGTTGTTCACACACGGTCATCTCCTGTCTAAGCCTAGTTTCCACAGCTCTCTCCCAAATCTTCATTGTGTAGCTCATCAACTTTATGCCCTTGTAAGAGCCACAACTCTGTACATCATCCTTCTGCTTGAAAATTGGTACAAACCTGGCAATTAACAGATGTGTGTAATCAGGTGTCTTTGAAAACCTAAATCAGCAAACTTTCCTAGGTACTAGATCTACAGGACCGGAGCTGTGCACTCCTGAGCTAAGCAATCAAATTCAAAGAAAAAATAATGCCTTATGTACCTTACGCTGCTCATCCCACTAACTGTTCTTCCAATTGAAAGGAACTTAATGAGTCGCTACCAAGCTATTTTTTCAGTGAGTGACAAAGGAAAGCCTGAAATGTTTGCTTCCTTAGTTTTTTGTGAATACGGATATAGGCTCCATTGGGTTCTAAATGGCTGCGTCAGATTCGATTTCAGATCAGTTTAAATCAGGTTTAACAAAATTAACATTTTGTAAATTCAACTGGTTAACTTGCCATCACCATTTTGTTCCACCCTCCACAGGTATAGTGCTATTTCAAACTCTGAAAAAGCCTGTGATTTGCCCCGATGTTAGTCCTGCCATTAGGAGGGTATGAACATCTAATGAGATGTCACAACAGATTGATGACCCAGTGCCCTTATTCTGCCCAACACTTCAATAAAATCCATATTTGTTTAGGGTTCAACTCAGCAGTCCACCCAGCCAAGAGAGGAGATATAATCGTTCACTGAGAACTTGCAAGGACCAGCCAAACACCATTACAGTACCTGTTCATCCTGAAAAGTGTCGTTTCGAAATAAAAACGTGACTAGGCGATGTTTTACCAATTTTCCAATGTACAATTTTAGTGAGCCCATTTTGGGTTGTAACGAGTGGTTATTTGAGTTCCTGTAGCCTTTCTATCAGCTCAAACCAGTCTAGCCATTCTCCTCTGACCTCTGGCATCAACAAGGCATTTTTGCCCAGTGAACTGCCACTTGCTGGATTTTAGCCTCGGTAAACTCTAGAGATGGTTATGCATGAAAATAACAGTAGATTGGCAGTTTCTGAAATACCCAGACTAGCCCATCTAGCACCAACAACCATGCAGCATTCAGTCACTTCAATCACCTTTCTTCCCTATTCTAATGCTTCGTTTGAACTTCAGGTTCGTCTTGACCATGTCTACATGCCTAAATAAAAGCAACGAGTTGCTGCCATGTGATTGGCTGGTTAGATATTTGCACTATAGAGCAGTTGAAAAGGTGTACCTAATTAAATGGCCAGTGAATGTATATGCTTTGAAGACATTTCATATTAGTCTTGTTAACCATACTGTTGTGTTCCTAGCAATTTTTCCCATTTCAGTTTTTTCCTCCATCATAACTATGGGTTTCGTCATCTCACTCACTGCCCACATTAACTTCATCCAGTTCAGGGCCTACCCAGCAGTACAGGGCACTATTCCATCCCTGGGCAGGAAGGCATGCACACCTATAAACACACAGACACTCTTTTACACATGCCAACTGACCTGGTGTGTGGCTTCGAAATATGGGAGGAAACCCATGCAGACAAGAACAGGACGTGGTCAGGCCAGGACTCAAACCTGGGTCTCTGGAGCTGTGAGGCGAATATACACTCACTGCCCATCTTATGTACGCCTTCATGATTCTACACCTTCTGTCCATTTTCACAGCTCCATTTACCATATAGATGCACTTTGTAGTTTTATATTTACTGAATGCAGTCCGTCTGATTTTCTACATACTTTTGTTACTCACCTTTACTCTGTTCTGTAATGGTTAGAACAACCACAGATCAGGTACTATTTGGGTGGTGGATCATTCTCAGCACTGCAGTGACACTGATGTGCTGAAATAATTGGATCAGAAACAGCAGTGCATCTGGAGTTTTTAAGCACCATGTTCACTAACTGTGCACTCTATTAGACTCATCTACCTTATTGCTTCGCCTTGTAGATGTAAAGCCAGAGACAGAACCTCATCTGTTGTTTGAGAGTTTTATTAGTCATCCTCTAGTCCTCTAGGATGCTACCTACAGGATGCTGGTGGCTGGACATTTTTGGTTGGTGGACTATTCTCAGTCCAACAGTGACACTGGGGTGTTTAAAAGCTCTGGCAGCACTGCTGTGTTTGATCCACATGTACCAGTGCAACAGTCACTAACAGACCTCCACCACGTCAGTGTCACCGCAGGGCAGTGAATGATCCACCACCCAAACATTACCTGAGCTGTGGTGGTTATCTAATGGTCAGGACAGAGTAAAAACCATTAACAAAGTACGAAGAGAAACAGATGGAATACATTAGGTAACTGTAGAACTACAAAGTGCATCTATATGGAAGGTGTAATTGATAAAATGAGCAATGACTGTAAAAGTGCACCCAAGAAAGTGACCAATGAGAATGTCTTCATGACTTTGTCGAGAAATTGAATATATAATACACAAAACTAATGATAATTGTTGTAAAGCCTTTGTTGGTTATTTGTTCACTTGACTGCTTTACTTAGAAGCACGATAGCAATCCAGTTTGAACCGAATCCAATACAAACTACAGCGTTTGTTGAGATTCTAATTAGATTCTGCTCTAATAAAGCGAGGCTGACTTGTTTACCCAGCTACCTTATCAAGTTTCCTAATCCACACATGTCTGCCCTAATTTGCATGACACTACGGCCAGACTACAGCACGTCATTATCCGTAGTATCGATACTAAAGCTAGCTAGTTAGCTCTGCGTGTTTTGCTCCGGGTGTTGGGTTAGGCTCAACACATAAGACAACACGTTCATTTTGATCGAAACTACAGATCTGTAATGGATGGGGCCGTCTGCTAACAATTCACCGTAGCAGCCGAAACACTGCCTAAAACTAGTGCTACCTACGAGTCATTTAATCTGCCTGCTTCCATCCATTCATCACTTTAGCTACGTAGTTAGCCTTGCTGGGTGGTAATCTAGCCATATTCTTCACACAGATAGTTCGCACAAGGAACAAAACCGATTGTCTTGTTGGAAAAGACTAGTTCTTCATCGCTCCAGAATTTTGCTAATTAGCTGTTCAAGCAACCGAGGCTAAGCTTTGGAGGCTATCCGTGTTGAAGCTGGTCTTTGTTGTTGTTAGCTGGACAAAGTTAGCTAGCGGTACAGTAGTTCAGAAGCCCATTAGCACCCAGTGAAATCAGTAAAGTAAGGTAGTACAGTCTAGAAAATATAATACGTTTATTACGTTGGCCAAACACACAATCATCCAGTATATAACGTTGTGGGACGTAACACGGACTGTGTTTAAATGTGGATACAGAATATACAGAAATGTACATATGTCGATTGGCATTATTTAGTTTAAGTGGAGACCAAACATTAAACCATATTAAAATGCGAACAATTATACATGAGTGCATTACATGTATACCTGTCCTGAAATCCCGAGATGGACCGACACTCCAGCTGCAGTATCCTAGCGTCCCGAGAGAGCGAGCTGAACTCGCTGCGTCAACTTCGCGTTTTAAAAGCGAATAAATAGGTATATAAATAAACAAACCATAAGACAAACAGATGGCACAATCAGACAGAAGGCATGATATTGCGTATATCTTGATCGACGTTGGCATTTACGTTGTGTTCAACTGCAATTACACTATCATATCCTGGTCCCACAGCCAGTGGGATGCCCGAAACCTCCAATACTGAGTAGGAATGTGAGAAAGCCACATGACCCATCCCGGAAAACACAGCAAGAGGTGTGCTGTGTGTACACACTCGCTTCGGAACAATGATCAGTGATTCTTCTCGCAGTGTGGCCTGTTCCCGTTTCGTTTCAATCTTTGGCTTCTCATATTTCTGTCAGATAGTGCGGTGTTGTCTTAACACGTATGTGGCGAACAGACTATCGTCTGATTTAGGATGTTATATTTCGCTTTCACCGCCCATTTTTGGTTTACACTGATTATCGTGGCCTTAGAAACAACAATGTATACTTGGTCAAATGTTTTTTTTATATACTCCACCACTGTCCAGTATGTTGCTGGTCACTATATTTTGTATTTATTTTCTTACAAAGTAATTGCAGTTGTCTTATACAAACTGAAGGTATGCTCCGTTTAACGACGAAATTAGGTTCTGAGAAACAGGACGCTGACTGAAGTGGATGGTCGGCTTCTCCTTTCGGCTTCTCCCTTTATCAGGGGTCACCACAGCAAGTTAAACGTTTCCACCTCACCCTGTCCTCTACTGTCACCCCAACTCCCTGCATATCTTCATTTACCACTACCAAATAACTCCTCTTTGGTCTTCCTCTCCGTCTCTTGCCTGGCAGCTCCATCTCCAACATCCTCCTACCAATATATCCACTATCCCTCCTCTGCACATGTCCAAACCATCTCAGTCTTCCCTCTCGCATTTTGTCTCCCAATTTTCCAACCTGTGCTGTCCCTCTGATGATCTCATTCCTAATCCTGTCCACCCTAGACACTCCTAAAGAAAACACTGACTGAAATGGACGGTAACCGGACATAATCACGCAGTTTTTTTTTTAATGGTACTGAAATGTAAATATAAAGGCTTCACAAAAAACTATGTGCAAATACATAAATGTGCCAGAGATACTGCTGTATACAAGAGTGGAAGCTCAAATTGTTAAACGTATGCTAAACCGTTCACAATAACTATAGAAAATACATTAACATACTGTCACGATCGTGTGTAGGGGAAAGCTGTGGACCTAAAAAGGATGGATCTGATACTATTGTTTGACAGTATTATGAAAAACATCAAAGATCAGCCAGATAAAACAGAGTCAGGGAGTAAATGTGAACCAGTTTTTAGTTATAGGTTAGAGAGAATATACAGGTAGTGAGGTTAGTAAGGTAGTTACACTCACACAAACGTCTCACTATACTTGAGGACTTTCCACTGACATAATGATTACTGTAGGTAATTAATGTTACACCTACACCTACCCCTAACCTCACGAACCTAAAGCAAATCTTTAGGCCATTTTGGTTTTTCAAATAAAATTTGCAGTTCTTGGAAAAAAGCAATTACAGAAGTGAGGACCGGCAAAACACTCCAAAACCCAAAGTCAAAAATTCTCTGTTGCACTATCCAGGTGGGGACTTTCCACAGACATAATGATTACTGTAGCTAATTAATGCTATACCTACTCCTACCCTCAGTGCCTCATGGGTCCAGACTAAAAAGACTGTGTGACTATAGTAATGTCTGGTCACCTTTCATTTTGATGAAACATCCTGTTTCACAGAATGTAGAGTGGTCATTAAGGGTTAGCCTAGCGGTTAAGGTACTGGACTTTGGACCAGAAGGTCCAGGGTTCAAATCTCACCTCTGCCAAGCTGCCACTGTTGGGTCCTTGAGCAAGACCCTTAACCCACAATTGCTTGGACTGTAAGACTGAATTGTAAGTCGCTCTGGATAAGGCTGTCTGCTAAATGCTGTAAATGGAAATGGAAGGACGAATACCAGCAATTAATCTATTTGCATATCGTATAAGACAAATAACTGCAATTACTTTGTAAAAATATAAGCAAGAAAGATAATGACCAGAAACATGCTGGAAAGAATGGGTCGAGTATGTTTCATAGAACGTAGTGCGTTGTTAAACAGAGCACACCTGTAGTATGTCCATTATAGTTAACAGTGGGGATTAGGTTATTTTAGGTACAACCATCCTTTTCACACCAAATAGTTCAAACTTTGTCTCATCTCATCAGTTCCAGCCAAGGTTCTACTGGTGTCTGGCAAATTCATCTGAATGTCTGAAAATTGATGGTGCTAAATAAGACATGTAATTTTTTTTAAATAACTGTTTTTCATAATGAAAACAAACATCTTAAACATTCATTCAATTAAAAGATAGAGCCCCTCAGATTTCCAGTGTAATATTTGGTTAAGGATGTTTTTACCATACCCTTTTTTACCCATCTGTATGAAGGGAGTCAAGAATTCCAGATGTGTAATTCTATTTTAGAGTTCACATTTTATTCAGTAATTGGGTAACCGGAAGTGACTGTCCAAGGTTCCTGCATACACTACCAGTTACAATTTTGTAGCCGTGTGTAAAAAAGCATTTTCAGACAGATTTAAGAAATTTTACATAATTACTTTTTGCATAATTTAACAGTTCATCCCTACGTATAAATGATTTTCTCTTTGATTACTCTCAGTGCAGATCATTCATTCTGATGTCACTACCAAACCAAAAGACAGATGTTGGACATTCTGAGAGCAGTGTAGTGCTGGTAGTACTGAGCTATTGATTTGATTTTTTAACATTGGCATGCTTATTGGTCACTATTAAAGGTTACTTATGTTGGTTGCACACTGTAGGCATAGTTATAGACTAAAGGTCATTGTTTCGCATGCAATTCAACTTGTAGTTCCTTCAGCAAATGTAGGTCTGGTTAACAATAAACAAAATGCTTTTTGCAATAAAGGTGCCAGTAATCCGACTGATTTTGTATAGAATCACTTTAGAAAGTGGTTTGGTTGTCAAGTAGAAGAAACTACAAGGTCTTTACATATCTGCTTAGTATACACTTTATTATTCAGTTTATATAATAAAAGGGAGTCAATATTTCAAAGTCGACATTAAGTATTCAAAAGTTGTTTAAAAAAATGTGAAAACTCATGAATTCTTAAGTATTTGCAAAGAGATGGTAGATGAGAATTCTAGTAATGGGAAATATGCAACTCAGTTGTAAATATAAGCATATTTTGAAATGGACAGGTATACAACATGTTTATGAAATTTGTTCTGTGTATAGTGACTGGGTACTGTATTCTTCTATCTTGCTGATCAAGTGAGAATGTGGAGGGCTTCCACGTGAATTTGGTTTTTCCACACCAACAAAGTAGAACGGCACATGAGAGATTCGTCCATTAGACCAGCACTACAAAAAAAAAAAAGAATGGCCATAAGAACCTATATTATACACTCCTCCTGGTGATTGGTTGTGATTATTATTTTTTAAATACAGTGATACCTCAATTCTCGTAGTTAATTCGTTCCAGAACACTTGTTGAGAATCGAAAACGATGAGTACCAAGCAAATCTTTCCCATAAGGAATAAGAAATTGAATTAATCCGTTCCAGACCCCCAGAAAATTCACACTATATAAGGCATTATACACATTAATGGAGTTGTATTGCACAGGTGCTCCCTGATTTACAAAGGGGGATATGTTCCGACAAAGCCATCATAAGTTAAAGGCATCATGAAACGAGGAGTTTAGCGAGTGTTTGTATCATAGCGGAGACGAGGCTCATTCGCATTTTCCAGTCCACCTTAAATAACTGTAGTTACATTATGGTGCCTGTACATGGCGATTCAGCCTCTTGATAAGTAATGATAAGTAAGTTAATGTTCAAAACACTTGCATTAACCTCCAGAAGGGCAAAGTTACTAACACAATGCTTATTTTAATAAAGTGCTGCAAAATCTTGTGTAATTTAGTGAGCAATGGATTTAAAGTGAAAAGTAAAAGAGAACACACTCTTGGTGAACTCAGGGCGCTAGCATAGCTGCTAAGCTATCTGAAGTCTGTGTTCTGGAGCATTCAATTTCTGTTTTGCTTACAGTTGGCTCTTATAAATTAAACTTTTTAGGACTCATGGTCACATTTCCACTTAGTATCCAGTACTGCAGATGTAAAAATAAAGAAAAATACAATAGCGGAGATCACTGAGCAAGGCTATTGTGAACCTGAATCACACTCTCTTGAATGTTTTGGCTGAAACGAGGCGCACGGCTCGACTCGTACACATTTAAGCAAGTGTGCCGAGTACCAAGCAACCGACGAGGACTGGGACAAATTTTTCTAGTCAAAATGCGTCAAGAACCGAATTCAACCAGTTGAAGGACCGGGGTACCACTGTATTTGCAATATTTTTGATAACTGTTCATTATTCTAGTCTAGAACACACACCATTAATTTCCTTCACAGCAAAACACACACTCACCACTGTAAGCAATGCACCATGCTGGAAGTGGGGATGGAACTGCATCAGTCTAGGCTCTGCTCCAGCCTCACCTCTCACAAAACCACTGAAACAGAGCAAAAAAAACAGGTATAGATCAGTAATAAATTATTTATGGGACAGAACATGGATATCTTTTTTAACCAATTGTGTCAGGATTTTACCATTTCCTAGTTAGGTCATGAGTAGGGATGTAACGATGCATTGTGATGCAAAAATGTCAATGTGCATTGTAGAGACTGATACCATCTAATGCCAAACCTCTTTGAACACCAGAAGGCACTTCCATCATGCTACCATATGCATTTTGAACTCCTAATTTATTTTAACTGCAGCAGTACTACAGTTTAAAATTTTATACAAAGAAAATTTCACATCATTTTGAATTGTTATCCTTCAGAAATAAAAAAAGGAATGTTTGAACTCTTATTTAAGATATTGTGAAGCTACAATAGAGCTTTTTATTTACAATTCTATACCTCTGTTTTAAGTCATTTCTTTTAATTGCAGTGGGATAAAGGATTTTCTTTTGTCAAAAACTTGTTCACAAAATTGTGCATCGTTTACACTTAAAACATAAAGTATGAAAATCTAATCATAAACTATCTCTGTATTGAAACTTTTTTTGCATCAGTTGCTGCGACTTATAACATAATAATTTAACAGTGTTTACATTAGCCTATCGTACAACATTACAATTTCATTAAACCAACAGATACATGAAACTAAATCACACACTTTAATAATGATCATGCTTCATTGTACAAACATTACAGCAGTGCTAAACTGAAAGCAAAATGCCTAGATCTCAGCACAGTGGAGATGATACACTATATGCAACACAGCTGTTTGGGATAAATAAATGTCTTTAAAAATTAAGTGTTTCAAACAATAAAAGAAAATAGAGAGAGAGACAAAGCCAAATGGATTTCCTTATTATTATACAATATTATTTAAATCAGTGTATTATTTACTTCTGACAAATAAAATCTTTAGGAAAACAAGTGTAGATAGTGTATGATTGTTTAATACTCACCACGGTAGCAATTCAAAGACTGGGCTGGAACGCGTTTTAAACACAGCAATGATGGCAGGATGATTATAGACCTGAGCATTGCCTGGTGAGAAAGATCAAACCAAGTCTTCATGTTTATATTACAACAAATATACAGTACAGTGTAAAAGTGGTATAATGACCATATATAACATGTTGTCAATGATTGTCACTCCATAATACACTGATCGTCATCCCAATCTTTGTGAACTTGAGCATCTTAGCTTCATCACCCTGTTCCCGTCCAAAAAACTGGTTTCTTGGCTGCTACCCTTTCAAAAACATCTTTCCTGCTCAAGCTTCAGACTGTAGAAGAGCTGGCATCCCAGTGAAGCTGCCAGATGCTGCTGTTGCGGAAGTGTAAGGGTTTATTTTTCAGTTTTTTAATACTGCATGTAAACTTTTAGTATTTTCTGGTTGTATTGTAAATAGGCTGAATATTAATTATATATGGTCATTATAACATTGCTAGAACCACTGTATATCTAATCTAAATGGTGGCTTGCACAGTACTGTATACCTATTAAGTGTTTGCAAGCATGTCACTGGTTCTGCAAAAGGGCTTATGACTAAACTTTGCTCAAATGCTGAATGAAAAGGACAGTCTAGTCCCCGTATGATGACAGCAAGAAACCCACAGTGGAAGTTCAGTCCACCACCTGGGTGCCAGTACAGAGAATGGTCTTGATTTTCTTCCTTTAGGTCTTGAGTGGCTGCTCCAGTTCCAGTTTCGAAGGGTATGATGTAGAGAGACAGCATCGTTTGATCAAAGCCTATAGCTAGGAAAAGGCTGGTCCATTTTGGCTTTGTAGCCAAATCAGTGAATCAGTGTTCAAAATCTGATCCAGATGGCTACCAGGAACAAGTGAAGTGAATGCAGCAGTGGGGTGGTGTGATAGAACCTGAAAACCAGATGTGCTTATGCATTCTAGATCAGTTGCAGAGGTCCGACTGTATGCAAATAAAGTCCTGACAGTCCAGTTTTGATATAAAAAGAGACTGAACAAGCACTTGGGTGGCTTCCCTGAAGAGGAAAGGTTGCCAAATGGCCAGGTTACATTGACAATATGAACAGAGAGGCTTGGCTGGTTATTAAAACCTACTCTGGACGTGCCTGAGATGGAGAACTTATTTAGGGAGATTAATACGATTTTGACAAGGGCACATGTCCTCAGGAATCTAAAACAGCTCAGTCTTGCTGTGGTTTACCTTCGAAAGATGAGTTGACATCCATGATGTGATGTCCTCCAATTAGTAAATAAACATGTCCTGCATTTAGTAAATAAACAGAGTGCCTGTTTCAGCTGAATAATGACATGTATAATTTAAAACGTGTGTTACTAAACAAGTACTACTCCTTCTTACTTTGATGCTTTATGCTGTTTACCCCAAAGCAGTGGCAATTTTTCAGAAGACTGTTTATAAGTGCAAACATTTCTGTACTTTGCTATTTTTACAAGAGCAGTTGCCATTTTATTTGTACACAGAGGTAAAATCTTTCTTTAGCATCACTAACACTAGCATTCAGCTCCTTCCAAAGATGCTCAACAGGATTTCGATCAGGGCTCATAGCAGGCCACTTCAGATTAGTCCAGTGTTTCCTGTTAGCCATTCTTGGGTGTTCTTAGATGCGTTTTGGGTCATTATCCTGTTGCAAGACCCATGACCTGCAACTGAGACCAAGCTTTCTGACACAGGGCAGCACATTTCTCTCTAGAATTCCTTGATAGTCTTGAGACTTCATTGTACCCTGCACAGATTCAAGGCACCCTGTGCCAGATGCAGCAAAGCAGCCCCAGAACATAACAGAGCCTCCTCCATGTTTCACAGTAGGGACAGAGTTCTTTTCTTGATATGCTTCATTTTTCCATCCGTGAACATAGAGCTGATGTGCCTTGCCAAATAGCTCCATTTTTGTCTCATCTGTCCACAGGACATTCTCCCAGAAGCTTTGTGGCTTGTCAACATGTAGTTTGGCAAATTCCAGTCTGGCTTTTTTATGTTTGGTTTTCAACAATGGTGTCCTCCTTGGTTGCCTCCCATTAAGTCCACTTTGGCTCAAACATCGACGGATGGTGCGATCCGACACCTGAGACAACTCTTTCCTTTGCTTCCTCTGGTCCACATTGAGTGTGGCACACACCTTGTCACCAAACAGCACAGTGACTATCTGAAGCCCTATATATAGGCCCACTGACTGATTACAAAATTGTAGACACCTGTGATGCTAATTAGTGAAAACACCTTGATTTAACATGTCCCTTTGGTCACATTTTTCAAGGGTACCATCATCTCTTTCCAGGCCTGTTTCATGAGTTTATTTTTTTTAAATAATTCTGCTGAAGCATGGTTGAAAAGCAATGTCTGACTTCCATTTGTTCATTTTCATAGACTTTGTATTTATTATTACTTTTGTCAGATTAAAGTTATTTCCGTTACCATTGTGGGTTTTTCTTTCATTAACTGAGGGGTACCAACAATTTTGTCCATGTGTGTGGTGTCGCATAACATCCAGGGTACGTTCTGTGAAATTGCACATTATGTGATCTTGATGCTGCCTGAACAGCATATTATACACGTAGCAAAGCTATATGGGATATTGTGTTCCAGTATGGACTAAATAGCCAAGATACTGCAGTGTTTTCGATTTAATATCAATATTGACGACTACATCTGGATTTTCTATTTTACTATACAAGATGGTTAAAATCTTATTTCACTGTAGAGCTGTAGATTCACATGCTCTCTCCCTCGATCTGGCACAAACAAACTCTGAGCTGCATTGCAAAGAGACAGTTCGTGTTATGGTGTGTCGCAACAACGGAAACTAAATTATGTCAGAAACTGTACTGTATACAAACAGTTCAGCTGTCACATTACCCCATTCACAGCCGTACTATGGTGGCACTGTCCCATAACCCATGCATGGTTTACCCACAGCTGAGCGCAGATCCAGCACACATAATCGACCTGAATGGTAACACCTGGGGCTTAGAAGTAGCTCAGTGCCAGCTAAACGTTGCTCAGCATTAAGTGTCCTCGCCGCTGATACTGCATTTGTTTTAAACAACGCTTTACTTAAAAAAGCTTTCTGAACTTGCGCCTGCGCTGTCTCGTGTCATTACAGCTGCTGTACTACAACAGCTAATGTATCTGGTAAGGTAGTATATGGGTTAGGAAGGATAATAACCTTAATGATAAGCATAATATCCTTATCCAACCAAGGATGTATATGCAAGTGTACGCTGTCTGAGTTGTGAGGCATACCTGTGATGATTTAGAAACCAAGCAACTACATACATACAAAAGCTATTAATCAGTCTCATATGTATACACACATTGAAGTCAGACCAATTTGGTGTAATGAATCAACCTAATGCATGTCTTTGGCCTGTGGGAGGAAACCAGAGTAAATCCACCTGAACACATGCAGACTCCACACAGAAAAGACCCGGCTGCTCCACCCTGGGATCGAACCCAGGACCTCCTTGCTGTGAGGCGGCCGTGCTACCCACAGAGCAATGGAATCTGCCACCCAAAATGTGTGAAAGAAGCAGTTTTATGCTGATGTAAAGGAGAAGAAGTGAGAACGTAGAACCATTCTTTCAGGAGGGAAGAGCTTGTGGTGTATGTTGTGTGCTCAAACAAGTGTGAAACTGCAGATAAGGGAAAGACCGGAGAGCAGAATGCATTAACACTCTAGAAACTAAACCTTTTTTGTTATTTGTTGGCTGGCTTAAACTTTTATTGTATGGTCTAGTGTGCCATTCGTAATGTGCATAGTGCAAGTAAAGACTGGAAAAGCATAAATCCAAATACTAAATCTACAGTAACAACCATCCAAACATAATTTTTATGACAACGAATTATGGTGAGAAGAGCATGGCACCAACAGATTACTGGGTGAGAGTGTGTGCATTTCCTGAGAAGACAATTAGATCAGCTTACAAAAACCTGGAGCAGAAAGATGATGAATTTAGACAATAGGCTATAGATAACGTAAAAGCTAGGAGAATGGGCAAGCCGGTGAACATATTGTGGTCTGATACAAACTGGAGAGATCTTTATCTGCTTCCATCATCAGCTCCAGCCCCATCATACCCGGCCTACACCAGAGGACAGTAACCCTCACCCTCCTCCGGTTGGCTGGGGTCGAAGTGCCGCCAACGACTTTCCTGCTTAGACTCAGGATCCTAGAGTGGCTCTGTGTATCGGACTACTTAATGCCGATGTGTATATTTTACATTTTATTTGAACTATGAACTCCATGACATGTTAGTTTAGATAAATTAGTTTCATTTATCATCTACGCCGCCCAAATAGGTTGGGTCCCTTTTTGAGTCTTGGTCCTCCAGAGGTTTCTTCCTCATAACACTTAGGGAGTTTTTCCTTGCCACTGTCGTCTTAGGCTTGCTCAATTTGGGATTGGATGTAGATATTAGGAGACAATCTAAAATTGTAAAGTTGCTTTGAGACAATGCTCCATTGTAAAAAGCGCTATATAAATAAATCTGACTTGACGTTATGACTGGTACACAGGCACTGAGAAGGGACAGGAGAAGCAATAATGGGGGAGAAGACTCATCACCTTTTCAGTGTGTTAAATTAAAGGTGGACCCCAACCTGGACTGCGCTTCTCCAAGACAAAGACATCAAGGAAGCTAAGTAAGGGTCAGAAGTTTTATGATGACCTTCGCAAAGAATTCAGACCGACCACCACAGAGCTCAGGCGCCTCTTCATGACCAGGATGGGCAATGACTGGTCCACAGTCTCAGCCAACCTGGAGGTTGACAAACAGTAACTGGACTGCAGACACTAACGGCCAATACGTCCAACAAATAACAAGGCTGATCGATGCCATACAGACCATCTTTGCGTATGGACATGTACAAGATTGCTGCGTGCAAGCAGGAAGATGACAAGCTAGTGCACAACTATGTGATGCATCTTACAGAAGCCCACAATGTGAACAGTAGACTTCGGTCATCCAATCAACCGTGGCAACATGGGAAGCACATCTGAGAAACAGCTCCCTGAACGGACTGAGGCCAGAGATCCAGAACATGGTAAAGAACACCTGCCTCACCGGGGACTCTGGTAAGCTACATTTACATTATTTAGCAGACACCCTTATCCAGAGCGACTTACAATTGGTACAATCTTACAATCCGAGCAATTGTGGGTTAAGGGTCTTGCTCAAGGACCCAACAGTGGCAGCTTTGCAGAGGTGGGATTTGAACCCTGGACCTTCTGGTCCATAGTCTAGTACCTTACCCGCTAGGCTACCACAGTCCCCCCACAGTAAGCTAAGCCTAATCGAAGCGCATGCTTCGAGAAAGATTCGTAAGAAATGTGAAGAGCCGCTAGCCTGGTCAGGTTAAAGGCAGTGACTGGGCGATATGGAAAAGGTGGAGAGCGAGGACAGTGAGTGCCACACCAACGTGGTGTGTTTCAAGTGCAATGTTTGGTAGCAAATCAAGGATGTTGCTATCCCAGCACAAGATGTTCTTTGTACCTTCGATATTGTAGAACTGACCTTGGAGCCTGCTATCTATTATTCCAGATAATGCCTTCTTTCCTTACTTATTTCATTCACCTCATCAATCCTTTAACCAATTCAAGCAAGGGATTACACCCTCTTAGAACTGTGTATAACTATGATTCCTTCCTGAATAAACCTTCAGATGAGTGATGATGCAACCGTTGTCTTGTGTCTTTCCTTTCCTCTCCTCTCGCTGGCCAGATTCCATCCAATCTGAATAAGTGTGGCATTATCAGCTGCTTTCCACCACAGTAATCAAACAGTTTGGGTCTGTGACACCATTTGTAACACTGAGAATGCAGCTTGCATGGCTTTATGAACTGAGTTCAGACACAAAGTGGAATGGAAAAAGTTACGCCTGTCACAAGTCCAATTCTAGCTGATGAATTATTGTCATATAAATAATTAATGTTTCATTATTACATTGTCAGGCTGACATTTTTCCAATCTAATAAACCTGATTGTAGTATAGTAATGCATTTACATCTTACGAAATGCAGGACTTTATCCACACTGTACATCAAATTAAAATGCTACTTCTTTGCATCTTACAGTAGATTTGTTTAAGTAAGCTCTCCATCTACTTTTATGATGTGTGAAAACCCGATGCTTTAATTCATATTTACGAAGAAAACGCAGAAATAGAAAATTCCACATTTTCAAGTTCGGTTACAAACTTGTAAATAACCAAGGTAAAACACAGGGTAAAATCAATCATTCCTCAAGTTGTAACCACTTCCCGCCACGCAAAACGCATACAGCTCAACCTATAGTGTTCTTCCATAAATGAGTGCACAGTCCTGCCGTAACATTTAATGGCATTGTAACCAGTCCACCATTTCAGGATCTAGAAGGCCTATTTTGTCATATTAATGAATGTATAGAGAACACTTCATTAATTATGAAATTATATTTAAAATATATTTGTAGGATTTATACACAATGTGGATAAAGGTCTGTTCTTTGTAAGGTGCAAATCCTTTACTATGCTACAATCAGTCTTAAAGATTGGCAAAACGTTGACAGGAAAGAATGTAATCATTAAGCAATTATTTCTATGACAATAAATCATCTGCTAGAATGTGTGACAGGCCTAATGTAACTTTATTCCATTACAGATTGTGTCTGAAGACAATTTATAAAGCCATGCAAGCTGCATTCCCAGTGTTCCAAGGGGTGATACAGACCCAATCTGCTTCATTACACCATTTGGGATTTTTCACCTTTGACTAAAAAGTTTCTATTAATAGCCTTATGTGTAATTTGGTTGCTTGGTTTCTAGATCATAATTTTAAACACAATTCAATGAGAAAAAAAGCCAATTTTAGTGATACTACAGATTTGTCTTACCACATTGTTCAAATAAAATGGCAACTGCCTGTTTTGTCAGTGGTAAAACACAAATGAAAGCAAACTTAAAACGATGCAAACTGTTTTCTATTCAATGAAATGTGACAGTCTTCTGAAGAACTGCCCCTGCACCATGGTAAAACTAGCAACACATACTTCAAATATAGATGTCTTTATTCAGCTGAATTCACTTTGTTTATTTACTAAATGGAAAACGTGTTTATTTATTTATGACATATCAAACTGCAACTGATTCATATCCTTATCCGACCAAGGATGTATATGCAAGTGTACGCATACCTGTGATGATTTAGAAACCAAGCAACTACATACATACAAAAGCTATTAATCAGTCTCATATGTATACATATAGTAAATCCATAAACACATCTGGTTTTCAGGTTCTCTCACATCACTAGTTCCCTCAGGCTGTCTGCAAGAGATGTCAAAAGCTGATTCTCGCCTACAAGCCAAAATGTACCAGTCTCTTCTAAAAGTGGGAATTGATAGGCACTTCATGATTTGATTATAATCTTAACGCATCTTTTTTTTTTTTTATGCAGGATTATTTTTTTCCTCACAGTGATTCCATGACTTTGGTTTTGGTCTGGTTGTAGATTGAAGGCATTTCCAGTGTCAGAATAAACCATGAGAGTCTTGTTAGAGTTGAGTCAGGCTCATATCATCTCGATCGTCTTGTGTAAGGTAGT
This sequence comes from Ancistrus triradiatus, assembly GCA_025084515.1. Classification (NCBI taxonomy): domain Eukaryota; kingdom Metazoa; phylum Chordata; class Actinopteri; order Siluriformes; family Loricariidae; genus Ancistrus; species Ancistrus triradiatus. The sequence goes on along the minus strand of JAJAGP010000109.1, from coordinate 193,984 downwards.
CAGGATTAGCTATATTAAGTAAGTCTTTTTCTTGTCTTGACGTTCTGATGAAATCAACCTTGTTTAAAATGATCATAAGTCTTAAGTATTGGCTCATGCAAACGGTGATGTTAATGTTGTCGGCAACCAATAGGTGAGCTCTCTCCAACGCCAAATGGGAAATCCCATGTGTATCTGGATGGCACAGGTACAGCTGATTTTTACAGTTCAGTAGGTGTAGACCAACAGTGGTGCTTTAAAGTTTGTGAACCCTTTAGAATTTTCTATATTTCTGCATAAATATGATCTAAAACATCATAAGATTTTCACACAAGTCCTAATAGCAGGTAAAGAGAACCCAATTAAACAAATGAAACAAAAATATTATACTTGGTCATTTTTATTTATTGAGGACAATTATCCAATATTATATATTAGTGAGTGGCAAAAGTATAAGAACCTCTAGGATTAGCAGTTCATTTGAAGGTGAAATTAGAGTCAGGTGTTTTCAATCAATGGGATGACAATCAGGTGTGAGTGGGCACTCTGTTTTGCTTAAAGAACAGTGATCTATCAAAATCTGCTCTTCACAACACGTTTGTGGTAGTGTATCATGGCACGAACAAAGGAGATTTCTGAGGAACTCAGAAAAAGATTTGTTGATACTCATCAAGCTGGAAAAGGTTACAAAACCATCTCTAAAGAGTTTGGACTCCACCAATCCACAGTCAGACAGATTGTGTACAAATGGAGGAAGTTCAAGACCATTGTTACCCTCCCCAGGAGTGGTCAATCAACAAAGATCACAACAAGGAGTGTAATAGTTGGTGAAGTCACAAAGGACCCCAGGGTAACTTCTAAGCAACTGAAGGCCTCTCTCACATTGGCTAATGTTAATGTTCATGAGACCACCAACAGAAGAACACTGAACAACAATGGTGTGCATGGCAGGCTTGCAAGGGGAAAGTCACTGCTCTCCAAAAAGAACATTGCTGCTTGTCTGCAGTTTGCTAAAGATCACGTGGACAAGCCAGAAGGCTATTGGAAGAACCTTATCCCATCTGTGAAACATGGTGGTAGTAGTATGGGTTCTCTTTATCTGCTATTAGGACTTGTGTGAAAATCTGATGATGTTTTAGATCATATTTATGCAGAAATATAGAAAATTCTAAAGGGTTCACAAACTTTCAAGCACCACTGTAGGTCATGGTTTGGGCCCGTTTTGCTGCATCTGGGCCAGGATGGCTTGCCATCATTGATGGAACAATGAATTCTGAATTATAGCAGAGAATTCTAAAGGAAAATGTCAGGGCATCTGTCCATGAACTGAATCTCAAGAGAAGGTGGGTCATGCAGCAAGACAACGACTCTAAGCACACAAGTCGTTCTACCAAAGAATGTTTAAAGAAGAATAAAGTTAATGTTTTGGAATGACCAAGTCAAAGTCCTGACCTTAATCCAATGGAAATGTTGTGGAAGGACCTGTTAATGTAAAGAAACCCAAAAACATCCCAGAGTTGAAGCTGTTCTGTACGGAGGAATATCCTAAAATTCCTCCAAGCCGGTGTGCAGGACTGATCAACATTTACAAGAAACGTTTAGTTACAGTTATTGCTGCACAGGGGGTCACACCAGATACCAAAAGCAACGGTTCACATACTTTTGCCACTCACTAATATGTAATATTGGATAATTTTCCTCAATAAATAAATGAAAAAGTATAATATTTTTGTCTCATTTGTTTAACTGGGTTCTCTTTGTCTACTTTTGGGACTGAAAATCTGATGATGTTTTAGGTCATATTTATGCAGAAATATACAAAAATTCTAAAAAGTACACAAACTTTCAAGCACTACTGTACAGGTATCTGAGCAGATAATGGAAAAACTACATTGTCTGCTATTTACTGTTTTGTAAAATTCAGTCACTGAAATATCATAGAAATGTAATACTGTGTATAAAATAATGCAATGTGGTGTTTTCATTTGATCTTAAGATACCATTATAGTACTCAAGAAGTAATTTTGTTTATTTTACAGCCTGTGTGTTATATGTGTAATATGCTGTTTATTATTTAGTGACGATGATTAGTAATAGACCAATTAATCAGCCAATTAATGCCATTTTGAAATAATCAGCATTGACTGATATTCATAAATGGTGGGGTAAAATGCAGAGAAACCATGTTTCCTGCGTTAGATTTTGCAGCTCAAACTGGGACTACTGAGTGACTAAAAACAAAGATGCTAAGAGAACATTCAGTGAGGGTGGGGCAATTTATGCGAAGATGCAAACTTTGCTTCCAGCATTACAACTTACTGCTTTTAACTGGAACTGGGATTAAAAACAAAAAGATGCTGCTACCATGTGCACTACTCTAGCATTGGCGAGCTTTTTTTTTGCAAGTATTTACCCATTTTCTTTTTTTCGCAGAAAGAATGTGATACTGTTATCCGATTATAAATGTTGTAGTTAAGCAATAAAACTTTTATATTTTTATTTTTCAAAAATGACCAGCTTAAACAAATGTTCATTTAAGTTAACCAATTTACTATCTTATTTATTCTTATTAGTCTTTTCAGTTGCAAATAAAAAATAAATTGTGATATCTGCATTATCGGCCATCAGTCACCTTGCTCTCTAAATATTGCCATTGGCCATTAAAAAACTAATGACACACTAATGATAATGATTATTATTATTTTAGGTCATGCAAGATCTCCAGCCTCCACAAAATCATAGTCTGTGACTAAAATCTCTCTGATTCGTCTTTAGATGTCAGACTTGAGTCTTTTAAAGTATTTTCAGTGTCTTTATGAATTCTTCAAATGTATCTTTAACATGAAATATCTTCGAGACTGGGCACTGCATCATGACTCCAAAGTGCGCTACATACAGTGGGGCAAAAAAGTATTTATTCAGCCACTGATTGTGCAAGTTCTCCGACTTAGAAAGATGAGAGGGGTCTGTAATTTTCATCATAGGTACGCTTCAACTATGAGAGACAAAATGAGGAAAAAAATCCAGGAAATCACATTGTAGGATTATAAAGAATTTATTGTAAATCATGGTGGAAATAAGTATTTGGTTCATCCACAAACAAGCATTGATTTCTGGCTCTCACAGACCTGTAACGTCTTTAAGAAGCTCTTCTGTCCTCCACTTGTTATCTGTATTAATGGCACCTGTTTGACCCATCGTTATCTGTATAAAAGACACCTGTCTACAGCCTCAAACAGTCAGACTCCAAACTCAACCATGGCCAAGAACCAACGAGCCGTCGAAGGACACCAGGAAGAAAATTATAAACTGGCTGTGAAGAGTGAATCTACAATAGGCAAGCAGGTTGGTGTGAATAAATCAACTGTGGGAGCAACTGTAAGACATACAAGACCACTGATAATCTCCCTCGATCTGGGGCCCCATGCAAGATCTCATCCCGTGGGGTCAAAATGATCATGAGAACGGTGAGCAAAAATCCCAGAACTACACGGAGGGACCTGATGAATTACCTGCAGAAAGCTGGGACCAAAGTAACAAAGGCTACCATCAGTAACACACTACATCGAGAGTGCCAGGCATGTCCCCCTGCTTAAGCCAGTACATGTCCAGGCCCGTCTGAAGATTGCCAAGGAGCATATGGATGATCCAGAAGAGGATTGGGAGAATATCATGTGGTCAGATGAAACCAAAATAGAACTTTTTGTAAACATCATGCCTTGGGGCTGGTTTTCTGCACAGGGGACAGGACAACTGATCCGTGTTAAGGGAAGAATGAACGGGGCCGTGTATCGTGAGATTTTAATCCAAAACCTCCTTCTATCAGTGAGAGCACTGAAGATGGAAAGTGGCTGAGTCTTCCAGCAGGACAATGATCCCAAACACACCGCCTGGGCAAAGAAGGAGTGGCTATGTAAAAAGAATTTCAAGGTTCTGGAGTAGCCTAGCCAGTCTCCAGACTTCAACTCCATAGAACATTAGTGGAGGGAGTTGAAAGTCTGTGTTGCGCCAAAACATCACTGCTCTAGAGGAGATCTGCATGGAGGAATGGGCCAAAATACCAGCTACAGTTTGTGCAAACCTGGTGAAGACTTACAGGAAACGTTTGACCTCTGTCATTGCCAACAAAGGTTATAAGTATTGAGTTGAACTTTTGTTATTGACCAAATCCTTATTTTCCACCATACTTTACATTTAAATTCTTTAAAAATCATACAATGTGATTTCCTAGATTTTCTTTCCTCATTTTGTCTCTCATAGTTGAAGTGTACATATGATGAAAATTACAGACCCCTCTCATCTTTCTAAGTAGGAGAACTTGCACAATCAGTGGCTGACTAAATACTTTTTTGCCCCACTGTACAGTTTGAGACTGCAACTGGAGCAGCTGCTCAAGACTAAAGGAAAACAAGCATCAAGACCATTCGCTGCTGGGGCTTGCTGTATTCCGCGAGTGTCTTGCTGAATTCATACAATGACTAAAGACTCGCCTTTTCACTCAGCACAGACCACACATAAAAAAACAAACAAAAAACTATGCTTTTTTTGTTTCTCCCCTTTATTTCTTTGTTTGCCTTGACATCTAACAGGATTCTAGTGGGAGCATGTCCTTCTCTGTAGGCTATTTGTACTAGCATGAGGTAATGTCTAATGAGAAGAATACAAAGCATGTCTGCACGTCGCCTCTGGATGAGGGCATCTGCTTAATGCTGTAAATGTAAATGGGATTTGATCTGTCTCTTAAAACATTTCTAGCATGATGAACAGCAAGTCACGTTCAAACATTCAGCAATGATGGGAATAGCAATGACTTTGACTATTTAAGTCTACTGCTGGTGTTGGTAGCAATGTCATTTAGGTCATTTGCATTGAATCAAGTCATAAGAAATAAATATTTTCTGTACCTTTCAAAAGCACAGCCAGCCGCTCACCAGTGGGATCCCAAGCCAGAGACTGAACCTCTCCACCAACACTGATCAACATGAGTGATCACAATAAATATACAATACACAACAGCAAACACAAAAGAATGCACATTTCATCTCTATGTTCACAAAAACACACAGCTTACATGAGGTCACTGTTAGGCCCACTGAAGGTAGTCTCAGAAAGATCTGCCACAACTGCTGCTGACTTGGGTCCTCCTTAAACAAATCAGTCCACAAATCCATCAATTATTACAGGTCCTTGTTTCTACAATCATTGTCCATTTTATCAGTTCCACTTACCATGTAGATGCACTTTATAATTCTGCAATTACAGACTCCATCTGTTTATCTACATACTTTGTTAGTCCCCTTTACTCTGTTCTGTAATGGTCAGGACCCCCACAGGACCACCACAGATCAGGCACTATTTCGGTGGTGGATCATTCTCAGCACTGCAGTGACAATGACGATGTGGTGGCATGTTAGTGTGTGTTTTGCTGGTGTGGGTGGATCAGACACAGCAGTGCTGCTGGAGTGCTTAAACACTGGGTTCACTCAGTTTGCATGAATCTACCATACTGCTCCACCTTGTAAGTGTAAAGCCAGAGACAGCAGCTCATCTGCTGGTGTGCAGTTTGTGTTAATCATCCTCTAACCAGTGCCTACAGGGTGCAGGTGGCACTGCTGTGTCTGATCCACTCGTACCACTGCAACAGGTAAAAAGTAAAATGGTCAGAGTAAAGAGGAATACCAAAGAACTTGGAAATACACATGGACTACAGTCTGCAATTGTAGAACTACAAAGTGCATCTATATGGTAGGTGGAACTGATAAAGTTGACAATGAGTGGAGAAACAAGGACTTGCTGTGCTTATCAATGGCAGGTGATTAGTGTTCACTAGGGTCTGGTGCAAGTTGCTATACTCTCTGCTGTACGCATCGTAACTACTTTCACAAGAAAGGGTAGGCATTACCAAGTGTCGTTCTTTGAAATCAGATGTTCTTGCATGTTTGGAAACAAAAGTCTAACAGAGGTTTTAAGTGGGAGCAATTCAGTTCTGCATTTTTCCTTATAAATATCAATTCTGCTGTACGTCTTTGCCTCACTGGAGCCAGAATAACACAATTCTGTAATCATTTGAGCAGCAGAAAGGGAAAAACAAACAAAAAAAATCAAGTCTTAAGTTAGGAAGAAATATGAAAAAAAGCATGACTTTGGAAAGACATTTCATAAATATTTCCTATGAAAACGTTTCTTACAGGGTAGTCTACGAAGTTGTGAAATGAGGTTTGACTCATTTGTTTATTTCATTCATTAACAAACTTTCATGCACGACTGTATAATTGATCAAGTCAAGATGCTTTTCCAGTTCTGCGAAGTGAAATGTAGTTTTCAATTACCTTCATTTAGTTTTAAGGAATTGGCTCTTATGAAAATGGCTAATAAACTAAGTACATTTTATTTAAACAAAAGCAGGGGGCTTTTTATAATTAAAAAATGTGAATATAGAGTAAATAGTACCAATTCGAAGACATTTACATTACATTTATGGCATTTAGCAGACGCCCTTATCCAGAGCGACTTACAATTGATACAATCTTACAATCCAAGCAATTGTAGGTTAAGGGCCTTGCTCAAGGACCCAACAGTGGCAGCTTAGCAGTGGTGGGATTTGAACCCTGGACCTTCTCGTCCATAGTCCAGTACCTTAACCACTAGGCTACCACAGTCCCAGAGGCAAATAAAACAGCAAGCCTTCAGTAAAGTAGCATTAAAATGCACTGTAACATTTTGTACCTGCCATGTCTGAAAAAGTCAGTGTGTAGATCACCATTTCTCCCTGAACGCTGAACAACAACCTACTTCCATCGGGACTCCAGCAGCCAGACTGGGGGTAAGAAGAGAGAATAAAATGCATGAATGACGTTGATAACCCTTTGTTAAATTACACGTTTGGTTTCTTTTGTCCTTGGTTTAACCCGTTTTTTCCTGTTCAGGTTTATATGACCTAGGCAGGAAGCTAGTCAATCACAGGGCCGTGTAGTGGTGATTGTTTATCACGGGGGATTATTAATGGATGAAAACATACCCACTGTGTAAACACCTTCAACCTTAATTTGGGCTGTCATCATTTGCTTTAGAACATAACCTATGGTGATCATTTTGACATATGAAAAAACAGACATTTAAAATAAAAGTCCATTTGTTGAATATCATCTATTTAGAGCATCAAATAATTCATTCATTTATTATTATCTAGAAACAAAAAACAATAAAGTAAACCTCTGTTATACTGGATGTACGTCTTTTTTTATTTGCAGGCCAGAAAGTAATGCAGAGTAAACAATTAAAGACTCATCTCTGTATTATGCAAAACAAGTCTTACCTGGCAGCGTCCTTTTAGACAAGGCCACCTCTCACAGGTCCACATCTTGGTCTCCCACACCCTACACACACGCATACACAAACACGGTTTTAGTTATAAAGAAAATTACCTAATAAAATCCATGTCATTTTTAGAAGGTGTGAAATCAAAAGTTGTATACAGTTCAACCCTATAACACTGAGCACTGGCGCTTCAGAAGGGCTGGGTGCTGAACCCACCAATATACTCCATCTTCACCGGACTGCAAACCCATCCACAACTAACATCACAAGAGTTTAAAGATGACAACCGACAAAGGAATGATATCAAACAACAATGAATCAGCTAAAAGAGCAACAGAGACAGAAGAGAACGAAAACCTGGAAAGTCATGACATCAGCTATGCGCCGCTTAATGTCCGCAATATGTTCTGTGAAACAGGACGCTGACCAGACATTACTGTAGTCACATAGTTTATATCCTTTGCATATTGTTTTATTTTAACAAATAATTGTAATTAAAATACAATATGAAAACATTTAGTACAGTACAATACATTAAGTCTCATCATAGTATCTCTTAAAACTTAAAGGAAAAAGAGATACTATGTTTCTTTGTCTTTCAAGACAGTGATTCTCTTACCTGTCAGCAGGTGTCACAAAGGTTCACAAATGCTACTTTCTGTCATTCAGACATTTATTACATATATACAGTGGTGCTTGAAAGTTTGTGAACCCTTTAGAATTTTCTATATATCTGCATAAATATGACCTAAAACAACATCAGATTTTCACACAAGTCCTAAAAGTAGGTAAAAAAGAACCCAGTTAAACAAATGAGACAAAAATATTATACTTGGTCATTTATTTATTGAGGAAAATGATCCAATATTATATACAAGTGAGTGGCAAAACTATGTGAACCTTCGTTCTGTTGATCAGTTCTGCACAAGAAGAATTTTAGTCCATTCCTCCGTACAGAACAGCTTCAACTCTGGGATGCTGGTGGGTTTCCTCACATTACCTGCTCGCTTCAGGTCCTTCCACAACATTTTCATTGGATTAAGGTCAGGACTTTGACTTGGCCATTCCCAAACATTAACTTAAGTCGTTCTACCAAAGAATGGTTAAAGAAGAATAGTGTCCTTAGGGTGGTTGTTTTGCTGCATGACCCACCTTCTCTTGAGATTTTCTCTGATGGAATTGAGAATTCATTATTTCATCAATGATGGCAAGCCGTCCTGGCCCAGATGCAGCAAAACAGGCCCAAACCATGATACTACCACCACCATGTTTCACAAATGGGATAAGGGCCTTACGCTGGAATGCAGTGTTTTCCTTTCTCCAAACATAACTTTTCTTTTAACCAAAAAGTTCCATTTTGGTCACATCCGTCCACAAAACATTCTTCCAATAGCCTTCTGGCTTGTCCATGTGATCTTTAGCAAACTGCAGACGATCAGCGATGTTCTTTTTGGAGAGCAGTGGCTTTCTCCTTGCAACCCTGCCATGCACACCATTGTTGTTCAGTGTTCTTCTGATGGTGGACTCATGAACATTAGCCAACGTGAGAGAGGCCTTCAGTTGCTTAGAAGTTACCCTGGAGTCCTTGCCAACTATTACATGCCTTGCTCCTGGAGGGATCGGTGTTGGTAGGATAACAATGATCCTGAATTTCCTCCATTTGTACACAATCTGTCTGACTGTGGATTGGTGGAGGCCAAACTCTTCACAAATCTCCCTTGTTCATGCCATGATACACTTCCACAAACGTGTTGTGAAGAGCAGACTTTGATAGATCCCTGTTCTTTAAATAAAACAGGGTGCCCACTCACACCTGATTGTCATCCCATTGATTGAAAACACCTGACTTTAATTTCACCTTCAAATTAACTGCTAATCTGAGAGGTTCACATACTTTTGCCACTAATTAATATATAATATTGGATCATTTTCCTCAATAAATAAATGACTAAGTATAATATTTTTGTCTCATTTGTTTAACTGGGTTCTCTTTATCTACTTTTAGGACTTGTGTGAAAATCTGATGTTGTTTTAGGTCATATTTATGCAGATATATAGAAAATTCTAAAGGGTTCACAAACTTTCAAGCACCACTGTAAGACAGATTTTTATTTCCTATTGTAATTCTTAAGACCACAGGCGTTAAAGCAAATGGATGTTGGATGTTGATGGACGTTAAACGAACGTCATAACTGTATAAGAACAACAAAGAATCAATTCTGTACTTTAGGAAACAAAATCACAATGAACAGCATCCTATCAACACAACTGCGATGGTGCAAAAAACAAAGAAAAAAAAATAAAATAAAAATCTTAGAGGCTTTATATTAAATATGTAATTTATATATATACACACCATTGTGTTACATTCTATAGTTTTATACTGTTTTATTATACTCTTCATAACATTGCTTTCTCTTTATTTTCTCATAGGATACATATATTTTATTTAGATATATTCTCTATTTTTAGAAGAGATAATTTTTATATTTAGCATCTATTTATTTAAACTATTACCATAAACATATTAATTAGGTAACTTGGCTTAATTCTTGCGTATAACATCTAGGCTGCCCAAGGAGTCTGGGTCCTCCCAAGGTTTTTTCCTTATAACATTAAGGGAGTTTTTCCTTTCCACTGTCACCCTAGGCTTGCTCTGTTGGGGCTTTGGGGTTAGATATTTGTAATGCTGCTTTGAGACATTGTAAAAAGCCCAATACAAATAAATTTGACTTTATATCTTAAGAAGACTTGGGAAAGCAATGCACCAACAGTTTCTTACTAATTTCTGGTAGTACCTACCTCCCATTTATATCTTAGCCCCTTTTGTAATTCTATTGTTATATCCCTCTTCTATATTATTTACTTATTTGGACCAATAGGGTTGCTCCATCTCAATGAAAGTAAATTTGAAGGCTTCTTGTGTATCCTAAACAAGGAATATTGACAATCAATTCATTATTCGTCCACAAGAGGGTGCAGCAAACTAAATCGCAGCTGACTGCATATAGTGTGTCCATACTCAAGTGTTGTTTTGAAATACTGTTTAGTAAATTAGCATGCAGTTTGAGATGCAGCCCTTAGTGCTCATAATAACGAGGCTCTACCATTTACAGTACTGTGCAAAAATTTGAAACCACCATTATATTAGATATAGTTTAGCAATGGTATAATGACCATACATAATTATTTCTGTCTCTATTTTAGAATACAGAACATTCGTATGGCTTTGTAGACTACAGTGGCAAGTATTTAGTATGTCCTCCCCTTACACTTGAACAATAGCAGCATCTGGCAGCTTCATATACACGAGAGGCCATTACAGAACAAATTCTCCAAAAATATTAATTCAGTAAATAGTTAAATTAATTCGCTTAATAAATATTTATTAAATAGTCTATTGTGAATGAGCTCTGTCACCATTAAAAGAAAATCTTCATTGTGGTAAATTTACTTTTATATTGGACATTCACCACATATTCGGATTGTCTTTGAGTTAGAACATTTATATTTTAAGATTCAGTGGGGCAAAATAGTATTTAGTCAGCCACTGATTGTGTAAGTTCTCCTACTTAGAAAGATGAGAGAGGTCTGTAATTTTCATCATAGGTACGCTTCAACTATGAGAGACAAAATGAGAAAAAAAAATCCAGGAAATCACATTGTAGGATTTTTAAAGAATTTAATTGTAAATTATGGTGGAAAATAAGTATTTGGTCACCCACAAACAAGCAAGATTTCTGGCTCTCACAGACCTGTAACTTCTTCTTTAAGAAGCTCTTCTGTCCTCCACTTGTTACCTGTATTAATGACACCTGTTTGACCTCGTTATCTGTATAAAAGACACCTGTCCACAGCCTCAAACAGTCAGACTCCAAACTCAACCATGGCCAAGACCAAAGAGCCATCGAAGGACACCAGGAAGAAAATTGTAGACCTGCACCAGACTGGGAAGAGTCAATCTACAATAGGCAAGCAGGTTGGTGTGAAAAAAAAATCAACTCTGGGAACAATTGTAAGACATACACGACCACTGATAATTTACCTCGATCTGGGGCCCCATGCAAGATCTTATTCCGTGGGGTCAAAATGATCATGAGAACGGTGAGAAAAAATCCCAGAACTACACGGAGGGACCTGATGAATGACCTGCAGAGAGCTGGGACCAAAGTAACAACGGCCACCATCAGTAACACACTACGCCGAGAGAGACTCAGATCCTGCAGTGCCAGTCGTGTCCCGCTGCTTAAGCCAGTACATGTCCAGGCCCATCTGAAGTTTGCCAGAGAGCATATGGATGATCCAGAAAAGGATTGGGAGAATATCATGTGGTCAGATAAAACCAAAATAGAAGTCTTTGGTAGAAGCTCTACTCATCGTGTTTGGAGGAAGAAGAATGCCAAGTTGCATCCCAAGAAAACCATACCTACTGTGAAGCATGGGGTGGAAACATCATGCTTTGGGGCTGTTTTTCTGCAAAGGGGACAGGACGACTGATCCGTGTTAAGGGAAGAAACCTCCTTCCATCAGTGAAAGCATTGAAGATGGGTCTTCCAGCATGACAATTATCCCAAACACACCGCTTGGGCAACGAAGGAGTGGCTCCGTAAAAAGCATTTCAAGATCCTGGAGTGGCCTAGCCAGTCTCCAGGCCTCAACCACATAGAAAGTTGAAAGTCCGTGTTGCCCAGCGACAGCCCCAAAACATCACTGCTCTAGAGGAGATCTGCATGGAGGAATGGGCCAAAATACCAGCAACAGTGTGTGCAAACCTGGTGAAGACTTAAAGGAAATGTTTGACCTCTGTCATTGCCAACGAAGGTTATGTTAGAAAGTATTGAGTTGAACTTTTGTTATTGACCAAATACTTATTTTCCACCATAATTTACAATTAAATTCTTTAAAAATCCTACAATGTGATT